>CM050911.1:61424883-62624883 GCA_027742785.1 Vigna reflexopilosa | reverse complement strand
CTCAAAACACTCACTTTCATTACGTATTGTAACATGATTTTAAAAAAATAAAATTTAAAATAAAATCTTTATCAATTGAAGATAAATGATGCTTTTATTACATTTCAAATTTCATTTTTTAGTACTTTCTTTTTAAAACTCTCTAAATTCAGAGAAAAATGTTACATTTTCAATATAGCTAGATAAGAAACATAGTTTGGTTAATCGTAATTAATTTTTTTTAAGTGAATCCATTCCTATTAAGTATTATGTTTCTTCTTCTCTTAAGATATTTGATACATGGAATTGATAGTTGGTATTACTCTGAGGTATCCCTACATCTAAGCAAGAGGATTTGATAATTACAATGAGTTTAATTTTAGACAGGTAATATGTGATGTTTGGTTTATTATATGTACATGGAATTGATATACGTGTAAATGGGGGTAATGATTTTTAGAATTAGATAAAGAATAAGCGGAAGTAGTAATCTTATGGAGTTAATTTTTAATAAACGAATGGGTTGGATTTAATTTACTTTTTATTTTTCTTGAAATATAAAAATAAATGTTTTTATACTTAATATCGTCAAGTTTAAGTTGTGTGTAATGATTGTTTTCATCACTCATTATCATTTAAGAAATAATATATGAAGGCTTAAGTGATTGAGAAAATAACTCAAGGAAAAAGTTATAATTTCAGAAAAAAAAAAGGTTATGAAAACTCTATTTTTTAGAAGGATATCGTTGATGTGGAACATTGGTTACCAAAACAAGGTTACGATAGTACTGTACGGGTTTTAGAATCTTTACAAATCATGCAACTATGTGAGGATGTATGCTCAGGTGAGAGTTAGTTGCCAAAGCATTAGTTAAACAATGCTTGGAAATTTTGAAAATTAGTGAGAGAAATGCAATTATTGCTTGAGATACTTAAGTTCACACTTAATCAATTTACAACAAATTCAATTATGATTTTTGGAGGCATGCCCTAAAGTGGTAATAGATTATGATCCCATTAGAATTTTGAATGTAAACTTTTGGATAAAGGAGACAATATTTTAACAATAACATAAAAGACTTTCTAGTCACTATAATAGAAATTAGGATGTTTGTGAATACATAAAGTACAAGTGATTATTTCTTAGATAATATTAATTATATTTAAATTTAGATATTACTTTTATAAACATAGATTGGGGTTGATTCATAACAAACAAGAAACTTAATATATTTTATTAGTCATACTCTTTAACATGTATATATTTATTAGACAAGGTAAAAACAAATTGTAATAATAATCAAATTATAATGTGATTAGACAAGGTAGAAACAAACTTTAAGAAGTACCTAAACTTTATTCAATAATATGATTAACTCAATTATGGAAAGAGTGTCATTTATCTTAAAATTAAACTTGTATATATAAATTTTGTGAAAAGCTTTCAATCGAGTTTGATCCATTAATCACTCATGAATGGTTTTAATTGTTATTCGGTCATATCATTGTTGAATTATTAACCGTCGGTATAATTATTATTTATTATTATTATTATTATTATTATTATATTGATGATAAATAATAACAACAATAATAATAATTGTTTTGGTTGTGAGGTCGAGTCACTCCAAACACCTTCACAATTTACTCTTCAACGTCGTCTAGTCTCGCTCTCCTGTTCGGTGCACCTGCTAAAGGTTCTCCGATGCTTAAGTCAGTAGATAGTCCGTTGGTAGGCTTAAATTAGTAATAAAGGCACAGTAAATGCGAACCACCTACCTCTTACCTTTGACCTGTATTTATAATTTTTTTCAAGGGCTTGAGATTAACAATTTCTTAATCATGGCCCAATCTCAACCCAACATTTTTAATCGTTATTTACCTTAATATCTGTAGGGATTCCTGATTATGGTCATAGGTTTGTCGTCCGCCCTATTGATGAGTAGAAAATGTTGAGGTCGTCCGGCCCGTACGGTGCAATAATAATGATGATGATGATAATAATAACAATAATTAGTTAAAAAAAGGCTTAATATCATTTTTGGTCTCTATATTCTTCAACTTTTTTTAATGTGGGACTCATGTTTTTCGATGGTTCAATGTAGTCCTTAATTTTGTAATTTTTGTTCAATTTGGTCATTTTCTTTTACGGCGTCTAAATCATTAATGGCATAGTATCCAGGTCAGTCATCAGGGAATGAGTTGTTAGTTTTTTTATATATGTAGCAAATTAAAAGGAACCTTTTCTTTGTTGTGGGTTCGACTCATCAAGGAACCCTTCTTCCCTCCCTTCTTTCGTTGTTCTACCCTGGGATTCTTGCAAGAAGGAAAGGTCAGGTTCGGTGGCTTCGGCACGGTGTTTCCCTTGTTTTAATAGGTGCCACAGCGACGACGTCTCTGCGGCGTGAAGACGCGTTCTCTTAGTGATATAGTTTTCTCCTTTGAAGCAACCCGCAAAGGTTGATGTAGTTTGGGTGTGAACAATCTCGGCGAGGGGTATCGGCGACAACAACAAATGGAATCGTGGTCCCAATCTTGTAATTTAGGATTTTTGATCTTGTTTTCTGATTTGGGAAATTTGGGGGCTCCTTTATGTTTTCGCAATTAAGATTAAGGTTTCGAATTAGAATTTGAAATTGGGTGTTGTTTTGAGAAGTCCTTGTGTTCTTGATATTTTGGTTTGGGAATTTCATGTATTCTTGATGTTCATCTACAGATTGTTGGTATGATTTAGGGATTAGGGTTTCGAATTTGACATTTGCATTTTTGGGTTCTATTTCTCACGATTTAGGGGTTAGAGTTCCAATAAAACCACTTTCAAATACTATATTTCATTTTAAGTTGCCACGTATATATAAAAACTAACAATTCATTTATTGATAGTTGATCTGAATAATGTATCGTTAATGATTTAAACATCAACAAGAAAAAAAACAAATTAAAAAAATTAAAAAATTAGAAACTACATTAAATATTAAAAAAAAATAGTGTCACTGAACAAAATAGACACATACATGACAAAAATATATATATTAAACCTTAAAAAAGATAGGGTGGGATAAGGCCATATAGCAAGTCGCAAGCTTTATCATATACTCTGCAAGCCATCAGAAATATCTTGGACGTAGAAATCCATAACCAATGGAATGCGAACAGTGATGAAAGAAAATCAAATTAAAACTCAACCAGATACAATCATTACAAAACATCTTATGAGAAGGGTGTGAGTGATGAAATAAATGGAAATAAGGTGAAAGGGGATAGAAAATAAGTTTAATAAATAATTAAAGTGTTATACTTTACCTTAGAGAGTATATAATTTATATAGGCTTGTAAAAAAAACTAGAGAAAATTTTAATCAAGAATAATATAATTTATTAACTACAAAACATACGTAATTAGGATATTACATTATTAATGAATGATACGCAAGATTATATAACTACATGAGACTTTTATGATATATGACCCCTTATGGTGTCCGTAGATATTTAGAATGATATTAGTTTGTGTAACAAGATATTAAGTATGATAATTAAATAAGACACTTTTGACTTCATTGATATAATTACGAATCTTAATATCATAATAATGTCTCAATTAGTATAATGGTATAGCAATATAATCTATAATGTAAAGTGAGAATTATAAAATAAATGTTATATGTACATATACAATTGGTTCATTTTTATTTGTATTATTGTAATTACAATAATATGTGCTCTGAAAACAAATGATATTATAAACAATAATAACATAAAAAATGTTAATAGGTAATTTAAGCATACTAAATATTATTATTTTTAAACAGTTGATGTCATATAATTATCTAATATAAAAATATAGAATTCTCATGTAATTTATTACTAGTTATGTTTAATAAAATTACGTATAAAACATACAATTAAGTGTTATATGACAAAATCAACATTTTTTGTATCATAGGTCCACGGTCATGAGAGATAGGAAGCAATTGGACGATTTGGAAGCGTAAAATAACATAAACAAGAAGAAACCTCAGAAAACAAACTTGGACGGCCGATCTTAATAATTAATTATCTCGCAACAAAATTAAAGCTAGGATTAAGTGTAATGAGTTGAAGTTGGACCGTAATTAAAGTTTCGCTAATTTTAAATTTATATCACAAATTATAAATTGAGGTCAAAATAAGAAGTACGCATTTACTTTACATTTAAAACTGTTGCTCCTATGAATTGTTTGCTGATGGGAATATCTTTGATAGATATTTCAACCGATTGAAGTGAAGACGACGAAGACAGGACAAAGATACAACTAATCGATTGATACTGAAGAAAATTGTAAAGGTGTTTGTAGAAGTAATTTGACCCTACATCCAAAACATTTTTTATTAACACATTCTAAAAATATTTTTCAATATAAAACTATAAACAACGAAACACATAACATACTTATTAATTTAAAACTAAAACGTATCACTCAATTTTATTGAAAAATCATTGAGTTTGATATCAAGACAGATCGATATTAAATATTATTTTAGGACAATAGAATATTGAAATAATTTAACAGCAACAATGTCATAATCAATATGCTGTTCTTAATATAAATTCAATTATTAATTTCAACATCACTTGCCTGTTCCGAAAAAAAATTAAAATAATTTAAATTCCACGATAAAATTTGTGCCAATAAAAAATATTAGTATAATGTATGAGTTATTAAATTTCTAGCGTACATCTATCACATATCTTATTAACATTAAACTAAAAAAAGTAAGTATACACTAACAAATACTTTTAAATTTCACTAATTTATATACTCGTTATTGGAGTATGTCGGTAGTTTATAATTAAAAATCATCTAAAAATACATTCACGATTCGGTCCAAGAGAGGTGAACAAGATTACTATTTGGTTTTGGTTAAAAATAACCATATTTTTAAGGAAAAACCTTAGTTTATCAAAACTGTAGTAATTAACACAAATTATTTTTTTAAAGAAAATACACTATAGTTTTTCAAAGGAAGAGACGGAAACATTGGATTTAAATACTTTAAATAGAAAACAGTACTTAAATTTTGTTAAAAGAATTATTTAACTATATGTCTTTTAAAAGTATAACGATAATCACCACATACTTTTACGAAATAAATAATAAGAAAATAAGAAAAATGCAATTATCCATTCCAATTTGTCACGTAAATTTAACCAAGTTATATGAGGCAAATATACGTTTCCAAATTTGTAGAGTGTGGCATAGGGTTGGACGGTCCTACCAAATAATATGCACCAAGTAAATCAGACGACGTTCGCCAAAGGAAAAACGGTTAAGCAGTGGATTAATTTAGCTGGGTTAACAGGTAAGATCAAACAATCAGAATCAAAGACGTCCGACTGTGTTTGACAAATAAGTTTTTTCTACAAGAATTAAAGTAATTAATAATTAGTGGTAAATTGAGATTGGATCAATATTAAAATATTATTAATTTGAAATTTATTTCAAAAATTATAAATTTAAGTTAAAAATAAAAAATAATTTTTTTTATTTATTATGCATTTAATATTTTTGTTCTAAATCTCGTATAAATAATCTGTTAACTTAAGTTTTATTGACTTAAGTATCGAATTTTTTTTGACAAATATCCTTTCAGAGAGTTGAAATGAAGATAAAGAGTAGATGATTGATTATCGAGATAACATAAAAAAGTAATATAATTATTTAAGTGACTAGATCTAATAACCAAAACAATGATAAGTAGCTGTGGTATATAAACTTAGTAAATATGCATATTATATGGTTTTAATTATGGTGTAAGTTTTGTTATAACTGAGAGAGTTATAGAGAATAAATATGAATTTATTAAAGATCTTAGGCGTATTAAAAAGTGCGTGGGTTGGGCTGCGAAAGTAGTTACGGCTATGTTATAGGGCTTGTTGGGTCAATTCACCTTCGGTCGAAATCCCGAAAGATATCATAACATAACATAAACATTACACCTCACTAGATAGACACACATAGACATAGATGTAAGTAAGTAATATAGAGAGCTCAGAAGGACACTGTTGCAGAGTGCAGGCATATTTGTCACTCAAACGCCGTTCTCATTCCGCATCCCAATTCTCTTATCTCTTCTCTCTCTCTCTCTCTCTCTCACTGTTTTTTCTTCTCCGTACTCTCTCCACACAGACACATGTGTGTTTACCCAACGACCACAACACCAACACACTCGCTGACATAAACACTGCTTTCAGGTGCATCTGATCAAAACTTCTCCCTCCCATCTAACCCCACCAAATGCAGCAAATACACTCCATGGCACCGGGAACAGCGGGAGGAGGAGGAGGAGGAGCAAGGTTTTTCTCCGGCACCGCCTCCGCGGACAGGAGGCTCCGACCCCACCACCAGAACCACCAGGCCCTTAAGTGCCCCCGCTGTGATTCCCTCAACACCAAGTTCTGTTACTACAACAACTACAACCTCTCCCAGCCTCGCCACTTCTGCAAAAACTGCCGCCGCTACTGGACCAAGGGCGGCGTCCTCCGCAACGTCCCCGTCGGCGGCGGGTGCCGTAAATCTAAACGCTCCAACAAACCCGCCAAAACCTCCGAAGCCGCCCCCCCGCCCCCGCCGCCCGACCCGGACCATTCCAGCAGCGAGAGCTCGAGCCTGACCGCCGCTGCCGCGGAGCCCGTATCGGCGCCGATAAACTCCGATTCCACCAACGTGCAAGAGTCGAAGTTGTCGGTCCCCGTGGATCCTGTTTTGGAAACGAATCCTCTGGAGCAGGGAGCAGGGGACTGCGGTGGTATCTTCTCAGAGATTGGACCTTTCACCAGCCTGATCGCTACTTCCACTAACGAGCCCTTGGGTTTCGGTTTCGGCAACGGTCTGCCCGATGCGTCGTCGTTTCAGTGGCAGCACTCGAAGGTGAGCAGCAACCAGGAATTGAAGTTGGCCGAAAGCTCCTTCCTCGATCACACCGTTGATTTGTCGACACTGCATGGTAAAACGAACCACGGAACATTCGGATCGTTGGATTGGCAGGGCGGTGCGGATCAAGGTTTGTTTGATCTCCCTAACACCGTTGATCACGCTTACTGGAGTCACACTCACTGGTCTGACCACGACAATTCTTCTCTCTTCCATCTCCCCTGAAAACGGCTCCACTCCTTCAAAAATCTCATCTCACCTTTTGGTTTTTTTTAATCTCTTATATAATTTAACTCTAAAGGAGGGCAAAGGATATTTGAAACCAAACTCAAAGTAAAAAAAAAAAAAAATCCAAAGCGAAGGTGGAAGGACTTGATATAATTAATTACGAGGTGTATATTTTTTTTTAATTTATAAATTTGGGGGGTGATTGAGCTTGATTCTAATCAGTGATGTGCATGCAGAACTAATTCCATGTTAGTTTCTATCTGATTTTTCTTTTTCCTTTGTTTGATGTGATGACGTTTTAATATATGTGTGTGGAATTTGATTGATTAACAGAGAATTATAGCAGAGTGTTTTAATACGGAGCGTAATTGTTTATTGAGTTGGTCGCTTATGTTTGGCATTTTTAGTTTATTTCCGTACGATGATTATGGCATGTCTCTTATTTTATTATACAAGAAGAATGAGAAAAGAAATAACAAGTTGAGGGAGGGAGAAGAGAAGATTGGTTGGATGTTAGTTAAATGGTAAGTTGGGTTGGTGTTCTGGTTTGATTGGAGCGTGGCTTGCGGGGATTTGATTATTGAGATTAAGATGAGGGAAATGAAAGTAAGAAATTAGGGATTGGGTGGGATAGGGTAGGTTGGGAGCGTGGGGTAGTGATGAGTTTGCATGCGCGATCATGTTGATGAGTCGGCGTGCGTGAGAGGAATGAAAAAAAAGTGGGGACACGTGGGCTTGAGTTTGGGTGGGAAGAGAAGAATGTGATGTGGTGTGGTGTGGTGGATGAGAAGGGAAGAGCAATTAATCTGGATGGAGAAGAGATATCTAAAGTAGTGCATTCATAGTGGAGTATCAACTCAAGCACTGTTGTTGTTTGTGGGGGATATGCATGGGAACAGAAGAGGGTCATGATGGCGCGTACTGCCTCTCTCTTCACCAGAAATCAACGACAGTTGAAGCTGACTCTGATTATTTATGCCTCTGTTCCAACACGCCAAACCAACAACCACTCCATCCTTTCATTTCAAATCTCTCTCACTACTCTCTTCACCATATTAAAATAGGATCACATTTCTTTATCATTCATTCACCATATACTACTGTTTTCCCCCCTCTCAACACATACCAATTTTTCTCATCTATACTGTTTACTGCACTGTCCCAATACAGTCAGTCACAAACCCAAATTCACATAATCTATATTTAAATTAATCTAGGTAGGGCTAGAGGGAATCCTTGTCATCATCAGCAATTGATGGGTAGAATGAATAGCGAAAGGAGAGAGCAATCTGGGTGTATTTATCTATTTATATATATGTAAGATTGAAGGTGAATGTTTTGTTGTCGATGGGTTAGTTAATATTAGTAAATAAAGGAGGTAATAAAAGGTAAAGTAAGACGTAGGGAAGAGGTTGGAAGGGATGGAGGAAATGCATGAACATAAGTCAAGCTGGTGTGCAGAGTTAGCCCATATTGTTTGCCAAAATAGGTGATGGAAGGATGGAGTGAGACTAGAGACAACTGGTCCATGGCGTGGCCTTTTAATGTGACAGAGCAGCGTGGATTGCGACTTCATCCATGTTCGGGCCTCAGAACTAGGCACATGCTTTTCGTGGTCCTTCTCTCCACTCACTATTGTGTTGTCATACACAGCTGCCCCTATTCAAACCTTGACGTCTGAACTCCTGCTTTCTACCATTATTGCTTAGCTCTTTCCTTTCCCTAATCACACTTCAACTAATACTATTATTATTATTATTATTATTATATTGCTCTCTGGAAAAGAGTCAGAGTGTAGACCATATGTCTGGTGACCAGTGACGTTAATATTAGGAATGTATTCCTTTGATGTTAAGGTTAGGAATGTATTCCTTTCCTTCCCATTCTGCCAACAGATTTCCCACGATCTTTTCCCTTTATATTAATTACGTAACGTACAAGTCTTCCTACTTATTTTATCTACATGTACTTCTGCTCTCCGTAATAATCCAATGAATCACTTTACCCAACCGGTGTGGGCTCATTTGGACGAGGTTCTGTACTTTCTGCCTCAACTGCATATCCATCAAACTCCCATATTATTAATGCTATCTTTCATTTTGTTCACCATGCCTCTGCTCTTCCTACTTACATCGACTCTTCCACTACAGCATGACTTATTAAGTCGCATTCAATTCGAAGTAAGCGAGAAACTCCATTCTTTGAGTTATGAAGACATTGTTATCCCAACTGTGAATACATTCAGAATTTTTATTCAGGGTGTATTTGAAAACAGTTTAAAAGTTTGTAACTGGAAAATCTCACTTTTCGAAACTTTACTTAGATCCAAATTCACACTGACTTTACTCACGGAAAGATGTTCCAACATTATACCTTCTTTTCAACCTCGCAATTAAACCGATTGTACCTTTTTTCTTTTCACCCTTCGTCTGTAAATTTATATTTCGTTGATTAATTAGATTAGGTACCCGTTATTCCAACTCGGGCTAAACATGCATAAACACTTACTGCAGACATAGAAAAACGACTTCTTCATCTAAAATAATTGGATGTGGGGCTAGCATTTACCCCTCTTTTCAAAGCATGAAATATCGTAAATCCTTATCTTGTTTTGGGGAAAAAAATATCTTTTCAATTGGTTATTATGCAATAATGAGGAGCTCCAACCTCATGCTTAAAACGACATATATCTAGTCATAAATATGGCAACGCCATGAGAATTTACATTATCACCACTAGCACCATATGACACCATGAAAGTGAAACAAGGAACCGCAAAGTTTTCTGCTTGTCTCACACTACACAAAACATAAATGTCCCCGGCAAAAGGATTTGAAAATGAAATGCCTCTGTGTTTATTAGAAGAGTTTAATATCAATTCTGGTGTCAATAACGAAGGTAGAAATGTAAAAGTTTAGCACTGATCATTTGCAGCAGGGTAAATATGTCTTCCACCATTAATACTCTCAATACTGTCTTTCCACCATTTTCACCGGCCTTTCCTTCCAGAGGGTATTTGTTTGTGCACTTCGAGGAGCTATAAAACACAAATTTTTAATTTGTCTAAACTATTCATATCCCATAAATAAGTATCGTTTTAAAAACTATAAAAAGTTAATATAATTATGGTTTCTTTTAGTAAGAGAAAACAAAATAGAGAGCATTGTTCTTGAGGAACTAAAAATGGAGCCTACGTATCTATATCCAAAAACACTCAAAAAGAAAAAAAAAGTGTAGCGGCTTCTCTTTTTTTCCTCCCTTGTCTTATGTTGTCCACGTTGTTGGTTAACCTTCCTTTTTTCTTTTTCCAGTTGTGGTCCAAGCTGCTTTCCCTATGATTCTTAAGTCCTTTTTTTTATTTTGTATAGATATTTATATCGCACACATATAGATATATAATCATATCTTGTATATTTTTAAGAATAACTGTATGATACATATAACATATTGTATCCAACAGATGTATGGTATCGACAACACGTATCATTAATATGTGCTGCATATATAATTGACGGGTTGAGGATATGTTCTGCTTAATTTGCTGTCATTGGATTTATGGCGCACGTCCAGATTTTGTTCCATAAACAACGTACGATGTAGGAGAAATTGAGGATCTAATGCACAAGAAGATGCCCGTCCCAGATAAATCTGCATGTCGATCAACCTGTTGATTTGTGCGTTCCATGTTTCACCTGAATGTCATCACTTCTTTGTGGCAGTGACAATTTGCATTGGAGATTCAAATTCACTAGATAAAAATATAAATAATTTACCAGTTGATTTTGTAAAATTAAGTTTAAAGTTTACTTTTCTAAAATTAACCTAAAGTTTAAATAACTTGTTTGTTTAATTTATGATATTATTATTATTAAGTCACTATCAATATATAGTCAAACATTCTATATATATATATATATATATATATATATATATATATATTTATGTGAGGTTTGTGGAGATCAATATCAATTAAAAATAAAGATAAACTTACAGTATAGGTTTAAATACATTTTTTGTTTTTGTTTTTATTTTTGTAAGAAAAATTCAAATTAGTTTTCCAATTTTTTTCTCAACTAGGTCTGTATTTTTCAAAATGTATACAATAAAAAATGTTTACAATAGATAACTTAGTTGATTTTATCAGATTAATTTTAAAGTTGACTTTTTTAGAATAAATTATTTTACTATTATTGGATTACCATTAATATATAGTCCAACATTTTATATGTATAAATTTTGGTGTGAGGTGTATTGAGATCCACATCAATTAAAAATAAAGAGAAATTTATAATAAAAATTTAAATATTTTTTTTATTTCTATTTTAGTAAAGAAAATTTTAATTTAGGCTTTGTTTTTCTTTTCAATTAGATTTTTATTTTTGAAAATATGATGTAATTAAGTTCTAATTATTAATGAATAAGTCAATAAACAAATCTATGACAAAGAAATTAGAACACCAAATTAATACTAAATGACTTTGATATCAAAATCTTGCAAATATCCCGTTAAAATTTAAGACTTTCTGAAAAAATTAAATGAAATTAGATTAATTACACTCAAATTTGTCAATTTAACTTATTGACCCAAATAATGAATGCATTGAAAAAGTCACAATTCTTGAATTCTCCAAGTCAATTTATTGAATTCTCCACATGAAATGACTTACGAGATGAGAATCAATGTAAAATAATATTTATGTAAAAATAAATTTAGAAATAAAAAAATAGAAAAATACGATCACTATTGTAAAGTTTCATCCTCAACACATAGTTCAGTTATAGATTTTTTTTTTCTTTAAATTTACTCATCTTGTGACTTTATTTATATTGTATCATAAAAGTAAAAATAAAAAATAAAAAATATCATGTTTTTTTTTATCGAACCAGACTATAATTTTGTGTTTTATGTTTAAGTTTACATACTTGATAATTATTAATGTATATTTAATATAATGAATATGCTAAATTTATCTAGGTAAAGTGTATTTTTGCATTGTTATTTAATTTAATATTAATTACATTTTGCCAATAATATAATATACTAAGATATATTTTTAAGAAGATGTAATAAATACAAAAGTGAGTATAAACGTACAAAAGGATCTCTAAATTTAGTATTTTTTTTAAGGATGTATTCTGTATTTAATATGAAAAACTTGGTTAGCCCTCAAAAACATATTTAATATACCTAAAACTAGAATTTTAGAAAGGGAGCTAAATAATTATGATATTTATGAGATTGGTGATATAATTTTTTCTAAGCCAAAAATTCTCTGTAAGTAAAAGTCTATGCATCAAAAAAGTTGGTCTATTTACCATTATGATAACTTTTATGGAACCTAAAATCTATACATTTTGGCCTATCTTCTTTGTGGAACTTAAAATAGATTTAAAGCACAATAATTATAACATGGGTTTCACTTAAAAATATCAATGCATTTGAAAATGATTTCCAATTTTAGGTAGATTAATTGTTTTCTAAGGACGAATCCTAAACTTAGTGTGAAAAATTTTCCAAACCCACAAAATCTAAGCCTTTAGACTTTCAAATAAACCAAATTGAGGTAAAAATTAGCCTAATAATATAAAATATGCCATGTAACATGCATGCTAATAATATTTGTCTACCCACTTGATATAAAAACATTATTGGAAAAAGTTCCATGCTTGAATTCCCACAACGTAAAACTTCAACCACTAACAAAATAACTTTTATGGAACTTATAATCCATACATCAATCCATTAAAAGATCTTTAACACATAAATTTTACTTGCTTTTTTTTTTGTTAGAGTATTATATCATGATAGTTGTTCATGTATAAGTTGGATCAAAACGAAGGTTGATATTTATATTCAGTGATGTCTGTCTCCATTGTCTTTATGGTTTGGGCTTCTGTATCCAATATCATGTATTCTTTCTCACAATGATTTTAAAAGTTTTTTTTTTCTTTTTAATGTTAGTTTCCATATATCTATCACGTGAGAGATAAATTATTTTTAAAAAATTATTTATTCTGATTTTTCATTATTTCTGTTCTGTTGTTAATTATTTTTTATGACTTTTAATTTATCATAATTCCAAACTAGTGAAGTTTACGTGTTTTTTTTTTTAATTCTTTAAAATTAAATCAATTAGCTAGTGAAGTTAAACCCTAAAAATATTGTGTTCTTTGCCATATTTTAAAGCTTATATGTCTTTTTTTTTTAATTCTTTAAAATTAAATAAATTAATATTAAATTGTGGATTCTATTCTAAATATAAAACAAACTATAATTGAGAGAACACTATTAATTTTTGTTCGCAATTAACTCTACGGTAATGTTAATTATCATTTTTGTGGATGAATAATGTATACTAATATAATTTTAAAAAAATATTATAACTCGATGATTATAAAACTTGTTGCAATTTCTCACATTATTGTCATTTTTGCAATACTATATCACGGAGAAACAATTCTTTAAAGTTAAAATGTTTTACTTTTAAAATATTTAAAATTTAAAATAATTAAAAAAATTATTTTAGTTCTTCCATTTTCAATACCATTAAAATGATCTACTGAAATTTTAAATAAATTTATTTTTATCTTCTAAGTGTAAAAAAGTTTAATTAATTTCTCAAATTTAAAAAAAGTATGGCTAAAACTTTTACATACTGAATTTGAGAATTGAAAATAATTTTTAAAATTTGGTTTTAGTATCTAAAATTTAATATTTTGAGGTAAAAACAATATAGTTTTTGGAAAATAGAATACTTTTAATTTAAGAGATTAAAATTGAATTCACTTTAAGTTCCAGCATTACAAATATAATTAAACTTTAGCTGGGTTATGTAATAGTAAGAGGGAGGTGTAGGGACATATCCGTCATTTAAAGATGAATATCCGTTGTTTTGTTTTGTCTGTCTGGAGTGAGGCATTTTCAAAGTGCAGTCTGCTCAGTGTCTTTCTCTCTCTAACTTTCTCTCTCCTCTCCACTGCGGCGAGAAGTGCAGAAAATGCAACGTTTCATGGATTTGCAGGAGAATTCGGAGTTGTCTGAGACCAATTCATGGCTTTCATCGAAAGAGCACGCGTTAGCGGGTGCGGCGCCCAATACCAATTTGGATCGCGACCTTTTCAACGACCTCGTCGGCATTGTCCCTCTCGTTCAGTCACTCATCGTAAACCCTCTAAGCCTTCAACCCTTTTCCCTCTCCTTTCTTCCGAATTCAGGGTAACGCAGAAAGGAGGAAAAATTTGTTTTTTTTTTTTTTTTTTTTTGTGCAAGAGGAAAAGGAAATAACAACTTGGGAATTATGTAACTTCCACTTTACTGTATTGGCTTGTGTGCTGACAACATCTTGAAATCTAGTGATTTGTGACAATTGGCGATCTTCTGACATTTGGTGTTCTTGAATTTATATTTAATTATCTTAAGTACTGTGTTGTGTAATTATGATTAGGATCGTAAAGCGAACAGTTCGTTCACGCGGCGTGGTTCCATGATCTACACCAAGACACCTACAAGAGAATCGTTGTCTAAAAGAGTAAGACCGGATCATCTTTTCCCTCTGCGGTTGTTTAAACTTTTTCCATTTCTTCGAAATTTCTCTTTCTTTTGGGTTTGCTCTACATGTTCAATCATGGGAGCAATTAAGGACTTCCTTCCGTTGGATATATTATGCAAATATTTGAAATTCTCTATCATGGCAGTTGCAATCAAGTTTGTTTTACTTATGGAACCTCCGTAGACCTGGCTGATAGACTCAACTCCTTAACTAATGTAAAAAAAAATATGAAAAATTTATGAGTGCCATGTAGTTAACTTGTTTTCTCTACCTAGGTCAGTAAACAATTATTAATTAGGAGTTAACTCAAGAATTTGACAACCTTGCAATGATGCAGAGTTAGTTTTTGCTGTTTCCATCTTTCTGTTTAAACTCCCACTTGAATCTGTCACACTTCAGTTTCAGTTATCAATACAGGCTGAAGCATTACCTAATTTTGAGTCTCTGGTATTAGTACAAGTATCCTTGTGTAGCATGATTTTGCATATTTTGACTGCGTTTATGATTTATGAGTGGTGCCATGATGGAAGTTCTATATGAAAAATTGTGGAACTAAGCTATTTCCTCCTCAAGCACAAATACCAGAAAAGCTCTGTATATTTCCAACTTACCACATTTGGTACTTTTTACTGCTCTTAAATGCATGTTGTACATGTGTCCATAATCATAAGTTAATGCCTAGCAACATTTACTTCGGGAAACTTTTGTGCATGGGTTTGAATATGATAGTTATTCATGTAAATGACGACACAATTTGAGTAAGATCACAAATCTGTATTATTCTGTCTCTTCAATCTCCTGATTTGAAACAAATGTAGTTCTAGTGATACTTGGACATTTGATTATGAAATTTAATAATTTTCAATCCTTTGTATGTTATGGAAAATATCCGTGCGTTGCTGACTGTCCTTTTTTTTCATATTATATCTGAAATATGTGCTTGTGTATTAGGACCTTTTACATACTTCATCACCTAATTAAATCCCTTCGTTTGAATAGTTCACTTCCCCTTTTCTCCCTTTTGTTGAACCCATGAAGTATCCCTATTGGTTTGGGCCCTTTGAATTGCTTGGGAGACTAATCCCTGTTTGATCATGTTAGCACATGGGTTAACAGCCTCTTTACAGCAGATGCTTCCTTAGAAGTTGAGATTCAAACCCATGTTCTCATCATAGGTGGTTGGCACTGCTACCACCTTGACTCAGTCAGTGAAGATTGAACCATTGAACAAAAAATTTCCATTAGTTTAGACTGGAAAACCTTCAGTAAGATGGTGAGCAGAAAGGTCTTTGTTTATAATGTGATATAATAATAATAATATTATACAACACAAGCGAAGGAATGCTAGATCCATTCGTATGACTCTGGTGATGTAGATTTTGTTATTCGATCAGGTGGTTTTTCTGACTGACCATTGGTATTATGTAGTTCAAGTAACATGACATGAGCTTCAGTCCTATTTCCAAATGTTGAAGTTTAATTTATAAATATCTGTATCGACTTCTAACTATAGATTGAACTTGCTTATTGCCGTTATTTTAGTGTTTTTCCTGTCTTGTTCATAGGGTAGTCTGAAACTATTCTTTTGAAAGAATAATTTCTCATAAATGCTAAATTTTCTGTGCATAGTGCATTATGACTGAGTGACTGCATTTCTTTACCGTGATTGTTGTAGTGAATCATTTACATCCTCTGATAGGTAACGGATACTAAAAGTAGGAATGTTGCCCAATCTATTCCTGCCAAAAAGAAAAGGGATCATGGAGAAAAAGAACAAGGAAAAACTGGTGGCAATGACACTGATGCTTATTCCACATTTTCTTCAAGAGACAGTGAAGAGTTGAATGTGTTGAAGGAGCAGGTAGAGGAACTTCAGAGGAAATTGTTGGAGAAAGATGAACTTCTAAAGTCAGCAGAAAACACAAGAGACCAGTTGAATGCTTTTAGCGCAAAACTTGATGAGCTGAAACACCAGGCTTCAGAAAAGGACACGTTACTGAAGTTTACGCAACAGCAGCTCTCTGATGCTAAAGTAATGATCCGCTTCTTATTTTATTTTTTTCCATTAATAATTTGTCATAAGGTCTTTCCATATCATCTACGTTAGCCAAGTTTAACACTTAGAGTTAATGATACCTATTCACTTAATACGCACGCTTCATATATCTATATAGGGGGACTATAGGTTTATTTGGACTTTATGAACCTCAATCATAGAATGCAATGAAATAAAATGTTGTGTTCACATCTTATACTGCCTTATCCAATCTTAGTTTCTGATAGATAATATATAGGGGGAAAGAATTCCTCAATTCCTTGGTGAGGGGGAGGTTTTAAAGTTTTTTGTTTTTTATCAGCAAGAAGTTAGTTGTTAAATGGTAATTTTTGTTAGCCGGGATTTAAAGTACTACTTTTCACACATTAACAGGTCTCCTTTTCCACAGATTAAGCTCGCAGACAAGCAAGCTGCTCTTGAAAAGATACAGTGGGAAGCTATGACATCCACCAAGAAAGTAGAGAAACTTCAAGATGAGCTAGGTTCCATGCAAGCGGATATTTCATCATTCACGTTATTACTGGAAGGATTATCAAAAACTGACACTGCTAAATACACCGACAATTATGATGTGAAGCCTTATGATTTCAGTCATCTGCCAAGTATTGTGAGTTTATGAATATTTTTCAAATGTACACAGCATATTTTTCCGCATGTTTATGGTAACAATTTCCACCGCACTATGATTTGGATTGCCTTCCTGGTTCAAGATAGTGAATAACTTGTTTATCAGCGTGCGTGGCTTCCACTTGTGCATGCTTACAAATTCAGTGATTCTATTAATTCTTTTCACTTCAGTAAAGGGGTATGTGGTACGAGACTATAAATTTATACATTGTTTGGTAGAATGAAAATAGGTGGGAGAGAGTGAAAACAATATTTGTTGTTTGATTTATTTCTAATCTGTTTTCATGTGCCTTTTCTGTTTCATTCATTCTACGATTCCTGCTTTGTCCATTCTACTTCTTTCTCACCTACCAAATCGACTTTTAGTGTATATCTTTGTTTTCTAGAACAGAATTGTGTTAGTATGCATAAACATCTAATCCTTGGATGCTGACCTTTTCAAGTAAACGTTGAACAGGATGATTTGGACGAGATGGATTTACAGGAAATGGAAGAAGCAAGAAAAGCTTATATGGCTGCTGTTGGTATTACCAAGGAAAGACAAGACGAGGAATCTATTGCGGCTGCTGCTAATGCTAGGTTACATCTTCAGTCATTTGTTTTCAAATCCAAAGATTTTAACCTGTAAAGTCACTAGTTTTATTTGATGTGTCTACACGTTATGTCCCTTTAGTCAAAATGGTAAGGCACTTATCCTGTCTTAGGGAGATTGATTTTCTTACAAGCCTGTTTCTGAACAAATATTTAAAGTTGTGCCGTTTATGTGACGAAGTACTAAACGAGCATGTTCAATGAAGTGAAAATGTGTTATCGCTGGTCTAACTGCATTCAGAATTTCACCAGATCAATGGATCGGATTTTTCAAAACCAGAGTTAATCATGACCTGATTTGTTTTAGTTTCTTTGAAGTGGCATTCTGCATCTTCTAGCAGCCGATTCCCATTGGCAGTAGATATATATATATATATATATATATATATATATATACTTGTATTGATTTGTGTACCTTCTCTTTTTCGCACCTGCGAGCTGCAACTGTTACGAGCTGCAACTGTTACGAGCTGCAACTGTTACGGCTGACAATGCCAAAGTATTTGTGTAAAATTACACTTTGTTCCCAAGTTGTTTTCTGGTTAATTCCTTGTATAGTCTATATCCATTGAACATGCAAACCGGTGGAAATTTGAAAACCTATACCATTTTTCTTGAATGAAAGGAAGGGTGATGACTGATTAGTAGGCATTATATACGCCTTTTACCTCTCTGCGTCGACCCAGTTGATGATTATCTATTTTCACTTATGTTTATCTATTGACTCTTGTATACATCGATTTATGACACATTTGGTGAAGATATTATATAATATGATATACTATTTCAGTAAAAGCAAGATAAACATTAAACAATAGTTATGGTAATAGTTGTTGTGACGATGATAAAAATGTAATGATCGATAAAGGAAGGACGAAAATGATGATAATAGTAATAGTAGTAGTAATTTGTAATTATTTAACTTATAAATTCCGGCCAAGGAATGAAGAGGGGAAATTAGAATGAATATTTAAATCGTGCTTAATCTTAATGGATACAGGATTATTGAGGATATTTAACAAGAGGTATTTTATGAAATATATGCTGTGGTTATTTAAAATATACTTTTGGTATGAATATTTTGTTTGTTTAAATGATACAATTAAATAAATAAATTTTGGTAAGAAACATTTTATATTTTCATAAATTTTAAGTGAGATATTTTCAAAGGAATAATTTAGAATTTCTTTTACATAATAATTATTTATTTTGAATTACAAATAAACTTATTTTAATAAGTAATATAATTGTTATGTATATTTTGAGTTATAGATGTATATGATACATGAACATTTACTAAAAGAAAATGTATCTTAATAAATTTTTTTATAACTTTTTGTGATTAATCTGGTTTAAACGTACGAACTAATAAAATAGTAACAAATAATCTTTTATCAAAAAGTTATTAAAATATCATAATGTAACTTTGATTTGGTAGTTAATTTTAAAGTTCATACGTCAGGTTTAAATGGGTTAACTCCAAGCTTGGCTTGAGTGGCGGGGACAGTCGTTTTGGGAGCAAGCAGTAACCTTGGTTGTAAATTGATTATCTTATTTTACCATTGTATTTGTTCGTACATTGGATATGATATGTCCTTGGTTGTAAATTGATGATCTTATTCTAACATTGTATTTGGTTGTACATTAGATATGATATGTCACACATGTATGTAAATTGATGCGTGTAAAATCAAACAAACAATATATTAAATTTTGAGTAATTTTCATGAAGTAGACCTGAAAATACATAACAACTGATTGACTATGAACACAAGTACAATTTGGTAGCTGACTAATATCTGGACAAAAAAAATTCATTCTTGAGGAAATACAAAATAATAAAATAAAAGAATGTGCATCAGAATCTACAACACTGAAATGTCACAGCTCTGGACTTGTGCTTCCTCATGTGCAAACCTTCTGATTTTGGCATTTGTACAGGGCTTCCAATCCATTCCCAAGCTAGCCTGTGTTTTTCAAACAAAACCATCAACATCATTGCTACATATCTTCATTTTCATTCATACTGTCTTTTTCTAATCATAATTAAACTATTCCTTTGCTATTTGTGTAATGAAATTTACTTACTAGGATGAATGTAATCTACCTAAGATTATTATAAATACACACTTTGATGAAAATTCGTACAAAAATTAACTTACACAGGGAAGGCAAAAGAACTTCTACTGCCCTCAGATTGGTCAGAGTTTCTTGATTCTGCAGACTCTTCAATTCCCTCAACGTGACATGCCCTTTTTATGCTGTCCCTTTGTTTCTGTGAGCCCATTTGTACCATCACTCGTTCCTTTTCATGCAAGGATAGTTGAGGGTGGTGGTAGTCAACTACAGAAGCTCCATCATGTTCATCATGACGATGTTGGCTAAAGTTTGAACTTTTGTCATGAATGTTCCAGACACTGTCTTGTTCTTCATCCGTGCCATACTTCAGCTGCTAAAGGTTATCAAAGGTTATCAAAGGTTAACAAAGCCAAACAGGGTAACAAATTTTATGATACCTTCCTGTTCACTGGCCTTGAACTTCTGTGATTGAGATCTTTGACTCCTTTGTTTTCTTGTGCCACATCCTTTCCAAAGCAAAACACTATGTAATCTTCATCTGCAGAGAGTGACCAACTTGAATGATCGAACTTATTTCCGATGGGAACTCCACCAACATCTTTGTCCTTTATTAATGGATTGTTCAAGTGTTTTTTGCTGTTGCATTTGTTGCTGGACCGTGAGAAATTGTTGTTGCAGATACTGTTGAAGTGTTTTTCCTCGCTTTTGTTGAATGTCATGCTTTTCGCTGCCACGCAAGGGGGTGAAGTCAGTTCGTGATCATCTGAAAAAAGTTCAGAAAATGGTGAGAGAATGTAAGATGGGATGAATAAGAATGAAAACATTGTTTAAAATGTATAGCAAAGGAAATTAACTTTCTCACTTTACCTAAAGACAACCGGCAAACAGAGAAACATGATCTGAGTAGACATGTCATTGTGGTCATGTTTTATTATTTGTCGGGGTATACTCTCGGAAACGAGATATGATTCACCTGAAACAGATTAAAATTAGGAGAACTTGCTTTAGTATCAGAATTTAGACAAACTCAGGGAGTTACAGTAGAAATTTCACACAAACCAAATGTCACAATTTCATTTTGCCTATTGAAACTGACCAATGAAGCTGAAGAAAGGTCATTACATGGCATCTTTTTTAATTGCTACAATAAACTAACATAAATAAGGAGTAAACGTACCATAATTTGTGCCTTAAATTCCTGACCAGATGTTTCATTTTGATGTAATAAATAAAGGACTGTTACAGAAAAATAAATAATGATAGTATTTTAAAAAATGTCTCCTCTATTTTGTATGGGTGCCATTAGGGATTACTGATCTTTATTGGGTATCAAATTTTAGCCTTCATTTTTAATATATATTTACGGCATTTACCTATTTCCAAAATATAATTAAAATAGTTTCAAAAGGGTTTCTTTCATAAAAATTAAAATAAATTTTAAATAAAATGGAATTTCATCCCTATTTATATTTTGGTTCTTAAATAACAAAAATAATTAGTGTTTTTAAAATAAAATGAAATGAAACGTAGTAGATAGTGTAAAAAGTTCAAACATTCCCATGAAACATTATCTAACACATCAAAACAAATTTACTTAATTAGATTAAAAAAATAATATTTATTTAATTTTAAAATTTTTGTAACTGTATCAAATTTTGATACAACTATTAATTTTAATTTTGTATTCAAATCCTGCTAAACATGTTTAATCCTTAATATCATAATTTACACTGTTCTGAGAAATTGAGAAGATACTTTTTATTAAAGTGATTTTCAGTTCAGATATCATGGCTGAGGTGGATGAGGAGCATGTTCACAGTCATCCACCACTTTCTCCACATTTTCACAAAAATAATTGAAACCAAATCCCACCTTGTCCCTTTCTTTTTTTTTCATGCTTACTGTAGATTGAAAGGTTTAGTGTTTTTCTATGAAAGATATTGATTTATGATTTTTTTTTATATTTATAATAATTGATTGTTTATATTTATCCTTGTTTACACGTATTTGAGATTTGACGTGTGAAAGTATGAAATAATATTTTGGTGTGATAGAGAAGGGGAGTTACTGTGGGTAGTTAAGAGCGAGTCATCTTCACAACAGAGACACACTCAACAGACAACACCAACGTATGGGTTGGGCCATAGCTCTACACGGCGGCGCCGGCGACATCCCCCTTTCGCTACCACCGGAGCGCCGTCAGCCACGAGAGGAAGCCCTCCGCCACTGCCTCCAAATCGGCGTCGAAGCTCTCAAAGCCAAACTGCCTCCTCTCGACGTGGTTGAGCTCGTCGTATGTATCATATCAATCATCGTCACAAGTACGTATTACGTATTTATGTATGGTGATTTATTGATTCGGTTTTTGTTTTGGAGCGTGTTTAGGTTCGGGAGTTGGAGAACATTCCGCAGTTCAACGCGGGGAAGGGATCTGTGCTCACTTCCAAAGGCACCGTCGAAATGGAAGCTTCAATCATGGACGGCACCACTATGAATTGCGGAGCCGTTTCTGGCCTCACTACGGTTGTCAACGCCGTCTCTCTCGCTCGATTGGTCATGGAGAAGACGCCTCACATTTATCTAGCTTTCGATGGAGCAGAGGAATTTGCAAGACAACAAGTTACTCTCCTTTCCCTTTCTTTTCATCGTCATTTATTACTACTATAACTTCAACAACACTCGTCTTTCTTCCTCATTAATCATCCTTCGTCTTCAGGGCGTTGAGACTCTCCATTCAAGCCATTTTATCACCGCAGAAAACATTGAAAGGCTAAAGCAGGCAATAGAAGCCAATAGGGTCCAGGTACTTAATTTTGAAAGCAATCATGCATTTACTCTGCATATATTTTATTTATGTCATACTGTTTGTTTTCTTATCAAAACTCATTTCTTTTCAGTGTTTTTTTATTACACTTTGATGCTAATGTAGCTTTTATTCTCATCCTCTTGTCGGAATTGTAATTTCATTTTAATCATTTGTAGAATGTAGGTTTGCATTAAATATTAATATAAATTGCTTAAGTGCTCTAATTTTAATCAGACAACACTACTAAAACATGCTTAAGAAAGTACATATAAGTTGTTTCCTTACATTAATCGCCTCAAAGTTCCTTTTTTATTCTTCCAACGATGTTAATTCACATATATGTAGATTGACTATACCCAACCTATCCAAAACGATACTAAGAAAGAAACAGCAATTGCTAATGGTGATAGTCAAATTGGAACTGTTGGGTGTGTGGCTGTTGATGTTAATGGAAATTTAGCTTCTGCAACATCTACTGGTGGACTAGTGAACAAAATGGTTGGCCGAATTGGTGACACACCGGTCATAGGTGCTGGGACCTATGCTGATACACGTTGTGCGGTTTCGGCAACAGGCAAAGGTGAAGCAATAATACGAGGAACTGTGGCAAGAGATGTCGCTGCTCTGATGGAGTTTAAGGGTCTTTCTCTCGAGGAAGCTGCGACTTGTGTTGTGCATGAACGCACGCCAAAAGGCACTGTTGGTTTGGTTGCTGTGTCTGCCAAAGGAGAAGTTGCAATGCCTTTTAATACAACAGGCATGTTCAGAGCTTGTGCTACTGAAGATGGGTATTCTGAGATTTCAATTTGGCCTGCTGCCAAATTTGAGTGATCTTTTTCTGATTCCCAAGCTTAATGTATTCTGACATTTGATGATGCTTCATGCGCTTATGTCAAAGGAAAATCTATATGTTTTTCAAGGTACAGATTGCCATTATCGATGACATCTGTGTTTTTTTATGTAGTTTGTGCCACATTGTGAATGTGATCACCTTATCATTATCAGGGGTTTTATAACCATCATCTTCCATAAATGCTGAAGGGAAAACAACCATCCATTTCATGGAAGTACGATACAACGCAATATAACCTATGCTCTTGACCTCTGATAGACCATAACCGTTAATTACAGCGTAAATTTTATTAGTGAACCAGATCAAACATCAAAATTTAATCTCACGTGAGATTCCACGTGGACTTTGTCAAGGCAAAACGATAACCAACACTTCCTGTTTGTTAGTGGAAGAGAACTGTGTACTTTTCTGGCAAGGGAAGGTTAAAGACTTCAAGAGTTAATTTATCACAAATTAGATGATCAGCATATAGACTTCATTGTTTGTTTTTGTTATGCACAGTTCTTACAGAATTACAGTACTTTAATTTTTTTGTTGGTTCTCCTACAATATCTATCACTGTTTTCCTTTATTATAGACTTTCCTCGTACAATGCTTATCTTTTTTCCTTTAATTTTTTTGTTTTGGGGGAAGGGGGAGGACGACATTCTTTCCTTTTAACTTCAAACTTCGTTGAGTGTCAGGTGTCACTACTATATTGTCCATTCTGTGAAGAAATTAGGTTAATTTTAAGTTTAGCAGTAAGTACCAAGCTCAGTTCAAAAACAGAAGTCACGGAAAAGTTTCGTAATGTTATAAAATGTTAACTTTGGTGTGGTAAGATAGAGGGATAAAACTATCTGGCAAGGTTTATTTTTCCAACCACTGGTTAATTTCGGAATGATGAGATAGGTTTAGATTTATTTGATGTATCAGTTGTTGATAATTGATAGGGAAAGTTGTAATAAACCATTCCTAGTAACGCAAACTTCCAACAAAGCGTGACAGAACCACTAACTTCCATAGAAGAGATTACCCCATTTGAGAAAAAGAACAATGTATAATGATGTACCGTAAACAGAAGAAACTCTAGCACTTTATCTGATGAACTACTTACTACAGTAAGTACAACAAAATTGCCACTAAAATGTGACATTTGGAGCTAGGTTGAAGATGAAAGACTAATGAAATTAAGAGTAAACATTCAATTTAATCTCATGAAAAGAAAGGGAATAATATTTTCATTCGTGAAAGAAAAAGAACATGAAATAAGGCGGTGATATTTTGAGGAAAAATAATAATAAAGAGAATATGAAGAATACAGCAATGATTTTTTAGGAAAAAAACTATCATAAAACAAGTATAAATACATATGGAAGAAGATAAATAGTCCAAGAGATTCTTTACAAAAACTGCACAAGTGATTTATCAAGGTTTTAGTAAAATAAACATATTACTGATAGTATTATAAATTTGTACACTTAGCTTACATCTCCTGTATCTCTTTTTCTGAAGGCATCCCAGCATGGACTCTGTCTACCATTAGGTGTGAATAGGGCCAAGGAAAATTAATTTTTTGATATATTTGTTTGATTGCATGAGTGTTGAAAATGTAACTTATCTATAAGCATGTCAAATGTTAAATGGCATTAGGTTGAGTTACTTGATATAATATTTTAACTTGCATAACACGCTCAGTGCCGTAATTGATTAAGAAGGAAGGTTGTTAAAAGTTAATTAACTTGATTCGTACATGTTTACTCACCAGAGTTAACTTACCATAAGTTGACTCATTATAAATTAAACTAAGAAAAAGTTAACCCAACTTAACTCACTTTGTATCAGTAAAAAATCAATTACTTAAGTTAAACCATCACATATTTGTGAGTTAGGTGGACTGTGGTTAAGTTAAACAAACATTGTACTTTGTTTTTACTTATTTCATTGTAAAATAACTTAGCTTACCTAATTATAGTGATATAATCAAAGTGTTCATTTATTCAATTAAACATTAATCCTAATTATTAAGTTATATTATATAAATAATATATGAAAATCAAATTATCAATATATAATTTGACAAATAAAAAAATTAAGCATCAAAATAATTCAAATAACATCTAACGACATTTTTGTTATAAAGGAAACCAAAATATCATTCTATATAATTAAAAGTGATAAATAATTATAATAAAAATAATAATAAAAGACTGTTGTTAATAAATTAATAGTCAACCTATCTTCAATTTGAGTCAAAGTTATAAAAGACATGGATTAAGTAGGTTGAATTCAATTTAATCTTCAAAAAATATATTTTTTTCAATCTAACCTGAACCAGTCTTATGAAGAGTCATACCAACTTAGAGATTCAAACCCATTTTCATACCTGTAAGCATGATAGGTTGAGATTTTAGTGGAAAATATTTTGATGGATTGTTTTGTTAAATATTATTTTGTGAAACATTTTTTTTTTTGTAAACTATTGTGAATTTTACGATATTTTTTTACACTATATTTATTGGGCAGTTATTTATAGTTTGTGAAGAACATTTATGAGAAAATAATCTAGTAGGATAATAAATATGATTGTAAAATTATGTTTATATTTGGATTATTTATAATTATTTACTATATCATCTTATTTACCTGGTGGTTTAATTTATGTATTACTAAATTTTCATATTTTTTTCTCTTTTTAACCAAACCCAATTTTTTTTTCAAGTTCAGGACAAATTATATTGGATAAACTCATTATAACAATATTATTTATTAAAATTGTAAAAATTGGTTCCACTCAATGCTTTAATGAGTCAGGTTGAGAAAATATTAAATCCAATTTATATTTGGGTCAATGCGTCATGATTCAAAATGGTACAATAATTTTCCTTTTGAAATATTTACATAAATACACAAGTCAATTTGGTAACGTAAGTAATTAGAGATTCAATCCCAACGGTTTGACGACTGTATATATTGTTCATTTATGACATTTTAAAGTAAAATCATTCTTCCATCTTTCATTAAGTACTTTTTATGAGTGGATATGAACCTTGGAAGTATGTAATATTTTAAAGAACTATTTTCAATAATTATAATGTTATTATCGGTGAATCACGGTTAAAGAAAACAATTTAAAAAAGAAAATGTTACGTACTGAGAGAACAATGGCTATTCGTTTTAATGTGATTCTATTGTAGATTAGTTTGGTGATTTGATTTATTGGCAAGACGTTGTTTGAGACATGCTTCCAGTCTAACAAGTTATGCTATTATGGTAAATTAAAGCCGAGGAATTGAAATGGTAACCTATGCTGTCATTGTCCTACCATTGTGGTAATTTACTTACTGGTTTGTTCCTCAATCCTTGTCTTTGTTCCACCAATTGCCTAAAATCAACAGTGATAATAGAATCAGCTTTGAATTGGTTTGCCTTATCCTTCACAATGATACGTATTCTAAAGGGATCACAACACCCAACAAATTATAGTTGGTTTAGCAAATAGAGTTGCGTTCACAAGGCTAAAGGAAACTGTAAGATTTCTGTAACCGGAAAAGGGAAAAAATGTTTTCATTCGATTACATTGCTATTTGAAAGAGCTGATAAATTATTACAAGAATTACTAAAGAACAATCACTCTACCACTTGCATAAAGGGAAAAGATAGCCCTTCCGGCCAAAAATGGATTTCTCCCATATCTCTTCACCTAACGCATATAAACTTTGTAGTGTATAAGAAATCACTCTGCTTCCTTTCAAGATTGATTCAAAAGAAAATTTGGGGAATAGATAAGAGAGGGGATGAAAAATAATTCCTAGAAAAGTAAAAAATTCTACTTCTGACTCTACATTTAGGCAACCAAAGATCAAGACTGTAAAATAATCTGAGATTGCATAATCCTTAAGCAATCGAGAAGTAGTGCATTTCAACTTGTGACACAATCTTGAAGATGAGGGTGACTTTGATTTATGTACTTGTCCCATAGTGGCTTGTACCTGCCTATGGCTAACTTCAACCACGGCTTCATGTTCCCGTTGAAGTGAATGACTGCCGCACTTTCGATGAGTCGATTGTCAATATTTAGGTCATAACCCAATCCTAAAACATGCCATCTTCTGTCAAGTGGCTCTGTCAAACCATAAAAACACAGAAGAGCAGGAGGAAGTATCCCCAGCTTCCAGAGTGTCCCATCAGCATTCTGCTCTTGCCAATAGTGATATCTTCCGGTCACATTTGCCTTCCTCCATGCAACCAAGTCAAAAATGTTCATACCAAATGCCCATGCACATGCCTGTGGATCAAATCTCGAGCTAATGACTGAATTTGAGAAATTGAGATACTTGTAGTATCGATGAAATGCTTCAAGACAAGTTTCCACAGCACCATTCACATTCCCATGCAAATCCAGTGAGAAAAGTGGGGTCAGATCCTTCTGGACTACAAGGTCATCATCCAGGAAGACAACCTTCTCGAGTTGCGGATAGATCTCAGGGATGTAAAACTGAAGATGATTCAATAAAGAAAGATACTTGGGATTCCGCATTTTGGGTTCAACATTTAAATCTTGATACGCTCCAAAATAGAAGGTTCTTGAATCAGGATTGAGGAGCTGCTTGACAAGTGGAGAATAAGATGCATTCAACCAATGAAACTCCTCAATGTTCTGTATCTCTATGGTGGCTCCTTTAAAGTCATTGCGTAGGAACCACGCTAGCATTACCCCATAACTGACTCCAGTAGTGACAATGTGAAAGACCAATTGCTTTGGATGGTCAGCATTGGAGACAGTTGAGTTTACAACTACAGATGTTGCCAGTACATTATCTGAAAATATGCAGAAATGATATAGATTGTTGTCCACAAGCCGTGGGGAGTTTTTCCTCTCATCTGAGAGTTCCTGCAGGGAAGGCATCCTTAGCCAATCAGACATGAGTTTCACATTTAGACAGTGAAGACTTTTGGGTACTGCTTCAGCTGCTATTTGACCAAACACGGTGCTTTGAACTATTGCTGCATTCGCTCGCTCTTCTAGAGCTTGAATATGTGATCTCATGGTCACTATTGTGGTTGCAATGTCATAATGGATATCTTGTGCCTTAAACATTAGAAGAGAAAGGCTTCTAATAATTGGCTCTGCTTCCTCCAACGTGATGGGCTCACCAGTGATGGCCGCTTTTGAAAGCAAAAGTTGGCAATTCCTGATCTTTGAGCTAAGCTGCCAGGCAAGGTGAAGATTGTTATGCTCTTTGGCAATAACCACATAAGCTTTGGCCAGAATCATTTGTTCTGCTAACTGTCGTGAAAATGATGTAACACTTAAAATCTCTTGAGTAAAATTCAAACTCTCCTTAGCAAATTGTTCAACTCTTTCATTTCTCTCCTGCAAAGCAAAGTAACCTGCTCCATCAGTATCCAAAACGGACAAATAAAGGAATACTTGTAAGTTGTAACAACAGAAAGTGATATTAACTAAAAGGTAACAACAGCAACTAAGATATATGAAGATATAATATATCTATTCCAGTGGTGCATAGAAATGGATAAGTTCTCTGGGATTCTAATTTAAGGTCTCTGGTCTCTAACTTTTATAGTCTATGTTACATGCATCAGTAGTCTTCAAGACCAACTTTTTTACACTATCAAAGCTTATTTAATCCTGTTTACTATTTCATATTGATGAGAACTCACTCAACATATGATTTTGATATCAAACAGAAAATTGAGTTTGAAAGTAATTTATGCATACAGAAGTAAATGCGTACATTTAGCATCATGACCCGATTTGGAAAGATTAGATAAAAGTTCAGAAAAGGCGAGGCACATATGTTGAATTCAGTTTTTGTTTAGAGAAGTTTGATTTAGTTTACCATTGCATTTTCTTCTCCAGTAAGTGTTTATCGATAATTTTATCCAAACCAAACTCAGTCATGAAAACATTTCCTGAGAAGCATGTCATCGATTTAGATATTTTCCTGATTGTTGGATGACTTCAAAGAGCGTCACATGATAACCACAACAAAGGATGGCAAATAATAGAATGACGAAAAGTTTATCATCATTCGGATTATCTGGAAACAGGTTAAATGAACAAGAGATGGATACTAAACATGACACGGAAAGGGGAGTCAAATGAGTAATAGATTGTTGTTGAAAAGTAGAATGACTATCGAAACAAGTCACAGGTTTTGATTAAATGAGAAACTATGGCATAAAAATTTCTTAAGATTGGGTGGCATGTGAGTGAACAGTTGTAAGGGGAATGATGTGCAAGTAAATACAGAACAGTTCCCAAACCCAGTAATTAGTGACTGCTTCCCGTTTTAGTAGTTAATCACTAAACGACCTCCACCTACAGTACCAGTTCTCTAATCTCTTACATTTCAAAAGAGAAAAAGGTAATTAATTTTTTTTTTGTTAATTCAACAATCACCAATTTCCATTACTTCGTATTTCGAATACGATTCAAACACAGATTCCAGTGTATCCAATGTACAAATGAAAAAAAATGATTTAACCTGCTAAGCTAAAGCCACTGGTAACAAAAGTAAACAGATTCAGACCATATGAACAGAGTCCTGAAGGCTCCTCTCCGACCAAAAACCCATCCAACCATAAACGTTACTATTGTTACTTGTATAGATAAACTCCTCCGAAAGGAGCAAGTAAAGTTGAATCCACCCTAGATTTGATAAAAAAACGCACAATGAACTCATCCTACTAAAATTAAAAAAACATAAGCACTCTTGTTGGCTCAGTGTAGACAAACTTCATCTATCACCAAACTTACAGACACCGAATTACCAAAAAGGAGCACGCTAATGGCGTGAAGCTAGTGAATAAGAGTGAATAACCGAAAACACATGATTTCAAATAGGATCTAATGAGTGGCATCGTAATCTTATCGGCTAAGTAAATGTAAGATATAAGTGAGTATGGTATGAATTAGTTGCGATTGGGAATGAAAAGTGAAAAGAGAAGTTGAAAGTTACCGGCAAAGGATAATGATGCGGATCTTGGTGGTGGTGGTTGTGTTGGAGAAGGAAGAGAAGGAGAGCAATAATAAAGGAGAAGGCGAGGAGAAGCCAGATCCAATATGAAAACCTCCGTCGAGCCGGGCGCCGAAAATCGGCAGCCCGTCGTCGCATCTTTCACCGATTCACCAGTCAATCCACAACCGGCGGCAGCCCAACAGCATAAATTCAAATTCAACCGTGGAATCCAATTCCAATCTGAATCTGACGGCACTTTCTATTGCAAAGAAGCATGCAATTGCGAGGCTTCACTCACTGTGGATTCATTTACTCCCTCAATGAATCAGAGACAAAAATTATGAATGATGCCATCAAATGAAACCTACACATAGAGGTTGAAACTTGTCACTTCGGACCTGTTAGCCAACTCTTATATTATTTCTTACAGTTAAAAACACAGTTCAACTCTCAAAACTCAAATTTCATTTACTAATACCTTCCTATTTTTTATACAAAGAAAATCATTTTTTAGTATACAAAAATTTAGCGTATTAAACATTATATAAAATTTTTCTTGTTAGAAATGAAAATGGAAGTATTATTTATCATTATTCAAATTTGTGAGTGAGTTCATTTAAAAAATAAATAAAATTGAAAGAGTAATTTATTTATCACTTTAGTTTTCTAATTAGAAAATGTCTTGTATCACATTTTAACTATCACCTTACTTTTTGAATTTTATTTCTTAGTATTATTTTAATCGTTAAATGTAATTACTCAAATATTTTAGTCTTTAAAGTGATTAGATTTTAATATACTAAATTGATTTTATGTAATGAAATTAGGAATTAATATAAAAAGTATAATAGTTTATTTTAATATTATAAAGTTTACCTAATTATAAAAATTGAAAAAAAAAAAAGAGTAAGAGAGGACGTAAATTTAATGGGTAATGATACTTGACACCCAAAATGTGACAAATTTTTGACACTGCCACGTGTTACATTTTGGGTGGTCCACGTATTTTAAAAAATAAAGTGACAGAATGATATGTATATAGAGTTCAAAACAAGTGTCAGATTCAAAGATGTTTTCTTGGTGCTAAAAGTTAGCCTAAACTACCCAATTATTTGTACATTGCTACCATTTTCCTTTCTACACCATCACTTTAAAAAAATGTTTCCTTCGAGATGGACTTCGATATAAATGTGTTCTTAAATGATAATTAATGAATTTTATTCAATAAAATTTGTTAAAAATAAATTGTGAAGTTCAAAACAAGTGGCAGATTCAAATATGCCCTCCTCGTGCTAAAAGTTAGCCTAAACTATCCCAATTACTACACATTGAATCTACTTCATTCTATCATTTTATTTTTTAAAACACATGGACCACCCAGAATGTGACACGTGGCGGTGTCAAAAATTTGTCACATTTTGAGTGTCAAAGTATCATTACCCAAATTTAATCCCTACTAAAGTAACATTCGTCGTTAAAAAAATAAAGAAAAAAATCTATAATCAACAATTTAATATCATGTCACACCATATTTAAAAGAATCTCAACATGTCAAAGAATTAATCTTTCACTAAGAATACTTAAATTATAAATATGTTTTATAATAGTTATTTAATTTTTATTAATTATTTTTTATTAAATTTCATATTAATTAAAAATAATATCAAATTATAATACATAAATAAATATAATTTTATTCTTACGGATCACTTTAATAAAATTAATTTAAACTTAAAGTCATTATTTTAAAAACTTATATTAAGATTTGAATATGTTATATCATTTACTATTAAATCTCTTAATTTTTAATGGAGGCATACATTTGCTTGTTGAGTCGGTCTAATCATTTTAAAAATAAACTAATAATTTAGTAAGTTAATAAATTAATTAAAGTCAACAGAAATTTACTCAAAAAAATTAATAAGTTAAAAGAATTTACTTAAAAAAATTAATAAGTTCATAGATATTTTAAATAAATAACTTGATAAATTAATGAAATAAAAAATAATTAATTAATATGTTAATGATTAAATAAAATGATAAATAAGTAATAGATTAATAAATCAATAAGTTAACGAATATGGACAGTTCATATAAATGTGTAATTCATCATATTTTATATTATTATCTTTATAATTTTGTGATAAAGTAGATGCAGCATATTACATAGTTGCTTCTCTATTATACACTCTTCAATGTATTTGTCTATTACTACATCAATATTCACCCTAAAAATGCAGAAGCAATTGCTTAAATTCTGCCAGACATACGAAGATTATTTCCAATGTATACGAAGAAAACAATTTATTATTCTAAATCACAACATGATTTTGCTTCTTTTATTTTTTCAAAAAGTTATTTATTTTTGAAAAACGTTAAAACGAATTAAAAATAATATTTAATTCATTAAAAATATATTATATTTTATTATCATTTTATTTTTGTTTAATTTTTAAAAATATTTGAAGAATATATTTAAAATTTTAAATAAACTCATGTTACTGATGTTGATACTTATATCATTTATCATAAATAAATGAAATGAGTTGAGGATTCGAATTCTAACAAGTAAATAAAAAGAGGGTATGTAAATGAAATAGAAGGGATAAATTTCATATAAAAATAGTTTATATGTGAAAAAGGATAATTTTGAGTCTATACTGATAAAATATTAAACAGTTTTATATTAATATAAAGTTTCAAAAATGCAATTTATATTATAATAAAAATTTAATTAAACAATAAAATTTGAAATAAAATAATGTAGTAAAATGAAATAATATAATGTGAAAGTAACATAGATCAGTCTCTTTCCCCATATATGGAAGTATGATAAATGGCATTAATTGGCCGAAATATTTTCATAAAACTAAAACAACTTCTTACTTATTATGATAGTTTCAGAAAAACTGGAAACATAACCTAATTAATTAGATGTACTTTGTGCATGAAACTTCACATGATGCCATGTGCTGTCATCAGTTTTTCTTTTTCTTCTTTTATCTTAACTTCAGATTCACAAAAATACTGGAAAACAGGAAGAAAAGTAAAAGTTTTAAAAAAATAAATAAAAATCAAAATATGAGGTCAGCCAAGGATCCTTGTCGGTATGCTGGTAGAATTTGGTGGCAAAAAAGTTAACTGATGGCATTTTCCTGAAGTGAAGATATGCTTCTGCAACTTCTAGAAAGTGTTAAACAACCGAAGTTATCAAAGTATTTTTTATACTTAGATTGCATTATTCCACACACAAAATTCTCTAAGATCAACTTGGATTGAATTCAACATCTTATCATTTCCAAAACAAATCAAATTGATTGATTATGAAATGTTAAATTTTTTCTCAAATGCTCTTCTAGAGAAAGCGTGTCACTAATTTATGGGTCATACTGACTTAAAAAAAAAAATTCTTTTATGGGTTTCCAATGCATCATATCTATTAAAAAAAACTTAATATCTTTGATGTTCTTTATTTTTTGTCAAGTACGTTTATTTTGGTTTTTATGTTTTTTTTTTCAATATTGTCCTAAAGAATGTATATTTTGTTCAATTTGATCCTTTTTACTAACGTCGTTTAAATTGTTAACGGCAGACAATCCAAGTGTGCACAATAGTATTGAGATGACATTTAACTACTGTCACGTCACCATCTTCTTCAACCTTCAGCCAACCGAACCCTACCGCCACCGCCGCCACAGAGATCGTCCAAAGTCACCATGTCGCCGTGAAGTCGCACTTGCAGAGAACCATGGCAGCCATCACGCGCAACCTCCATGGCCACCACCATCAAAGTCATAATCTCCCCCAAATCACGAAACCCTAATCTCGAACTCCATTCGAATATTCATTCTCGTGCATCAGCCATGAATCATCCAAATCGAGAGCTTCATCGTCAACGCGACAATCCTTGCCGCTGTTGTGCAAAGTTCCAAGGCCATCATCTTCTCCAACCTACATAGAACCACAACGAAATCCCAAATCAAAGAAACCTAGAATCGCGTCGCTGCTTGTCTCCATTGGCCACCATGAGTGCTTTCTTACACAACTAGGTTCATCTTCTTCATGCTACCATGAGCTGCACAATTTGCGAAATCATCCTCCATTGAAGCAAAGCGAACAATGTTTTCCTTCTTCTCGCGGGGTGCAGGAAGGTTTCCCCAAAATGCAGAACCCTAATTTTGGGGTGGGGCTGCCACGAAACTCTACTTTCGGTGACGTGACAGTAGTTAAATGTCATCTCAACACTGTTGTGCACACCTAGACTGTCTACCGTTAACGATTTAAACGACGTTAGCAAAAATGACCAAATTAAACAAAATTTACACTCTTTAAGACAACATTGAACAGAAAAAAAAACATGGGGATCAAAATGAACGCATTTGACAAAAATAGGGTCCATCAGGGGTATTAAGCCTAAAAAAATCATCTTTTTGTATTAGGTTTTCTATTTTTTTTCCTAAGAGGAGATAAAAAAGAAAAAACAAAAGATATTTAATAAAAAAAAGCCACCGAAAATGATAAAGATTTATGATAAAGGAAATAATATTATTTTTGTCAAGTGGGTTCGATTTGGACCCAGTTTTTTTTTCTGTTCAATGTTGTCCTAAAGAATGTAATTTTTTCAATTTAGTCCTTTTTGAAAACGACGTTTAAATCGTTAATTACCATTGTTCCAACTGTGCAAATTCCTAATGAGATAACATTTAACTACTGTCACGTCACCAAAAGTAGAGTCTTTGTGGCAGCCCCTTGACCACCCCAAAATTAGGGTTTTGCATTTGGGGAAACCTCCTTCATGCGCCTGCGCCGCGAGAAGAAGGAAAGCGCTGCTTGCGGTTTTGCTTCAATGGAGGATGATTTCGCAAATTGTGCAGTTCATGGTAGTATGAAGAAGACGAACCTAGTTGTGTAAGAAAGCACTCATGGTGGCCAGTGGAGGCAAGCAGCGGTGTGATTCTAGGATCTATGATTTGGGATTTTTCTGGATTTCGTTGTGGTTCTCTGTAGGTTGGAGAAGATGATGGCCCTAGAGCTTTGCGCGACGGCGGCAAGGATTGTTGCACTGACAATGAAGCTCTTGATTTGGATGATCCATGGCTGATGCTCGAGAATGAAGATTCGAATGGAGTTCGAGATTAGGGTGGCTTGTGCGATTCAACTTTCTCTGTTTCTGGGTGCTTGTGTTTGATTTGAAGGTACAAGATGCTAGCAGTGACGGCTTGAGAAAATCCTATGATGGCGGAGGCGCCGAGGTGATTTGGGTAGCGCGGCGGCCCGAGGAGTGTTTCGTGATTTGGGAGAGATCGCGACTTTGATGGTGGTGGCCATAGAGGTTGCACATGATGGCTGCCATGGTTCTCTGCAGGCGCGGCTTCACGGCGGCATGGTGACTTTGGACGATCTCTGCGGCGGCGGTGGCGTTAAGGTTTGGTGGCGGCGCTAGGGTTTCAGTTTTTGTTTGGGCTTAAGGTTGAAGAAGATGGTGACGTGACAATAGTTAAATGTCATCTCAATAGTGTTGTGCACACCTAGACTGTTTGCGAAAAGGACCAAATTGAACAAAAATTACATTCTTTAGGACAACATTGAACAAAAAAAAATGGACCAAATCAAACCCACTTGATGAAAATAGAGACCATCAGGAGTATTAAGCTTAATAATAACAATAGAAATAGAAGGAAGATAAATATAAGGTAATTATTGTAATTTTATCTTATAGTAAAATTATCAAAGATGACTATTAACCTCACTTGTTAGGATTGTGGAAGGATTATTGGTTACTATATCATTTGATGTTACATTGCACCATGATTATTCACATTTTATGTTACTAAAAGTTTTGGGTATGTGATGGTGAGAAATTAAGAGATAAGCAAAATTGTTGATATTAGAGAAATATGGTTATAGACTAATTGATAAGTGTCTAATTTATTTAATATTGCATATCATTTTGACATCTAATTTGTATGAATTTGACATAATTCTTAGTTAAACAAGTTTTTTTACTTTATATTACAAAATGAGGAGTGGAGAAGTAAGAAAATATAGAATTTGATGAGTTTGTAATGTTTTTACACATAAATTCAAGGAATTCAAGAGTATGGCATTGAGTCCGAAAATTGACACTGAGTACTAAAAGGAAATTTATTGAAAACTCAAATATGAGTCTTGCAGTTAATCAACAACACTAGCATTAAGCCTAAAAAAAGAATCAATCACTGTAAGAAACCTCAAGCACCAGAATTGACAACTAACCTTCAAAGAAAATCACGAAAAGCTCTACTGTTAACCACTAAACCAGAAGCTTAAGCTTAGAGAAAACTCACCTAGGGAAGAAACATTTATGGCTAACCAACATCTATGGAGTTGAAGCAACAAGTTTAATTTTTATAAAAACATAACCTTGCTTTATTATTTATATGTTGATTTTATTGTTCAGTTTTAAGAGTTATTAGAAACCAATTGTAATAGGTTTAGAGAGAACCATGGCAGGAAGGTTGCAACTCCTTGTACTTGTATTTGCAATCATTATTATTAGTAACTAAACTTTTCCTTATTGGGATTGAATATAACTTCTCTAACTATTTGTACTATTATTTGACTCAATATATGTTATGTTCTTGTTTTATATGTTGGTGATTTGATTTATGTTCATTGTTAGATTACTTGATCACTTATCTTATTTCATCAACTTAAATTAAGTGGAAATTAGTTTAATTTTATATCCAATTAATCTTCTAAAGTTGTTAGATGCTAGGAATATATTCAAGACTTTAGTTGAACATAGGGTCTTATTCTTAATGCAAGAAGTCATTCAATCAGGAGGTTAAAGCACCACACTAAGTCTAATAATCTTAGATCCTAGATTTCATGATTCAGTTTAGGATTACAATAAAGAGAACTTTCAGGAACATTAAGGCAATGAACATAACTTATATCAAGTCAATGACAATGCAGTAGAGAAGGATTAACCAAGTTTAATCCTAACATCATTATCAACATCAATCACCTTAATTATTAAGCAAAGTTTGTTTCATGGTTGTTCACTTTTAACACTGTTTCGTTGATAGATCATAAGTTAGTGTTTTATCTAATGAAATCCATGAATACAACCTTGTTATGTTATAATTGTTAGAAAAATTAGATTTGTATTAGATCATCATTAACACTAATACTAGTTGCAAACTACTTTTAGGAAATGTTAGACACATTCATTTGCAAGTACTTAATGAAAAAGACTATTATAATTATTTTGGTGATGACAAATGAAAGTGCACTAGAAGAACATCAATGGTAGTAAAAGGAGAAAAGGGAAATATTATTTATTGGACATCAACAAAGATGTTTTCATCTCGAATTAATGCAATTGAGACTTTTTCTACAAAATTGTGGCATAAACAAGTTGAACACTTGAGTGAGAAGGGTCATGCTACTATTGTCAAAGGTAGTTCTCTTTAAGCTTGTTTTGATTCTCTTGTTGGTAAGAAACATAGAGTTTCTTTTCGCACTTATCCTCTAGACATCTTATATTTAATTCACACTGATATTTGCACTATGTATGTTAAATCAATTAGTGGTTGCTTTTATTTTATCACTTTTATTAATAACCATTCTAGAACAGTTTGAGTTTTTGTTTTGCAATTCAAAAAAATCGATACTTGATGTGTTCAAATATCTACATATAAGTATTGAAAGAGAAAAAAATAAGTTATTAAAGTATTTCTTCATGATGAACTACAAGTATGACAAAACCTCTTTCTAATGATTATGTTTTTATGAAGAAATTTTGTAATGAAAGAATTATTATTCTCTTACTTTACGTTGATGACATATTGATTATTAATTATGAAAGGAGCGATATTCAAAATCTATAAAAGGAATTGAGAAAGACTTTTGTAAGGGAAGATTTCTTACGGTGAGAGGAATGGAAAATTATATTTATAACAACAAAAATATGTTAAGAATGCAGTAGAAAATGTAATATGGACAATTTTAAATTCATTAAGAGTTCACTTGCATGTTACTTTTAAGTTTCATATTCATCTTAAGTTTGTAGTATAATTATTGTTATTGGAAGTTTTTATCATGTTAAGTCTGGTGGAATTTTTTAAAGATTTTCACATTAAGAATTTTGATGTTTGCTGAATTTTTTTTTTCGCATTCCATTATTTTATCTATTATTATTGTTTATTACACGATTTTTTTCAAAATTTATACAAAAAGATTTTATATGGATTTTGCTTTCTTATGTTATTTTTGTGATTTTCCGAACAACAAATCAATTATAATGGATCTTTAAAAAAAATGACTTTAGATTTATTATTTACAAGATCTTCTATTAGAAGGAAAGATAACATACTCACTGTGAAAAATGAGTTCTTTTGCATATTTAAAGTGATAAAAAAAATTATATTTTAACTTTTTTTCCTATAAACAAAAATAGTTTTGTGAGTCCACAAAAAATTACTAAAATTATAAAGTAAAATTTATTATTAAAGTCAAAATTAAATAAGACCTTATATGATAAGTTGTATAAAGTGTTTATCTTATTTTATTTTTTATTTTTAATTAATTTGTTATTATTTTTTATTTATATTTTATTTTTATTATAAATAGATCACTTTAATCGTAATAATGACAAATTAGAACAAAATATTAGAAATTAATGAGAAAATGACAAATAATTTATGCCTTTAATACATTTGATATATATATATATATATATATATATATTATATTGGTCAAATTTAATTTTGAAATTTAATATTTAAAAAAAAATCACCTTGAAAAAAAATATAATTTCTCTAAAATGAATATAAGATATTTTAATTTCTTTATTCAGATATTTAAAATTGTTGAAACCTGTTCTTCCAACAAGAAAAAGCCTTCGTTCTTCACCCTGTTGGGCTACCTTTTTAGATCCATACAAAATTGATTTATCTCCATTTTATTAGTTTCACTCAGAACAACGCTGGTTCGCAATAAATATTACATTATTCAACTCAACTACCAAACAATGCTTCAATGCTTTTTTTTCCTTTTGATATCCGAGTTTCTAGCTTTCATTTTCTGTTTCTAACTTCCTTCAATCATAAACTTTAAATTTGAGCTTTCAATTATATCCCCTGCGTGGTGTGGAACAGTGTGGAGAATCACTCAAAATGCCGTGCAAGCTTATGCTTTACAGTACTATTAAACGTCATGCCTTTCACTTGCAAGAATATTTAAAGGAGTATTTGTAAAATGCACAAGTAAAGGTATATTTATAATTTAATTTGAAGTACAGTAAAAGTTTGAGCAAACAATATGAAGAAGGAGGAAATTCAGAGAGAAAAGTGTTGATGAGATTTGAGAAATGGTGATAATACTAAGCCAAAAGCCAAAAATTTTTGTGGCGTTTGGTAGTAATCAAGTAGCCTCCATGTTTCTTATTCTTCCTCCTGATGGCAATTGTCATGCAGGGTGAGTTCTGTATACAATACTCCACGAATCCAGGTCTTGTTCCCTTTCGTATCATTGTTCGCAAGATGCACCGTAAGAAGGATCGTTTTCTTTGTCCCACAACCAATAATGACACCCTTTGTTGCTTTGCCTCTTCCACTATGGCAACACCCTTTTCCTCTCCTTCCAACATCACTACATTCACCACCACCTGAAACCCCTCATCATCATCAACAACAACAACAACACAGTTAGTACATTACCACTTCTTCTCTTACATCTCTCCATTTCATCACAAAACAAACTTACCCCTGCTCTCTTCCTTTCGCACATACTTTTCATATCAAGGAGAAGTTGATAAGCCTTCACATTAAACTTCCCACCAGATTCCCTATCTGTCAATACAAACACACTGCTTTTGTTAATACTTTTACACAATTCACCTCTTTTCTACAGCTTTAACCAATTTTTAAGTGCACGGTAATTAGAATAAGGTAGAATCAGAAAATAACAGAATATCAGTTCTGACCTTCCATGTTGGGTCTGGTGACATGAACAAGAACAAGAGTGTCTTGGCTTTGAACAGTGTGAGAAAGTGCCCAATCAAGAGCCCCCTTAGCTTCAAAGCTAGAATCCACAACCACCATTATCTTGTTGCCTGCTTCGGCCTCGTTAGAGTGGTGGCCTGAAAACTCAGTTCTGTTTGCATATTTGATGGAAGCAGAGGAGGGGAACTTGGAGCGAAAAGTAGACGCAACACGAGGCGTGGCGTGACCAAAGCACAGTCTGATACGTGGTCTTCCCATGTGCTTTGATCCCAAAACACTCAAACGGTATCCTTATATACACACAATAACAGGAACTAAATTAATGAAGGACAGCTTCTTTGTCATACTCTCTCACTCACCCTTGACTTTGAACTTCTTTGTTCTTTTCTGCCTCTCCTTCAAATGCCAATTAATGGTTTCTTCGTCTGTTTCCGTGTGATGTCTTCGATGTGGGGCTAATCTTGAACGTGCCAGCCATCAAGAAGGGTTTGCACGATGAACCGGAGTTGACAATGTTGACATCAATTCTTCAATCCTTAATGGTTTCCACACGCGTGGAAGAATAATTCTCGACACATACAAAATTATTAACTTTAGAATTGTGCGCACTAATCATTAAACAAAAAATAAAAGCATTTATATCAGTTTGTGGAGTCATGGAGATCACGTTGATTTAGAATTTTAAGCGATCGAAACATGGAGTCACGATTCCTTCATCACCGAACTCACAAAACATCCTTCCATTATTGGATGGGAGGATGTTCGATGTAAAAGGAAATTATGACAATTAAGCTCCCAAAGATATGATTAAACATGTTCCTTTTCTTACGATAATTTTATGAAGAATTAAATCATCCTGTCAAATCTAATCCACATTAGTTTATAAACAGAAGATCTAAATACAAATAGTTCGTGTTTCTGCTTAATTCTTTACAAATTATATCCAACTCATTCTCTATTATTTATTTAAAAGAGCGTAACGTTAACCTCGGTTTATATTTAAAAGGATGAAACAGCATCAAATAGAAGGAAATAAAATAATAGCATTAATTGCCATTATTTGACTTATATATAACCATAATAATATAAAATTAAGGTACAATGGAGCAAAAACTTTCAATTAAGTCTTTGTTAGATTTTTTTAACCTATGGAATACTTAAAAAAGATATATTTTTCACTTCAGTTTTTATATTTTAATCTTTTTTTTTTCTAACTAATGATGTGACTATTATCTTAATCTGTTACCTTATTTAGTTATTGAAATTTTATTATTTTATGATTTTATAATATTAAGTTAATAAATATACATGTTGACTAATAATACTATATGTTTCTAGTCACACACATCACCTAGTTAACACAAGCAATAATGATTCAATCGAAAAATGGAAGTTTCCAAATTTATCACAGCTAGAAACTTAATTATAAATCATAACTATGTTATTTGATTTAATTTATTTTTGAGACATGAATTGACTACGCATTGTGAGAACCTTTTGTGTTAATTTATAAATCATATCATATTTTTTGTTTATTCTTAAAATTTTCGACGACAACTCATTTTGTGTTAATTACAAAATTATTTTTTAGTGGCGTGACTGCCACATCATTATTGCCCGAAACAACATCTATGCGCTTATATCAACAGTTTGGAATTAGCATTCTTGGATTTATTTGAAACTTGGACAATTCTGAAAAATGTACAAAAAGAATATGAATGTTATAATACAGTAACTCAGTGCCACGAAGTACTTGGTGATTTTTTTAATATTTTATTTTTGTCAGGTAAGAGATAGTATTGTTGAAATAATATTCTACTTATATAAATAAGAAATTATTAATAAAACTTTAAAATTTAAATTTATCTAACATAAGAGTGTAACTTATCATGAAGAAATATTTTGTCTTAATTTAATTATAGTAATTTCATTCTTTCTCAACTAAATTTAACTTTTATATGTATAACGATATTTTCATTAAAATTGATATTTTTATTAAATATCCTTAATAATATTAAATTTATTTAAATTTATATTTTACATTAAATTTTGTTTCAAATATTTATATATTGATAATTTCTATACAAGAATTGATTTAAAAATAACAATATCATAAATTTAATTATAAAATTTTAAAATAGTTTTATAACAATTTAAAATAAATATATTTAAAATTTAAAAACAAAATTTAAATAAAATTCAATATAAAATATTAATTTAAATACACTTAATCTTATTAAAAATATTAATAAAAATATCATTATAACAATTATAACATTTATTAAAGGTGGTAAAACAGGACAATCGAGCCCATTTAACCCTAGTCCAATATTGATCTGAAAAAAGATCAGATGGAGATGAAAAGTTTAATTTTAATGAATATTTATATAAAAGTTAAATTTTAATGAAAATATAAATTTTAATGAAAGTATCATTATACATTTATATAAAAGTTAAATTTGATCTTAATTTGAAAAGGAAGTAAATTACTTCAATTTAAAAAAGAATTCAATTGAGACAAGATACGAATAAAAAGGTTAAATTGAGATTTTTCACATGACATTTTCTCAAGAGTGATATATGTCATTGTTAACTGTGACATCATGTTGTCTTTATCACTGGCACGATCCTCATTTGATTTTTGCCAAAAATAAATCAAAAGTAAAAAAAAAAAAAAACTAATATGTGATACTGAATTAACATCATCAGTATTGTACTAAAAGAAAGGACCAAATTATATCACATTTTTTAAATTAAGGATGCAATTGAGATAAAATAGGAACTAAATTGAAATTCCAATACAAATATAAATATCATTGAAGAGTTTTTAACCTTTTAAATAAAAAATAGTTTTAGACAATTTATTAGTCCAATATAAAAAGCTTCACTGGTTGGATTCTCTATTTTGCATAGATGTCTACTGTGAAAATATAAATACTTCAATACTAAAATTAATATTTAATATTGATAATGAAACAAATGACAATAACAAATATCTAAAACAACAAATAAAAATATTGGAAGCCTAAACTAAGTTCAAGCCACCATTATTTAACTTTTGAACGATGATTTCATCAATACAACTCTTTTTCATTATAAAAATTTGTTCAAATATGAAACTTTGATTATACTTACACTTTACTTTGAAAAGAAAAATCTTATCCATCAACATTAAAAAATTTTCCAAATATGATTCAAAGTAGTATTCTAAACTAAATAAGTTAAGAATTAAGAAATAAAGACACCAAAAAATAATCTATTTCAACCTTCGAGAGTTTAAATATCAATAAATAATTATTTTAAACTCATATTTATAAATATTTAAATGAGTTTTTAATTAACAATGACCTATGGCTCAATTGTTAATAATAAAACTTTATTTCTAAGTTATTCAACATTAAACTTAATTGTCTTAATCAAGGACCGATTGATCTAACTCTTGTTTGTGTGTCCTAATGACAACTGATCATGCAATCGGTGGCTAACCAGATAGTCAGACAATGCACGTATTATAGTTAAAATTATATTAATTTAAGTTCACTTTAATATTTTAATGTAGTCATTATTTAATGCATATGCTCTATAGTGAGAACTGAGAGAGAATTGGAAAAGGGGTACAAAGATAAGTTCAATATAATCTCAGTCACTAGAAGTTGATGGATAACATAAATACTTATTTTTCAAGTTAAATGTTATCTTATTCTTATTCAAATTATATATGAAATTTTCTTTTTCCATATATATATATATATATATATATATATATATATATTCAAAGGTTCTGCATATAACAATACTAATAAAATTGTGTTTCAACAAAAAAGGGTTCAAGTTTACAACATGTCCAATATAAAATTCTTCATAACTTTACCTATAGTGCCGAAGCTTTTTTTATAGGGAATGAATATTTAAAAGCAGTATTTTATTCATATGCACAAAAAAACGACAAACTTACCACGATTATAACTATAGGTAAAGTTATCAAGAATTTTATATTGGACATGTTATAAACTTAACCCTTTTTGTTGAAACACAATTTTATTAGTATTATTATATGCAGAACCTTTGATGTACTTAGCAACATTAAAATGCAGTCACACAGCTCACATACAAGTTACAACCCAAGCGGTATAGACAGCAGCAATGTCTTCATGTTAACTTTATATACAAGTGGAATGATCCTAACAAGCTTCTTCTATTCATCTGTAGGAAGAGTCATCATCCAAGGAGGAATTATGGTTTTAGGTTGAGTTGATGTTGGAGTTCCTTCATTACATCTCGCTTCTGGGGAGCCTCTACATCAAGTATCCCAAGTCACTTAATTAGTATCATTAGTTACAAATGCAATTCAACTCATAATAAATTACAAAAATGACACACTTCTTGGAGTTCTTATCCCTAATTGCATGCAACTTATTTTGAAAATGCAGGTAAAGGGAAAGAGAGAGAATGAAAAAATATGATAAACGATGTAAAAAACATGAAATAGATTCAGAGCAAAGATACTAACCTAATATTCTGGGACTCCAATGGCTTAGTTACCATGAGAGAAGTCACATCCCCGTTATTTAGCAACCCCTCCTGTTCTTGAGGAACCAGTGCCTTCTCTTTTTCTTTTATCTGTTGTTCACTCAAACCATGTATGTTTAAGATTTGAAATCCGAATTTCACAAACTAGTACACAAGCTGTTATAAACCAACAATATATAACCTTCTTGGCGAGCAAGTTGTTACGTTCCCGAAGAGCCTTATCCTGCATGATAGAATAGTATAAGCACGCATATGTCACGTTAATCAAATCATGATTCATACACGGGTAACTGATCAAGAACTTTTTGTCAATGAAAACAATATTTCATTATTCTTCTGTAAGGGAAAGAGAGAAACAAAAACCGTTCACTACGTTTCATGTTATGACAACCCGGTCGTTTACTACATTCAATATTATACCCCAAAAAAAAAACTTACCTTTTTCTGAAGCTCTGAAATAGATTCATGCATGGCTTGGTTCTGCACATTAACACACAGATAATGATATGTAGTTATGCATTTGTGGATATGTAGGTTTCATGTATATATATATATATAGTTTTGTTTCACCTTTCGTGATCTAATGTGTTTGAGGGCGGAATCAAGTTGTTGTTCTAAACTCTGAAGTCCTCTAAGATTTATGTTATCAAGCTCTTCTCCCATGAAATTCCTGAAAGGAAGCACTAAAACAGTCACTGCATGTTTTGTTACACAACAAACACATGTTCCTCTTGTTCACAAAATTTCAATACCTTTGATGTCGCTGTAGTACCTCCACCCTAGCCTTCAATTTTTCGTGTTCTATAGCCCAGTTTTCCTAGCAATGCAAGCAGATAATTAAACCAGTATTCTAAGGCTTTTAATTTATTGTAACAGTAAAAGCTAACAATTATTTATCTTAATGACTGTAAGGGAATATTTCTTGAAGATCCGTTCCATTTAGAAATATGATTAAATGTATAATATATGAGTTTGGGTTCATGTATTTAAGATTATTTGTTTGGAATGAAAGGAAAAAGATCTGGTCCATGAGGAGAAATGTGACGAAAGGGTTGAATTACGTATTGTTCTCTAATTATAACATATTATGCTGAGATGAATGGTGCAAAACGAATAAATTGACATTTTTAAAATGATTTTGGCATTATTTTTATGAATAAGCTGCTAATTACATAAAATAAATTAAATTTATTACAACTCAACTGAAGCTAATTGTTTTCTTAGAATTAGATAATCATTTTCATTTTTCAGAATGTAATTATTTGTATCAGTAATTAAAAATTTATGAGGACAAAAAACTTAACTACACAATATTCTATCTTAAATTATTTAGAAAACAAGAAAAATATGGAAACATATTGCTTGAAAAAATCTATTGTCGTTGGAACTAAATTTTATCCCAATTAAAACGGTAACAAACTAATTGTGACCTGCAAAATCTAATCATCATTGCAATATCTTTAACAATTTAGTATCAAACTATACTAAAACGATAATAATAATAATCTTTAATTAGTTGACAGCTAAAATTTAGACAAACAATGGAAAAGTATTGCATTCTCACTAAAGTAATATGAAAATAAGAGTTAAAAGTTGATTAAGAGGAAATTAAAGTCTTACATTTGGTGGTTGATCACCTGCACCTTCTTGCTTCTCCGCATGCGAATGCCTCTCATACCGTTCAAGAATTCTTTCTATACTGTTAACTCAGGAAATTAAAAGTTGCTGTGAGCAAAATTTTATATGCTCATTGCATCACCTTAAAGCCTACAAGCAAACACAACAACTGCATTGGAAGCAAATAGCTTTTAATTCATACTTCAAATATAGCAGGCTAAAGACTTTTTTTACTATATTTTGTGCGTTTAAGTGGCTAACAAAAATGTGAAAATTTAATAAAACTATTTCCATTATTAATTTAGCAAGAGAGAGAAGTAATATAAAAAAGAAACCTAGTACAAACTAATGATTTCAAATTTCTTTTATAATAACCATTTAAATACAGTGAAACTAATGTAATAATTTGAAAAATAATCAATTAATAATATAAGGGAAATTTATAATTATCAATTTCCACCCTCATCGAAGGAGCCTAGTTTCTACCTAGAAGATTTTGTTAATACCGAATGTTTATCAATTTATACTGTACTGTAACTTATTGGACGTTTCCGTCCATAGCGGTCAAACATTGCTTTAAGCTTCTGTAATGATATTTCAACAATGAATGAGATATTGTGTTTAGCTTTTCTCGAGTGGATAAGTATCAAACTCTGGAAGATTGAGGATTGAGGAGTAAGGTTGTGCTGACAAGATTGATTCGACCAAGAGTGACCGATAGATTCAGATGAATTTGATACTAAAAGTTATGTTGTCTTTTTTTAAGAGATTTTGAAATAAATTTGAGTAAATTTAAAAATAAAATTTATTAAAAATTGTGAATTATTTGAGTGATTTAATAAATAAAAAAATATTTAATAAAAATTAAGATTATCAAATTAAATATTAAAAGTAATATAAAATAATATTTAGATTAATTAAATTTATTTTATAAAAAATATTTAAATAAATAAAATTTAAAAGAAAATAATATTATTATTTATTATAGTAATATATATATATATATATATATATATATATATATAAACCAAACACATACACACAAATAGTTCAATGAATAATGGAATCCAAGCACACATCCACATTATAATAGAATCGATTTCATCTCGATTCCATCCCCTCACACATACCATGGAATCGATTTCATCCCACATACCATGGAATCAATTTCATCCCACACACTCACACCATGGAACCGATTTCATCTCATATTTACTCACACCATGAAACCAATTCCATTCCATATTCACTCACACCCACACCAGATATTATGATAAACCACTTATTTATCCCCACAAATCTTCTCTTTAGTGAGATGCCAAATACAAATTTTCTATCTCTCGCAAATCCTTCAAAACAAATCTTGCAAATCCTGACAACTAAATTCATCAGCTAGTAAATCTGAGCAAGGGAACAATTTTGTTGTTTTTATGTTTTTGGATGATTAAGCCTATAAATGATCAAGTCTAGGTTGTGGTTTTCTTTTACTTGAGTTTTTAATGTTGTAATTTCAAAATATAACATATATTGATTTTACAATTTTAAAATATATTAAAAACTTCTTTAATTTATCAAAATTAATATATTTTAAAAATAAAGAAGAATCAGCACACAAAAATAAAGGAAAACCCGTTTCTACCTTTATTATGTGGTTAAGCTTTGGATACATCTAGTCATTGCATACTTTTTAGCCATTGTCTTTCTAACATTTTCCTATTTGTAATTTACTTTTATTTGATACTTGTACTGTTTATCCCATGCTGTGAGCACTCTTTAACTGCTGAAGATATTAAATAAATGATTATTTAGATATGTTAAATTTAGTTCTATCAAATTAGTTTGAAATATATTAGACATATTAACTTGGGTGGAAATATTAGCTATATTAAATTTAAACCGAAATCCCAATGTGTTAAATCACTATTTTATAGATTCAGAGATGGAAATTCAATTTTCATGCTTAAAAAAAAAGCCATTCAACTTCAGTAAGTAATAATTTTAAAGACACCCACCACAGACAGTTCATTGATAAACATTCAAACATTCTGGGCTCTTCCTTAAAAGACAACGGTTGTAGAAAGGAACCAAATAGCATTTAAATATTCCATATTTTGAATGGGCTAAGACATTGAGTCTCTTTCACTTTTTTTATTACATCATCATACCTAGTTTCATCTCTCATCGAGTGTTGGATAGCATTTTGAAATATCCAAATATATTTTCGTTTCTTTACTTAAAGTTAGGTGTGACTATGATAGATATATGAAGATGGCCTCCAAATGGAAAATCAAATACATATATTTCACTATTATATGTTTGATTACATTCAACTTGTCTAGGTAGATAACAAAATTATTACCTGTCTTTGATTATTTAAGTACTTTTAAATTTAAAAGTTGTTAGAGTTCAATTATTGCGAACTCAATTCTTCTTTTAAAAACATGATGAGGGACTTTACCAACAACACACTCAAACTAACACTCTCAAAAGGAAAAAAAATATCAAGCAGGACTACACAAGTTTAAGATAACTCAAGGTTTTATTTTAGGTTTCAAGAATCAGTTGTATAAAATTAGTATGTATAACTTTTATTATTATTATTATCTTGTCTTTGTTTCTTTCAATAAAAAACGATAATGTATTTTACATTATTATTTACGTTTTGTAAAAGGGGAAGAAATTAACAATAACTAGATCATTCCATATTAATAATAAGCTTTAAACCTAAAATAATGTGGGGCTGAGTTTCTAATTAGTTAATGGAAAATCATCAAAACCAAACTAATTCTACAATAAGTGTGATATTAAAATCAGTAGAAAATGCAGACATATAATGGCTAAAAAGAACTTTCTATTTCTAACAATTTCTTTGACCAAACACCTCGCACGCACTCGATCGAGGTGCAGAAGTTCGGCTTCACAAGCAAATGCAGAAGAAAACACATACAAACAGAGGATGAATAAGAGTGCACTGGTAGAGAAAAAATATATATGAATTGCCCAGAAAGGGTAGAAGAGAGAGACACATGCATATATATATATATATATATATATATATATATATATATATATATATATAGAGAGAGAGAGAGAGAGAGAGAGAGAGAGAGAGAGAGAGAGAGTAACGTACGAAGGCTGGTTAGAGTATTCCAAAAGTTTGCCTTTAGTAGAGAAGACTATGAGAGCCACATCAGCATCGCAAAGCACAGAGATCTCGCGGGCTTTCTTGATTAAACCAGACCTTCTCTTTGAGAAGGTGACTTGCCTGTTGATCTTGTTTTCGATCCTTTTCAACTCCACTCTTCCCCTTCCCATTCAGAAATTCTTGAAGCTTCTCCACGATTGCCTCACTGCTACCAATTCAATGGGAGGAGGAAGAATGTGAGAGGAAGAAACGAGACAGAGGAAGGAAAAGGTACATCCAAATAAATACCGCAACTTCTACATTCTTAATTATAAAACGCAAATATCTTTAGGTGGGTATTTGCTATTTACTATTATAAATAAATAAACTATTGGGGAAACACAAGAAAAGCCAAACTGCTGATCGGATCTACAACGTGGTTTTCAAAACCTGAGTGGTTTCCACAAATACGTTGTCTGCTTGCGATTGGTCAGACCCACTGTCCTGTTCTTGTAGTCTGGTCCCACCCTTTCTTCTAAGCGCTGCCACACATCTTACATATACAATCTTTTTTTTTTCTGTTATTATCAGACTCTTCTGTTTTGTTTGGTTATGATTTTAACTAAATTATTTACTGTATTTTTTTTCAGTATTTTCTTTTTAAATAATTTTCAGATGTATAATAAAAATATAGACGTTGGTATACTAAAAAATTCTATTATTTTGAAATTTTAAAAAGGTCAGATAAACAAAATAAAAAATTTGTTAAAAGAAGGTAATATCAGAAAACTGAGAAAGTAGCAACACTGGGTAAAATTGTTTGCTTAATCATTGATTTAGTTGAGGTCGTATATTTTATAATATTTTATTTTTTTAAAAACAATAATTTAATTTAATATTAACTATTTAAATTTAATTGATAATTTTTTTCAGTTTTAAATCATTAAAATAAATTTAAATAGTAAAATGATTATTTAAAAGTTATTGAAATTAAGTGTGTTGGGCCAATTAGGTTTTCATTAAAGATAATACTATTATAATTTAATTATTTAGTTCAAAATTATGTTACGATTTTATTTTTAAAAAAATGTGTAGAAGGGTTTAACAAATAACATATATTTAAAATATATTTGACTTTTTAACTTTTAAAATGAGACTATTGGTTTTAAGGACAACTTCCATGAAGTTTTAAGTTCTGAAGTGATTGATTTTGATAATGTTAACTTTGTAAACTTGAAATCAAGCCATTACCATTGTCTTTGAGAACAAAAATAAGGTTCAAAGAGATACCTTTATTAAGAGAATTGAAACTCATATTTTCTTAACCCTCAACTAGGGTAATGATAAAAAATTAGTTTTAAAAATGAACTTTCATTCCCCTTACTAATTGACTAGGACGCTTGTTCCGGTAAGTAAAATAATTTCTACGAAAAGATGATTCTAAAAATAATCTTAATTTTCTTAAATTATTTAGGAGTTGATATTAAATAAAATTTAAACACATTTTTTTCAATTATTTAAAGTGTTTTTTAAAAATAAAATTGTGACATAACTTTAACTTTTAAAATAAATAATAATTCAAATGCCTAGTTGATCCAAACAATGTTGTGTCAACAAATTTGAGATTAGAATGTTTTGTGTGGGTGAAAATGAGGTTTCAAATACAAAACCTTGTTCTTTTCATTCTTAATTGAAGAATAAATAACTGGCTCCAAATATGAATCTTACTTTTAATAACTTGAATTATAGAAATTTTTTTACAATCTATTAATAACTCGATGATAAATAATGAAACCGAAACAATAACTCACACAAAACTCCTAATTTTATTTCGTTCAACAATTAAAAACTTTTAAATTATTTATTAATTAAATTTCTCCAATTGTATCTAAATAATTGACATGATTTACACGTAAATATTAACATTCACAATGACAAATTAAAATTCTCTGCTACCACATTCTCACTCACTTAACACCGTTAGTCTGCATATTGACACTTTTAAATCACATGTGGACGAAATAGTAACTTTTTTAAAAGAAAGAACGAGTTTAACACACTTCTACCAAATTAGGGACAAATCAAACAATTAAACCTTATTTTTAACTTATTATATAAGTGAAATTTTATCGTCATAATTGTTTAAAAACATTTTATTTATTAACTTAATCTAATAACTTAATGTCATTTATTTATTATCTTTCAATATAAATTAAAGTTCAAGAATTAAAATATTTATATTAAATTTCAATATTAGTCAAATATTTGTTTTTTTTTCCGTTCGTCCTTGTATTATAGTTTCAAAATGTTTCTAAACTTTAATATTTATTTTCTTTTTATAATTTTTTAAATTTATTTTTTCATTTTACCATCTTTGTTTTATTCATGTTTGTAAAATTAATAAATTTTTTTATTATCATAAAATTGTATTTGATAATATATATATATATATATATATATATATATTTAAATTTATGATATAATGTTAATATGCAGCTTTTTTTTTAATGTTGTCATAAAAATATTCACAAAATCAATTACTTTATTTTAGTATCATAGTGGGAAAATACTCATATCCATATGTATTTAGCCTACAAAATTACAAATTTAACCAGGACTAGTAACACAAAGTTCAAAAACAGAAAATCCTATGACATAATAAAATGTAAATCCACAAAATCTGGTGCTAAACAATGAAAACAAAGCAGGCAGGTCCATTTGTAGTTTGTGCAGTATCTATGACTCAAAGCATACAATCAGTTCTTGAACGCAGCCCTGTGAAGAAATTCAGAGGCACTGAAGGAAGTTTGGGCAGGGACCTGAATTGTTGTCTCAACACACCTAGGAGAGAATAGGAGAATCATAATTTTATATGAAACACCAATAAAAGAAAGCAAATTATCTAACAATGTATCCAATAGAAATATGACAAATTCACAGCCATCTTACAGCAATATTCACCCAATGTTATGTAAATTATGGGATCATTTGGGTTGGAACAATTGTTTTAAAGAGCTTCACAAAAACAGGGCAAAATCTAGTCTAAGAGGAAAATTATAAATATTCATGGCATCATATACCTTGCCACAATAAAAAAAAAGGAAAATTAGTAGAAAATAATACTGAAATTTATTATTTAGAATTGATTGAAAATACATTCTCATATCCTCTATTTGTAACAATCTAATTCTCCTAAAAAGGGAAATAGAGAAACTAGGAAAACAAAATAAAATAAAAGATTGTATATCTATTTTCTCTAATTAGGAAGATTCTAAAGATATCTTCTCTAATTACAACACTCCCCCTCAAGTTGGTAAATGAATATCAATCATTCCCAACTTGCCTACAAGATCTTGAAATCTACCCGGAGGAAGCCCTTTTGTAAAAATATATGTTATTTGAAGTTCTGTAGGAACATGAGTTGTAATCAAAAAGTCTCTGTCAAGATTATCTTTGATGAAATGTCTGTCAATCTCAATGTGTTTGGTTCTATCATGCTGTACTGGATTATGGACTATGCTCATGGCAGACTTATTGTCACAGTGTAGTTGCACCGGGTTCTCCACTTTGACTTTAAGATCATCCAAAATAATTTTCATCCAGAGTCCTTCACACATTCTTTGAGCAAGAACTCGAAATTCAGCTTCTGCACTAGAACGAGAAACTCTATCTTACTTTTTGCTTCTCCATGTTACCAGACTATCTCCAAGAAACACACAATACCCAGAAGTAGATTTTCTGTCAGTAATAGAACCTGCATAGTCAACATCAGTATATATCTTCATAGTCAATGTGTCTTCCCTTTTGAATAATAGCCCCTTTCCTGGACTTGACTTCAAGTATTGGAGAATTTTGTCAACTGCTTACATGTGTCTCTCTCTTGGATCATGCATAAATTGACTCACAACACTAATTGCATAAGCAATGTCTGGTCTTGTGTGTGAAAGATAAATCAATTTTCCTACCAATCTCTGATATTGGACTTTCTCTACAGGAGCACTTTCTTCACATCCCATTCTGTGATTCTGTTCTATAGGAACTGTTGAGGTTCTATATCCTAGCTTTCTTGTTTCTTTGAGGAGATCAAGTACATATTTCCTTTGGGAGATGAAAATTCCTTTCTTGGAGTAGACAACCTCTATTCCAAGAAAATATTTGAGTTTTCCTAGGTCTTTCATGTCAAATTGAGCTTCCAATTTATCTTTTAATGCCAATTTTTTTGTTTCATCATCTCCTGCAATAATCATATCATCCACATAGACAAGTAATAGAGTGACTTTACCTGTAGAAGAGTGTTTTATGAATAGAGTATGATCTCCTTGGCTTTGTTTGTATCCCAAGGAAACCATTGCTTTTGTAAATCTTCCAAACCATACTCTAGGGGATTGCTTAAGACCATACAATGCTTTCTTCAAGAGGCATACCTTGTTTCTTTCATTTTTCACTTCAAAACCTGGAGGAATCTCCATGTATACTTCCTCATCTAGATTTCCATGAAGAAAGACATTCTTCACATCCAACTGGTGTAAGTCCCATCCAAAATGGGCAGCTAAAGCGAGAATAACTCGAACTGTATTCATCTTTGCCACTGGGGCAAATGTCTCCTCATAGTCAATCCCATATGTTTAGGTATATCCTTTTGCCACCAATCTAGCTTTATATTTTTCTATTGTCCCATCTTCCTTATGTTTCACTGTGAATATCCATCTACATCCTACTGCCTTCTTGTTTCTTGACTTATCAACAATCTCCCAAGTTGAATTTCTTTCTAATGCATTCATCTCTTCTTTCATGGCTTGATTCTAATGTTCAAGTTTCATGGCCTCTTGGATTGAGGTAGGAATTTCTGTGGCATCAATGGCAGCAATAAAACTTTTGTGCTTATCAGAGAGATTGTTAGTGCAAACATACTGAGAAATAGGATATTTAGCACATGATCTTCTTCCCTTTCTCAATGCAATGGGTAAATCCTCAGTAATACTTACCTCCTCATCATTGATATCTTCAGGGATCCTCACCTCCGGATTAGACAATTTTTCTTGCTCGAGAGTCGAAGTGGGTTGTTCTCTTCTTTCATATTTTTTGCCAAAAAAATTGTCTTCTTCCTCTTCTTCCTCACTATGGACTATGGTAGCTTCATTGCTCAGGTCTTGGGCATCTTGCAAAGACAAACATGGTAATGACAAGAAGGAGAGTTCATCCACTTCAAGTGCTTTTTCCCCCTGAAGTGGTGGACTGACATAAAAGGATTGTGTTTCATGAAAGGTGACATCCATGGTGACAAAGACGCGCCGACTCTGAGAATGATAACATTTGTACCCTTTTTTATTAGAAGGATATCCAATAAAGACACATTTAAGAGCTCTGGGATCTAACTTACCACGGTTAGGATGATGAGAGTGAACAAAAACAACACATCCAAATACTCGACTAGGTAGACTCGTTAGTAGGGAAGAAGAAGGAACAAAAGACAATAGAGACTCTATAGGACTAATGTCATTTAAGATATGAGTGGGTAACCTGTTGATGAGATATGTGGCAGTTAACACAACCTCTCCCCAGTAATTTTTTGGAACAGACATTTGAAAAAGAAGAGCTCTAGTTACTTCAAGAAGATGACGATTCTTTCTTTCTGCAACCCCATTTTGTTGAGGGGTATTAACACAGGTTAGTTCATGAACAATACCATTATGAGACAAAAAATTAAGAAATTCATTATTCACATATTCAGTACCATTATCAGACCTAATTTTTTTGATATTTTTTCCAAATTGATTTTGAACAAGATGGAAAAAATTAACAAAAATTTGAAAAACTTCGGATTTAGTTTTCATAAGGTATGTCCATGTGACACGGGTACAATCGTCAATAAAAGTAACGAACCATCTGGCTCCAGAAATAGAATCTATGACAAGACCCCAAACATCAGAATGAATTAAATCAAATGGAGAAATACTCTTTTTATGACTAATAGGATAAGATGCACGATGGTGTTTTGAAAATTGACAAATATCACAATTAAAAGACTCAACAGATTCTTTGGTAAGGACTTGATAAGACTGAATGAAGGATTCCCAAGCCTTTGATGATGTAACCATATTTGGGATTTTGCCCACGTCTCAGATGTTGCTTGTTGACTCATGATTTTCATGTTGCTTTGGTCATCAAACTCTAAAAAATACAACCCACTCTGCTCTTTAGCAGTTAAAATTGTCTTCCCTGTGGCAAGGTCCTGAAAAACACAGTAAGTTGGAAAAAATGTTACTGAGCAATTTAAATCCTTTGTGAGTTTTTGCACAGAGATAAGATTGTTAGCTAATTGAGGAACATGTAAAACATCCTTCAATACAATGGATGAGTCCAAAATTATATTCCCAGAGCCGCATATAGGTATACCCTGACCATTCGCAACTGTAATAAGTTGTTCTTTATTTCTTTTACCATATGAGTCAAAGGACACACTAAAAGGTGTCATATGATCAGTTGCACCCGAATCAAGGATCCAAATACCTTGAGACACATGATCAACAATATTGAGGCAAATCTTAACTTTTATGGACAAAGTGCATGATCCAGAGGACTTACTCATTGATTCATCCATTGCTTTCAAAGGAATAATTTTTACTTCAGACATCCCGTAGAACGCAACGAGGAGTTTCCAAGACGATAACGGTGTATGGGTCACACCGAGAAAAAAAGGAGCAGAACTTAAAAAACCAGATCTATTCAAGAAAAGGTCAAATGGGTCGACACAAACCCTAGGAACAGACTCAGGAGTCTCCGGCGACTCTTCTGTGGCGGCGACGGCGAGTGGGTCTCGTCGGAAAAAAGAGAGCGAAACTTAAAACTCAGATCTGCTCAAATACAACCCAAACGAGTTGTCACCGACCCTAGGAATGGACTCAGGGCGCTCCGATGGCCCTCTCTGTGGCGGCGCCGGCGAGTGGGTCTCGCCGGAGGTGGGCGCGTGGGCTACACGCGTCGACGACGGTGGAGGCGCGTGGTGGCTCCTCTCACGGTGCGACTTCCGGCGTTGTGGTTGTCGGAGTTGGACGCACCTTTCTACGCTATCAACGACCCCAACCGGCGACGGCGGCAGCGGCGGTGGTCAGACAGCGACGGCAGTTCGACTGTGCAGCGGAAGGAGTTCCAAGATCGGAAGCTCTTGATACCAAGTAGAAAATAATACTGAAATTTATTATTTAGAATTGATTGAAAATACATTCTCATATCCTCTATTTGTAACAATCTAATTCTCCTAAAAAGGGAAATAGAGAAACTAGGAAAACAAAATAAAATAAAAGATTGTATATCTATTTTCTCTAATTAGGAAGATTCTAAAGATATATTCTCTGATTAAAACAAAATTTTAGCAGCAATTCAACCTTTTCATAACCCATTTGGTATTAGCATTATACTTTTATAGTAATCTTATATAATACACCTGAACAACAACCTCCTCCTCTTTTAGATCTTCAATAACCTGGTTTATGGTTACTGGTCAATGTGGCTGCTTGCTCCCATGCAAACAAATAACTAGTTAGAATAGCAAATATTTGATGCCACACATAAACACATTTCATTAAGATTAGTGAAATTATGTGTAGATAATGTTTAAGACCTTCAAATATATTGGAGCTAATGCTGAAAGAAGGTAAATGGAACTAAAATCAAAATTTTATTTTACAAATACAAGTTTATTAGAAGCATTGTAATGATTTTGTACTATTATCATTATCTTGAGAAGAGCCATTAAAGCTTTCAATAGAAGCTTTCCTTGACCAATACCGTTGGAACCTCTGTTCTGCATATTCCTTGTACTTAAAAAGCCAATTTTTATTTACATGCACCTCCACAAGGAATTCAGAAGATAATTAAATACCATTTATACGAAAATATTTTATATTCATTTGGAAAATCTATATCATGTAGAATCGTCCTTTTGGAAAATTTACAATATTTTAGACTATTTATTTCAATAATTAGACTACAATTTGGTTATTCATGAGTGTTATAATCCCTATGATGCTTTTTATTTATGGAAATAGTATAGATACTAAGAAGCTTAAAAATAGAATAACCCATGCTAAAGTGAGAAAGTGATGATTACCGAAATCATTCCCCAAATGTCCCAATATAGATTTCTTGCAAGAGCATACTTCTCAACTTCATCAAGCAATTGCTCTACTTTAGTGTCACTAGGTTGCTCACCTGTGTCATCATGAAGACATTAATAACTCGGTGGTTTAAGGGGTGAGTTGACATATATTTAACTAATATTTCTCATTATGAGAAGTGATACTAACTAATAACTAATATTTCTCAATTCAAAAAGGTATTCTCTAGATTAGTAATACAATTGATTATTCATATACCACGGTATTTAATGAAGTCAAGAATATGTGGGGTATGTGTGTGATAATTGGCAGCCATCTCATTGAATTGGTTTGCTGTATCATATGCCACAAGATTGAAACTTGCATACAACATTCATTATTTGTTAGTATGCAAAAATTTAAATTCTCTAAGTAGTTTGAGCTATAAAAGTAAATAATTATTAGATATTTCCTTGTCCAAACTGTTCAATTTAAATGCTTCAACATCTTCAAGAGAATCCAAGCGTTTGGCTTCCTTAAGTCAATCTGTGAAGCATTAAAATAAATTTATGTTTATCAAATTGTACTGATTAATTCATATGTTTATCAAATTGTGCAGTAGTTATATAAGTAGTTTATATAACTACTGGCCCATAATTTGCCAAAAGGAAAATACAACTCAGAAAATAACATAGAATTGTTTATCTATCACCACAATCCCTACCTCATGAAACTAGGAACAATGTAACAACACTGTCATTGCAAGTTTCCCTATCACACATACTATCCCAAAAGCAAACAATAAAATTTTAAAAATAACAAAAGAAAAAGAACTACGAATAAAAGGGAAACCCTGCATTAACAGCTACAATCCTGCATTACAGGTTACAGGTTTGTTCTAGGTTACATAAACAATGCAATCCCTTTTACCTATGCCAACTTCCAGTGCTCACCATACATGAACAAGTACAATCCCCAACCAGCAGAGATTAAGATAGTAAAATCCAAAATTGAACCAACTTACGTGTAAATGAAAGTAGAAAGTTTTTGTTATAGAATAGACAGATAAATCTCACACCATAAGGATGATAAACTTGTAATATTAAGAAATTATAGCCAATTAGGTCTTAACACGAGAAAGAGAGAAAAAAAAAAGAACCTAGCCAACTATAGGGAGTATGCTCTTCTGAATTCGAGATCGTTCTCAAGCTCCTAATCAGGAAATGAAGAAAGTGAACCTATAACTAGATGAAATTAATCAAATCAGAATAAGATGCCAAATCTTAATAAAAAGTTTTACAAACTAGTTAATAAGAAAGGAAACTCCTAACCAGTAGTTTATAATGCAATTTTTTATTTTTTTTATAATTACTCACAAATAAAATGAAATGGGCTTACACGAACCATTAGTGTTCAAATTTGAAAAATAGAATTCTCTAATCATTATATTCTTTTTCATTCGACCCTATATTGAATGATTACGAAAGAAAAAGCCTCTAAACAATATTTTTCCCTTTTCTTCAGTTTTATACTCCTAAAAGTGGCATGCTTAATATTTAAAACATTTTCAAAATTGTATAATGATGACGCCTGTTGCTTACACTTAACAAAGTATGGTCAATGGTACCACAATTAACTTGTTGCTAAGATGGTTTTGCCTGTCATAACATATTTAAGAGTCAGCCATGAACAGTGGAGATGAAAAATGGACAATGCAGCTTAACCATCCCTGCTCTTAAATAATGTCTTATTAATTTAGACTGTTTAGAGTATACTTATTACTCCATATTTCTTCTATACATCATTCTTGTCATAAGAAGGGAAATCCTTCATAGGATAAGAAGATATCAGCATATTCATTATCAACACATGTGCTCTACTAGGGAGGGAGTGCTGGGGCTGATTAGGCTGAGAAACCAGGAGGATCACGTTCACCTTATCTCGTACTTTTTAACATATTAGTTTTGAACACAAATTCTTGTTTAACATTTTAGTTTCACTTTCCATGTGTCGTGTTTGTGTCAAGATCACGAGACTCTGCGCTGCCTATGAAATCTTTCTTTACTATTAACAAAACAGCAAGTCTCCTTTTTTTCCTTCGGTTGTAAGCTTTTGGAGCATTAAAATGAACCGTTGTCAAGGCAGCTTGGGCTTATAATTTGCAACAAAAGCACTTTTAAAATTAAGCCACACCGAAATACGAATTCAATGAATTTCATAACTACTAGTAAGAAAAGAACAAATCCACAAATCACATTTCTGATTCCAAGGTGAACATGGAAAGGGGACGGATGTGTAAATGGGACCCTAACCTGTTGGAGAAGACCATGCGGTGTGAAGAACACTGCGTTTGTGAACGTCGAAGCAGAATCCGATGCTAATCTTCTTAAGAAAGATGCGGTGAAGACAACCAGGCCAAACAGAGGCTCTGTTACGTTCGATGCCGCGTGAGCATCCACTTCCTCTAGTCTCTGTAGTTCCTCTTCACACGATCTGGTGACGGAGTTATCGATTTCGCCATCTTCGTCCCGAAAGCACGAAATGTGAGCACAGACAACACTAACCACAAGTCGTGAATCACCACAGTATATCACGAATCGAATCAGTGGTGAGAGCAAGCTACGAGACGAATTCAATCTGATTAACAGGAAGTATGAGCAAGATTAAGGTTCAAAGGTTCCAAGATGACAGTTACTTATGAGGGCATTCGAATTCGGGATTTCAACTCAACCATAATAAACCTAGTTACACTTACATTATTTTATTGAAATTATATTATCTATGGTCAAATGTTACAACAATATTATTAATATTATTTATAGTAACGTATTTTAAAAAAATGTTATTATAGCATACAAAATTTATATACAACAACATTTTTTATAAATGTAACTAGAAAAATGCTACTAAAACTAGTAAGTTTGGTAGTGTATGAATATATATATATATATATATCCATGGAATAACAAAACTTTTATATCTAATCGACACGAATAACAAAAATGTTATGCATCGTACAGGTAAACTGGCTTTTCAGTTTTAAAATGAACTTTTTGCTTTGGGTTTAGAACTCTATAAAAAGGGTTACTCTCTACACCATCCAATTATTTCTTACACCTCCACATTTTATTCAAAATTCCAAAACTAATTTTTATATTTTAAAAAATTCTACACCCTCACTTATTTTTTTAATGAATGTCGACATCGGTTAAAAAAATTACGTGTCCCACATTCATTTAAACTTTAAATTATTTTAATTTTTAATTTATTAATAATAATTATTTAATTAAATAAAATAAAATTGATTTTCGTAATATATTATAAAAAGTTAAATAATTTATAAATTAAATAAAATATAATATTTCAATAAACTAAAATTAGAAAAAAAAAACACAACGGATGTAGCCACATCACGCATGTGGCAAAATCAGTTGAATATAATGAATTAAAAACTTTTATAATTTAATAAAATTAATAATAATAATTTAAAAAAATAAATTAAATTAATCTATTACGTAATTATATAAACTAATTTTATTTTATTTAATAAAATAATTATTATTAATTTAATTTATGTATTATTATTTAATTAATTATTTAAATATTTTTTATATAATTATTTAAACGGATGTGTCATGTCCGTTAAGGGATGTGACCGGTTTTTTCTTTTTTTTTAGTTTTTAGTTTTTAATTTATTGTATTTTAAATTAATATAATAATATTATTTTAAATTTTTTATATTTTAAATTTATAAAGTATTTAATTCTTTTATTTTTTATAATATATTATGTAAATAAAAAATATTATTAAAATAAAATCTAAAATAAAAATAATAAATTAAAATAAAAGTTAAAATATGTAAACGGATGTTAACATCCGTTCACGAATGTCAACATTAATTGGTTTATAACAAGGACAAATTAGATATAAAGTGGTGTAAAAAGCATTTGGTGGGGTGGAGGGAGCAAAACCCCTGTAACAAAGGTCAGCCCAAATACAAAGATGGAGACTATCTTCATTGTCCATTGTCCATGATTTATTGGGCCATTATCCATCTAGTTATGTTGTTACTTTTTACCATTGGCTTTTTGCTATTCCGGATTATTAGTAGTGAGTGTTAAACATAATTTTTTATTGACACTTCTTAAGCTTAAAATTTAATTTATCTTAAATAATCTGAAAAACCAATCATAGATCTGCAGCTAATTATAATAAAAGCTTAAAGTTTAAACTTTAATGCAAATATACAGCGTTTTAGGTTCATAAAATGTTTATGACAATACTACTCGCAACCTTTTTTATTCATTTAAACATTGACAAATTATGCATAAAAAAAACGATATGATATATAACTATGGGTGTGTTCTACACATCCATGACGCGTTTCCTTGTTATATGCAAATTCAATGTCATCAAAGCATCCACCCAGAAGCGAATCCATGCATACTCAAGGATGAAGCTCCAAGGTTTGCATCATCAGCACCAATCTGGTTGAATCTGTTATCAACAAACACACTTTGAAGTAAATATATATATATCTGTATGTATATACCAAAATGTGTTTGAGAATTTTTTTCTGGGAATGACTTTACCCGATTTGCAAGTTGGGATTCACTCCTACTGATTGGAAGAATCCCTCTGATTGAGGAGGAAAGTTTGTGTAATGGATGTTAGGTCCTCCAGCTTCCAAAGCCAGACTCACTGGAGCTTGTGAATTATTACTTTCTTCCAACTGTTTCAATTTCAACACAAATCATTTTAAACCAAAACCTAACCCTAACTTAAGTTCAACCTTTAGCTGTAATATCAGTATATGGATAGAAATCTTCCCATTTCCTCATATTTACTACCCAATGGAACATTTACAATGCTTCATCAAATAATTGGAGTTTCACCAGATCACCTATATATAACTTCAGAACTTCAAATGAAAAAGAAAATAGCATTTGAATTGGAAATAGTTGTTACCTTACTCCTTAACACATTGTTAGTTTCAACAAGCAATGTTTCCTGCATTCAGTTTGTGAAAGCCAAGGTTACACCAAAGAATAAGACAGTGTCAGAAACTACTAAGGATGAAAAAACGGAAGCATACCCGGTGATGAAGATCAGCAAGCTGATCAAGCATGAATTGAGTCTGAAAAAATTGTGAAACATATGTTACAATATCCAAGAAATCTTAAGGTAAAACACAAAAGAAGTGAAAGGATTTGCGAAGAATTAAGAAGTAGAAACAAGTTGGTAATACTATAAGTGAAATTGAAGATGTCCTATATGTTATTACCTTTGTTGACCTAATATTCTTCAGTGCTACCTCTAGTTGATTCTCTAGCTGCTCAAGATCTGTTGTATTCATTTGGGCAAGATCTTCCCCGAGTAGGTTCCTGCATCATTTAGAATCAATGACAGCAAAATTTTCATATAAAGTAAAGAAAAAAGAATAATGTCATGGAATCTCTTCTCATGTTAATTACCTTTGTGAACGTTGCAAGACCTCTATGTAAGCAAATCTTTAATTTTCAATTAAATGAAAACAACACACACAGGATCTTGAATTTTCATGATACTCACAATTCCCACAATACAGAGTAAAAGAGAACTAACCTGGATCCATTGTGCACTTCTTCCTGTTTCTTCCTGTCAAATGTTCTCTCTCCTCTTACTCCTCCTTAATGCCTTCTGGATGATATAGAAGTTGTAGGATGGTTTTCTCTGTCAGTTTCTATTCTTTCCTGAGAACGTTCCGTTCTCTATATCTCTTCAGAAACTTAATGTGTCCACAGAAAAAAAAACGTTTTCCTCTTTTATGATATTTTAATTAACTTTAATAAAATACCAAAATGCCCTTTTGGAGTGAGAAGAGAGGGATTAATTTTAATAACTCTAAAATAATCCCAATAACTTTAATACTTTAATATTCTAATAATCATCACATTAGAATCCTTACATTAAAGTTATACTTTAAATTACATGAACCAATGTAAAATATTAATATAATTTAACATTCTCCCACTTGGTTCATGTGATGACTTGAAGATCTAAAATAAACTTTAAGTGCGCACCATTCATTAGAATTATCAAGTCATCTTCCTTATATGAATTGAAATGATCGGATCATGGCGGGCAAAAGTCATGATCGACAAGATTCCTTCCATGTATCACATAATCAAAACAACTCAACATAACTTTAATCAATCTTATGACTTTTATGTCTCTAAAGGAGACCTATCATGTCACCACAATCAATAATACATGTATATAATTTAATGTGGATAACAATAGAATAAAGAGAAACATAACTTTAATTGAATTCACAAGTGTCATGACAGTACAAGCATATAACTATACATATCTATATAGATAGATAACAATATCATGTTAACATTGACTTATCCATAATGCCCATACTTTCAACATGGCCAATAAAAGTTTTGGGCGGTAGTCCTTTAGTTAACGGATCTGCTATCATCAAATCCGTACCAATATGCTCAATCAACACTCTATGTTTCTGCACTTCTTCTTTGACCGACAAGTACTTCAAATCCATGTGTTTAGCACCCTTTGAGTACTTATCATTTTTAGAGAAGAAGACGGCTGCGGAATTATCACAATAAATCCTTATCGGCCTAGCTATACTGTCAATAATACCAAGCCTCGATACAAAGTTCCGCAACCACAAAGCATGAACTGTGGCCTCAAAGCATGCCACGAATTCAGCCTCCATGGTGGAAGTAGCAATGACTGATTGTTTTGCACTTTTCCAAGAAATTGCTCCTCCAGCCAAAAGATAGACATACCCAAATGTGGATTTTCTTGAATCCACACATCCAGCATAGTCTGAATCCGAATAGCCAATCACTTCGAGATGATCTGACTTTCTATAAGTGAGCATGTATTCTTTGGTACCTTGTAAGTACCTAAGAACTTTCTTTGCAGCTTTCCAGTGATCCATTCCGGGATTACTTTGATATCGGCCTAACATTCCAACAGCAAAACTGATATCTGGCCGAGTACAAGTTTGAGCATACATCAAACTCCCAACCATTGACGCATAAGGAATAGACTCCATGGCCTTTCGTTCCAAATCATTCTTGGGACATTGCATTTGACTAAACTTGTCTCCTTTCTGAATTGGAACTATTCCAAGAGAACATTTTTCCATTCTGAATCTCTCTAACACTTTATTAATATAGCCTTTTTGAGACAAACTTAACAATCCTTGTGATCTATCACGGAATATTTCTATTCCTATCACATAAGATGCCTCATTCATATCTTTCATTTCAAAGTTGTTAGAGAGAAACTTCTTTACATCATGTAACATACCAATATCATTAGCAGCAAGAAGAATGTCATCAACATATAGAACCAATATTACAAACTTACTCCCACTGATCTTCATATATATACACCGGTCAACGGTGTTCTCTACAAAACCATATGAAGTTATGATATCATTAAATTTTAGATACCATTGACGGGAAGCTTGTTTTAGTCCATATATTGATTTCTTTAATTTACACACTAGATTTTCTTTTCCTGTTATGGTGAAACCTTCTGGTTGATCCATATATACTTCCTCTTCTAAGTCACCATTCAGAAAGGCGGTCTTTACATCCATTTGGTGAAGCTCTAAATCATAATGAGCCACCAAAGCCAAAACAATTCTCAAAGAGTCCTTCTTAGAAACAGGAGAGAAGGTCTCTTTGTAGTCAATGCCTTCCTTTTGAGTGAAACCTTTGGCGACTAATCTAGCTTTATACCTTTCAATATTGCCTTTTGAGTCACGTTTAGTCTTAAAGACCCATTTACAACCGACTCTTTTTGAACCCTTAGGCAATTCAACTAGATCCCATACTTTATTGTCATCCATTGATTTCAACTCTTCTTTCATAGCATTCAACCAATTCTCTGAATTATTACTTTCCATGGCTTGTCTGAAAGAGACTGGATCCTCATCAATGCTTAAGTCACATTCATGTTCAACAGAGTAAATCACATAATCATTCGAAATAGCAGGTCTTTTCTCCCTTACAGACCTTCTTAATGCTGCTTCTTGTGGTTCCTCTATCAATTGCTCATTTATGACTTGCTCATTGTCAACTGGCTCAACATTTATATGTTCATTTTGTGGGATTGGAACATTAATTTGTTGTCTCTGCTTGTTGTGTGACTGTGATACAACAAGAGGGATAACAACTTCAGAAGAAACCCTATCAGTATGCTCTTGAATGTCCACTATTCGTGATTCCTCACTCCCACTAAATTGACTATTTTCAATGAACCAAGCATTTCCAGACTCAACTATTCTTGTACTATGGTTAGGGCAATAAAATCTATATCCCTTTGACTTTTCAGGATAACCGATAAAGTAACCACTAATGGTTCTTGCATCAAGTTTCTTTTCATGTGGATTGTATAACCTTACTTCTGCTGGACAACCCCAAACATGAAGATGTCTTAAACTGGGTTTCCTTCCGGTCCATAGTTCATAAGGAGTTTTAGAAACTGCTTTGCTAGGAACCCTGTTAACCAGATATACAGCAGTCTTTAATGAATACATCCACAAAGATAAAGGGATATTACTATGACTTAACATACTCCTAACCATATCCATAAGAGTACGATTCCGCCTTTCTGCTACACCATTTTGTTGTGGTGTACCAGGCATTGTATACTGTGCACATATACCCCGACTTTCAAGATACTTTGCAAATGGACCTGGACATTGTCCACTCTCATCAGTTTTACCATAATATTCACCACCTCTATCAGATCTCACCACTTTTACTTTTCTATCTAATTGCCTTTCCACCTCATTTATGAACACCTCAAGGGCATTCACTGATTGAGATTTTTCATGCAATAGATATATATAACAATAACGTGAGAAATCATCAATAAAGGAGATAAAATATTTTTCACCATTCCAAGATTTAGTGTCAAAAGGACCACAAATATCAGTGTGTATTAACTCAAGAAGTTGACTGCTTCTTGTGGCGGGATTCTTTGATATGTGTTTTGTTTGTTTACCCTTAATACAATCAATACATACATCCCAATCATCAAAATCCAATTGAGGTAAAATTTCACTTTTTACTAACCTCAACATCCTTTCTTTGGATATGTGACCCAATCTTTTATGCCATAAGAAAGCAGAACATTCTTTTCCTGCACTAGAATTTCTATCAACAACATGTTCAACATTAAACAGGGATTCAGAAAAATTAACATCAAGATTTAAACGGTATAAACCATCCAATAATGTACCAGAACCATAATAGTACGAAAGTTTATACAAATGAAAAATACCATTTTCAATCCTAAAGTTAAAACCTAAACAATCCAACTTTGCAACAGAAATCAAATTTCTAGCACAACCAGGAACATAGAGACACTTTTCAAGATTCAGACAATAGCCAGTGTCTAGAATCAATCTGTAAGTCCCAATTCCTTCTATTCGTGCCTTCATTCTGTTCCCCATATATAAATATTTTTCAGTTCCTTTTATGGGCTGGATTGAAAGGAATCCCTGCATAATATTAGAAACATGAGTAGTAGCTCCAGTATCCAACCACCAGGTATTATTAGGCACTTCAACTATATTTACTTCAAAACTTACAGAAACATAAAAAGTACCTTTCTTTTCGAACCAAGATTTTCTTTTCGGACAATCTTTCTTGAAGTGACCTACTTTCTTGCAAAAGAAACATTTCTGGTCCTTCTGGATACCGCCCTTATTCACTTTCATTGGGGCTTTGTCCTTCTTGTTCTTCTTTCCTGATTTACCTTTACTGAAGCTAGCACCTTCATGAGTTGTGAGATGGATAGAATGATCTCTCATTTTCTTTAATCTCCCTTCCTCTTGAACCAACATGGCTTTGATTTCTTGGAAGTTCCACTTATCCTTAATAGTGTTATAATTCACTTGGAACTGGCCAAATTCAGGAGGAAGAGAGTTCATGATGAACTGTACTAGAAAAGACTCATTCACCTCCATTCCCATTGACTTCAATCTTGCTGCTATATTAGCCATTCCAGTTACATGTTCATGTATGGGCTGTGACCAGTCAAACTTTTTGGTAGTCAGCTCACTCATAAGAGTTCCCACAATAGACTTGTCAGTTATGTCTGATTGTGAATACTCCTTGATCATTTTCATGAATTCCTTTGCGTTTTCCGTTTTGGGCATGGAAGACTTTACGTTCTCTGCCATAGACATGCGCATCAAGTTTAATGACAACCTGTTAGACCTATGCCAAGTCTCATAAAGAGACTTTTCATCACTTGTACTGGTCTCTGTAATGGCTGCGGGCATTTCATCCATCACAATAGCCATATCCAAGTCTAGAACACCCAGTTGGAACTGGATTTGTTCTGACCAATCGGCATAATTGAGTCCATTAAACTTGACGACATTGTTGCTCAAACCTGCTAAATTCATGTAAGCTGGAAATAATACAGAAGCTCATACATTAATGCTTTGATAAAATTAATGGATTCAAACAAATTACTACACTAGTCATACATTCAAGTTCACCTTTGGGTGACACTTAAACTGATAGGTAGTCAATAAAGTCATTCATTTAAGTTCACCTTTGGGTGATTCTTAAACTGACAAATTCCATATATATACTTTAATAAACAATCAATCATACTTGAGACTATATGTATGCTATCTTTGGATATACAAACATATACTAAGTACATGAAATGTTTCACTTTAATGTCATCAATTATAAACCATGGTTCACCTTTGGGTAATCCATAACATCCTTACATCAATGACTAATTACTCTCCGAAATTCAACTTAATTGAATTTTCTTCTTCCAAATACATATAATTCATAAAACAAAATTATATCATATATGTCAATAAATTTACTTTTCAAATTAAAAGTATTTGAAACTTTAAACTTTTAATTCACAATTAATTTGCATTAAATGCATAACAATATTAAAATTATACATGAGCACAAGAACACTGCCGCAACAATAAAGTTGCTTCCAAAATGGAAAATAGAATTCCATATTTGAATTTCCATATTAGAATTTCCATTCAATGCAGTAACAATTATTTGTTTACAATATAATAATAACATAAATTGCAAAAAGTAAATTGCATTATTGTGAAACATGTGCACGTTACAGTCATGCAACAATAAAGTTGCTTTTATGCTTTAACAACCAAATTAAAACATTTATATGCACGGCTTTCAATTTTGAAACTTTAATTGTGCACATATAAAAAAAATTTAATGCAATAATCAAATAATAATGAAAAGCTTCCTGGATGAAATTCACGTGTTACAGTGAATTGAAACAACCATGCAGAATTTAATTTGCCATATTCACATTGCACTAGACGTGTAACAGTAAAAAACAACAATCAAGGATAAAAAATTTGCGGCTTCCATAATAAACGAAATTCACGTTCCAGAGAATCGATTTTCTTTCATGCCAATAAAATAATTAAACATCTGAAAATTTAAAATCCCTAAATTTCATAATTCAAAATTAGGGTTTCAAATTAGGGGTTTCAAAATTGAGAAAATTACCATTCATGGAGAATCATAAAATTCAGAACCGTGCTCTGATACCACTTGTAAGCAAATCTTTAATTTTCAATTAAATGAAAACAACACACACAGGATCTTGAATTTTCATGATACTCACAATTCCCACAATACAGAGTAAAAGAGAACTAACCTGGATCCATTGTGCACTTCTTCCTGTTTCTTCCTGTCAAATGTTCTCTCTCCTCTTACTCCTCCTTAATGCCTTCTGGATGATATAGAAGTTGTAGGATGGTTTTCTCTGTCAGTTTCTATTCTTTCCTGAGAACGTTCCGTTCTCTATATCTCTTCAGAAACTTAATGTGTCCACAGAAAAAAAAAACGTTTTCCTCTTTTATGATATTTTAATTAACTTTAATAAAATACCAAAATGCCCTTTTGGAGTGAGAAGAGAGGGATTAATTTTAATAACTCTAAAATAATCCCAATAACTTTAATACTTTAATATTCTAATAATCATCACATTAGAATCCTTACATTAAAGTTATACTTTAAATTACATGAACCAATGTAAAATATTAATATAATTTAACACTCTACCCTTGCTTTTAATCTCAAATATTCCTGGTAGTTCTGTCAAATGACATATTTCTTGTTAGATACTTCATATATCTGTCACGAAGTAGTTATTTTCTTTTTGTTAACAAAATTAGTAAGAAGGAATAACACCCCAAATTCATCCAAGGCATGGCAACAAGTTAACAGCAAGCATAGGTTCAACATAAAGAAGTTACTAGACAAACTCGAATCACTGGTGCTCATCTTTTTCAGCAAAAGATTATTTTGTATATCACAAATAACTGACAAAAAGCTAGGTCATTGGTCATTGGAGGTGATATAGTAAGAAAAAAAAACAGATATATTTATAAGGAGAGAATTCATAAAGTCCACGAAACCTTTGTTTAAATCAAGAAAATTATTTCTTTTTATACAAGAAGATTTACCTGAATGTCGTTAATTGGTCGGGTGGTCTCCAGTGCACTGTAACTGTACTTCTGGTACTTCTCCAGTGTTTTCATCATACTGTGTTACAAAAAAAATCACTCAATAAAAACTGTGGGATCATTTTGTAAACGAGGAAAACTTTTGAACAAAAAATTGAAAAATTATCAGGTTTAAAGTTGCAATTTTTAGTGAGAAAAGGGTATAAACCCTAGAAAAAGAAAAATGCATGCTTATATATACGTGTCTATGCATGTTCTGCAACATTGTTAAGGGGTAGAAATTCAGCAAGTTTATGTATGGTCATAATTGGGCATTATCAATGTTTTGGGAATTAATCATCAGAAAATCAAAAGGTTTTGCTCTGTTAAGTGCCCTAAAATTGCACCATCATGATGGTTTTCACAGAAGGGCATAACATGGTAAGCACGATTGTGGATGTTATACCATGGTAAACCCTGTATATATATAATTCCTACATAACTTTCATGGATTAGTACAAGTAACTGAATGTTTAAGGCTGTGACTTTAGCAACTTAAAATATCTTAAAGTTTGAACTTTGGTGTTCCCTTTGCTTAGATTTATATGGAAGATGATTATTTGAAAAGATAAGTATTGTATTGTCACTTTTAGGAGTTAAAACATCACTTTTGATGCATTTCCTATTCTTTATATTTTTTGAGTCTGTTATAGGATTCTTGAAACATTGTTAACGACATGTTGACAAGGAGAGAGGAATCATCTTAGCCGACAATTTTTTATTATTTATCTTGATTTGTGTCCAGACATTGAGTTAAGCTGAATTACTGATCACATTACAAACTTCTATGCTTCAGGTATTTTTATTTTTTTTCCACCTTGAACATCTAAAATGCATAAAATGTTAACATCCAACTCATTCAGCCTGTGGGTATATTATAAAATGTGTTTTGTTTTATCTTTATTAAGAACACTTTCACCCAATCCTAAGCTATTAATTACATCATTAAGTTTGATATCAAACACTTAGTTTTATAAATATATTAATCTCACGTTGTGGTAATTTGATGATAATATAAAACACTATCAAAACAGTGAAAAATTAAATTAACCAAAACAAAGTAATAACTAACCAAATGACCTTAAGGTCAAACAAATGAAACAAAAAAAGAAAATAAAAGCAAAATCTTTTACAAAATAGATTTAAAGCAAAAATATTTAACTGGGCATTGTGACCACAAATGCAGAAGAGTTCATAAATGGAACCATTTTTTAATTATAACCAGCAGGTAACCCGTCAAAGATTACGTTTTTGAGTGACATACAATGATCCAATGGTTATACAACAATGACAATAACCATAATACACTAACGTTTGGAGGCGTTATATTAATATCATTATGAAAAAGCTGAAAACAATGACGCTTCTTGATAGAACACCGACACCAGCATTCATATATATTCAAAGTCATGAAGCATAAGACAGTTTTTCAACAATCAAGCAAAATTTACTACAATAACAGCACCAAACACATTCCAGTGCACAAGAGAGACTTCTATTAGAAGAAAGTTCGATGTAAAATGTCACTGAATGAAGAGAAGAGAAAGTGAAAGGAAAAAGATATAGATTAACGGAGAACTGGAAGGGATCAAGACAGATAAAAGAGTTTTTGTTAAATTACTGCTCACTTGCTCAAATTCTGATCTTCCATTCTTTCATTTCAATATGTGAAAAGGAAAATAATTGCTCTCTATAATTGTTTCTGCAAGTATAGTGAGAAAAGTGTTTTTGTCTTTTAGTTTTTGTTGATCAAACAAGCTATTCCACAACGGTTTTGAGGATAGACGTAGATTCACAGGCTTAGAAGCTAAAGGACACCCTTTTTCTGTCTCTCTCCCTCTCTGAGTCTGCGCAATCCTTAAATTGTAATGCAAAGTAAAACAGGTTTTCGCATCAAACATCCCATCTCTGACACCAAATCATAACAGTAAACCCTCGATTGAACTGTTAAGACTCCATCTCTAATCAGAAATATTAAAAAAACTCAAGTGTTTAGTATCAGGGCCAGTTCATGGTTTATATTCATGATCACCCAAGTATAAAAAAAAAAAAAAAAAAAAGCTACAAATTTCGGCAAAAAGACTAAGAAGACTGTTAGAAGAGAAAGTCACACTATTTTGTAAGTTCTTTTACCAAAATACAACAAAAGATTAACCACTTTGTACACTCGTCTGTTCCAGAAATGAGCTTGCCCTAGTTCAAGAGGGTATGTGTATCCCAGATGAAATAGAAGCAGCAAAGTTTTCCAAAAGAACATCTGAAAGAGACCAAAACCAAAATTTTCCCACCTTTGACACTCCTTCATTCCTCATATAGAGGAGGTTAAAAGATAGAATTTCAGATCTTTACACTTAAAAGTATAGGAATTTAATAAACAACTTGGTTTGTTGCATATAAAATTATGGAAAACGAACAGAGATGAAAGATCGGAACTTTACACTTCCCACAAGTAAGGAAAAAGAAAAAAAGAAGAAGAAAGATGTGAGGTAAAAAGGGCCTTTGATTTTAGGTGTGAGCTGCTGAAAACTTAATCATAAGGTGTTTGAATCAATCAGGAAGTAGCTAGGGTGAGGAGAAGCAGCACTGAAGCACAGATCTTGCACAAAAAGTGCTCCAAATTAACAGGAACATTATTGGTGCACAAAAAGGGAAGTCATTGCTGACATGTTGGCACTTGTGTTCTCATTCAAACAATCAAACATGAGACAGACCTAAGCATAAAGAGTTTATTTATGTATGTACATATATACCTTGAGGTGCTGCTGAACTCATAGAGCTTGCCACGGTTGGAAAAGATGATAAGGGCAACCTCAGCATCACAAAGGACTGAGAGCTCATAGGCCTTCTTGAGCAAGCCATTTCTTCTCTTGGCAAATGTGACTTGCCTGTTGATTTTGTTCTCTATCCTCTTCAGTTCAACCCTCCCTCTTCCCATCTCTCTTTTCTCTCTCTACCTCTCTTAAAAACACACAAACACACACTCTTTCTCGCTCTGGAAACTCCCTTTCCTGTAATGGTTAACAGATGAGTGTGCTTTCTTAAATCGACTCTTTGCTTAGGGTACCAAAAGGGATAAAACAATAGTGCAAGAGAGGAAATAAAAGAGGAAACCTGAAAAAGGTTCCCTTATGTTTGTTTTTCATCTCCCTGCCGTATACCCTCCATAATATGTTTAATCAGCTAAACAATAGAATGACAAACTTTTATGCTTGCATACTAATTTGACATACTTTCTGATATATCTTGTTTGTACCTTATCTTAGTACTCAAAAAGTTGAACTTAATCCTTGTTTGTCCATTGTTAGGCCACTAACTATATAGTGTCGCCTAGGTAGCCACAAAAAATCTCTAGCTCACTAACTTACCACAATTCCACACCCCAAAATTTTGTCTAAATGCTAGACACATTTACTACTTCATTCAACTTTGGTTATGCTTGAATAGGAAATGTATATTGAGTTACTAGGTTATCTTCACTTTCATTACCAACCAGTTTTAATGTTGGCACATATGGGATAAAGCTGGCAGGTTAAGAACATCATTCTTTTTTTTTATTACCAAAAGAACATTCTTCTTTATTAGGGGCAGATCATACAGAAGTTTAGGGTTTGAGTTGATTCGTTATCATATATATATAGCAATTAGCGGCAGCCAAACATATCAGCATTTTACAAACAAAAATTATGTTTGGTTGATTCAAAACACTGTCAAAATCTATTCGGACTTCCAAAATCACATTTTAACAAAGAAAAAAAGAGAGTGAAAACAGCTATTTATTATTTAAACTTTTTAGCATGGAATTGAAATCAGGAAGAAATAAATCTATTATTTCAAACATGGAATTAAGTATATAGTTAGATTCACATGAGATTATTCAAAATTACGTTTAAAGTTTAACTATTACGGTCCTATCTTATAATTAAGAGATACAATTTAAATTAGAGAATGAAATACACTTAAATTTTTTATTAGGAAGTCAAAATTAAGTATAATTTGAATAAAGAATTTTTTAAGTGTATATATATATATATATATATATATATATATATATATATATATATATATATATATATAACTACAATAACCTAACTATTCATGATAACCATGTAAAAAAAAGTAATGTGATAATTATCTAATATTTCTACCCAAATATGACCTGCTACCTAAGAAAAGTCCAATAAAGAAGATTATAAAATCACTGCAAACATTTATTTAGCTGGTCTTAATCAATATGAAAATCAGACAAAAGCCAAATTCAGCGATTTTTTTAATTAAGTTTAATGGTAATTTGACTTCAGTGAAAAATCGTTGAAGTTGATACAATTGAATTTATCTATTTTGTCACGCCATATAATATTATTTTAATTAAGTTGAAAATAAAAATCTAAAAAGATAGGATTGAATTTTGCTATGAGGTCGGTGACCATACAGAAGGTTTTTATTTTGACAGCATTCATTTGATATTTATAGAGCCGTTTAGGCCTTTTAGAATTTAGGTTTTGTTAGTTTTTGGAGATTATTTTTTCTTTAGGTAAAATTCCATTATATTTCTTATAATGTTTGTTTACTTTTTCCCGTTTTTATAGAATTTTCATGTAGTTTGAGTTTGATGAAAATTTAATATCAATTTAATTGAAATGTTAAATTTTAATAACTATGTCTAACATGATTTTATATATAAAAAAGTACATTTAAAGCAAATTTTGTGAAATTTTTTAATTTAAAAGATAAATTTATATGTTGAAATTTTTTGTTAAAGTATTTAGTTTATTTGCTTTTAAAACTAAAAAACTTGAGACATTTGAGACCCCAATTTTCTTTTATGCCTACTTATTAACTCTCGATACTATTATATAATAGTTTTTTTTTTCTTTACATCATTAGTTACAAGTTTATCTTTTATTAAATGCTTTTTAAAAACAATCATCACAGGGTTGTATAGAACTTTTGGGGTTGGTAACATTTTTTTTTCTTTCTAAAACTAATAAGAAATAATATTTTGTTGGTGAGCCTAAAAGGTAGAGGTTAATTTTTGAAGGATCATCTCCATTTTTTTATTAGACGAACATAATCAATGTATTATGAATAAAAGAGTGCAAATGACCATTTATTCTACATGTGTAAGAGTGTCAATTTTGAAATAATTATAATTATTATAATTATAACACATTCTAAACTTGTGTTTAATTTTTTCTATGAATGAGTAAAAATATTAATTTATTAAAAGATGAATATATGTACATAAACATTGTGAATAAGATTAAAAATGCATAAAAATTAATGGGTCCAATTAGATAGGATCTTAAAACTGTCATTGCAAAGTGACAGTGGATGCGACGTGTCGACTTTGGAGTGGGCAGTCTCCAATATGTTGCAGTCACACAGAGTATGCGAGCATGACCGTACGTTATAAACGGCTCTTGCGACAAGACAGACACGGGTACAGCGTCATGGACACGTGTCAATAACGAGGCGCATTATAAACCGAAGGTTCACAAGACCTTTTTAAGGAACACAACATTGTATTGTTCTCCGAGGAAACATCTTTCTCCATTATTTACTTTTCACAACCCCCAAATGTATTTTTTCCCTTTTTCCATTTTTGTCCATCACTTTTCGTCGCTTCAATTTAGCTTTTTGCGATTCCAAATATGCTTTTCTTTTTCTTAGCAGAGGAAGAAAAACTATATTATATTCAATTACTCAGTACAAAATTAATAATTGTTAGTTTGAAATGTTTTATGCCAATCAAAGAGTTTTTTTTTTTCAATTCTAGTAGATGTTAATCATTGATAACTAAACTCGTAATCATTTTTTTTTCTTTTTACCTGCATTTGAGTTTATTAGCTAAACTGGACTTGCTTGCAATTTTCTAACGATGATTTAGAAAATATTAGTCTTTATACCTTGAAGATGAATATATCTTTTGGGAGAAAACGAAAAATGTCATAAAAAAAAGTAAAGTAAAAATACTTACTAAGTTTGTGAAAAAAAAAATAAAAAGTGAGATGGTAAAGGAATGGTATTTGCTTAAAAACAAATTACAAAAATAATAAAAAGTAAAGAATATGATATGTAATTATGTTAACTAACATATTTAAGTTTTTTTTTAAGTAAATAAATATAGTCGAGACGTTCAACTTATTCCGTTCCTACGTATTTAAAAACTATACACGTCTTTGAATTAAACATCACATGGAAACCTCTTTCAAATAATATACAATTTAGAATTATTTTAATATTAACAAGCAACATATTTCGTCAACAAAACTTTATATACTCCTACAGTAGTACTATACAATAATGATTAATTGGAGAGGAATATTGAAGTTTGTATCTAGATATTTGTGTAGAAACATAAGAAAAGATAGTAAAGTTTACATGGTTCATATTATTTGATAAAGAAATGTTCTTTATAAAGAAAGGCAACTCAAAGAAGTATATTGATTAATTTGTTCTTGCTAATGCATGCGATTTAATAACATTTCATTTTTAATAAAAAACACTTTGATCATTTTATAAATTATCAAATTAACGTATTTTTTTTATTAATTTCTCATGAAAACTTTCTAGTATGTTTTCTTTGGTTCAAACAAATTTACTCTATCCTTTCTTTTTCCCCTCACCCCCCTTCATCTATAGCTTCTTAATCCAAATAAAGTGCAAAACTTTAGTTCATTAATATCATGCTCAGTTGAGAGTTTATATACATTAAGATATTTGAATATCTTCCATTTTCTCATTTTTATCCAATGTGGAATTTAGACTCGCACTTGCATTCCCAAGAATCTCCCCCTCAAGAGTGAGTCCCTCGTCTGAGCCGGTCACCAAGACTAACTATCGAAATACCACTGTGATGGGTCTATCAAAGAGGCAATGAATTAACGGGTTTTTCATATTTATATAGTGCTCTATTTTCTCATTTTTATCCAATATGGAATTTGGACTCGCACTTGCATTCCAAAAAAAAAAATGGGACACAACAAGACAAAAGCTCTTGCTAATAATACCAAGGATCAAATTCAATTCTTCTTGCACGATCGAGGATATATTTTTTATTAGTTTCTACAACTCTCAAACAAAATGTCCTTATGTTGGATGTATTGTGCAGGCTAAAGTAAAAGATTGAGTGAGAGATAACACATCATTATAATAACCATCCATTTTCCGAAATATATGGTTACATAGTTACACTTAATTAATGTGGAATAATAAGATAAAGACTTGTTTTATTTTATATATAAGTATATCCTCAAATTATGGATTAAAAAACCTTTCAATTATTAAATTACTTATCATTAAAATATTTTGTTATATGTAACTGCAGTCGCTTAACTCCTATGTCGGATTATGAAGACAATCAATTAAAGTGATTTTTTTTTTAATGTCTGTTTAGTGCAATATTAGGGGTTGTAAAGTGTAGGAGGAAAAAGGTTAGGAGCAAAGTAGTTGGGTCACGTATAACAAAATCTGATCCACGTGATTGCAAAGTAAATTCACGTTTACACTTTTGACATCTTACACATTGCATTCAAGACCATGAAACATGAGGTTTTTTCTGACTTTATGCTAGGCTATTACAAATTGCCTCGCGCATAAACCAAACCTTTTACACCTAAATTAAATATATTTTCTATATATCTTGATAGATTCAATTATTAAATAAAAATAATAACAGCTACATAGTGCAATATTATAATGCCTATAACATCTGCTTTAAAATGAATCCAAGTGTCACAACTATATTCGTATATTAATTTAGATTTGGGATTAATAACTATATATTAATTTTAAAACTAATTATAAATAAGCATTAAATTAAATGACATTAAAAGTTGTTGATTGATTTGTTCATATAAGACATTAAATGTCATTTCAATTTTTCTAAGATGAATCTTAGGTTTGGATAGGTCAAGGAAGAAGATAGATATAAAGTTACCTTTAATTAGGACTCCCCAAAGTTATAATATGAACCACTAGTTATATCATTTTGCTTGATTGGCATTCAAAGTTTGATGAATGATATGATCCAAAGTATTTTGAGGGAATGTGTAGCAAATCCTACGACATCATAAATTATTTGATCAACTTTCAAATGTTCATTTTGGGCCATAAAATCTCTAGACAAGGATAAAGGTTATCATTTAGTAATGCAAAAAAAAATCAACCTCTAAAAGCCTTATTAATATAAGTTCTATTAGTGTTATTATATATATATATATATATATATTATCTTCATTAATTTTGGGAGTTGGATTGTTACATGTTTGTATAATTTGTATTAATTATTCTTGTAATTCGTTCTTTCAAGTTTGAACGTGGATATATTTACAAGATGTGCAACAAACTCATTATTTTTCTTTTCATTTCTCATTTGTTTTCTTCCATTAAAAAGAAAACTCCCTTGTCTCATTTGATAGTGAAATATTAATTTAATAATTAGTACTTTTTTTTATTTCACACCTTTTGTATATTTATTTTTTATGAACATATGTGTTTTTTCATAACCAATATTTAATTGTGGTTGGATTATCATAAATTTTTGTTTTAGTAATTATATCTTTCAATTTTTTATTAGATTATGATAAATTATTTTTTAGTCTTAAACTTTTTTTTTCTAAAACAATAGGCATGTTAGTGAAGAATGATAAAACATATTTATTTTTTAAAAGTGATAAAAGGAAAACTATTTGTAAAGATGAAATAAGACAGATTCAACTTTTTTACATATTCTGATGCATGATACTAACGATTCAATTATTTAATTACAATAGTCATTTATCAAGGTTCAAAAAAATTATAAATGACAAGTTTTATATTAATTATTTGGAACATGATCCAAAACAGGTTCTCAAATATAAGAATATTCAACGAGTCAAAAAGATGAAATTATATGGATTTACATTTTTATTTCTTTTATCTTAACTTGAACTCATATTGATTTTACATATAATGAAAGAAATTATGGGAATTATTGATTGTTTTTATTAGAAAGTAGGTTTTTTAAGTCTAACTCAACCTCACAAAACCAGTTTGTAAAGTGAAGTTTACACCTCACTTATATATTATAAATTGGCCTTATCTCTAGTTGATGTGGGACTTCCAACAATTTTTGTGTTTTTGTGAAGCTTTGTAAAAACAAACTTAAGATATATTGAATGTTATGTAATTTATTTGTTCCATTAAAAATTTACTCAAAAGTTAAGAGATGATGATTAACAAAATTTATTGAAACGTGTGATATTCTTATGTGAACAATATAACATTGATATTCTTGATTTGAATTTTACTTATGTTAGATGTCATGATAGTTCTCAACATAAAAGATCATGTCATTATGAAACGTCATTTTAAGATGAATATATTTTTTGTTACAGTGAATAAGTAGTTGCAAAAATTAAATGACAATTTTAGTAAGCAAACAAGAAAACTTTTAACTCTAAGCATTGTTTTAGTTACCTAGAGCTTATAAAGCTTTTACCAAAAAAAGGTACCTTGCCAAAAATTGTATCCTTTAAATTTTAATGAGCAAGAGAATATTAATTTAAAATTTCAACTTCAATATTTTAATTTTTATTCTTCTGACCATCTAAATTTAAAAAATTTATAAATTATGCTTCAATTATATCAGTATTTGATAAAAAATATAAAAGTCAATGACATGTTACTTAATTCATCGGTTTTCATCTTATTTTATGTAAATAATATTTTGATTGTTATGAAATTTTGGTTATTTCACCTTTCCTCAACTGTTCTTTGATATTCATATTTAAAATGTATATAATTATATAATTTTTTTTAATATTTGATATTAAATAAATAGAAATTTTTACTTTAGTAACGAGATTAGATAAAGAAAACTCGTCCCATCTTACGTTAACGTCATTCCTTATTTTTTTTTTTAAAAAAATTACTAGTTTGTTATTGTTCTTTATTACATTTGAAAGTGATTTTGTGTGAAAGATTGTTATAAAATGTGGTTTTTGTAGTGAGATTGTGGCGGGTAAAGAATGTTCTCCTAGAGAAGTTCATTCTTTGGTAGCTTCATATTTGGACAATGATGAAGATTTAGTTATACTAAGATGGAGATATTTTTGTAGCCTTATAGCTCTCGGACTCCAGTTTACCATTTCAGGTTGGGAATTGACTTCACTAAAGTCTACCCATGTGAACTGATCAGCTGTTGTATATAAGGCACTCTGACACGTAAGTGCAGACTCACTTATTATTGCATTTTTGCTGATCTTGGTTGCAGCTTAGAACAGAAAGATGAAGGTAAGTTTTAAAAAGTAGATTTAAAATGGTTATTGATCCTTATTATAACTTGAAATAATCTTACGAAAAAGGGTCCTATATATATGGAATAGACATTTCATCTACGACCTTGAGAACTGGGGTCCCCTACAGCTAATGCCAATAAGAAAAAAAGCAATTGTTGTGCTTTTTATGAGTTGCAGTCGTACAGAAAGAAAGGGATTTATAGGGCTACACTTATTGTCACTGTCGCAATCTGGGTCGGCCATGTGAAGTTTTCCAATTTTTCATCATCTTCAAAATGCAATATGCATAATGCATGGTTCAGGAACACCTTCAAATGCATCACTTCTATCCATTCAATAATTAATCATCTCCACTTCCCAAGTACCACGCACATCAATAAATACTTCTTCTATGTGGTTAATGTAAGACAATAAAGCACCACTAAGGCATCATTCTCTCTCTCTCTCTTCTTTTTAACCTTTTCTTCAATTCACCAACACTTTAATGCAGTAACATCTCATTGCTTCTACATGTTATAAAACATAGTATTCACCACAATGGTGAAAGACAAGTTATGATAAGGAAAATTGTTTTGGTTTTCAAGACGTGTTTCATCATTGGATCTTCAAATTACATATTTTTTAATTTAGAGTGCTTTTGAAAATTTGTTTGATTGATAATTGTACTTGTAGTATAAGGGGGATGGCCGATCGGGCAGGAATGAATTGAATGACAATCACTTAAGAATAGAGATGGGGCCGATCGGTCGGGTCTTTGACGAAATACAATGTTTGTGTGGCGTGAAGAGATCTTTGATCGGTCGATCATATACTGAAGATGTGCAGACATAGAGTCGAAAAATGATTAATGGTCTCGATGAGCGAATATCACGAGAAAAGAAACTTACACTATGTGATGGTTACAAGTAATGGACGGCGACGATTACAAGTAATGAGCGAGTCTTGCGGAATACGGGGCAACAGTTACAGAAAATTAATGCTCATTATTGGGTCTAATGCCTATAAATATAGACATGTTAACCAGGTATTTTACTTTTGGTCTGATCTTACTTACACTAAAAATCCTTGTGACTTTGCTGACTTGAATGCTAACTTGCAAGTCGCAAAAAAACGTTGAAGAACTTCGGAAACGTACAGAAAGAAAGAAGAGCTTGAAGCTTCTTCGATCTCGAATTCTATACCCGAAACGGTACTCAGTTGGAAAATACTAAAATCAAACAAAACATGTTTTACATTTATAGTACTTATCCTCACAGGATATATAATCAGATTATTCCCTTCTCTTTCACGTTTTCCCTCGCCCACACATGCTTCCGTTGTACCATTTAATATTTATTCAATCTGTTAAATTTGCTTCATCTGTCATTGATCGTGATCCAAAATAGTTGTACCATAAATTAATCTTTCTTCTTAGTTACTCAGTTTCTCGACTAGCTTCCAATATGCACAATGCTCTAACAAAATATTTCAATTATTTGGGTAAACTCACGTGCAAAGAAACTTCATCGTCATAATGTCTTATCTATTGCACTACAAAAGGAAATGAATCGATTCCTATGTATGTTACCGCCGCCGTTGATAGAATATTTAGTACAATCCATTGAATAATTATTATAGCCTACCATATTTTAAAAAAGTATAAAAATGAAATAGTAAATACATTTTTTAATAGTTTGCTTATAAAAAAAAAAACATCTTTTTAATACTTTTTTGAAGTATTGTTATGTTGTTAAAGTATTATATATGTGTTGATTTAATGATGATTTTGATGATAATTTTGGTGGAGACTCGTCACTTTATGTAACAAAACCTTAACCAATAGTGTTATCCATAAATAATTGCTAGTTAATTTTATTTCATTATATTTTTAAAAATTAATATAATCAAAATAAAAGTATATTAGTAAAATAAACATTAGTTATGCAATAATTTTTTAAAATTTGGTTTCGTATATTTTTATTTATTTTTATTTAGACCTTAAACCTAAACTCCTAAATATTAAACCATAATTTACTAAAGTTATTTTTGTAAAATGTTATTTTTTTATAATTTATATTTATTTGCATTGATATTTTATTAGATATTTAATTTGAATTGTATTTAAAAATTATTTTTTATTTAAGTTTTTATTTTAAATATTTATCTTTAAATAATTTTATTTCAAATTTAAGAAAATAAAACATAAAACATTCATAAATATTTATGAATATTCACAAATATAAAAATAAATTATGAATATTTTTTCAAATAATGGATCGAACTTTTTTAAACAAAACAGGTAACAATAACAATGTGCATAACCAGAAGTGACACAGATTCCAGCTTAAAGATTTACAATTCCAACATCTTCAATAGACCAAGCACAATCTATGGCAACATTGAGAATATATTTTTAAATAATGATAAAATAACATATATTTATATTTATTTGACATATATTACAAAAATAAAATAATTATAAAAAAATAAATATTTTATCTTTTTAAGAAAGAAAAATAAATAATATAAAAATAGTGTAAAAAATTTATACGTGTAAAAATATAATTTCTTAATATTTGTAAATATGACTTAGCACATGAAGAAACCTCACAGCTTAATAAATTGACAATTTACTCTTTGATCTTAAATGCAGTCACACTCAACAAGTAATCCATCATATTATATACGATATATATATGTTTCCATCATAAATTTTTAATATGTTTAAGATACGTATTCAAAACGTTCAAACTAAAAATATGTATTAAGTATTCATACCAAAAAAAAATAGAAATTTCAAATAACTATCATCCAAAAATTTAAATTATAATAATATACTACTTATTTTTTCACAACAATAAAAATTATATATTTAAATCAAACTTACGTAGAAAAATGCACGTTAGTTACTAACCTTATTAGAATTAATTATAATATGTCAGAATAAATTAAAATAAAAGAAACTTGAGATTAAAAAAAAAAAGAATATGAAGAATTTTTAAAAATAATAGAAAGAAAAAAGGTAATAGAACTATATGTGCAAAAACTTTAATTTCTTGGAGTGGCACACAAAAAAGTAAAGGACAAAAGACACAAAACAAAGTTTAAGAAAAATGTGTGAAAATACTAATTATGTTGATGTTATTGACATATATGAATGTTAATTTTTATTTTAAAGAAAAATTATTGTCGATTACGTATCCTGAAATACAAATATTGAGTACACGAAGAAGGCCTGCATATTCTGAATGACTCTTTAGAAATGTTCAGAATATATAGGCTATGCAAAGAAACAACACCACGAAGTTAATTCAACAAAACACTTTTACAGCCTAAATATAATTTTTTACAATTTTAATCATGTTTCATGAAAAAACATAACACCAGCTATTTTATTCTTTACTATATATATATATAACCATTCAAAATGTAATAAAGATATATGGGTTAAAAGTAATTATTTCTTATATTAAGTATATTAAGTGAAAATGATTTGTGTTATTAGTGTGATTAAGAATAACAACGGATCGGTTCAAATATTAATAGTATTTATTTATTACTGTAAAAAAAAATATATCTCATATTCACCTCGTTATTAATTAGATAATCTCCGCATATACTAGTTAATATTTATGAATATTTAAAAATATATTTATTTTATAAATTTTTAAAATAAAATCACAGAAAAAAAAATATAAATTAAATATAAATGAAAAAATAATTTTAATTAAATTGAAGTTAATAAAATATAAACTAATTTTAATTTTGAATTAAAGTTATCTTAATAAAATATAATTAAATTTTAATTTTATTTTTTTGTGAATAATGATAGATAGTTGCATGTATAACTATTTTATCTATAAATATATATAAATACAATTATTTTTGTCATCTTAATTGTGATGATAATTTCTCTGGTATCACAATTTTGACGATTATCACAATAAATCACATCCTAATGTCATTATCATCATTTATGACAACTATGGTGGTATTGATAATGGTAATGGTGATTATGATAGTAATAACTACAACCATGAAGATGTTTATTGTGGTAAACATAGTGATGATGAAGGCTCTGGTCATGACAATAATAATTATGGTGACCAAAATGAAAATGACAATAATCATAACGATAGTGATGATAATTTTATTTGCATATGCTATTTCTTTAAGTTACGACTTATAAATCTAGTTTTAATGAACATAATATTGTTATTTTGCTCAAGTTAATTGAAAAATGTTATTCTTTGACTAGCATAGTTGATTTTTATTTTTTTTTATCATATTAGACAAACAATATAAGTTGAGAAAGAATATTCTAACGTGAAGAAAATTAACTAAAAAAATAAAATCAATCAACGATACTAACCGAACATCTAAATTAAACTTGTCCAACACAATTTGATGTGAGATTCAACACAACCATGTTGTTCTGATATGCTTGTACTGAAAGTAACATTTCTGTGATTTTTTAAGTTATGTAACATATTAGAGGATGACTTACATTTATACTTTCGTTATGAATATGTGTTGCAAAGTAGCACGTTGGTGCTGAATTTTGATGATAATAAGAATACAATATTTTTTTTTCTTAATACTAGCTTGATTTAAGGAATTTAAATTCGGTATATTTAAGCTAAGGCAACAAAAAAGTTTCTCTTACTCTAAGTATTAGCTTAAGCAATTCAAATTAGTTTTGTAAAAAATACTTTTGAATTTATCTTTCTTTACAAAAATTTTATAACAAATTTGTAAGAAAAATCCTGTGAAATATGAAAAATTATTGTGGTGATATAAGCAACATCTTTGTCATGGTTTAAGTTATTGAAAAGAAAAGTCTTAATTATAACTTAATGTTGTACTTTAAGTTTTAATTCCGTTTTAGCAACATCAATTATAACTCGTGCCGTTTTCAAAAAAGGATCATCCCAAAATAATAATGAAATTTTCAAATATTATTTTGAATCCGTCTCTCCATACTCAAATCCACAATATTTGGATAATTATTTTCTCTTAATGCCAATCTAATGTTCGATAACATATTTCTGGGCTGGAACAAAACTATGGTTTGAAGTGTTCTTGAAACTTATATTTGTTTGTTAAAATCAAAATAATTAAGGTTGCAGAAATTTGTGGTGTGAAAGATGACAGTATATAATGGACTGTCATATATAATAAGACAACACAGGATTTTGACAATGTACAAGAAATCACATTCAGAAAAGCAACTTTTATAGCAGTTGGGCTATGATGAAAGTCCAAAGTGTGAAAAGAGACGTGTTTTAAGTAAATACGCAACTATATGAACAAAGATAGCTTAACCGCATTTAGATTTAAAAGTGAATTGCAGCTACATATGTAGCATTTTACAAAGTAATATACTGAATTCCTCCCAATTAATTTTCTTAACGATAATATACTTAAACAATATTTTTTTATAATATTTAAATATCATTTACGTCTTATTCTAAAATTAATCTAAAATTACTTTATAATCAATAATAATAATCATAAATATTATCATAAGTGTTTATAATTATTATTAATTATAAAATAATTTTGAACCAATTATAAAATAATAATTAAGTAATATTCAATTATTATAAAAAAATGTTCTTAAATATCATTATGCTTTTCTTAAATGTTTCATTCTTGTTTGACTGTGATGGAAACTCTTTGGAAGATAATGTCAGCATCAGCTATCGCAATTGAACAATATATTTATTTATTAAACCTTCTTTGTCGTTTCATGCGTGTCACCATCCATCCAGTTCATAAATTAAAACTAGTCCACATTTTCTCTTATATGTGAACTCATATCCAGTTTTAATTCAATGCTACTCATCAATCCAATATTCTTTGTCAGCAGTGATGGTACGAGAAAATGTGTTCTGATTATTGGCTATGTTAAGCAAAGCTTCGAACTACAAACACTAATGAGAATTCAGCTCAACTAATTTATATTATTTTTTATCTAAAATCTTAAAATAATAAATTTTTACTCTTATATAATATTTTATCCAAACTTTAAAATAATAAATTAATGAATTTTTAATCTTATATAATATTTTATCTCACTGGTGTAAAATAAATTTTTTATAACAATTTTTTATATCTATTAAAATTTATCAAATATAAAAAGTAATGTGATAACAATAATGTAAATAAGAAAAACTTTTTTATACTGTTTACACTCAAAATAAGTATAAAAAATAGTACAACAAATATAAAAATTTATACCTATTATATTTAGAACCGATATAAAAATAATACAATAACAACAAAAACGTAACAATGGCGAACATTTTCTATAATGATTACATTTTAATAACACTATAACAACAAACGTAAGAAAAAAAGGTTTTTTTATACTGTTCTAAAAATAATTTACTCTTATCTGACTTGAATGAAAATTATATGAAATGTGTTATTGAAATGACATGCATGGTGGAAGATGCATGTAGCCACCGCACACTATTATAGATGCAAAGGCCAAAGGAGTGATACTTTCAGATCAAAATCGTAGTTGAGACTATGGGTTAAGGATTTAATTATTGTATGAGTGGAACAAGTGAGGTTGGATATGGATGTCTATTTTGTAATATATTCTATTTAAGAAAATTTGTCTTGTTATCAATTTTCTTACTCGTAAAAAAATACATGTGGGTTTTTTATATTTGTAAGTAACCACGGAGATTTACAAATATTTTTATATTTTATTTTATTTAATAATTTTAAATGAAAGTATTTAAAAAAATATTTAAAATATGAACTAAATTAATTAATTTTAAATTATAATTTAAATAAATTTGCATACTAAAATATTGATACAAATAAATTTTTTATTTCTAAAAATAAATTTAAATTAGTTATACTAAAATATCGATTTCAAAATACTATTCTTCTTAAATAACTTCAATGTAATATATTTAAATAAGAAAATAAAAGTATATGAAGTGAAATTTGAAACAAATTTTTAATTATTAATATTTCTCTCACTAATAATTTTTTTTTAAAATTTTTTAAATCAAATAAAATTTACAAATATAAAAACATGTATCAATCAGGCAAATAATTAAATACAATTAAATACTCATATTCTATCCATAAGAATATTTTATTACAAATTTTACTTAGATATTTACGTACCATCTATATATATATATATATATATATATATATATATATATATTACTGTTTATATATGTATGGATTAATTATGTTTTTAGTTTTTAAATTTTAATTTTAATCTCTCTTTTAAACTTTGATATAGCTAATTTCCTTTCCTTTTAAAATTCATGAATTTGATCTTTTAAAACTAATGATGTTAGTATTTTTTTTTTACATGACAAGTACCATATTATACTATCACTCTATTTAACGAGATAAAAGGTGGAAAGAAAAATTAAAACAAAAAACATTTAATAATTTAGAATTAAAACATATTTAATCCTATATTTCTAATAAATAATAATCCTTTTAATAGATTAATATATGTATTGTAATGTTCATTAAATGGATATTAAAACACAATGTATTTAGATATACTGATAATATACGGATGTTATCGTCTAAATGACTCAAAAATAGATTTTCTCATAATTAATATTATTTTAAAAAATTTTAAGAATGAAATATATATTTTCATTTAAATGAAACTATTTAACAAGTCATGTATTATGTATTTTAGCTTCAGATACTTAACGAACTATATAGAAATTGAATATTTTTAGATTTAATAATTATTTAAGAACGATTATAAATGTAACTTGTGAGTTTGCACTCGACAATAAAATTAAAATATAACTAACACGGAATGAAGAAATGTTTTTTTTTGCTTAAGTAATTCATAATGAAATTAATGTTTTACAGTACGAGAAAAAAAACATATAGTATTATTTATTAATGATTTTTTACAACAAAATAATACTATTTCATGTTATTGGAATGTTAAGAAATATTATTATTAGAGACCTCTATCCTAATTAATACGTTGTCCACATAATTTTGAATCTATACATAGAGTGAAATACAAATGGGTATTCTAAATTTGTAAATGAAAATTTCATTATTAAATTAGATAATTATTGTCATCAAATAAATTATTATTATTATTAACTAAAATATTATAATATTATTTACTAGCTTTAAAATATAAATATATGAAGACGAAAAACCAGAAAATATTTTGGTTGAGAGCAGTTTCAATTTGGCTTAAACCTTTCTCCTCATATTTGTGTGCAAATTTTAGTTTGGTCCTCAAGTTTTGAACTCTCTCAATTGAGTCATAATTTTTGTAAAAATGCACATATTTTATCCTAACCGTTAAGTTATCTCAAACAGCGTTAATTGATGCTGAGATGAATTTTTTATTTTAGGTTTAATCCCTCTCTTAGGTCCTTATGTTTGTGTGAAAATCTCATTTCGGTCCTCAAGTTTTGAACTGTCTCAATTGAGTCATAATTTTTGAACTGTCGACAACGACGACATTTTTTAGTTTGAGAGGGAGAAAAGGTGTGAGTCGGGGGGTTTGAGGGTTTGAGGATGGAGGAATGAGTGAACTATGATCAGTGATTGGAAGGAAAAAGAAAGACCATAGCCACGTGGATTTAATGATTTTAAAACATAAAAAAAAATTAGTTCAAAGTTAACGCCGTCTCAATACACTTAACGGGATTGGGGTAAAATGTTTGCATTTCATAAGGACTTAGGAAAAAACTTGAGGACCGAACTGAGATTTTCAAACAAACATAAGGACCAAGGGAGGGATTAAGCCTAAAATAAAAAATTCATCCCAGCATCAATTAACGCCGTTTGAGACAACTTAACGGTTAGGGTAAAATGTATGCATTTTTACAAAACTTATGACCCAATTGAGACAGATCAAAACTTGAGGACTAAACTGAGATTTGCACACAAATATGAAAACCAATGAAAAGTTTAAGCCTTTCAATTTTAAAGCTGCTGCTATATGATATCTGCCTAAAACAAATAATTTTTATACATAAAGTAATTACAAAAATATTATGAAATAAGATAATATTTTAATAAATAGATAATATTTATTTTTGTTTCGCACATTAAAATAGTTTATCATAAATATTAGTTTCAGAATAGAGACAAGTAAATTATTCATATTATTAAAGGTTTTTTGTATTTCGAAAGATGAGATTGAATTTCCTTGACCAACATTGCACTTTGTTAGGCCAAGTTTTGTCAAATAAATATTTTATTGTTGCCTGTTGGGTTGGGCCTCTAGTTTATCTCAAATTAGCTCTTTAATAAAGTTCGAATCATATTTAATAATCTAAAATTACATCAACTAACATTACTAATGAAACAGCTCAGTGTTAACTTATTAAATTAATCTCCAAAGTTATTAAACTATAATCATCACTGATCACTGGTCAATTTACTCTTTATACTATTAATCCATTTAGTTACTAAATTGATATTACAATTTAGATATTATTAATTTAATCTCCAAGAAAACTTATTAATTTAGTTTTTAATTTCGATAATAATTACAAAGTTTAATGAAATCAAACTAAAAATACTTTTTTATCCTTAAAATAAAATAACTCATACATCTTTTTATAAAAAATTTAAAATAATTATTTCAAAATGCTCTCCACATTTTCATAAAATTTAAATACTACTTTGTTTTTATTTTTGTTTTTATTTTCGTCCATTTCGTTTAATTTGGTCTTTAATTCTTTTTTTTTAATGTAGTTTTTATTTTGATAAATTTTATTTAATTTGATAATTTTTTGTTACACTATGAACGTTGTGTTTCACGTATTTATGAATTTTTTTTAATTTAAAAAAAGATGTTCACATATATTGTGTCACATGTCAAATCAATATTATGTGTCAATTAAGTATTATTAACACATGGTCACTGTCCGTACTATGTTAAATGTTAGTGTCTTATATTTAATTTAATTTCAATTTTTATTAATTTTGTTTAATTTACTTCCAAATTTTTTTTTTATTTCAGTCACAATTTTGTTCCTCTTTCAATTTAGACCAAATTTAATATTTATTAAAACTCACATTTTTATTAAATATTTTTTTCATTATTTTTAAATCAAATATAACTATATTATTGAAATATAATTATTATATTTACGTTTGATTTTTTTCTATGTATAAAAAATATGGTTAGATTTTGTTTAAAAATAATGAAGAATTTTTCTTCTAATTTTAAAAACAATAAAAAATATATATTATAATTTTAAAAATAAATTAGAATTTTCCTTCTAATTTTAGAAATAAAATAGAAATTTTCTTTTAATTTTAAAAATATTGAAGAAATTTTCTTATAATTTTAAAAATAATGAAGAAATTTTCTTATAATTTTAAAAATAATGAAGAAATTTTCTTCTAATTCTAAAAATAATGAACAACTTTCCTTCTAAATTTAAAAATAATGAACAATTTTCCTTCTAACTTTAAAAGTAATGAAGAATTTTACTTCTAATTTTAAAAGTAATGAAGAATTTTTCTTCTTATTTTAAAAATAATGAAAAAATTTATTTCTAAAATTTAAAATTATTACTATATTAAAAAAATTAACAAAATTTAGAACTAAATTAAAAAAATTAATAAATAGATACTGAATTAAATAAAAACACTTACACGTGGTATTAATATTGACTTGACACATAACACTAATATTGACTTAACATATATACTACTACTAACTTACGCATAATATTAATATTGTCACGTAACATAATATTGATTTGATATGTAAATAACTTTTCTTAAATCAAGAGAAAAAAAACTAATAATAAAAAATTTAAAAAAATATATAAAATTTAAAAACCATGAACTAACAAATTATATACACTATTTATTTATCTTCGATTAACAATTTAGAAAGTGTTAAAAAAAATAAAAATAAAAAAAATTTATCAAAATAAAATTAAATTGAATAACTTATAAAAATGGAGACAAAAACAGAGATGAAAATAATATTTAAACCTAAAAATAATAAACTAATATTTTCATTTTTATTATACTATTAATATTAATATGATGGTCTTTGAAGCCCATACTTTTACTTGGATAGCTTGAAGATGAAAACTAAGTTGAGATATATAACTATGAGTTTTTAAAAAAAATGATTGATAAACTAAAATACTAACAAAATATAAATTAAATTGAAATAAGAAATTCACACAGGAACAGATTTGGTTGTAACGTGACGCAATCCGATTGATGTGTAACACGTCACCTGCGACTCTGTTTAATTGCATCCCAATTTGAAGGTAATTGGACCACTGACAGACAGCAGCACGGTGAAGGGTCCGGGGGACAAGTGTTTCTTACAAACTTCAATAAATATTATGTCCACAGTTTCTGGAGTGGTATAAGTAGCACATAGTATAATGTTTCACTCTCATACATTAATATATAATTTAATAAACATATAACTAAAGAAGTTAGACAAAATGTTAGGAATTATATTATTAAATTGTATAATATTTTCTTAGAAAGATGAATTAAAATTAGAAGGAGAGGGGTTGGTGGAATGAGAGAGCAGATACCTACCACTTACAATGCACAAGTTGAACATTAAAAATTTGAAGTTCGTAATAATGTTCCAACCGGTTCACCAAACCTATGGGCTCAACATTAATTAAAACCTTGTCGTGTGTTATTGTGTTGTGTGTGCAAATGCTTGGGCCAAAGAACGACCCCTCTTTCCTTTTTATCAGAGATCTTCTTCTGTTCTGTGTTTGCTGTGTTGTGCTGTGCTGTGCTGCTCACAGATATCGAATTTCTTTCCTCACTCTCTGCCTTTCCATTTCCATCTCATTCACTTAAACCACCCTTTTAGTTTATTTTATGCTAACACTCTGACTAACATCTTTGATTTCCTCATAATATATTCTAAGATATATGTATAAACCTGGGACTTTAAACAACTATAGCACGATCATCAATTTGGAAAAAATAACAAAAAGCAAATGAGCCTTTTCTTATAATTACAGCTAACCATTTTGAAGGAGTGTACTCTTTTTACTTATTTTGTTTGGATGAAGTATTTTGAGACCCTTGAAGTCTTAAGTGATTAGTAGATAACCTAAGTGTTATATAATCTAGAATCAGGATAAGAATCTGAAAATTATAATAATTAAAAATATGTATTGAAGATTATTTTTTATTTTTTATTTAAAAAGATATATGAAGAATTATTATAATATAACCAAGTTGTATTGAGAGGGTTATTGTTTAGACATATTTATTAAAAATAAATCAAATTTATTATGTACGTAATTTTCGTTATAAATAAGAGATTTTTTGAAAAACGAAAATAAAAATGTATAAAAATAAATATTTTATTGTTATTAGCAGGAACACCTAAAAGTTTTTAAATGTATATAGGGTTTTAAATGAAGTTCATAAATATACAAACTAAAAAGGTAAGTGAGTGTTATATTTGAATGAGAAAAAATGTGACTTAATATAATTAAGAAAAAAATAAAACTAAGATTCGAACATAGGAAAAACAATAAAGGTTAAGTTTCATATATGGAGAAAGAAGAAGTGAATAGAAAGAGACATGGAAAGCTTACATTTTTTAAGTTTTTGCATTCTTGTTTTTTTATGTATGAAGAACGATGATATTTTGAAGTTTGATGATTATTTTCAATTCACTGTTTAAAATTATGATGATATTTTATGAAATGTATAAATATTTGGATGCATGGGTTTAAAGAATGAGTTTCGTAAAGGTAAACATGTTTTTATTATTTGTGATGTGTTTAACTTTTGATTGGAAAGATTATATATCGTGTGAAGATAATGTGTTTCATTTTTGGTGAACGAGACTATCATGTGAAAGTGATATGTTATACTTTTGGTCATATATGTGAGAGTAATATATTACATTTTTGGTCGAAAAGGTTGTTGTGTGAGTGATGTTTCACTCTTATTCAAGAAAGTTGTTGTGTGAAGATGATATGATTAATTTTTAGTTTGATAAAGTATTTGTTTAACTTTTAATTGGAAAAGCCTACACTTTCAAGTGTTATGTATGCATGTTTGTCAAAATAGTTTATTTATTTATTTTATTAATTTATTAAAGAAAATAAATATTGAAAAAGCTTTATTTTTTAAAGAAAATATTTTTGTATCACATTAGCTCATTCATTTTATTTACTGATTTTAATTTGCGGTCATCATTTTTATATGGGAGTTGTTGAGAAATATATATTCTTCTAAAAATAAAAGATAGGAGACTTTTAAAACAGTGTTTTAATAGTAATTTTTTTCTTTTCAGAATTAAGATTTTCAATAAAATAAAAATGAAGTTTTATTCTAAATTATGTAATTTTATGTTAATTATAAATTTGAGCAATTGAAAAATTAGAATATTACGATCAGCTTAGTAATACTTAATTTTGGTTTAAAATTGTCGAGTAAAATCTTTTTGTTTTTACAATTGAAAATGTAGTTCTTTCTTAAAAATAGTTTGAAATAATCGATTTTTTGAATAAGTTAAACTTAAATATTAAATTTGATTGGAACATGTTGCCTACGAAATTTAGGATGAAAAGTGAAATATGTTTTTTTCATATTGAAATTAGTTTAGGTACAAATTAATTAAGAAAAAAAACTTTTTTTAAAAAATTGTACAGAAAAATGTCACATTAACATGTATATATGATATTTGTTGCATAGGGAAGATAAATCAAATAACAAAATGAAAACCGGGTGAACTTTGAAAAAAAAAATGAGATAACAATTTAATTAGTTAAGAAATAAATTAGAAAGGTAAGATAATACATGTGATTTGTCATTTTATTAACAATAAATATTATTATTATATAAAATAATTTGTTAATGATATATAATAAATATGACTCAAATCGTTTTCAATTTAATAAATTGATATAAAAAACATAACAAAACAAACATGTTAATTATCTTTTAAACATTTAATCAAAAAATTTAAGGATGATAATTAAAACGAGTCATGAACAACTGTCCATATGCGAACAAGAAAAAATGGAAAGTAGGTTGGTATTTTGATTCACTACGTTACTTAAATCTGTTCTGTTTAATTTGCTGTCACGAATTTATCTCAGAATATGTTCATAATTTATAATGTGTGTACTTATATAAGTATTATGTAGACTTGTTATTAATTATATTTTGAAGGATCTTTCATCTCAGTTTTGTTTAATAACTTTGGTTATTCAAAATTTAATTTCCGTTATCTCTAGTTATTTACATTTGTTTTGAAATTTTTAACTAGCTTGTATTTAAAAAATTAGCAATTATAAAATTGTGAATATTAATTATTATAAAAAATAGAAGTATAAAATTTACTATTTCTATTAATATAGTTAAATAAAAATAATCAAAAATCTATTTTATTCTAAAAAAACATGTTGAAAGGTTAAAAAGAAACATGTACTTAAATTTCTATTAACCTGAACTTTTAATTAATATGAAATTATTAGTTTTGAAGTTCAGAACTTCAGAATGAATAATGACTTAAAGTGTAATTGTAATGAATAACTCAGATTATTCTATCTCGAGAATTTTAAAGTAGAAACATAAAAAAGTTTAATTTTGTTGTTCAAATATAATATTTCACTTATTGTAAAATATAAAAAAATTATATTGGTCTTAAATAATATTTAATAGATTTAAAATAGTAGTAGCTGGTTATTTCTATTGATATTGGGGAAGATTATTTTTTAGATGAAATTCTTATTATATTTTTCAATTAATGTTAAAAAAGAGTATTTATCTATTGATATTAACTAATTATCAGTCACATTTTTATTAACATTGATGTGAGAAGAAACTATTGACATTAAACATAAATAAATACCACTCAAGGTTTATTGGAAGTTTTACAATCAATATTAAAAATAAAATTTATTGGACAAAATTTAATATTGAGAATGTTGATAAAGAAAGTTACTCTTACAAAATTATTTGAGACGAGAAAATTCTAGTTAATGTTGGAAAAATAAAATAAAATCTTATCTATAAATATCAGTCAATAAATAAACTTGATTGATGTTAAAAAAAGAACTTTAAGGTGTCAATGAATGAAAAAGAAAAGTATTTAACACTGGTTAAAACAAATGTTTATTTCCAAAGAGAAAACCATGACTAATAATTACCAAAAATTAATATTACATTATTAAAAAGTATTGTTGGTAATGTTGCTAAGAGAATAATCGCAGTTGACCTTGACTTTGAGGAAATATTTGTGGATATTAAATAAAAATAATGTCAATTTAACTATTTCCCAACCTTAATCACGTAAATGGTTTTACTGTCGAAGTCAAACGACAATGTCTCGATTTTGATGAAACCAATATTGTTAAGTTGTGGTTAAATTAATGGTATGACAATCGAAGTTGAAATTAAATTAAAAAGAAAATATAAAAATATAATTGTGAAAAATAAATAGAGTGTACAAAATTCTAAATTCTTATTTTTCAAAAAATATGTTTAAGTTTCTATAATTATAATGAATTAAATTCTCTTACAATTTTTTTAAATGTTAGTTTTCTTAAAGTTATCTAAGATGTTTTAAAACATTTAAAATTCTCTTTAATCTAAACAAAATATTCTTTAATAAATTTACATTCAAATACACCGTAAAATAACATTCTTTATTCTGACAGGAGTATACAAATTCTTGAAGAAAAAAACTACATTTGTATTTTTTTAAAAGAAACTATACAAGTATCACACACAAAATGCTAAAATGGTTTTGGGTATAGAATTAACAAATTAAAATTAGGGGATAATATGATTTTAGCTCACTAATTCGTTTTGATTATTATATTTATTTTTAAATTAATTAAGTTTTTATTTTTATAAAAAGAATTGGTATAAAATGAAATTGGTATTTGAATAGGTCAAATTCTATCAAATACTTTTTCACTCATTTTTTTAATTGATTTGTTTTATCTTAAATGTTTTTAGTCAAATTTCTTCTTTAGTTTCAATGTTCAATTTTCAATCAAAAACACTCTGATGTTCAAGTCAATAATCAATTCGATTTGAGTCACAACAAAATTCTAAAATTAGCAATCATCTCTTTTTCTACCTTTGATTTGAATTTATAAGTTTTAAAATGAGTTTGTGATTAAAAAACTTCTAATCATATTCCATTGTCTGATAAACAATGTTTATTAATAATTTTATTTGGATACTACTTAATGGTATTTACACTTGAATTGGTCGTTCCTTTTTGTGACTGTAGAATCATATAATATATTTTATAATTTTGATGTGTGAAAATTAAGATTTTAATAAGTAGCAAATTTAAATTTGAATATGTTAATATTAATTTAACATAAATATAAAAACTCAATTTATGTATTTTTTAAAAAATTAAGAACTTAATTAAATAAATAAAAAACTACATAATAAAAATGAATGAAAAGAGTAAAATTATAGAAACAAAAGTATGAAATAAGTTGAGAATAAAAAATTTAAAAGTGAAATGTTCGACTGGTTAAGGGTAGAATGAATAGATTAGTTGAGAAATTGATCTGCTTGCCTGAATAAAAAGGAACAGGCAGGAACGGAGCACGTAATGAGTTTATATTAAACGGATTGGAAAGTAAAGAAAAAGTGGTAGGTTGAAGAGTAAGAAAGGAAGATGCCTTGTTTGTGGTGGCTTTCTTTTCTAACAAAGTCAAATAATGATGCTACAACTTTATTTGTGGAGGAGCAAGAAATGGAGGTGCTCGATTTTGTGGATGGAAATTCCACATTTTAAAGTCAAGTACTTAACACTTAAGGAGGAAAAAAAAAACCCATAAAGGTTGAAATGAAATAATCCCACAATTTAATTTTGACAGACAAGCTTAGTTTTGCAGAGTTAACTGCTAAACGTGATTTGGGTAAGTGAATCCAGAATTGGAAAGAAAGAAAGAATAGCATAATAGAAGAGATGGTATTTTAAAGCAAAGTAAGAGTTTATTAAGAAAAATGGGCTAAGTTGGGTTGGTGATTGCTTGACCAATTTAACGCACAGAAAGGGAACGTATGCATTGGAATTGTGGTAGAAAGGGAAAACAAAAACGACAGTTGTGTGTGAACGTATGCATGAAATGGTAGAAATGAAAAAAAAAAAAGAAGAAAAAGAGGGACCACAGATAGATGAGTGGTAGGATTGAGAACAACTTTCTAGGCAGAAAGCCATGGAATTGGGATGGGTATGACATAGCTTTGATGGTGTGATGATCATGAACATGGATTAATTCCAGAGTTGGTGCAGTAGGTTCCCTCACCAAGCCCCCACCATAGTATTGTTAGATATCAGACCACGTAGAAACTTGGGCATATTTATATATGATAATGTTCCACATGTCACCAAAAAGTATGGTGTTTGGGTTCCAAATTTAGCCTCCATTTCCCCCCCACAATCAACTTTGTCTTTTTCTTTGTTTTCTATCCCATATGCCATGCCATGCCATCAACACCAACCAATCCATGGATTTCAATTCTTTGTAGGTTACCAAGACAGTGTCCCCAACATGCCCACTAGCAACTTGATAGAGATGTCGTCTCAAACATTTATGTATTTTCATCTAACCCATGAACTCAACTCAACCCAACCACTTCAGATATTTATTATCACTCTATAATATACTACTCCTACCAACACCATCTTTTATCAAATCCTCCTCTCTTTTCATTCTTCTTATACCTAAATCTCTTCCATCAAAATTTAATTACTAAATCATTGTGTTTTTTCTTTCTTCATCTTTTTAATCAGAAATCAATGGCGTGTTAATCATTGTTGTTTCAAAAGAATACTACAAATTTGTGTTCTGTAGAATGAAAACAGAACAGAACTGAACAGAACAAAACCCCTGTGTTGCATGTACAGAGTGGTGTACTCTTTCTACTTGATATTGACATGTTTTTAACTAAGTCCTATCATCACTTACAAATGTAAAACTATAATGATGTGATTGTATATTTAAAGACCTATTTAATGATAAAATTGTCGTAAGTTTTGAGAAACTCGATTTCCAACTACATAAATAATACCATCTAAGACACGATAACAATGATGGTAACTGCTTTTGAATGAGTTAAAAGGTCTGAAAAAGTAGTATAGTAAGGAGGGGTGAAACAAAGAAAGAATATTAAATGGCATACGAAACTTACGAAATTAAGAGGGGAAAATATCGATCACGGATACCCATATACTGACTCCATCCCTTTTTACACAGAATGTATTTGAACTAATATTTTGCATAATTGGAATATAACTTTTATATTATCGAGTAATTTTGAAGGTGAATAAGAAATGGTATGGAACACTGTGATTAAATAATAGTATAAAAACTTTTTACATGTAATTTTTGTGAATAAGAAATGGTATATTAAGTTACATGTTGCTTAAAAATAAGAGAAATATCATCACCGACAACTTGTTCCAATCAGAAAGTAAAAAAGAAAAATAAAATAAAAACAGAACAGATGAATGAACAACTCATTGCTTACGCACTTCTTGGATCATCATTGACAATTGTGAATGATTGACTACAGTGATGATATATTAACTGACTCAAATTTAGCGGAAAACTAGCGTTTTTTTTTTCTTTTTTTAATTTAAGGATGTCTTGTAATGTACGTGTTCGTGATGAGTTGATTTATGTTTTCCTCATATGGGAGCTGAAGATAGTAGGTAGCTAAGAGGCGTGAAAGAAAATTAGTGAAACATAGTGCAAAGAAAAATAGATGAACAGTGGATGTGTTATTTTTGAAGAGAACGTTGGAGTTTGGAAAAAGACATGTAATTTTCCGTTTTCCGTTTTCCGTTTGAGGAGAGGGAACGGGACAAGGGATAGGAAGTGTTGCGTTCCGTTCCATTCCGTGGTGGAGCCTGCTTCGTATGTCACTCTCATCCCAAGAGCGTACTGCCACGCGCGCAACAAGTTAAAGATAATGAATGAAAGAAACACGTGTCAGAAAAGGGGTAAATGAGAAAAATGGGTCCTGTCTAATAGATCCCAACATATTAACTCCATGCTGAGTGGCTATTCACACTGCATCAAACACCTTCTATCTTTCTTTCTCTCCCAACTTCTTATCATTTTCTTCTATATTTCTTTTATTGCACACGCACTGTGTTGTAAATTGTTCATGTTAAACTTACAGGATTTGTATTTAACTTGTTTCAATATGAATATCTAGCTTCAAACAGTAATGGTAATGATCACAAAAATATATCTCTTTTTTTTTTGTAAAGTTTCTAAGTGAGTAATAAATAAACCGTGAACTGGATATACTCAGTCAAAGGTGTGAAATAAATGAAGGCTGGATAAAGAACTGATTCAAAACTGGTGAAGGCTTTCGGAGGAACAGTGTTGTTTCTTATTTTTGAACATTTTAAAAGTTTTTTAATTAATGTACCAAAAATATGCTTTAACTATCTAAATTCTAAATGATAAAATCTCAGGAACAGTTACGGTTGAACTTTTGGTACTGTTTTGTACTTTGAAAGAAATATGATACAGATTTAATTGTTTTATTTAAGTAATTTTCCTTGATTCAGTGAGCTGTAAAACATTTCTGAGCCTTAACACATGAAACAAAAGTTAAAACCAGTTTAAAAAAAACTGTAATTAGCTCTATGGGACATTTTCTTTAAGCTGATTTATCCCAGGGTTGAATGACTGGGAACCCTTGACAGTGGGTTGAATTGAAGAATAGAAATGAATGTGATTGATTTAGGTTATGTGATTTAATGGTAGAAATGATTGAATTTGGTTTGCATTTTGATAGAATAGAAAAAGAAGAAATTTAAAAGTGAAAAAAAAAATGTAATATATGTTTAAATAAAAGGGGAAAGGAGAAGAATGTCTCTCTTTCTCTGAACTTAGGTATGTGTGAATGGCTGCTAGCTAGCATGGTGGAAAGCTGTCCACTCTCATTGTCTTTCTCCAAAAATAGCAACTCAGAATTCCAATCTCTTGAATTTTCTATTCCAGTTGAGTAAATCATCTTTCTCCTTCACTTCACTCCACTTTACTTCCATCTTCCACTGTTTGCAAACTCTCTCTCAAACACTGCCTTTCCTTTTCTCGCTCCCTCTTTCTCTTTCAGTATACTTTTCCCGATTCTCTATTTTTCCCTCCTTCAGCTCTGCTTCAGCAACCTCACACCCTCTTTGTCTTCACCATATTCACCTATTTGTTTTCTTCTACGTTTCTTTCCCTCTTCTTTTCACGTGCTCTTCTCACACCTTGTCCCTTTCTGCTTCTTCTCTCGCGGCTTCTTCTTTCCTTCTTTAATCCGTTTGGTTTCTCCAAAATCGAAGACCTTCATGTCTTTAGGAGAGTAAATTCATTGTCTTTCTTTGTTGGGTAATGTAAAATAATGCTTTTTTCAGTGGCTACCTTTCTGCTCAACTCAGGCAACATGACCCCAAATTCCAGCTCTGCCTGGCCATAGCCAATTAGGAACACTGTTCGGATACTATTTAAGAGTCAATTGTTGCTTGGTCCTGTCTAATTGTCTTGCACCTACCCTGGTTCTTTTGCATGTGATGGAATCTTGGAGCTTTGTCCCTGAAGAAAAGGAGAGTGTCTCCAATGAGGCACTATCCCCTCCCAACACTCTCGGGAGGACCATAAATTCTTTCTTGGGCTGGGAACTAAAAACCCCATGTGGTTTTTCCAACGACATGTTGGGTTTGGGTCAGCACCCCATTGAGAATCAAGGTTTTGAAGAATTGGGTTTTCCTGAAATGTTGGGCAAACACTTGTCCGATGATCTAATTGCTAGTGTTTCAAGCAGAAAGGTGGATGCTGGTAGACATCAACAACACCAACACAGTGACAGAATCACTGGAGCTGTTGTGGATGCCCCAAGTGGCTTTTCTCAAAGAGGGGACTCAAATTCCAAGCTTTCAAACTCAAATTCCCTCATTGATTTGAAACTGGGTCGATTTGCTGACCATGGAGATGCCATTGATGCGGGGTTTTCCAAAGTTTTGTCTTCTTCTGAGTCATCAACGCCTCCCAAGAGAGTGAGAGTTTCGGGGGTTCACTCTCAGACTGCTTATTGCCAAGTCTATGGCTGTAACAAGGATCTCAGCTCCTGCAAAGATTACCACAAGAGGCACAAAGTGTGTGAGGTTCACTCCAAGACTGCTACCGTTATAGTCAATGGTATTGAGCAAAGGTTTTGCCAGCAATGTAGTAGGTTGGTCAAGTTTCCACCTTTCATCTTACAATTCCAAGCTGCTAAATATCTATTACCATGACTTGTCTCTTTTTGGTGCCCATTTGAATACCGAACATGACTCTTTACCAACTCAATTGTATGTCATATTGGTTTTAGAGGCTTTACCAGCTATGGCTTGCATCATTTTCTTTTTCCCCTTTAGATATGGTCAAGGTTACCAGTTTGGCTACTTCATAATGGACAAGTTTGAAATGAGAACCTGTGTTGTTGAGATATATAGTTTTGTTGTAATGTTTAGTATGTGATCCAGGTTTCATTTGCTGGCTGAATTTGATGATGGTAAGCGAAGCTGCCGTAAACGCCTTGCAGGTCATAATGAGCGTAGAAGAAAGCCACAAATGGGGATTCACCCCGGAAAGTCTGGGAGGTTGCTTCAGCCATGTGGGGGTAATGATATATATTCTTAAAATAGTTCATGATATAACTCTCCTCCTCCTGCACTTCCCTTTTCTCTTAAATTCCCATCTTACTTTTGGTCACATGCACATTCAACCTCGCATTCTTCATTGATTAAATTTCATGTGATTGGCTGATTAATTATAGCTCTGTTGGCACTAAAAAATATAGAAGCACACCTTTGAAAAGGTGGTTTCTTTTCCTTGTCCATTTATACCTTTTCAAAGGCTTCATGTAATCGTCCATACAGCCTCAGAAATGATTCAAAGTTTTTGTTCGCCCTTTCTGTTTTACTTCTCAACTTTGATTCCCCTCCATACTGTGGTACATTTGTCATACAGTTTTCTGTCAGGTTTCATTCTGATGTCAGTGTCATTATTAACTCTTTGTGTTCAAACGGCCACACTTCAAAACATGTAATGTGGTCCAACTCATTATATTCTAGAGGTAATCTGCTAATTGGTATCTCGCATTGTCACCCACCCAACTGAATAAATGTGAATTTTCAAATGTTGATTTACCTGATGAATATATATCCATAAGATATGATGTGCCATCTCATAGCCCCATTTGTTTCAAAATGTTTATTCTTCGTTTATTTTCGGTTTTGACCTTGTGTAAACTAACTTCTTTTATTTTTGGGTTACATTGTCTAAACTAGTTTTAGTTTGGACTCTTTTGTTAGCAAATGTTAATTGACTTGTTCAACAAAAGATTGGTCTTATCTCTTAAGGGGAAATGTCCTTCAACTAGGTGAGGTTGACTATATGGACCACGCAATGTCGTTAGACTTTGAAACCAAAATTTCGTAGATGTTATTTACCATGAGATCTCTGTTGACAAATTCTCCTATGTCCTTCTTGGTCCACCTCTCCTCCTTCACGTGACTAGAAACCATGCAATCTAAACTTCTTATTAGTCATTAACATGTCTGATTGTAAACAACATGAATCCCAATCAACCGGAAATAACTTTTGAGTTTTTATCCCATATACTAACCTTAATATTCTATGATATAGCTCAACTGTTGCCACTCATGTTCTGCTTCTAATTAAAAAGGGTGAAAAAGAGATGAAGCAACGAGAGAGTTTTTGTTCGTTATTGTTTTAACTTTTTTTTAATTGTTTCATGGAATGAAACAAACTTCTTCCACTCATTGATGCTAGAACATCATAGGTGTGTTACAAAATTTCTAGTTTTAATATTCAGAAACTCTTGAATTGCACTTTAAAATTTATGTATGGGACGTGCCTAAATTTTAAAGCTATTCTTGTTCCTTAATCGTCGTACTTTGAACTGTTTCGTTTACTCAGTAATAGTTAATATTAGATGGGTTCACGACTCTTGCAAGAACTGATTCCCTGAGGCCAGTTTTGTCTACTTTTATTATAGTCATCTGATATTATTAAAGTTGTTTGAATTTGATAAGGATCATGTGGTTGCAGATAGCAGATTCCAGGGATCCATGCTAACATCATCCTTTATCCGCCCAGAGATGCTTCCTAGTGGGGTCATGTGTTCTGAGAAATATGGTGTGAGTAGCTTCTGGCGACCTATCAAAGCAGAACACGGGACTGGTTTTAGGCATCTTTCTTCTATGCCTGTATCCAGTGGACATCCTCAGTCAAGATCTTTGTTCCCATCATATAACGGAAAACAATTTCCTTTTCTTCATGAAAATTGTGCAACGTCCACCACAGGAAGCATCTTCTGTGAGAGCAATAGCCACTATCCACCTGCCCTTGGGGCACAAAGTTCTGGGTTAAGACCACTATTCCAGGACACCATAGGAAATGAGGACTTCAATGTTTTTGATACAGCATCAACTGTTCAAGGATTATCGGGGATTTCAGACTCTTGCTGTGCTCTCTCTCTTCTGTCATCTCAATCCCAGAACTCTTCAAGCCAATCATCAGGAATTCCCTTGGCTCACTCCATGGTTATTCCAAGCGGTCATGGCCATCACTACAACATGAGTCAGGTCTCTGAAAAGATAGGAATAAGCTCACAGACATCTTCAAGCCGAGTGTCAGACAGTTTTCCTTCAGAACTAAATCATGCAGATGGAAGTCATCTCAGTCCTGTGTTAATATCAGACCATAATGATATTGTAAACTTTGATATGGCAGATGGTATATTCCATGGTTCAGAATTCATGAATGTGAAGGATCGACTTCCCTGCGAAGATGGTGCAACCATAGACTTGCTACAATTGTCATCACAGCTTCAGCGAGTTGAGCATGAGAGGCAATCCTTGCAGGTGAAGCAAGAGAATGATTCTTCTTGCACTCTGCGGATTACATAAAATACTTTGTAAGAGGTACGTTTTCCTGTTTTTGTGAAAATTTGATGACCCGATTTCTTTATGCAGACTACGTGGGCACTTTGCTGAAGGTAAACTTGTGGTTAACACTACACACCATGCACTAGCTCTATATCATGCTTCTTCCATTCCTCTACTTTCGAGGAAAATGGAAAAAGAAATTTGGGGCTGTCATTTAAGACTCTATTTTAAAATGAGTAATTAAATTATTTGAACTAACACCATCAGTGAAAGAATCGTTTTCTTATTCAATTGTTTTACTAAATTGTTGATCTTTAACATAGGCGTAAAATTTGTAAAATTGATGTATTGTGACATCAATAACATCTTGCATTGTCAAACTCATTAATTCTTGTGACATTAACAATATATTATTGAATTGAAGTATGGAACAAATTTACACTAATAATGCATAAAATTAAACTCCATCTCACTTGCATAATACGTATTTACCAAAGTAAATTATTAATATTTAATTCTATGTTGTGTAATGATTAATTAGGCATCAAGTGATTCAAGATATTGCTTTCCCCCTGTGAATTACATTTTTACATAAACGGAATCTAGAGGATGAAAATTTGATTTTTTATTTAATGCAGGAAAAGGGTCGTGCATCATGCGAGGGTCATCTTAGAAAACGTAGGCCACAGTGAAATTGAATCTTCAAATGATGCTATTTTCATCTGTTGCTAACTCTTTAATGTAGTTTGCTTGTGCTGATTCGGTTCAAGAACTTGTCTGCAGAATAACTGATGTACTAAACACGTCAGGGGCTACATCTATGTGATATTAGTTAGGACGCAATTGTCCCAAGTGTAATATATCCATCTGGATGTAATAAACAAAAGCCTTAGATGTATGAAAATATGCTTGTCATGGCATAAACATTTCAAACCAGGACAACTGTTTACTGGAATTGACGTTCGATTTCGTGCCAACTTTGGCAATGACATTTTTTGTCGTACTGAAATATTAATCCTGCACTGGTATTGTAATGATAGTGACAAACTCTAGGTGTGACATCTTTCGTGTCTTACTATTATTGAATTAAAAATAGAGTTTGATCAGAATATAAAGCTGAGGAACAACATGGCAGAGTTTGATGAGTTAAGACTGTGGAAGCCAGCCTGTTCTTGTTGGAATGTGGAAGGCAGAGCAGAGATATATTTTTATACATATTTTCTGAAAAAGTAACTTTACACCACTTTGATGGGACAGGCAAATTCATAATCATGAACCAGGGAACTGGAATAGGGACATGCCAGACCAACTCAATAATCTCGTTGAGAAGCGCGTCACTAAATTCAACGCTCGAAGCACGTACCAATGTCACAGTCTAGGTGTTACACTATGTATTCATGCCATCAACCATTTTCATGCATTATACGCAAACCCTCAAATACTCGTCTTCTTCCCCTGTTGGTTTTTAGAAGAAAAATGAAGCAATTGGGAAATAAAAATAGAAGATGGTGGAGAATTTCTGAATTCAAAAAAAAAAGGATAATTTATTCAATATATCATCACTGTATATATAATTATTCAAAAAAATTCAAAAATAAACTAAAACATCCACTTAATAGATTTTAGGTGGATAAATAGCTTCTTGTGTTAAATTTCTGTCACATTTTTCTTGAATGAAAAAATAGTTTGCTTCTCCTCCAATGGTTTTAGAGTAAAACTTTTACCTTTCATTTTCACCTTGAACATATCTTGACCAACTGCATCTTTAATCAAGCAATTTTTGTCTTCAAAAATAACTCTAAATCCTCTTTTATTCAGTTGATCAACACTTAACAAATTTTGGTTAATTTCAGAAATGAAAAGAACGTCTGGAATAAGCTTTGTGTCTGCACAGCTTGTAATTGCAACTGTCCCCTTGCCTTTGACTGAGATATAATCACCATTACCTATTCTGACTTTGGTGACATAAGTTGGCCTCAAATCTCTGAAAAAAGCCTTGTTGATGGTCATGTGATTGGTACAATCGCTATCTATCAGCCAGCTTTTCACTTTATTCACTGCTCAAGAAACAAGTAGCTACAAATAGCAGGTCTTCCTCCTCCTCCTGATAAACAGCCTTAGCTTCTTCCTCTTGTTGTCTATTTTGGTTTTTGCATATGACAGCTTCATGCCCAAGTTGATTGCACTTGGTGCATTTAGCGTCAGATCTTTGCCAACATCTGAATGGAGGGTGACCCATTTTGCCACAATGTTGACAAGGTGGGTAACTTTTCTTTCCACCCTTTCCTTTATCGTAATTATTTGTATTGCTCTGACTGCTGGTTGGATGATTCTTCTTGTAGTTTCTGGCTTGTTGGCTTTTGACTAGAAGAGTACCTTCAACAACATGATCTTCCCTCATCAAACTTTGTTGCTCTTGGGCTTGGAATGCATGTAGCACTTCTGCAAATGTGATTTTAGACAAATCTCTTGTGTTCTCCAAAGAAGCAATAGATGCTTCATACTTTTCTGGCACTGTTACTATTATTTTCTCAACAATTCTGGAATCAAGAAAATTGTTGCCCAGCAACCTTATCTTGTTGACAATACCCAACAATTTGTCTGAGTATTCTTTGATTTTTTCAGACTCTTTCATCCTTTCCAATTCAAATTCCCTCATTAAATTAAGCACATGCACGCTTCTTATTCTTTCATCCCAGATTACTCTTCCTTTAAATAATCCCAAATTTCTTTGGGTGATTTAAGAGTCATAATTCTTGTGAAGATGGTTTGAGAAACACCAGCAAATAGACATGATTTTGCCTTTGCTTTTGTAGTTTTTCTCTCCTTCTGAATTTTGATCTCGGCCATGGTAGGATTATCCGGCAGCAGAAGAACTTCATAATCTGCTTCTACAGCTTCCCAAAGATCTAGAGCCTCTAGGTAAGTTTTCATTTTGACAGCCCAAAGATCGTAGCTTTCTCCATCAAAGACTGGAGGTTCAACTTGTGAGAAATTTGATTCAGCATTCATTTTCACAGGTCCCGTAAGAAAAAAGCTCTGATACCAATTATTGGTTTTTAGATGAAAAAAGAAGCAATTGGGAAATAAAGATAGAAGACGGTGGAGAATTTCTGAATTCAGAAAAAAGATAATTTATTCAATATACCAGCACTACATATATAATGATTCAACAAAATTCAAAAATAAACTAAAACATCCACTTAACAGTTTTCAGGTGGATAAATTACGGGATTTGCTCCTAAAGTGTAGCAACCACTTATTTACTCAGTCATATCTAATAAATTAAAATAAATTAAGGTAGTTACAAAAAACATAATTCTAACACTCCTCCTTGCTTTTTGAACAGCGAAAGTCCATGAAAGATCAATCTGGCTTCAGAAAAACATATCTTACTCATGAACTGTGAATTCCAACATATCTCTTCTTGACAGATTCACCGTTGATTTTATTAGCACCTTCAGGCTCCTTTTCTTCTTTGTCTTCATAGTCAAGAAGCTCCTCCTCATTCCAATAACGTATTAAACTGTTTCCTGATTTGTCCATGGTCAAACATGATACGATCTTGGCCCTATCATTGTAGCTAGAAGGGGCAACAAATACATCACTTTGAAGGGGCATGTCCTTAACCCTATCGACATTTCTAATGAAAGAATTTGTTTTGCCTCCATGGCAAACTACAATCACATTGAAAAAGATCAACATTAATGTTGCAGCCATTGCTGCAAAATAAAAGAAACTCTTTGCACCCAAAATATGATGAGGATGACTTAGCTTCTTGTGCCAGATTTCTGTCACATTTTCCTTGAATGAAAAAATAGTTTGCTCCTCCTCCAATGGTTTTAGAGTAAAACTTTTACCTTTCATTTTCACCTTGAACATATCTTGACCAGCTGCATCTTTAATCAAGCAATTTTTGTCTTCAAAAATAACTCTAAATCCTCTTTCAATCAGTTGATCAACACTTAACAAATTTTGGTCAATTTCAGGAACGAAAAGAACGTCTGGAATAAGCTTTGTGTCTGCACAGCTTGTAATTGCAACTGTCCCCTTGCGTTTGACTGAGATATAATCACCATTACCTATTCTTACTTTGGTGACATCAGTTGGCCTCAAATCTCTGAAAAAAGCCTTGTTGAAGGTCATGTGGTTGGTACAACCGCTATCTATCAGCCAGTTTTTCACTTGATTCACTGCTCAAGAAACAAGTAGCTACAAATAGCAGGTCTTCCTCCTCCTCCTGATAAACAGCCTTAGCTTCTTCCTCTTGTTGTCTATTTTGGTTTTTGCATATGACAACTTCATGCCCAAGTTGATTGCACTTGGTGCATTTAGCGTCAGGTCTTTGCCAGCATTTGAATGGAGGGTGACCCATTTTGCCACAATGTTGACAAGGTGGGTAACTTTTCTTTCCACCCTTTCCTTTATCGTAATTATTTGTATTGCTCTGACTGCTGGTTGGATGATTCTTCTTGTAGTTTTTGGCTTGTTGGCTTTTGACTAGAAGAGCACCTTCAACAACATGATCTTCCCTCATCAAACTTCGTTGCTCTTTGGCTTGGAATGCATGTAGCACTTCTGCAAATGTGATTTTAGACAAATCTCTTGTGTTCTCCAAAGAAGCAATAAATGCTTCATACTTTTCTGGCCCTGTTACTATAATTTTCTCAACAATTCTGGAATCAGGAAAATTGTTGCCCAGCAACCTTATCTTGTTGGAAATACGAGTATTCTTTGATTTTTTCAGACTCTTTCATCATTTCCAATTCAAATTCCCTCATTAAATTAAGCACATGCATGCTTCTTATTCTTTCATCCCCAGCGTACTCTTCCTTTAAATAATCCCAAATTTCTTTGGATGATTTAAGAGTCATAATTCTTATGAAGATGGTTTGAGAAACACCAGCAAATAGACATGATTTTGCCTTTGCTTTTCTAGTTTTTCTCTCCTTGTGAATTTTGATCTGGGCCATGGTAGGATTATCCGGCAGCGGAAGAACTTCATAATCTGCTTCTACAGCTTCCCAAAGATCTAGAGCCTCCAGGTAAGTTTCCATTTTGACAGCCCAAAGATCGTAGCTTTCTCCATCAAAGACTGGAGGTGCAACTTGTGAGAAATTTGATTCAGAATTCATTTTCACAGGTCCCGTAAGAAAAAAGCTCTGATACCAATTGTTGGCTTTTAGAAGAAAAATGAAACAACTCGGAAATAAAGATAGAAGACGGTGAAGAATTTCTGAATTCAGAAAAAGGATAATTTATTCAATATATCATCACTACATATATAATGATTCAAAAAAATTAAAATAAATTAAAATAAATTAAGGTTTTTACAAAAAAACATAATTCTAACATCCACAACCTCGTACACCATACAAGGATGATACTACCAATCACCAACCAATGTTTTTGAAACAACCTATGGTTTAATTATGATTAAACCAACAGAGTTATTATAATAATTAAACTATTTGATAATGAAAACAATAGACATGACGAGTATGAACGAGCGTTAACTATGATAAGCTAGCAATATCAAATAATGGCCATGCACGTACAAATGATAAAACACTGAAGCCAGAATGAGCACAGATAATTTATACGTACAAAAAATGAAGAGAAAACAACTCTAGAAAGGTGTAGAAGGGTGCTGGTTAAATTTAATGCTTGAATTCATCAAAATGCTGGGAGATCAGTTGTCTACTCTAAAGAGCGAAAAACAAAGAACAAAGAAAAAGTAACAACTAAATTATTTTACAACGCAAAAGCTACAAAATACACGTGGGAGTAAAATCCACCATTCTAAGTAAATAACAAAACAGAGTTCTTGTTTTCCTTGCACCGGTGTTCCATGCATACTATGACCGTGTGAATGACTTCAGTTTCAGCAATCATGTGCACATAACTTACGTAACTTCAAAAGAGAAGATAACGCCTTTTATGTTCTACATATATAGATTCTCCAACATGGTTAAGTCAATAACATTACCACACAGTATAAAGTGCCAAAAACTGTGCTTAGTAAAGAGAAAACTAGTCTTGAACTTGCATTTGGCAGCCATGGATAGGCGTCAGGAGGTGGCATTACACAGTTATCTCCGTTGAAATAAATTCTTCGAGGGAAAGCCCATCCCTTATCAAATGTGAAGGTTGATTTGTCCTTTCGGAATAAGAGCTCAGACTGCACATTCCCAAGGGGTCCTGCTGAAGTAAGTAAATCATTGTAGAACTTGACTCCCCACAGCATACCAGTATCATCTGCAAAAACCAGATTCCAAAACAATCATACAGGAGTTGGAATATTTTGCTCACAAATTTATCTCAGTCTATATGATAGTGCAATATAAAACTTACTTAAGCCCACATAAGGTGTTATCGGCTTGTAGTTAAAGCTGAAAACCTGAGTTACATTGTCAAAGTTTGGGTGCTGGACAACAAGGTTCCATTGTGAATAGTTCACCATGTAATTGAAATTTGTGATTGTGATCTTGATCCTCCAGTATTCTTTATATTGAAGTTTCACGTGCCAATGCACTCGAATAGGACACATGTGATTGGTGCATCGGACCAGAGGTGTATTTATAGCTTTGCCTGGGGGTGATACAACTGAAGCTAAATGTGGGGAATTAGGACTGCAAGAAAAGTTCAGAAAAATATATCAGAGGACACTTTGGTATCTACTCAGGAATGATAAATTAATGACTTACTCTACACAGCTTCCAGGTTCTGTTTTGTTTTGGCAACCACAGGTGCAGGTAGGGCAGTTTACTATTGTACTATTGTAGAAGGATGAAAGAGAAACACAGCACGTTGGAGTCTTCTGAGCTAGGAATTGAGAATACGTGCACGTAACATTCCAGGTCACTGCCAAAAATATATTCAGATTAGGTTTAAACCAAATCTGAGAAACTAAAACCTGCTTTTCATAGCTTTTGTGATCAATGTATAAAGCATACGTAATTAGGTCTAGTTAACTCATTGCTTATTATTTGTTTGACTAAAAGTTAATAATCCATCTTATCAATGAAGACAGATATATGCTATGAAGTAGAATTGGGTTCTCTTGTTGATAATTCAATAATACTAACCTATTCACTATCTGTTTCTATAAGATAGGTGCACTCCTTTACCTACAGAATTAATCAGATACAAACCTCACTTCTGTTTTGTACGAGAGAAAATTTATGGAATAAAGTCTAATGTGTATACACATTTATTATATCAAGATGTTAGTAATTTTAGGTCATTCATATCTATATATATAACAAATCATTAAATGTGTTAGCACCATTGTATTTTATTAGTAAATTATAAAGTGATCTAATTAAGTAATTGTGGCTAAGGATATATATGTCATGAAAGGTTTATTGTGTAGAAGCATAAATAATTTTAATTTGTTGAGAGAGCCAAATTGAAATTATTGAATTTTAGGAAAAGTAACCAAGAAAGATTACATAAAAAGGTCATGGTCTTCACATGTGAACACGCTCATATTTCCTTTTTCTTTCTCTTCATCAGAAAATACAGAGGAAACCTAAAATGCTCTACATAAGGAAGATAGTTGACCAATTAAAGGTTGATTAGTAATTGTTTTCAATGGTCAATCCTTTAAGTAGCTCCCATTTTCTGTTCTAAAGAAAATTGGGAACTGCTCTATTTTATAAGAGTTTATTGCTCTTAATTATTGATATGTGCTTCATAAATTCTAACACAAGAAACATGTATATACATGTAAAGTTACAAGCCAATGCATTTTGGAAGTAACTTACTCAATGCTTGAGTGGTTCTCCTCTTGTCTTTGGTAATAAATTTAGTTGGTTTCACAATCTTTGCAGGTCCACAAGTATAACCAGGCCCTGGTGCTTTAAGGGTAAAATTTCTTGGCAGTTTGACCGTTTTGTTAGTTGTTCCTGCAGAACCAACACTGAGTTGAAATGAGGTTATTGCATGTTCAGGGTCCTGGGCCCATGAAGTTAGGACTCCTCCAGTGCAACAATTGGCAATCTGCTGGTTGTAAGGAGTTCCAGGCAGTAAATCCACGACGGTTGGATCCTTCTTACAACAATGAGGAATGTTCCCTTTGAACCTTGAACAGTCCCCTTGCTCTGTGGTTTGGCCTCCCACTACATTCCAAATTACTTCCTTCTTTGCCCATGTCCACCCTAGTATCCATCCAGGAGCCTGAATATGCCGATACTGTTGAAAGTTGTACATTGTAACAACAGCCTGTCCAATAGGATTTATTATGTTAAAGAAACACACAATATAGCACCTAATACTGATTTGTACATGAATTTAAAGGTACTAAAAAAATTGGTACAACCCATACACATCTACTCTCTGGTTCTAAATAATTATAACTTACAACAAGTCAAAAAATAGTAACCAATTAACATTAACCATGTTAAAGTTTGATCAAACGACACCCTAGAGATCAAGCTGAAACATGGATACAACCGAGAAGATCCACCGAGCCTAATACGAATCCAGTACTATATAGCTCTAATTTCTTACTCCAAAATAATTTTAAGGTTAAATGCCAAAACTCATAGTATGATGCTTTCCAAGTATTTTCTCACATTATGAAAGAAGCGATCACTTACAATATAGCCGTCTGGTGTCCAGCTTATGACATCCCATTTGATTGTAATGTTGCCAATTGGATCAAGTGCATCATAGGCTTCTGTATATGATTGAACAACCATGAAAAGTTTATGACTTTAACTTCTGGGTAAGATTACTTAAAGCAAACAGTTTTACGGATCAAAGTTCCATATATCTCACGGGTATAGATTACAGAAGCCTCCAAAAAAGTAGTTTGTATCCTTTCTATGGCAAAATCACACTTCTTCAAGCTAGAAAATAAACAGAAAGTTTTTCCCATTTTCCCCTCTTCATTCAAAAGATGTTGAAAAGGTACTTATCATGTCACGTCCTCGTATAATCACCAAATAACCGTTAATTTAAGAAGAGTATAACTAGGTTTGTCTATAGTTCTACAAAGAGAGCTGGTAGACAACAATACCCGACATGGTAGTCATTTCGTCATTAAAAACAAAAGTGCACGGCAAATATCATCCTCAACCATCAATAAGAGCACAGAACAAATGTCTAGGAAACTTTAAAGAAAGACTAAATAAGAACCTAAAAGAAAACACTAAAAACAGTTGAGAGAAAGAATGACAGAAGTCCGAACAAGACAGTTATTGTTTTTGCATCTTTTTGCTTTAAAGAAAATGGGAATGCTCCTGAATCTTCATGGCAACTCTATTGAAAGAAACTGTGAAGTATGATAATATTCCCAAGAAGTAAAGTTGATATGAGTGAGGACGAAAGCAAAACAATACCCGTAGAAGAGAATGTTGAGCACAAGAGCAGTGACAGCAGCACGACGGCCAGGAAGCCACCACGGGGGTCAGCAGATCCAGTGGTGGAGAACCACAAAGACTCCATTTCTTCCGGCGCAGAGTTTCTTTCACAATGACAGCCAGCCACCCTTTAACAAGGTTAAGGCTTTTGAGTCTGTGTTCAACTTGAAAAACACCCTTGTATCTGAAACATAGTTTCAGTTGCCAACAAGTATCAAAGACACCCTTGCGAGTGACATTATCATACTCTCTCTCTCTCTCTCTTTTCAAAAGTAAAATTACCAAAGACTTCAGCTTTTTTAGTGCTGTCATTATTAGCATCATATCACCCTTCATTTCTTTAATTTCCGAGTACCAGCAATGTGAATTTGCTTCCGCAAAATATGGTTATTCATTTCAATAATCCTTGTTTAGTTTTAAAATTTAACAAACATCAATGTGTTTTAGTTTCTCCATAAAACCAAAAGTACTGCATGTTGTTGTGAATAAAAAATAAAGTTATTTCATTCTCAGCAGCAATGTTGCGGACAGAGGAATGAAAGGGAAGTAATATGCAGATATTATATCAGTATTATTTAATTGTATAGAAAGAAATGCAGTGAATGAATGGTTTTAAAATTGGATAGGGGTAGTATTGGAAGAATGAAACGTGAAGAAAGCAGGAGTAGGATGCGAAAAGGAAGACAACCTTGAAGAGAGTAAAGACACGACACTTTCCCCTCCCTCTTAGAATGTTTGCCGCGTCTATGCATTTTTTCTTTTGTCCCAAAACCTCAAAGACTAATTCATATGCAACTGTTAATGGGATTTGAAAATTTGCGTTTTCTTATTTGACCTTATTTGATGGATATTTTTATAAAATTATAATTTTGAATTTTTATTATTATTAATACTTGTAGATATTTTTATGTTGTATATTTTTTAAATTTTAAATGAAATTATTTCAAAATGCTTTAAAATATAAATTTAAATAAAAATAATAATTTAACGGTACAAATCAAATTAAATTACTCACTAGAATATTAATATAAATAAATTTGATTTTTAAATTCAATAACTTTTTACTAATAGCTATATATTTTGACTACTTGATTATTCGAAAAAAAATAATTAAATGAAAATTATTAATAACTATTACCATATGAATATTCATTAATAAAATACCATGATATTCTATTCATTCAACCAACAAACAAATAATTAAACATGCATCATTTCTATTAGAAATTATTTTTGCATTTCAATTTAAAAGGACAATTACATTTTCTTGTGTCTAATATATTAGGTTTAACATCATATTTGTATTTCATTTGTTTTCCACCCTTTTCACATCTTAACAATAGATACGTTTTTATCTCAAGTTAACAATTAGTTTTATCAAATCTTATAATAACAAAAACAAAACCAAGATAGGAAACAATCCATAAAACCCTTTAAAATAATTCATCACGTGTGGAAAGAATATGATCAATTGTAAAGTTATTTGTGTAATCTTCATTGCACATTTCATTTATAAAATAAGATGAATCTGACATAAAATTAAAATTTAATTATGATTCTATAAAACTTAAAGGATGATCTTCTATCTTAAGTGTCATCACCTACAACATAACATCATCATAAAATACCTCAGTTGTCCAATAATAATAATATTTGTAGATAAAGAAACTCATAAAACAAAACAAGCAAAACAAATTAAAAATTACATATAACAAAATCTGAGAGAAAACTTAACTAGATTTCGAAGCTAGGTGAATTTCATTAATCAAATTTTAAAATCTAGTGAATTTCTTAATTTGGATTTTGAAATCAACAAGTTTTTCAAATCGGATTTCAAAATTCGATGAATTTCTAACTTTATTAAATTTATTAACTAAATTTTGAAATTTGTTACTTTTCTAAATAAGATTTTAAAATTCTGTTATTATTATCACTATTCACCCAATATTTTTACAAACTAGATTTCAAAATCTAGTATATGTAAAATATAATAAAAATAACAATCAAATTTTCCAACGAAGATGAAAACAAAAGTATAACCAACCAAAACGAATATAACATGTATATATGAACGAAAATCACAAAAATGAAGGAAGTATGAGAAGAAGTTGAAGCTCATTTAAAGAAGAAGAAAGCTGAAGAAGAGAAAAAAAAACATAATTGTTTTGAAAATGATTTGGGGGACAAAGGCTCGGTGAATATACCACTCTACACAATAAATACATTTACTACTTAATTTATTTAATATTTTATATATATTTCGAAAGACATATTTAACATTATAGTAAAATTAGGAGGTGTAGAAAAAAGTTGGAGAACAAGAAAAAAGTCTTCCCTTTTCCTTATGCCAACTAACATGAACTAATTGAAGGGCTCAGCCCCAATGCAGAACTCAACAAAAAATATTCCGATCTACACCCAACCCTTTTACTCCAAGCTTGTTTCTTCATGCACGTCCATGATTACTAACTGCACACTATAATAATATTTAAAGGACTAAAATACCCTCCTGTTGTACCATGACAGCTTTTTCCAAAATATTTCCATAATAAGTAATCCAAAATTATTTTTAAAAAGAATGCAAAGGTGGTTTTAAAACTATAAATTATGAGAATGCATGAAAAAACATTTTCTCTCTTTTTTTCTACATTTATTCGTAGACATCTCATTAGAAAATTTCGGAAATGATTTATATATATCATCTCTCTTCGCTTAAGTGATAAAACAAAAAACAAAAAAACTAAATTTCTGTCTCATTTTTTTTTAGTGAAAATGTATAATGAAATAACTTCATGCAACGGCCCACATCACCTCTAATTAACATCATTGTTAGTTTTTAAGAAAATACACTGAAAATATTTAATATCAATAAATCATTATCAATTCATGTAGAAAAACTAGTAAAATATTACCAAAATTTAAGTTGAAAGTTACACTAGTCGTGATAATATTAATTAAATCAAATAATAAATTCAAATGGTTAATAAATAAATAAAAATTATAAAAAAGTATTTAGTCGGAAATAAAATTTAATTACTTAAAACTCTGTAAAACACGTCAGCTACCTATATAAAATAGGATATGATTGAAACACGTGAGAATTAGAATCAGATGTTGTTTAATTAAAGATGACGGAGGAAAAAGAAGACTAAGAAGAAAAAACTGAAAGGAAAAGAATGAGAAATTTTACAAAAGACGAAAATAACAAATTCAAAATATTTGATGTGATGCCATTTTAATTTTTTTCAACTTGAAAATTATTTTACATTATAGCTATAAATTGATTAATATTTGTCCACGTTTTTGTATATTGTAAAAGTTAGGTATAATTATTATCATGGTATATTTAATTTAAAATTTTATATATATCTTGAGTGTTACAACTTATAAAATGATGTTTTAATTTTTGTTTGAAGTAATATAAATTATGAGATTATTTTTAATACAATTTTACGTATTACGTTTCTTATCTTTTATTATTGTTAGTATTAGTTTAACTATGATTCTATCCCAATTAACCCTAATCTGCACTGTTGGCTGGTTTAGTGATTACAGATATTTTAAAAGTCTAATTTATGCTGCTTCAATTTCTTAACTAATTCAGGGAAACGTATATTGAAAAGGAAAATACGTGGTTTATACTAAAAATAGTTTAAAGATAACATTTTTAGAATAAAAATTGTGTATCATAACTAATAAATATTCAAGGTTTAAAATTATATATTCACTTAAAATAGCCATTTGATTTTATTTTATTTATATAACTTATACATTGAGTTTGTATTTTATAAAATGTAATATAATTAATATTTATTTTCTTATTTTTCACTTAAAGCGCCATTGTATCTAACAGATGACTCGATGAAAGTTAGATTTCAATAAAGTAGTTATAATATAAATTTTACTCTGCATTCCCTAGATATGTGATCACACAAAAATTGATTAAGAACTCATCTGAACTGAATGTAACCAAACTTATCATAAATTTAAAACTTAACTAAACTAAAAAGTTTATAATAACTTTGGAGTTAATAAAAAATAAAAAATTATATTACATTAAAATTTGAATAAAAATTAGACTAACGTGTCGAATTTGGAGTTTATAATTAAGTCTAATACATATGAATGATCTATATGCATACACTTGTCCCGTTGCAACCGTGTTTTACAATCAATACCTAACTTACATTTTAAGTATTTGATTATATCTATCTATCTAACTATTCTTTCTATTAATTTTTTCTCTATATTTAAGATTTTTTTTATATAAATTAAAAAATGGAAGAAAAAAAGTAAAATTAAAAAAAGGTACTCGTGGGGCAGATTACCCTATGAAGCAGGTGATGATGCGTGATTAAGGTCTCCATGTCACGATCATTGTAGTTGCAGATTCCACCTTGCACTTAGCACAAATCCTACACAACTAGCCTCTCATTTTCTGTGTACAATAGAAGATTTCTATTAACTAAGTATGAAGCTTTAAGACAGTCAAAAGAACTAAAATAATGTCTTTAGCCATTAAAGTAGTCACTCAATTTGCGGCTTTTGCCCTACCCTATATCCCAACAGTTGTCCCCATTCACACAATTATTGGTTAGCCAAATTCTTCGTGTCATAATAATAATAATAATAATAATAGATATTCTAAAATTAATATAAAATAATGTGTTACCTTTATTAAAGGAGAATGTGCATCGGATAATATCAATAAAATCTTAATTTTACTGTTTCAGTAATTAGAGTCCACAATTACACGTTCACAGTATAATCTAATCACATCTTTTAATTTTATTTTACTTTTCCTTAAGTCTTGTCGAATTGTCTTTAATAGAGTTCAAATTTAAGTTATAGGTTTCGAGATAAATTTTTGACTAAAGTTGGCCTGTGGTCCAATATTTCATAAACAAGTTGTCTAATTAATCATATTATTTTTGATATGTAAGAGACTGATCGATCATAACGTGTTTGGTGACCGGTCAGTCTTCTACAGACCTAAAGTTTAGATGGGTAAACCGATTGCTCGTCTTAAGATTTGCATTAACTAATCGATCTATACTATATACAAATTTGCATTGACCGATCGGTATATACTATATACAAATTTGTGTAGATCGGTCGATCTATATTATACACTTTATATATAAGATATTAACAAGATTTCGTATTCAAAATCTTAAAGTACTGGATTAATGGATCTTCACCTTTATTCTACCTTCTTATTTTATTCAATGTAAAATTTAGACTCATTTAAAATTTCAAACATAATGTATTCTTAAAAGTATATTTTTGTTTTTATTATACTCAAAACCAAACTAATTATTTGTGTGGTGCATATATTAGGGAGAGCACATTGGAAAGAAAGTGCTTTTGCTCCGAATGTTTCTTTAACATCTTAAAGCATATGTTGGAGAAGCATCCAACAGGCAAGTATGATTGTTACACATTTATTAATAAATCATCCACATGTATGTATATATATGCATGCAATGCCATGGGAATTCAGAATTAGGTTCTTTACAATCTCTTGTGTGATATATAAGTAACATAGAATTTATCCATTGGTGTTGTTTTTTATTGTTATGTAGGTTCGATGGGTGGTGGAGGATGATGATTCGTTCATATGCTTCACCCAGTCTTTTAAAACCTTATGTTTTTCATAGTTGAGGAGGCGGCGCAGGATTTTAAATTCATCTTCTTTTATTTCTTTTTTGCTTTTCGACTCACTGGAATCACAAAGCAATTACTTCCAGGATTTAACTTTAATTTTCTACTTAAAGCAGCTAGAGGCTTAGTATTAGTAGATTTAGATAATCTTCTCACATAATCTTCATTCTAATTCGATCCACTCAATCTTCTTTCACAATTTTATGCCACTGCCAGATCGCGATCTACCTTTTGGCGGCATCTTCAACTGAAAGAATTAACAGCGCACCAATTAAGAACCTTAATTAGTTTACTTCATAATCTCAACATTTTCTTTTGGACTCACTGGGGATATAGATCTTGCTAAGAAGCTTAATTATTACACAAACACATAATTATAGATTGTGTAATGATCTTTGTGTTAAGTTGAATGATTTTCATACACTTCAAGTATGGTCTCCGATATCAGAAACAACCAACATCAGTCACTCGATTACTACTAATGAAAAGTAACTAAACTACTTAACAACTAAGCATATAATAATTGGATTGTTACTGTCCCAAATTTGACTATTTAAGGTAATTAATCTGAGTTGCTTTCTTTTACAGCAAAAACGTTGGTTCACTAAACAATTTTGTTTTTTTCTTTTAGTGAAATGGTTCTTGGCATTTTGAAAATACAAAATAGTTTACCAATATATTTCCTATAGTAATACTCTTACACTTTAGTAGCTCTAACTAAAAACACAAAACTTGTAACAATATCTAAAATGACATATAGTTAATCCATGTTCTGGGACATTCATGTCACAGAATTGTATGGTCCCAAAATATGAGTGTCTAATAACTTGCAATATTTGTTATGCCTAAAAAGTTTTACAGAATTTGCAGCATTCTTACCAACATTGACAAGTGATCTGTTGTACGGTTTTTGCTTGTTCTCTCATCATCTTGGATTTCATAAAATAAATAAATAATAATCACGAATTAAAGTCAAAACGTCAGCATCGACCACGACACTAGTGCTAGGTGTACGCAATGTTCTAAAATGCTAAGTGAAGACTTGTAAGTTACTTTGTCACTTTTGAGTAATTTTCTTAAACCCTTCAAGATTTAAGAAAAACAAGTGTTATTATTATTATTATTTTAGTATTTACCAAAGTCTAGTCATTCTTAGGCTAGTTCATGTAATTTCTACTGTTTAAACGAATATTTTTTGTTCTAAAATTCATCATAGCATTACTTTTTTTTATACTATAGATGACTTTAAAACACATGCTAGCATAACTTTAAGAGAATATATATATATATATATATATATATATATATATATATATATATTTATATTTATATTTATATAAGACAATGATACTTAAATAATATTTTTTTGATAACATTTGAACATCATCTATGTGTCATTTTGTGATTGATCCATGAGAGTATTTATGATTATTATTATTGATTGTAAAATAATTTTGGACCAATCACAGAATGACACGTAGTGATGTTGAAATGTTATAAAAAAAATATTATCTGAGTATTATTATCCATATATATATATATAATTTTTGGTGGAGTACGGAATGTGTTGATGATGGATGGTAGCTGGGTGTGATTTGAGAAGGCAGAAAGGAATATAGAGTACTATCAAGAGAGAGAATCAGTTGATAAAAAAATGAAGGAAAGACTAAAACACTTAGATTTGATGCATATAGAAAGAGATATTATTAATTTCTTTGGATATTCAAATCCTATTTGCATATTTCTTTATGGGTGGAAAAGGAGCAAAGCTTTTACAGGCATAGTTAATATATATATTCTGGAGAGGGTTTTGGATCCTGCAAAACATGTAGCTTCATATATAATTCTTAGGTTCTTATTCCTCAATCATTTTAAAGCTTCTGCGAGATCACGATAAACTAGGGGAAAAAAAGTGAAATTCTTAGCATACTTATTAACAAAATTATTAATTTTAATTCAAGTTTTGAAAGATATAAATTAACTGAAAATGTTATTTGAAGATAAATTAAAAAAAAACAGATAATGTAGTATCCCCACAATTGACTACACTTAAAAAAAGTGAGGGGAAAAAATGATGCAGCCATGATGATGTATACGGAATTCAGTGATTTGATAGCAATTATGTAACCTTCATCACGCATGCTAGATTGCTGGCCAACTTTCTCTCTCTCTATTCTATTCATAATTAACTTTTAGAAGTGACCAACTCCATCTTATAATTTCTATGCTTTTTCTATTTCTTTAATTTCTAATTCTTATCGCATTAATAAGATAGATTTTAAGTTTAATTTATTTCTGCCACATATACAGTACAACCAAACAAATAAAAAATTTAATTAAAATAAGTTTTAAATTATAGTTTTAATGCTATATTATAAAATATAATTTAAACATAACTTATTTTTATAAAATTAAATTTATATACTTTTAAACTAGTCTTGTTCATATAACAACCATTTTGTATTTATTTACCAATTCTTTGATGTGAGTACTGTTGGTCATATATAATTGATAGTTTTTACAACCTTAACTAACTAAAGTACCAATAAATTTTAAAAATTTTATATAGCCAATAATTTAAAGAAGGTGTCTCCATTATTAATGTTATCAGTGTATAAAAATCTTTATTATGCACTCTCATCCTTATCTCACTAAGTATATCTTATATTTTATTTTTATTATTTTAAATATTGATCAAATATTTTTTATAAAGAAATAAAAATTATAACAAAGAAATAATATTATCAAATATTTAATATTTGAAAATACACTATTTTTGTATCATATGAAAAAAAATAGTTGTATAAATATCATAATACAATGGAATATTTAAAATTGAGAATAATTCTCATGTGAAAAAATAAATAATGTAATTTGTATCGTAAATTATTTACAAGAATAACAAATACAATAAACTCTGTTCATTCTAATAATACAATTTATAATTCCTTATTTCAATCAGTTTGTCTCTGTGTATAAATTAATTAAGGATTAGAAAATTCACAAGGATATAATTAATAAAGAAATATAATTAATGCGATATTCAATCTGTGAATGCAAAATCAATGGAAACAAACAAATTTCAAGAACTCTTCACTTAAAAAGAAAAACAAAACTTACAAATGATATCATATGTATTACTAGTATTGTTTCCATCATATTTAGAGTTGCAACCTTGATAATATGCAATACATTTAATAATAATGTACATAATTTATTATGCATGATTTAAATTGCACAGGAATAATAGACAAACTTTCATTAATAAGATGAGCGTATTTAAATGAGGTTTTTTTTAAGAAATACATAAAGAAAAGAAATTATAATAAGGTAAATTTAATTTATATACAAATTGAGAATATAAAAATTATATGAAAGAACGATTTTAATTAGAAAAAATATTTTCAATTTGTATTGTTGTACAAAATACTTGTGTAAAGTTAGTTTAAAGTGAAATCTATTTGATGACATTGACATAGAAAATATAATATTTTTGATGGATGGAAAAAGTGAGAGTTATTGAATGGGAAAGAAGTGGTAATTATTAAGAGGAGTAAAACTGTGGGATACTCCAACCCTTTAGGTTACAAAAGAAGGCTATGTTGGGTTGATTGATTGATTGATTGATCAAGCAGAATGGGTTACAGAAGGTCTTGGAACAACTTTGGTGATGAGAGAGCATTTCATTTTCATAGACAGTTCCAAGCATTCAGACAGATCCACACCACAATCACAAGCCATCCATTTCAGCTTTTGTAGGAACATAGCAACCCAAAGCTCAACGGTCGCCACACCCATGGCTTTCCCAGGGCAAACCCTTCTCCCAGACCCGAAAGGTGCCAACCTCATATCAGACCCCATCATTTGCACCTCCTCCTTCACAAAACGCTCCGGTTTGAATTCTTCCGGTTCAGACCACACTTCTTTGTCATGACTGATGGCCCACATGTTAACCATAGCTGTGGTTCCAGCTGGAACAAAGTGGTTGCCAATTTCTGTGTCATGGATGGAATACCTCGCCCATGACAGAAGAGGACCCGGTGGGTGCATCCTCAGAGTTTCCTTCACTATGGCCCTCACGTAAGGAAGCTTCCCAAGGTCATCATCATTCACACTCCTCTCACACCCAACAACACAATCTATTTCTCTTTGAGCCTTCGCTTGAATTTCAGGGTGTATAACCATCCTCGCAAGAATCCATTCTACCAGTATTGCCACCGTATCAGTCCCCCTAAAGATCATTTCCTGAAATGCAAGCTTCGCCTTTCAACTTATATATCATTCAATCCAAACAATAACATCAGAAACATTTAAATCGAGAAAAACTTACCCACAAAACAGCAACCATATCAGAGTGTTGAAGCCTGTTCTCTTCCTCCAAATCCAAAAGCACGTCAACAAAGTCGCCGGAGCTCTCACTATCCTTCGCCTTACCCTCACCTGCAGCAGCCCTCTTCTCCCTGTGCTCCGCTATGACTTTTCCCACAAAAACATTCACTCTCTCCACCAAACTCCTACACCTCTTCCTCACACCTTGCAAATCCAACCTACCCAAAAGTGGAAAGTGGTCACTCCAGTTAAACACCCCAAGTAATTCATACCCCTCACTCACCAACTCCTCAAGCTCACACCCATCACCACCCTCACCAAACACATAACTCTTCCCAAACACGCTCATCATCACGTTATTCAAGGACCCGAAATGCAACACCTTTCTCACCTCTACCTCACCATCTCTCCTCATCAGCTCCATGATGTCTTTCACCATCTGGGCCCCAACTTCAGCCCGGAACTCGCCGGAGGCGGCGATTCTCTTTGGAGAGAACATGTGAGTGGCGGAAATCCTCCTCAGGTTCCTCCAGTACTCACCGTACGGGGCAAACCCCATTGCACGGTGGAAGAGGAGCTCGTAAGCAGACTCCTTGATAGGACGGTCGGCGAAAGCTGAACTGCTCAAAATCCCTTTGGCCGTGTCAGGATGAGAAGAGATGATGAAACGAGTAAACCCCACCGAGAATGCCATCAAAGGCTTGGCATCAAAGGTGTGAGAAAGCTTGGCAAGGACTCTGTGAGTAAGAGGCCCTGTGAAAGCAGAAAGAAGACCCAGCACCGGAAAACCGGAAGGTCCGGGAATGACAGGTTTGTTGGTGAGAGGATTTCCCTGTCTGAACTTGGAGAGAGCCCAAGCAAGACCACCAGGAACCAACCAGTAGCCAAAAATGGCGACGAGGGACATAACAGCGATGAAAAGATCAAAAGTGAGGATGGTTGAGGAGGCAGATAACGGCAGAAAGAGAGAGCAGAGTTGAGATGACATCTTAGTTCTGAAAGTATTGTTGTGAATGGGTGAGAAAGAGGAAGGCAAAGAATGAGGCCCTTAAGAAGTTGAGTTGTGGTGAATGACCAAGAGTGTGAACCACCTTATATATATATATATATAGATATATCATCCACACTCCGCTGCACCAACATGCAAACCTTTCTATTGTTAATTGCCTGTAATATAATTTTTATCTACATTAATATAATATTTATCATGTAAAATACACTCTCTTTTTTTATTCTTGTGAAAAATTATATTTTCACCCGCAATACAATTATACTTAAATAACTATGTTACAATAATATAAATGGAGAATTAGGGAGGTATACTAAAACATTAGGAGGGTTGGCAATGCATTTCGATTCAATATTTTGGTTAAAAATATACACAAATTAAAAATAAAATTTATATAAATGTAAGCATCTCGTAAAATTTAAACTGAAACAACTTCGTTTAATATATATATATATATATATATATATATATATATATATATATAGCTTTATAAGTTTTCATTGATTTTATATTTGATTAAACAATTTGTTTATATATAATAAACTTTTTCATGCACAAAAAAAATATAAATACATAATTTCTACACCCAGAAAGACAAATAAAAGAGGTGATTGAGTTGTATTTTTTATACATTTTGGTAGAAATACTAAATAATCCTATGATTTATCTCTCATAACTTAAGAAATTTTCTCCACACATTTCTATATTTTCAACACATAAATATCAAAACTAATCACTCTGATTTTGTTTCTTTCTACTAATTTTTTTATTTATTTTACTTTAACATTTTTCTCTTCAAAACTACCATATAATATTGTATTGTTCATTTGTCACAACTTTACAAAAATTAAATTTATATTAATTTTTTCATGAAATATAATGTTCAAATAATTAATTTTGATCCGGTTCTGTTTGAATTGGTTTCAAAATTTTCAATCACAATTTAATCTGAGCCATTTAGATTTAAAGAAAAATTATTCAAATGAATCTAAAAATCTTTGTTTTAATAGAATATCGATTTTCTAGATATGTATTTAATTATTGCTTTAATGGATTTGATTATGAACAACATTTTTCAAAATAGTATTGCGGTAATTTTATTTAAAATTTATCTTATTTTATTGAGATTGTAAAAATATAAAAAAATCAGTGTTTTAATTTGATAGTGTATTTAAATTGTGAGAATATATTATTTTAATATTACAAAGTTTAAAATATAAGTAAAACTTTTACAAGAGAGTTTTATTATTTAAAAATATATATTTTCTTTATAGACATTTTTCTAGAGTTTTTTTTTTTTAAATATTATTTATTCTCGCATATTTAAAGATTGGAGACTGTTTAAATGATTTTTGTGGTGAACTCTTTAATTTTTATCGATCAATTTTTCAGTTTGAATAAATTAGTACTTTATCCATTTTCTAGGTTCAAGTTGGTTCTTTCTTTATATATAAGCAAAACATCACTTACAAGTTTCTTTAAAAACCTATAAGATTATCTATTGATTAGTGATTCTAATAACATTCTCTGATTATGTTTATACTTGTGCATTTGAAGATGTTATAAGGACTTAGAATTGTTTGGACTCTTGTCAAATGTAAAGAATTAAGTATTTTATATTGGTAGTGATAAGTTTATAAATGTATGTAATTGATTGATTTCAAGTTAGAAATAAACTATGTTTGATTATAAATACGAAAAGAATTAACATTGTGTGTGGTTAGATAATAACTCTTTAAGACTAAGCTTTGAAGAGTCTAAAAACCATCACAGATACATATCTTCGATGAGTTTCGATGTCAATGACATGTATATGAATACTTGAGTTTAATGTTAACTGTTGTTTGTTTATATTAAATTTAGATTGTGCATCCTTTTAGGATTTTGTTGGGTTCGTGTTTATTGTTAAATTTAAAGTTATAAGGCTTTTTCATTTTGATTCTTTTGTTATTAACAGGGAGTAACTTTTCTCAACGAAACCATTAGTAATTGTTCTTTCCATTTCCATCACCCACAACACACCTAGGTTTGTATTATGGTCAGTTTAGGATTTATATGCGACGTAGAAAAAAAAATTGCAAAAGCCAAAATTTTCCTAGTTTATGTGCAAACGAATATGAAAAAAAGGAAATAACAAATTAAGACTTCAACAATTTTTTTTCCAATTTTCTTTTCTAAAATGCGAAATTCCATGTCAATGCCACATAATTTAAAAAAGTTATATCTACGTCTCACATCAACATATTTTTAATGTTGTTTAACCAATTTCCAATTACATCAAATTTTCACAAACAAAAACGCAATTAAAATAACAAATAAGTTAAAAACTGATCTGAGACTTAAAAAACAAAAACTTAAAAAATCAGTTAACCTATTTATTATCAAGTAAACTATTAGTTAATTTGAATACAAAGCAAAATTTATTAATTATCTTACATAAAATTTTCTAAATATTGGAATTTAAATTACTTTTCTGATTTGACAATTATAAAAGAGTAGTATATAAAACATGACAATCCTTTATTATGAAAAGTAGACAATTCTATTAAATTAAAGAAGCTTGACAATGTGAAGTAAAAACATGCTTACATAGTAATGATAAGAATGACTACAATAAATGAAGATATTAAACAAAGTAGAAAAATAGAAAAACATAAAATTAAAAGAAAACTGAGATTAATTACCTAAGAGAGGGGTTGGAAATGTGAAGGAGTAGAACGTGAGAGAATACGAGGAGGGAAGTGATGGTTTACTTGAATCCCATAAACAAACAAAAAAAGGTGGGAAAACGGTACGTATTTGATACGATAACTATACAGAGAGGAGTGACACAAATAATGTTATATTATAGGGTTTACAATTGAATACATTACACTATACATCCCCAACCTTGAATCAAATTTTTTTATCAAATAAAATTCAAACTCAATCAACTCAAAATCGTCAATCTCGGTTACATATTGTTCACATAAATTTAAGGTTAATTATCATCTCTATACAAAATATATCAAGTTGATATATATATATATATATATATATATATATATATATATATACTTTTTTTGAATTAAACATTATGTTTTTTATAATTACAAGTGGAAGGTGTCGTATTTTTTTATTGTAAATAGTTAATTTAATTTTTAAAAAATAATTAAATTCAAATAAATAATAATTTAAAAGTATATATAAAACAATAAAATAAATATTTTAAATCTAAAAAATAATTAAAACAATTCAATAGAAACATAATTATTTTAGTTTAAAATAACAATTACTTAAAAACTAAGATTGAAAAGAAAATGTGTAAAGGAATCCATTTATATATAAGTATAAATACTAAAACTATATATTATCAAATTTTTATTTTGAGTTTTGAGACAAACTAAAAATAATAAAAATATAATTATAAAAAATGAGTAAATATTAAATAAAACACTAACACAGTGACATTGAGATTAAGGTTCACATATTCAAAATTTCTTTTTGTAATATTTTAATAACTTTCAAGTATGATAAAAAAAATGGAAACGAATTTTGTTATTTCTTATTTATTTTTAAAAGAAAATTTCATCAATCATATATACTTAAATTTAATGGGTGTAAAATTTTTATCTTGTGACAATTATATATTCAACGTACTTGTGTTTTTACTATTTAATATGAATTAATTAATTCTTATAAAATAAAAAAAAGTTTGTAAAAAAATATTAAAAGAATATATTCTCAATATCAAATATTTAGAAAGAAATTATAATTATATATATATATATTTCAAATTAGAATAAGGGATTATAACTATATATATATATATATATTGCAAATTAAAGTACTAAATCAAATTTAATGAAACAAAAACATTTCTTAAATTAGCAAATTTAATGAGCTAAGTTGATAAAACTTGAAAATATTTTTAAAAAATTACAAAAAATAGATAATTAAATTCAAAATATTTTAAATGTTTCTTTACACCTATACTTTAAATTCTAATGAAATATTTTTTAATGCACTAATAAAAAATTATAATACACCACTTAAATAAAATCATACAAAAAATTAAGATTAAATTAATAATTATTAAAATTTAAAATAAATATTTTATCTTTTGAACTTCGATAATATATGTTGGATAGTGATAAAAAATATTCATAACAATTACATTAAATTATTATATTATGATAAATAAATTTTTTATACATTTGTAATAATAATGATAATGAGTTAGAAAATAAAAATAATTATATAAAAAATATCAAAACAGTATTTTACATGATAAAAATAAATAACAAATAAAAATATTTTAAAAAAATCAAATATGTCTTAAAAATAATTTGATACATCGTTGCATGAAATCATGCAAAAAAAAATAATTATATAATTAAGAGTATATTAAGATAAAAAATATTTTTAAAAACTCTACAAAAACTTTTCATATATTAAACTAGTCGAATGGTTACGAAATAATGAAAATTGTTTTAGTAAAATATTTCTTGTAAAAATAAAAATTAAGAATAAGAAAATAAAAAATATTTTTTTTTACATTGTCTAATAAATGAATGATTTATGTCATTAAACATTTAAATTTATATTTAAATATTTTCATTTGAAAAAATTAAATAATAAATAAAAATATTAAAATTGAGGTGTTTATATTTGTTAGAGCTTCAAAATGGGTTACAATCCGCAGGCCAACTCAGCCCATCATGGATTGAGGTCAGGTTTGGTTTGAAAAAAATGTATTTTTTTATGTGGGTCAATTTTTAACCCGACTCGTTTAAACTCGACTCATCTAGGTTGAACCAGTGGCGAGCCAGGTTGACTCACCAACCCACCTAATTTTATTTTATTAATTTATTATCTTATGAAACCCTAAAAAATATCATCCAGCTCATTATACGTGGATTGTATTGTACTTTTTTTTTTATTATTTTGAATTGTCTTGAGTATAACATCATTTTGAGAGTGAAATTTATTCAGATTTGAATTACAAAAAAATTGTATTTTTTTATTTTAAAAAAATTGTAATTAAGAGAGTCAGTGAGTCAACCCGTTTAACCCACCAACCCGTAGTGGGTCAAGCTGGGTTTAAATTTTTCTGAGTCGCTAATAAATGAGCCGAGTTGGGTTGGCTCACTAAATAACTAACTCGTGGTGGGTCAGACCGAGTTGGGACGGGTGACCCGTTTTGACAGCACTAATATTTGTTGGATAACTCACTCGTTAACTTCCATGATGTTGCAAACATGACACTCAAACCAATAAATGTAGTTGAAAAGTTTCTCAAGACCTTATAAAGATTGGTTGTCGCAACATTCTTTATGATCTGTTGTATATCTTCAGATAGCCTACTTAAAAGTTCTCTGGTTCGAGTAACATAAGAAAGCTATCTCCAGAGAACTCATAATACATAATAAACAAGCGTGCTCAGTGTTCAGATAAAGTGAAGAGATGCAAAGCATGTTTTACTTGGTTTACAAGATGACTGAACAAATTCTTTCTCGATCGTGCAACAACCCTTTCACTTACAATATAAACAAGCCATGCTCAAAGTGCAGTGCAAATTGATAGGGAAAACCATGAAAACTTAGTAATAAGTAAAAAACTATGTCTATGATAAATTAGAAATTATTTCTAATATATATTAGATTATTAAATATTTTACATAAACTTTTATTTTTATTTTTTAAATTTAGTTACTTTGTTATTATTTTTTATTTGTATTTTAAGTTTCGTTTATATTTATTTTATAATACAGTATCTTATGTGTATCTTTTAGACAAATAAGATTAATTTTATACATAGTTTTTCATTATATTCAATATGGAATCAGAGTTTAAACTTCTTTTGAAAATTCTTTATCACTTATGACCATTATAACCGCCACTGTCGTCACTGTCGCTAGAGCTTCAGTTTTGATTGAAAACCACACGATTATGCTCGTCTTGTCCAAGTGATCCCAACAGCATTGAGATGCCTCCATTGGAGTCCAGACGCGCTAGTATGTGTCGGTTCAAGTTCACATACATTGGCTTTTCTGGCCACACATGGTGAAGCGTGCATCGTCTTCTTCAGCTTGGATCATTATTTTTGGACTCGTCGCGACCTCCTATCTTTAGATCTAGCTTGTTGCATTGATTGTAGAATCTTGGTTTTTTAGGGTTTTTATCTTTCCTATTCATTTATGGCTCCATCCCTTGTATCTTCTTATATCTCTTTTGCCACCAGTGCGTGTGACCCATTTTGGGTTGACATGTCGTGTTCGCAAATTTTTTTATGGCCTAAATCAGTGTCTAAGGACCTTGTTTGGAAAATTTAATAACATTGTTCAACAATTTGGAATGACTCAGTGTGAGATCGATCTTTCTATCTTTTATCGTCATTTAAGTGTTGGATGTCTCTACTTGATAGTATATGTTGATGACATTGTTCTTAAAGGCAGTAGCAATCATGACATCTCCCAAATGAAACAATATCTTTGCAACTATTTTAGACCAATGATCTCGACAAACTCAAATATTTATTGGATACTGAGGTGGCACAATCCAATGATAATATCCTTATGTCTTAAAGGAAGTATGCATTGGATATTTTAGGAAAAATTGAGTTGATGAATTCAAAATTTGTTGACATGGATCATAATACTAAACTTCTACCAAATTAGGGGAGCTTATGTCAGATCTCGAGCAATATAAGAAATTAGTTAGAAAATTGAATTATTTTACAGTTACTTGTTTTGACATTTTCTTTTTAGTCAGTGTGGTAAGCCAAATTCTTAATTATCATTGGAATGCAATCATCTGTATGTTAAAGAATATCTTGGAAAAAAGTTGTTATATGGTCCCAATAATCATACAAGAGTTGTTTATTGTTCAGATGCTATTAGGCAAGATCTCCTTCTGATAGAATATATATATATATATATATGGGAATTCGATCTCTTGGAAAAGCAAGAAACAAAGTGTTGTAACAAGATCTAGTGCAGAAGAATAATAGATTTAATTATGGTCTTAGCCACTTGTGAGTTTGTTCTACAATTGGGAGATGTCACTCAAATTAAACTTATATGTGACAATCATGTTGTTCTTCATATTATTTATAATCTAGTCTTTCATGAGAAGGCCAAACATTGAGATTGTTTGTCATTTCATTTAAAAAAAAAAGTGTATCTAAAAACATAAACACTAAATTCGTTAGCTTAAAGTTAGAATATATTTTTACCAAAATTTTACAATAATCAAAAATTGATTAATATTTGTAACATGACATATATGATTTATATATATATATATATATATATATATATATATATATATATATATATATATATATATATATATCAAGCTTAAATATATCAAATTATTAAATGTTTTAGATAAATATTTTATATTTATCTTTTATTTTTAATTATTTTATATATATATATTTTATTTATATTTTAAGCTTAATTCATATTTTTTATTAATAAAAAAATATTACACGTAAAAAAAATAATTTCATATATAATTTTTGATGGTATTCAATTGTACTCGAGCAATATCATACCACCCAAAGACAACGAAGATTTCTAGTACGATGTATCTAAAGCTTCATCTTTATCCTCTGGAGTCGGAGGTCCCTAGAGACAATGTCAATTATCTTCCCACCAAATTTTTGCTGCAGGAAGAATATTTCCATGTTCATTAGAAAGCATGTAGAAACTAACATTCAGCAATGGTGAGTGCTTCCATAAGAAATACACGCTGACAGAATATTTAGTATCTCTGTATCTGAGATGGATCGGAAAAGGAGGTATTAAAAGAAGCATACAAATAAGATATACTTGATGTGGCTGCAATCAGCTACAGTAACGATCACCAGCTTTCCAGCCTCAGCTTTTGCCTGCAATCAATTTCAAACGAACAAAAGAAGAAGCTTTAATAATCACAGTAACATGATTCAAAGAAAAGTTGGCCACTTAGGAGTTAAAACACTCGACAGAATCTCACATTTGCGGTTTATGTTAATAACTTTTTTTTTAACAATTTTTTATAATATTTATTATTATTTTATTGATTCATATATTTAAAAACATGAATCATAAATTATTATATAAAATGATTATAAAAAAAATTGTTAAAAAACATTTTTCTTTAAAAAAAATGACATAAAACAGGAAAGACTTCAACTCTGTCTTCAACTGAACACAGTTTCCACAACACAACTTAATAGAAACTGATATTTACACAGAAGAACAACTTCTTAAATATTATTTAAAATTTCTATAAATATTATTCCTCCAATTTAACATTTTAAAAGAAATCAATCAATGAATTCACGTTATGAAAATTAGTCAGAGATGCTCAAATAAAAAACCTTATGTAGTTGTACAAATATTGTTTGTGTTATTTTCTAATTTAAATTAAAGTCTTATTTTCCTAATCTGTTTAATGAAATTTTTTGTTAAATAATTATACGATTTACCAATACCAGTAGAGACGACTTTGATATGAGAAAGTTCAATTGTCATGTTTACAAGAACAGAGAAGTGCCATCTGAACTGTATTTTTTTCAATAAAGGAAATATTATTTTTAAAAAGTCTTTCACGAGGCTCGAAATTTCTTATCACCGACTAAATATATTAAAAAATAATTTATTTTATTTAGAGTTAAATACGTTGTTAGTCCATTAATTATTAAGTATTTTTTTATTTAATTCATCTTTTAAAGTTTGTTTTATTTTTATATTTTTTTAATGAAATTATAATTTTTAATCTTTTATGATTAACGACATTAATTTTTTATGACGTAGTAACGATTTTAGTTTTGTTTTTGACTATAATTAAAATTTATAAAAAAAAAGCATAGGGTGAAAAATAGAATCCTGGTATTTTGGGGAGCACTCTTTTATTTTCTACCTTCAACCAGCCATAGCCTCGGGGATGAAAGGAAAACTTGCTACTGGGCTGTCCAGATCGAATTCATCACCATCAATAGAGAAAAGATTGCTTGTTATCACGATGTTTACAATTGGTGTTTCATTATATTGTACATCAATTCAAACAAATTCATCTCCAACCAGATTTTTGCCTATCACAATGTCATTGCTCTTTGGATAGGAAAGTAGGTCTCCTCCTAGAACTTTAATTCTAACAGCATTATCGCTTGAGGGAAATTTAGAACTCATTCAGACAAAAGGCACATCATTGAACAATTTGAAGTGTTTGCTTGCCCTGGGACATGAGAGGGTGGTGAGGAAGAATAAGAGAGATTGAAAGAAGCCATGGTTTGATTGAAGCAGAATGAAGGATTTTGAATTGAACTAAGAATTAGACGGTTTCTAGAATTGAATTTATATATTGCGTATAAGAAGAGACAAGAAGAGCAAGAAATGCAACATGGACTTGGAGTTAGAACTGCACCAGCAAACCAACCTCGAAGCTCTCTCAGAAAACCCCTTCATATATTTTCACTATCAATAATCTCCTCGTTCAACTAATCCCACACCATTTCACGATCAGAGCTTGCCCTCACTTTGTCCCAATGCAAAGGCTTCAACTTAGGTTTAGATGACTACAAAGCTCTCCTCGAAATTCTGGGAACTAACAGATGACAACTCCACAGGAGAAACCATTGTATTTGGGGTTTGTAACACAAAAGGCCTAGAAGGAGGTGTCAGTGCAGGCGACGTAAAAAACGACAGAGAAAATGCCGAGGACTTCCCAGTGGAAGAAGCATTGGACAATCTCGGTGACCCAATGTCGGTTTTGGAGTTGGACAAGCCAAAAGATTGCATCTTTTCAAGTAAAACAAGTCCTGGGGATGATTCACCATCTGGATTTGGGTTTGGGGTTTTCCTCGGCAACAAAGAAAGCAGAGAAAGCGGAGACAATGATGGCGACTGACACGCCCTTCACTCCAACGTCGACGAAATTGAAGACAACGGCAATGGCAGAGAAAACTTGCCGAGAACTCGATCCGGTTCTGGTGGCCATGACTGGTTGAAGGTGGAAAAGAAAAGAGTGGCCAGAAGATGAATCCATGAACGAAGAAGGAAAAATATTCCAATTTTTGACCCTATAATTTAATGTTTTTTCTTTTAATTTTAATTATAGTCAGAAATAAAATTAGAATCATTAGCCATGTAAAAAAATAAATTAACGCTATTAATTATCAAGGACTAAAATTACAGTTTCATTGAAGAGAATGATAAAAATCAAGCAAACTTTGAAAGATGGACTAAACCTAAAAACGCTTAATAATTGAAGGACTAAAAACATATTTAACCTTTTTATTTATTATTAGTGAAAATACACTTGTTTTTTTATTATAGACAATTATTTAATTAAATATATAAATAATTTAAACAAATAATTATTTTAATTTAAAGAATAATTAAATTTAAATTAATAGTCATTTAAAAATAAATAAAAAAGTAGAATTATTTTAATTTAAAAGAATAAAAAAAGTATGGATATCATGTAAGTATATATTACCTATTCCAATAAAAAAAGTATTTCTCTTTTTATATTTTATATAAGTATATAAAGTATTAGTCTTTTCTGTGATGACGTACCTAGTGATGTACATCGCGATAATATAAGACCTTTTTGTTTGTTTCGTATATTGTCTTTTTTTTAATTGGTTTAAACTATTTAGGCGTTTCTATTTTCGTTCGGTCTTCCCACTTTAGTCCTATTTTTTTAAACTTTCCCAATTGAGTCCTCAAAACTGTTAATTTGAAGCAATTCAGCTCTTGCCGTTAAAAATCATTAACGGTCGTTTAAATATTGATGACGTGGCATTATAAATGAATTTTATATTAAATTTTTTTAATGAATATTTGTGTAATCAGGAATTTAGAAGGGCAAAGTGGGAATAAGAAAGACTTTCTTCTTCCTCTGAAACCCTAATTCCTCTACCATTACCCAAACCCCAACCGCCGACCATCATCCACCATCTTCTTCCTCGCACGCCGTCAGCAACCTTTCCGCCTCAACCATGCGCTATCCGCTTCACCGGACCACCACCAAGCCGCCGCAGCCCGCAGCAATCAACATAGCCAAATCGCCACCATCTTCCTCTTATCTAAGGCCAATCACCATCAACCTAGAATCGTATCAGACAATCACCGAACAACGACGCCATTCTCCACCCTCGCACCTGCTAGAGAAAACCCAATAGCACCCAGAAACGCGATGGCAGCTCTCGCACACACCTGCAGAAAAATCTCAATCGAGATCGCAGCGTGATTGAGCAGTACCGTTGTTCTCTTTCGTTCATCACCACATGCACTCAGAAAAACCAAGCGAACCAACCCTCCATGGATGTCATCTCAAATCGCAACAACGTTCTTCTCCATCCACCATTGTTGTACCTGCAATCAAAACCCACAGAAAACCCAGAGAGCGAACGTCTCTCCCACTCTCGCGCCGCAGGCAAAGGCAAAATGGAGCTTCCAAATCCCTTTACCCCCAATTGCAAAACCCTAATTCTCGCTACAGCATTGGCGGTTAGTGGATGTGAGTGTTGAATGGAGAAGCAATTAATATTATTTCACAGGAAGAAGCAAAGCCAAAAATTTACATTAAATAATTGCAGTAAAACGCAATCGAAATTGACAATTCTCTGGAAAACTTATGTTGCATAAACAGAGTGCAGGAAACTGTCATCCATGGAAACAACATACATTCGCAAATGACTAGTTTCACTGATACTTGATGATGGGATGTTCGACTGATAAACATTTCTTTGGATCTCATCTACTGCTGTTGCGGATGTAATAGATTATTTCCCTTTCTTATTCTCACTTTGCCCTTCTAAATTCCTGATTACATGAATATTCATTAAAAAATTTTAATATAAAATTTATTTATAATGTCACGTCATCAATACTTAAACGGTCGTTAACGATTTTTAACGACAATGACTGAATTGCTTCAAATTAACAGTTCTGAGGACTTAATTAGGAAAATTTAAAAGAAAGGAACCAAAGTGGGAAGACCGAACGAAAATAGAGACGCTTAAATGGTTTAAACCTTTTTAATTCATTACAATTTTTCCTAAAGAAATGAAAACGGTTTTAGAAAGAATAACTTTAGTACTTCAATGTGGTCCTACACTCTACTACAGGGACCATAATATTTTTTATATTAAATTATAATGTAAGTATTCTTATTTTTAAATTTTTTTTATATACTTATTATGTAAAATATTAATCGATATTTTAATTATAATAGTCTAGATATTAAACAAATAGTTCGTGTATTATTAAATAATTTCAACAATATATATTAGACATATTTTTTCACTACAAATTAAATGAGTACGTGTCTATTAAAAAAATTGTTCATTACTTATTAAATTAATTTTGTAATATATGTTAAACAAGTTTATTCATACATTAAATAAATGAGATTAACAAAAATATTAGATGGTCTAATAATATAGCGCGTTTATCCATGTATTAGATAAGTCATTTCATATATTTATTTTATAAATCCAATAATACACATATATCCATACATTAATCAAATAAGTTTTGTAACACTTTAGACCAGTTTGTCCATATACTGATTAAACGAGTCTATTAATATACATTAGACGAGTCTGTTCATACAAATATTAGATGATTATATTAATACATATTAGACTGTCTTATCCATTATTTGATTAGAGGAGTTTTACAATATACATTAGACAGGTTTATCCATGTGTTAATTTGACGAGTTTACCAATACATATTAAAATAATGTGTCTATATACTAATTAGACGAGTTTAATAATACATATTATATTAATTTATTAATGTACCGATTAGACGAATTTAATAATACACATTAAATTAGTTTGTTTATATACTAATTTATATTTTTAATCAATCTACATATTTTTAAAACCATCCTTTATATTTTTTAAAAATTTACTATATAGTTTTGTACATTATATATCATTTGTATTTTAAGAAAATATACTATTTATACTTTTTATAGATATATTGACTTTTTAAACCTATAAATCATTTTATTCTATTCAAAATTTAATTATAGATTTAAAATTATTGATTATTTATTTTTTCAACTTCTAAATATCTTTTAATAAAAAAAATCCCCTGATTCAAAACTTAATTATAAATTTAAAAATACTTATTATTTATTTATTTAGCCTCTAAATCTTTTCTAATAAATGTACAAACAAAAACCAACATGTAAGTAGACACACATTTCTATTAAAAATTTTCACTTTTATTTATTTTTTAAAAGTTGTATATAATTTATTTCATTTGAATAAACAATTTTATTTAACTGAACTGGTCTACTAGCACGGATCAGATTTATATTTTCTTTTTTCTTTAATTTTAGAAATTTAAATTTTATGATTTCTCTTTCTAAATTTCTGTTGACTTCTTTTTTACAATCTTAATTTTTTTATAATTTTGATAGAAAAACATTGGTGTAATATCAAATATTTTTTTTATTTGAGCTACATAAAAAATTTAGTAAGTAACCTGAAAAATATAAAAAATAGTCTATTAATTATCTGTCTTTATAAAATAAATAATAATAATAATAATAATTTAAGGATACCAAAGAACTATATTAAAATAAAATAAATTTTAGTGAAAATATTTGGATAAATTACAGGCTAGTTGGAGTAGCTTCTCTGGTTTATTAATTAAAAGCTGCTCAAATTACTAGAAGAGTTTGGTCCAGGTTGCTGTGTTGGAAATGACAACATCATGCAAATTGGCTAATACTATACAAATGTTGTCTTAATGACAGTCAGAGAGACCCGTTGGGAATACATTTCATGTCCAAATATCAAATTATACTCAATTTTATATTTAATCAATATATTTTTATTCATGTTTAAAATATTTTTCCCATGCAAAATTCCACAGAGGCTAGTGCCAATCTTATTATTATTATTTTTTTCTGAAAATGCTTGTTATGATGATATATGGGATAGTAAGAAACAAATAAAAATGACAAATTCTCTTTAGAAATATGTAATTTTTAATGTTATTGTTGATTTGGATGGATGGGAGAAAAATGGAGAAAAAAAAACAAAAATCGCATATATAATCCCACAATAAAAGCTATTATGATATATTCAAAATAGTTTATGATGTATTTTGGAATATTTATTCAAAATGAATAATCTTTATTATAAAAAATTATAAAATGTTAAAAATTAATTCTGAATTAAATTTTAAATATATATTTTATGGTAATGTCTATAAAATATGTGATCAGGAAAACTTTTAATACATTCTTAATCATCTTTTTTAAAAGTATAAACATTTTAAAAAATATTTTTCATGACTATGTGATATCCAAGAGGTGCCGAAAAAAATCGTAGAGGTGCCTAGAGTAAAAGTCAGGATTTAATGGTGGCTCCCATTGAATTCTGCCATGACCCAATTGAGCTTTGAAATTCCATAATAAAAATTTTCAAAACAATAACATCGTAAGAAGGCTCTTCCATCCTACAACTTCAACGTCTTATCCTACATTTAAAAAAATTTCATTTTTAACCTTGTGACATCTTATTCTGCATTATTTTCATTTTTTTTTCCTTTTCTTATTAAAAACATTATGCACTCTTTTCATTTTTTTCTCTTTCTTATTAAAAACATTCTATACTACCTTAATAATAATCTAATTTAATTTAAAATTTAAATATTATTTAATAATTGTCAAAATATGATTTATATTATAATAATAGTTATATTAAAAAATTAAAACAAATAATTAAAATAAAAAAAATAATAATAATCAATTTGATTTAATATATTCAAAATATATTAAATTATATTAAAATATTAAAATTAATTAATTAATTATTAAATTTTAAATAAAAACTAAAATTCTTAAAACTTGTTTATTGGATATTAAAATTTATAAAATATGTTAACGGTTTTATTTTTATTTAAAATTTATTAAATATTTAATTTAATTTAAAATTATAAGACTATTTATTATATTTTTATATTTTAATAATTATTAAAATATGATTTATATTTTTATAATAATTTTATTAAAAAGTTAAAATAATAATAACTAAAATAAGAATGATAATAATGAAAATTAAAATAATATTTTAAATCATATTTAATGTATTTAAATATATTAAATTGCATTAAAATATTAAATTAAATTAAATAATTTTTAAAATTTAAAGTAAAACAAAATTTGAATTTGTGAATGGGATATATAAATCCGATAACGTATTACTCGGATATCCGATAAATAATTATTTTTAAAATTTTATTTTTTATTTAAATTTAATAAATATTTAATTTAATTTAAAATTTTAATATAATTTATTATATTTTGAATATATTAAATCAAATTAATAATTATTATTTTATTTATTGTTATTATTATTTATTTTTATTATTTTATTTTAATTTTTTTAAAATAACTATTATTATAATATAAACAATATTTTAATAATTATTAAAATATAAAATTATATTAAATAATATTTAAATTTTAAATTGAATTAGATTATTATCAAGTGTAGAGTGTTTTTAGTAAAAAAGAAAGAAAATGAAAAAATATTTATTAAAGTTAAAAAAAAAAATTTTGAAAAAGTTGGAGATATAAAATAAAATGTCAAAGATAAAAATAAAATTTTTGGAGATGCAAACGAAAAGGTAAGAGGTGTAGGATGAAAGACTCTCTTAATGATTATATAGTTATTATTTTGTCACTAAGTTCTTAATCGTTTGTCACATAATAGGACAATTTCAATATTACTTTATGGAGAATTTGAATTTCTGTTTTACATTATTTTCTTTTAGTTAAAGCCACTTTTGAAGGTTACGTGTTTTCCAAGTACAATGACACATAAAATAACAATAATTTAATGCGCATGGTGTGTGATATCATCTTTTTGAAAGCATTTTTTTCTAACAAAATATACTTTCACACATATAAAACTTTTATATTCATTTGGTATTAACATTTCTTATGTTTTTTAAATATAAAAAATTATTTATTTACGATGATTTTATCTTTATATCACATGTCAAAGCGTAAAATATATTATTATATCATTCATATATAATCTTAAAATTAATAAAATTATTATTATAATTATCATTATTATTACTATTATATATACCTTTATTAGAAAGGATTCATAATTTTTAGTTTATATATATATATATATAAAATTTTATATTTTAAATATTTTTTTAAAATTAAAATTTCAAACTTTACAAATTTTTCTTTAAAAAATTACCTACAAAATAAAAATAAACCATTTACAATAAAATTATAAAAAATATTTATTAATTTTGTAATTATAGTTTTTGTACTTTTCTAAATTTATCCTTTCTTAAGTAGCTATTTATCAATTTTATCATTTAAGTAACATTTTTTAAAATTTAACTATTTTTTTAATTTAATCTTCTTTTAAACTAAAATAACTATCTATAATAAAATATTACCTACAAAATAAATAAAAAACTATTTACAATAAAATTAAAAAAAAATATTTTTATAATTATCATTTTATTATTATTTTTATCATAAGAAAAAATAACACATATGTGTAATATATGTGTTTTCACTATATAAATGTATTTTGATCTTTAGGAATAACTACTAAAAAAAGATTAATGTGTTAAAGCAAATTAAAATAACTTGAACGATAACTACAAAAGCAATAAGATTACCTCTATTGTCTTAAAAAATTAAATAAACTCAAAATTTTTGATTTTGTCAAATAATTGTTTTAGTCTGAATATTTGAAGAATTTTTTTCTGCTTTATCCACGTCAAAAACACGTGCTTTGAGTAAGCAAAAGAAAACCGCGTATTTCCTTTGGAATGTGGGGACCACATTCACGGAATGAACCTATCGTTCTCCTCACTCCGTTTCTATTTTTTTAAGAAAAATTGTAATGAATTGAAAAAAACAACACACAAAAAAAACAAAAAGACCTAATGTACATCACTAACTACGTCATCACAGAAAAAGACTAATACTTTTTATACTTATATAAAATATAAGATTAATATATTTTTCATTTAACTTTTAATAAACATTTCTCTTTTTCTTTCCATTTTAAATGCAATTTTTAATAATCAGTAAAACAAAAATATGTGAAAACACATAAACAATGTAATTTTTTAAAACATCAAATAAATTTATTAAAATTTAATTAAACAGATTATGAAAATAAGACTTTAATTTAAATTAGAAAATAACACAAACAATATTTACACAACTACATAAGTTTTTTATTTAGCATCTCTGACTAATTTTCATAAATTTATTGATTTGATTTTTTTTTAAATGTTAAATTGGAGGAATAATATTTATAGAATTTTTAAGTAATATTTAATAAGTTGAAATAAATGGACACACACACACACTCTTTGCATGCCTAACCCTAGCCAATGCCTTTGGGTAATGAGGGAAAATAGTTTCGGAAAAGAAAATATATGAAAAATTATTTTGGAAGGATAGATAGTGCATGTTGACTAACTCCCAACTACATAACTTCATTTTATTTTATTTTATTTTTTATGGTGAGAAAGAACAGAGGTAACGTTTGGGTTTGGGTGGTGTCGTTGTATTCAGTATCTATATAGAGAGAGTGGAAGTGAGAGAAGAAGCATTAATTGAGAGATTGAAAATGAACGGATTAAGAAGTGAACGAGCTCCTCTCTTGGAATCTCAGCGTGGCGTAAGTCAATTTCTCTTCCTCTCCACAATTTTTCTTCGCTTTTCTTCGATTGCTCCTTCTCTACTACAACACTGTCATTCGTTCCTACTTCTGTCATCAATTCAAAAACACACGCTTATTCAATGTAATCCACTGCCTCCGTATGATGATGATGATGATGATATCCTATTGTACTCTTTTAATTGAATTAAAACTTTTTTTGAAATTTTTTTGTAGGTGTTTAAACTTGTTCTTTTGTGTACATATCACTTTCTGTTAAGTTGTGTTGTGGAACCTCTGTTCAGTTGAAGACAGAGTTGAAGTCTTTACTGTTTTTTGTCATTTTTCGGATTTTTATTTTTTTTCTTTCATTTTGAGGCATGAATGAGATTAAAGTTTACACGAGAGGTCATGGATTTGTAACACACTTTGAGGCATCCGTGCATGCTATACTGGCTTAGGTTTTACCCAGTCACTATTGCTCCCTGAAACTATTAATTACTCCCCAATTCTTGATATGGTCATGCATTTTTCTTTCGTGAATTGTATGGTTATGGATTGGGTACAGTCAATGTAAAAATTTGCGAAAGTGGACATATTTCTGCGACTGCATTTATCGATGTGGTTCCATTAATTTTTGAAACAATATAGGGACGAGGAAAGAGGGATGGTGGCTCGGAAGATCAAGTCTCAGACCTTGAACACGGTGACGCAGTGCCGGTAATTACCGTCCACGCATAATTTAATTCTCTCTGTGATATCTCATAGCATTAGCATCATGTGAACATTTGCATTTGCTAACTTAATGCGTGTACATTACAGGCGGCGAATGTGGGATTCTGTCGAGTGTTTTCACTCGTAAGTGGCCAATGTTTCTTTGAATGAATTGCTGTCATGTTATTTGATTATTAAAGCTTCTTCTTTTGTTCGTTTGAAATTGATTGCAGGCGAAACCTGAGGCTGGAAAGCTGGTGATCGGTACCGTGGCTCTTCTGATTGCAGCCACATCAAGTATCTTAGTTGTATGCTTCTTTTAATACCTCCCTTTTCCGTTCCATCTCACATACAGAGATACTAAATATTCTGTCAGCGTGTATTTATGTTATTTGCTGTCACCATTGCTCAATATAAGTTTCTACCTGCTTTCTAATGAACATGGAAATATTCTTGCCGCAGCAAAAATTTGGTGGGAAGATAATTGACATTGTCTCCGGGGATCTCCGGACTCCAGGGGAGAGAGATGAAGCTTTGGATGCTGTTAAGAGCACCATACTAGAAATCTTTCTGATTGTTGTCTTTGGGTATGATCCTCGCTTGAGTACTATTGAATGCAGTGAAAAATTTGTATGAGATTAATCTCTCTTCTATAGAAAATATGCATAACATATTGTTTTTATAATAAAAAAAATATGAACTAAATCCAAAACATAAAGAAAGATTAATAATAAAGTAACTTAACAAGGGAAAATAAAATATTTATGTATGATATCTAATAGTATCTAGTAAGTACTTTTTAATTTATTATAGACATAATTTTTAACTTATCACTGAGTTTTCATGGTTTTCCAGATCAATTTGCACTGCACTTCGAGCCTGGCTTTTTTATACTGCCAGTGAAAGGGTTGTTGCACGGCTGAGAAAGAATTTGTTCAGTCACCTTGTAAACCAGGTAAAACAGTAATGACTCTTGCTTTGCATCTCTTTACTTTCTCTGAGCACTGAGCAGGCTTGTTTATTATGTATTATGAATTCTCAGGAGATAGCTTTCTTTGATGTTACTCGAACTGGGGAACTTTTAAGTAGGCTATCTGAAGATACACAGATCATAAAGAATGCTGCGACTACCAATCTTTCTGAGGCCCTGAGAAACTTTTCAACTGCATTTATTGGTTTGAGCTTCATGTTTGCAACGTCATGGAAGTTAACGTGTGAGTTATTCAACATTGAAGAAATGCAAACACGCAATTATGTATATCCTAATCAATGTTTACAAAAAAAACCGGTCATTGAAATGGTGGCAGCTTGGTTCATTCATGATTTAACTATAGTCAAACCAGTGATAGTTAATTAAATATTTCAATATCGTACAATTTATTAAGCAATGAATTAACATAAAATGATAAGAAATAAAACCAGAGAAAATATAGCATTAGCATAAAAGGACCATAATGTAAATCCTGCGTAGACAGAAAAATAATAAATAATAGTTAACCACATTTGGCGAGAGTGGACCTTATTCATTTATTATTATTTGTCTCAGAAACATATCGTTGGTTGAATAAAGGATAAAAGAAGTAAATAAATAATAATAATAAAAACTTGTCCAAACTGTTTTTTTGCCACTGGTTTTAGTGGTTCTCTAAGTGTCCGATCATTCAATTTTTCTAGATTGAAAACTGAGCCACTTCACTGGTTTTCTGGCCAAACTGGTTCACCCGGGTTTTCTTATCCATTATCCTAACTTCTCTCGTTTTCATCAACTCTTACAGTGTTGGCTTTGGCTGTTGTACCTGTTCTTTCCGTTGCTGTTCGCAAGTTTGGCCGTTACCTGCGTGAACTTTCTCATAAAACTCAAGCTGCTGCTGCATTAGCTTCATCAATTGCGGAGGTATGCCTTTTTCACCAAACAGATATCATAGGAAAAGATAGTTTAACTTATATTAATTTCATCTGTGTTGCACAGGAATCCTTTGGTGCAATAAGAACAGTAAGATCATTTGCCCAAGAAGATTTTGAAATAACGCGCTACTCAGAGAAAGTTAATGAAACACTTAATCTTGGACTTAAACAAGCTGTGAGTTAGCCAATTATATTTTGATACATTGTGTAACTTCTTTTGTTTACCTTTACAACATTTAATCTTATATGTATCTCTTTGGCAATGCAGAAAGTTGTTGGACTCTTTTCTGGAGGCCTTAATGCTGCATCTACACTTTCAGTTATTGTAGTTGTTATATATGGAGCTAATTTGACAATCAGGGGTTACATGTCCTCTGGTGATCTTACATCTTTCATTCTTTATAGTCTCTCAGGTAAGTTCTTTTTTCTATTTTTCCCATTTACAGTAGAATGAAACCTGGAAAACATTCACATTGAAAGTATGCATGATCCATGGATATTTTCTATTAGTTGTTTAAGATTCTTCTTGTTTATTCTCTTGATCTATTTCAGTGATATTTTAACTGTTGTATTTGAACTACCTGTGTTGTATTGATATTGACTCAGCTCCTTTGCCTTCTTGCAGTGGGTTCTTCTATATCTGGTCTGTCAGGATTGTATACAGTAGTTATGAAAGCTGCAGGTGCTAGCAGAAGGGTATTTCAACTTTTGGATCGTACCTCATCCATGCCCGAGCCAGGAAGTAAATGTCCACTGGGGTCAGTTTCATATAATTCCTAAAATATAACTTTGAGAAATTCTAGAAACACAAGACAACACACTTTGTACAGTAGGGTGAAATTAATGTGGTACCCACTAAATAGGAGGCAGGACCCCTCATCACTTTCTTCGTCCATGTGCTTAAGTAGCTCCTTTAGTCTAACCAGAGCGCCATTGTTGACATGTTCATCTTTGTTAATATCTTCTTTATCACGATTCTTATTGTCGACTTGGTCATAAATCTTGCAAATATTTGTCATAAGAAGCAAACCAGCAACACCTTGATCCATAACACCCAGAAATATGTTATCAAGTACCCTATCAGCAATTTCTAAGCCAGTAACCTCCATAATAACATTTGTGGATTCTTTGACAAGAAAACTTTCTTGGAAGGCTCCAACAAATTCCTTATTTTTAGTTTCCAGTTCTGAAACATTACAAGTTTCCTTCAGACAGGTAACAAGTAATATCTTGCTTCAACTAATGCATTTGGTTCAGTCCCCAGCTCCAAGCAGTTGATTTTCTCTGGTTCAGCTTCATCTGAATTGTGTGGTTCAACCACCGTGTCAATTTCTATCACAGAAGCCCATTTTACATCTACTCTAGAATCATATGATTGGCCTTCATATTCATTGTTTTGCTCTTCGAACTTAAGAGTATTTTCGGAACCCACCATCAAATCTATCTGCATACTAGATCCTTTTTCAGTATTTGGCGAGTCTTCTACTCGGGGCAAAACATTACTCATTTCTTGAAAAACACCATCATCAACAATATTGACAAATCCAATGTCCTTATCGTCAATCAAACTCATCTCGTACAAGCCATTCTCCCACAATTTAACCACCCTCCTTTTTCTATATGTTTTTTGTAATGAAATACTACTAGGGGTCTCAATCTTGGTGGTGCAAATCGAAACCGAATGACTAATAGCTCTTCTCCCACCAGTGCAGCATCAACCCCGATTGGATTCACAATTTCATCCAATGCATCAACTTGATGGAGAGCAATGAGTGCGTCAGTCGTGTCCACATATGTGATGTTGGTGGGAATCTCTTTTTAGGGCCTGCAACTTTGCAAAGAAATACTCCTTCGACTGATCTTTTGGAGTTGGATTTACTTGTGACACCAATATCTTGAAATCTTGGATCAAATTTTTCCCGCTCTCTCTGTCCGTGTTACTGTTGCCAAACTCTCATAAAATTTTCACACTCCGTGTCTGGGTCACTGCTGCCAAACTCTCAAATAACATGCTTCTCCTAGTGCCTCCAACTATCCGTAGTTGAGTTGTTGCAAGATCTTCCCATGATTTTGTTGCCAGATTTTAGCCTACTAGCCTGCATTTCCTTCCATGCTAATGATGGCTGGGCGCAACTTCTCTTTTGGAGCAATTTCCTGAATTTCGAAAACATTTTCAGCCCTTGCTGTCTACCCCATTGGATCGTTCCCTTCAAAGGTGGGTAATTCCACCCTTATCATCCAATGCATATGTACTTCTTCCTCTTCTTTGTCTAAATCCTCACTGAGCACCGTTTTTTTCTCCTCTCCTTCCCCCATTAATGGAGTTCTCACTTCTTTCAGAACTTCTTTCTCTCTTCTTGAATGACACAGTAATTCTTTAATTTCTTGGAAGTTATCTTGCATCTCCAAAATCATCCTTCCATGTTCGCTGGCCAATTTCTCCAAAGCAGCTATTCTCTTTTCCATGATTCCCCCTTCTCGGATCCAGCAAGCCGGACCAAATTGTTAGGAACCCAAAAACTGTGAGGAGAAAAACAAGACTGAAAAGAACTAAGAAAAACTCTCAAACTGAATTATTCCCCATTAGCCGTATAAGCCAAAGCTTTCAAAGGAAAATTGCTTTCCTTTCACGCAGAGAATTCTCCCTCCCAAAGTGAAAAGACTATCCACACAAAAGAATCCCCCAACCTCCCACAAGATAAGAATATACAGGCTTTTCTAGAAAGTCTCCAGCCCCCCGCCCACCCCCTTTACAACTACCCATTTTACTATTTTTATCTCTAAATTTCTTCCTAACCCTCTCATTACTTCCATGCCTAACACTTTTAGCTTAAACTTTTATTTCTTTGAATGAGAAATGGCACTGAATGCCTTTTATTGTAGTGATCAAGATGGGGAAGTAGAACTAGATGATGTGTGGTTTGCCTATCCATCACGCCCTAATCATCCAGTGCTCAAGGTAACAACTTCCCTTTAGTTTTATGTTCAGGCATTGCAAATGTTCTGGAATCCGGTAAATAATTAATCAAATTATACTGTACTGTTCATCTTTAGGGCATTACGTTGAAACTGCATCCTGGATCAAAGGTTGCTCTTGTTGGTCCAAGTGGTGGTGGAAAGGTATAGTACACATAGTTTTCCCTTTCTTGCTGTTTATTTTTGGAGTTAATCATTCTAAAAGGTTCTTATTTAATGATCTTGGGTTGAAGAGCCGTAGAAAGGTTAGCAAGGTGAAGTGAAAGAGAAAACATCATGCGAATTAATTTGTTTTTTATTTTGTGCAGAGTACAATTGCGAACTTAATTGAAAGATTTTACGACCCAACCAAGGGAAAGATTCTACTGAATGGGGTTCCTTTGGTAGAAATATCACACAAGCATTTACACAGAAAGGTAACTTGACCACAGTTTTTTTTTTCTTTTTTTTTTTATTTCAGATTTTAATTTTATTTCTTTATTTATTTTTCGATACAATCAAGTGTTTGAATTTAAATAATACAAATTTATTTTATCATTTCTGTTTACTGTCAAACACAGGCCATAGATTTTTAGGTTAGCACTGCAGCAGCTGTTTGAGTGTGGTGTAGGACACAATAAATCTTAACATTTTAGCAAATGAATATCAAAAGCACATTTTACCAACAAATTTATAATATTTAGCAGATGAATATCACACGTATATTTCAGTAAATATTAACTTTATATAAGACATTCATACACTACTGACAATGATTTACCCAATTTAGTGTTGTAGACTTGCAGTCTCGTGTTTTTAAGTTTTAGGAACGTAATGTCTTACAGTATTATGCATTGATGAGTATAGGATAAAATCCTGGTATATTGACTTAATAAGAAGTCGAGATGAAAAACTATTTATTAATTCATGCCTTGTACTACCTATCTTGTTGTGACTTACTACTGCTACATTTTTTACTGTGCTGTGTGATTGCCTTGCAATTGAGTTTGATACTGAAAATGTAAAGTTTGGTGCTTGAGTGGCGTATTACAGGTTTAATCTAATACGCCAATGGTAACAAGATTGGACTCCTCAAAATTTACATTTCTTTCGTGATTTGGATAAATTAATGCTGTTTGCTCATGCCTTTGCAGATCAGTATAGTGAGTCAGGAGCCTACACTCTTCAACTGTTCCATAGAGGAGAACATAGCTTATGGATTTGATGGCAAAGTGGACCCTGTTGATTTAGAGAATGCTTCTGTAATATTTTCTATCTTCTTTCTGCAATAAGACAGCTCTTTCCCTCTACTCTCATTTGCTCATTGTTGGTATGAATTTGAATGCAGAAAATGGCCAATGCACATGAATTTATATCAAAATTCCCAGAGAAATACCAGACCTTTGTTGGAGAGCGTGGGGTAAGGCTTTCCGGTGGGCAGAAACAGAGAATAGCAATTGCTAGAGCCCTTCTTATGAACCCAAAAATTCTCCTCTTGGATGAAGCTACCAGTGCCCTAGATGCTGAAAGTGAATACCTAGTGCAGGTGAGTTTGAGGTTCTTTTTCCACTTTCATGCTCACATAAACTTGTTTTTTCTCTTGCATAGTAGCTCATGGTGATGATTTGGAGCAGGATGCCATGGAGTCTCTCATGAAAGGAAGAACAGTTCTAGTCATTGCTCATAGGTTATCAACTGTTAAAACTGCTAACACCGTTGCAGTTGTATCCGATGGCCAAATAGTTGAGAGTGGCACCCATGATGAGCTTCTTAGCAAGGAGGGTGTCTATACTGCATTAGTCAAGAGACAACTACAAACAACAACAAAAGTCGAAATCTAGTCTCGCCCCAGCAAATTATGAATAACCAAACCAACCACCTCGCAAGAACAGTGGCATATGATGCTTAGACTCGACCTCCTAGGAAGACCTTCACTTCCACGGATGCAACTTACACCTTCTGTTTAATTCAGATCAAAGACGAGGGAAGCCAGAAAGAAATTGCAAATTAAATCCAAGTGGAAAGAGGAAGAAAGAAATTTTGAGTTTCTTTCCCAAAAGGTTAATTTTGCTTTTTCCCTTTAATTTTACTCAACCAACTAAAAGAAGACGTGTCATTATCTCATTTTCTTCCTTCTACTGCACCTTCAAATTTGTAATAGAAGATAATAGTGTTGAAATGGTTATGCTTACAGTGCTTTAAAAAACCCTTTTTTTTTATATTTGTTTTTCATAATTCGGGTCTCTTTTCAAAAGGGTTTTTGAGGCATACTTTAAAAAATATATTGATTTATTGAAGTTAATTCATAAATCAAATGAACTGAATTTAATTTACAAAATGAATTTATTAAGTAAATAAACTAAATTTTAAGTTCAATTCTACTAATTTATGAGCCAACTATGTGTGTGTGTATATATAGCATATTTAATGTTATAATTTATACGGTTGTATTTGTATAATTATTTTTTACTGTTTTTCTTTTGTATAAAATAGATAAACAAAAATATGTAAAAGAATAAAAAATTCAAAACTTCAATAGTTGAATTCATAGTGATTTCTGTTCAGAACTAAACGAGCTAATTCTTGCAGAACTAATCCTTGCTAAGTCCACTTTACTTATTTTCTGTTCTAATAAGTTTTAACCTTTATAAGACTGGCAGAATGTCTAATTATAAATTCTCGACGGAAACTTTTTAATCCAAAAGAGCTTCTCAATTTAAATATAGTAAATGAGCAATTTGAGCTAAATAAAAGTTATAAAATGAAAATTGAAATTTATATGAGACAAAATAATATAAAACTTGTATATTATAGCTGCTTTACCCCTGTAAACATTATTTATATTTTTATTTGCAATTGAGTTATATTGTTGAATTGGATAAAATTACTAGTCAAACTAGAACGGCCTCACTCTAAGTGATTTATACATTTGGTACTAATGTGGATTGTTATATAATTCAATATTGAGTTAAAAAAAAATTATGGTAAGGTGCAGGAATCATTATCTTATCCTCATCCCAAAAATAAAAATTCTTTAACTTTATAGTAAAATTCCAATGTTGCCTTCATCTTTATTCTGTATACATAATTGTATTAAAAAAAATCATTTTGGTGTTATCTAGTATTCCATACATTAATTAACACAAGTTTCAAATAATTTGAGAATTGGTTGTTATGAAAATTGTGAAGTTAATACTTGTAAATTTTGATGTTATTTTTTCTGTAAATTAACATAGGTAACACATGAAAAAAAAAATAGAATGATAAAAAAAAAACACATGAAACAAATTGAATTAATAATTATTTAAATTTTGATATTCATCTTTTATCTTTCCAATTTTAATATATGATGATGATAAAAAAAATTATGATAATAAAATATTATATTATATTAAATAAAACATCTTTTATACAAGTAATATATTTATGAGAATAAACTAGAAAACAAATGTAATTATACAAAACACATTCTATACTATAAAAATAAACAATAAATAAATATTAACAAAAGTAAAAATATCAAATGCATGTTTTATAAACAATTTGATACACTTTCAAAATAAATTGTACAAAGAAAAAAAATGAGAATACAATGAAATATTTAAAAAAATTGTCAAATGTTAATCAGTTAAGATGTAATGAAAATTGTTTTAGTGACAAATTTTTTAAAATGAAACAATAACTAAAAAAATGAAGGTTTTTGTTTTATTTAGTCAATTAAAGATTTATACACAATGGAATATTTAAAATTGATAGTTATATATCTCATGTGAAAGAAAAATAATAAATAAAAATATAAAGATTAGAAATAATCAAATGTGACTTATAAACTATTTAATTTAATACATCATTTTAACACAAAAAAGAAAAAATACATTTAGGTGAGTTTTATGAATATGAAACAAACAAGCAATTAAAAGAGAAGAAATAAGAATGTTGAGAAAAAAAATTTGAAAAGAGGAATTATGAAATTATGTGTTTTAAGTAGGGATCTCAACAGGTCGGGTCCGGCACGGATAGTACTTACCCGCAACTTGACCTGACAAAAAAAAATTTACCCGCTATCCGATCCGTTACTTGCACAAATACCTGCTTAAAAAATATCTGCGGATATTTTAAAACCCGTGGATACCCGCAAATATTTAAAAAAAAATATTTTTATAAATTATTAAAATAAAATTTATAGAATTACAAAAAATATATAAAGTATAATATAAATTAAAATTTAATTTTTGTTTCGGTTGAATTGGTCTGAGGGTTGGTCGTTCTTTTTTGTTTTGTTCTCTTTTCATCTTCAATCCTTCCTGAGAATTTCATCCCCCTCTGATGGGTTGTTGACCTATAGAAGACATTTCTACGCTCAAGTAAGATACTCAAGTAAGATATGTTTCATAAGGAGGTATATATTTTATTAGGATATAAGAGGATGATTGTATAGGGCCTATGGCAGACAAGCGCATTGATTAACTTGCAGTATATTTTTAGGCAATCTAATCCAATTTAATATAGTACAATTTTAATTAAATTTAACCTTGTAAATATAAATTAATGTTAATTTTAATTAAATTTAACTTAATAAAATAAAAATTATATTTTATTTTTATTTTTTGCGGGTAGCCGATATCTGCGGATACGCATAATATAATATCCATACCCGACTCGTCTATTAACGGATATTAAAATGCCCGCTATCCACGAATTTCGGATAGTAAATATCCACGAGTATCAACTATCCCTCGCGGATATCCGCGAGGAAGAATTTTTTTGCCATCCTTAATTTTAAGTCATCTAATAAACTACATTGGGTATATATATATATATATATATATATATATATATATATATATATATATATAGGTTAAATACGTTTTTAGTCCCTATACTTTCGGCGATTTTGGGTTTAGTCCCTCTTTCAAACTAAGGTACAATTTAGTCCTTCAACTTTAGAAAACTCTGGTTTTAGTCATTTTACCAAATTTTTTTAACTTTATTTGCTGTTTCTAAAGTTAAAAAAATTTGGTAAAATGACTAAAACCAGAGTTTTCTAAAGTTGAAGGACTAAATTGTACCTTAGTTTAAAAGAGAGACTAAATCCAAAATCGCTCCAAAATATAAAGACTAAAAACATATTTAACCCTATATATATATATATATATAAACCATCTACTATCATACTAAATTTAAAAATAATATATTATTTATATCCATGTTCATATTTAACTAATGTAAAAAAAATTTAAAAAAAAACAATACTTTTAGTCTTTAAAATTATATTATTTTCTTTTTCTTTCAGCTTTATATTTTATTTTCTCTTTTTTAATAATTTGGCTTATCATAAAATCAATTTAAAATATTTTTTATGTATCATATTTTAATATTTATACTTTTTTTAATATTTTTATTTATTGTTTATTTTTTTATATAATAAAATTTATCTTTTAAGTGTTCGATAACATTAACTTTTAGTAACTAAGTAATATAAAAAAATATCTTTTTCTATTTTCTTATTCTTAATTTATATTTTATATGTAAAGCTTTTTTTTTTGTTTTTTCTAAAAAAATTTCATTATCTTTCAATAATTTTACTAATTTAATACTTGAAAAACTTTTTTTAGATTTAAAATGTATTTATCATCTTAACATATATTTAAGTGTGTATATATATATATATATATATATATATATATATATATATATATATTTTTTTTTTTTTTTTATTTATTTATTTATTTTTCTTTATACGATTTTATTTGAAGATATATCAAATTGGTTTTAAGAGACATATTTGATTATCTTTATTTTTTTTAATATTTTTATTTGTTATTAATTTTTATTATGTACTATTATTTTGATATTTTTATTTTTAAATTTATTATCATAATTATAATTTAATTTATATAATTATTTAAAAATATTATTTACTATAATATAATAATTTAATAAAATTGTGGAAAATCTTGTTTATCACCATATAATATATACTGAAATTAAAAGATAAAATATTTATATTAAATTTTAATTATTATAAGTTTAATTTTTTTATCATTTTATTTAAGTGATGTATTATATTTTGAATATTTATTTTATTTTTGTAATTTTTAAAAATTTATCAACTTTCTTTGTTTACAAATTTAATAAATATTTTATTTTTCATAAAAGATAGAAGTAGTGTATAAAATTACCACTTCCAGTTAAAAAATAATTACAAGTTGAATATACAAACGAAACTTCTATTAATAAAAATTTTAAACCATTAAAAATATTAAAAACTATATACCCCTTCTTGATAGGATGTAAAAGAAAATTTGCAAATTATTCATATAAATAAATTTTAAAAAACCCTTTTCCATTGAAGGTCTGTTACAATGCATTGGTATGCAATGGTTTTGAAGACGTAACAGTTTGAAAAATGCAGAGTTTAGTTCGCAGAGTGGTGGTGGAACACAATCCCCATGGTCACGCCAAATCTCACAGTATCTTCTACACCTTCTCCTCTATTCTCAAACCTTCACAACCCCATTTGCATCAACGCAACCACATTCCCTCTTCCTTCCCCACTCACCAATCTCTTAACTTTCACTCATGTCGCTCATTTTCTTCCAAACTCCGCCCCTTTCTCTCCCGACCAATGATCTCGCGTTGCTTCGCCTTCAACTCTCTCCTCGGAGTCCGCGCCAGAAGCCTCTCACTAGATCACAGGTCAATTCTTCAGTATTTTCGTCGGCACAACTTCAATTTTAACTACAATAGTGATTTCTCTCGGCGTTCCTGGTAATTTTCCCTGACACTATTCGTCGAATCATCGCTTCGTCTTTTCTTGTTCCAATGCCGCCTGGGTTTAATTAGGTTTTTTTTTTGTTTGTTTGTCATTTTCTTCTGTTTTCTGAAACAAGTATATATTCCTTGCCTGATTGTACCGCGAGGTTGAATGCTCATTGGGGTCATCATACTGAGTTATTCTTTGATTAACTAGACGATATACTGATGAATTGAGCATCACATTCTAGTTAAAATTAACTCTTATGCTTGAGCTTCTAAAAGTTAACTTCAACTATCCTTCTAAATGGTTGGTTAACGAGTTACTTGACCTAGACGCGAAACCAAAAATTGAAGATATTTTATGATTGGAGAGAGTCTACATGACAAAATCTTAACTTAAAGGAAAGTTTCTTGTCAGTTTCTTTAACATCACTGTTTCTTATATAACAAACTGTTTTTTTCCTAAGCTAAACAATTTCCAAGTAGAATATATTTGAAATTGAATTAATTGAAAATAAAAAAAATATAGAATTGTGAGTTTCTTGAAGTTTTTTGAAATCTCTTACTCCTGGAGCAAGACTGATTATGATTTTCTTAAAATTAATGTGGTTTGAAATCCCGGAAAGTACTATCGACCACAAACAGTGGTTTAAAAAATTCTTGTAAGGAATCTCTCTATTCGAGGAACAACTTTGAATTTAGCCAGTGAAATGAATTTAGTTCATTTTATTTTTATTGTCGCCTTCTCTATAAGTACTTGAGGCCCAAAACTGCCTAACTTTTTAAACATTAATTTCATTTCGAGAACATGACATTTTTATCATATAATTTAGAAAGGTCAGGGTGTCTAAACTGTAGTACACTTGTTTAGTCTGTTTGCAATTTTACATATAATATGGTCATTTCAGTAATAAATTTGATCCTGTTTGCAGGAGATCATGGCTCCGTGGGCTAACATCTAATGACGTGGTTTTGGGCTTGATTATAGCTAATGTTGGTATTTTTTTATTGTGGAGGATAGCAGATGAGAAGTTTATGATGAACAATTTTACCGTGAGTTTCTTGATTTACAACTTGATTTTGCCACTGGTAGAAATAATTTCCTGAGATTTGCTTTGGCTCACCTGTGTTGGTCAATCACTTGTTTCTTAGCCAACCTTCGTCATAAGATGGTGTTATAGTGGCATAATATATCACTAATGTCTTTGCAGCTTTATCAACGCAATTTTTTTTTATCAAGGATAGAAAGGGAAAATCCTAGAGTTTTGAAGCTTTAATTAATTCCTGACAACCATTACATCCTCATTTTGAAGTCGAAGTTTATTTTTTAGAGATACTATGGGATGCTTGAAGCAAATTCACACCTGATTTATATATATTATTATGTGTGAAGATTGATTCAGTAAGGTCTTGTTAAGGTTCCTAGACCGTTTAACTATGCTAAACCCTCCAACAAAAGAAATGCAACTTCTAGCCTATGTGGTGGATAGTCTCACTAGAACTTCTGTCTGAAGAAGCTGCCTAAATTGACGTTTCAAATTAGTAGGAGGAAGCACTCTTCGTGTGTCTTCTCTCATTAGTTCAAGCATGTTTCACTAAAGTTAGTTATGGTTGTTATGTTGAATAAATAGGAACCTGTATCTACAATTATTGTTAATTGAGAGTTGTTGTCCAAGTATATTAACAAGAAACCGTGAGAGTTGAGCTAGAATTCACTGAGAGAGAAATTTCAAGTTGTAATCTCTATTCATAGCAGATTGTGTCGTTGGTGTACATTGAAGTTTGTTAACACTTAAATTGAACCATGTTATTTTTGTGTAGATTCTTTCCTGTCCTTAGTTTACATTTTCGGATTCTCTGTTATCTGTGTATCATTTACGTGGTAAACACTTTTGGAATGAGTTTGATTTAAGCTGTTTCATGACAATATGGATTTTGTTAGCACATGCAAAAATATCTCATCATAGCTTAGATTATCCTCTACGCATGATTATTTTCCTTATTTCCTTATTAGTTCTTTGAATTAGGTATTGCGTTTCATGTTATCATAAATTGTTTCCCTAATTAGTTAGGATTTTGATTAATATATACTATAAATAAAGATTAGTGTGTAGGTTTTACAAAATTTAAATCACACTATTATGTTCATATGTTGTAATACATCTAAATTAATATCAATATGTGTTTCAATCCCATTTATCTTTCTCCACCACTCTGTACCTAAACCTTGTATAATTTCAAATGATATAATCAAACATCAAAGAGTGTTGCACATTATCCGCTGTTGAATGATGGAACTGAGAAATGTGTTGTTTCAACCTTCAATGTTATTGTCTGTATGGATTAAACACCATCTAGACTTCTAATTCAATTACTTGTTGTGAATAGATCTCTTTGGACAATATTAAGAGTGGACGTTTGCACACTTTGATTACCAATGCATTTAGTCACGTAGATACCTGGCATATAGTTTCCAATATGGTTGGACTCTACTTCTTTGGATTGAATGTAAGTGGCCACTTTTGTATCATTATTTTTCACTAGTTTTTGTCTACATTAAATGTTTTTATTCTTATTTTTATTTATTTTAAAATTCTATTGTCGTTTTAATAGGTGTATCTCTTCCTTTTTTTGCCACCATGTGTTAGGAGTTAAATTACTACTATATGTTAGAACTTGGAGTTAACCTTTGGATCAATAAGATTTGAAGCCATGATTTAAAAACAAGAAGGATATTATTCTCATTGAAAATACACAATAACTTGATTTAATTATTATTGGCAGATGTACTCCACCATATGGGCCTAGATCAATCTCTATTTAAATAATGTCCATTTTATATACTGGTGGAAACACTAACGCAATAGCCACATTAGGTAAGATAACAGAAAATAGTTATCGTAACATAAAAGTAATTACCAAAACTGTAACATTCCAAAGTTTTTAAATTTAAACAAAGAACCTTTACATGAACTAGAGAAAATTGACACCAAACTTTCTATTTTACATTTCAGCTCCACCATTTTCTAGCATCGGCTTACCACTGACATCCTCTAAAGTACACACCATAAAGTGATCATTGCAAAAAAGAAGACAAAACACATAAACAGACAACACAAAAGTAAGGGAAAACTAATATTAAAAGAAACAAACACAGGATATCAGAATTCATCATACATAAAGTTCATACCAAATTAAACAAACATCCTAGGCATACCATGAACCTCTACTGCTCTGCAGAGCCATTGCCAATGAGCTTTACTCTACCACACTTATAAGGTTAGATTCTATTGCGTCTTAGGCCATATTGGAAGCACCTAGACTAAGACCTCTTGTTACTCTCATCACATGTATCACTTCTTTTTAATTGAGAATGAATGATCATTAGAGTGTCAAGATAAACCCCCAAGACTGAGCTCCCTACATTCATACCAACAACACTGTAATACAACCATTAAGAATTCTCCTTAGAACTCTTACAAACCTCTCATCCATCCAATCATATGTTCCAAACCATACCATAGATCATAAAATTAACCATCATACCATTTAAAACTATGCACATAAGAGAAAGGAAGTTAAAACAACCAATCAGACTCAGACCCACTCGCCTAGTGCCAAAAACATAATTCCTAGCGAGCACAGGCTCGCCCAACGAACCAAACCACTCGCTCAACGAGAATAGAGGCAAAGAGCTTCTCCAGCCCAACGAGCTAACTCGCCTAGCCTCTGAAACTCACTGCCAAAAATCCCCAAAACTCGTCCAGCGAGTAATATCCACTCGCCTAGCGAGAGCCAAAACAGTGAACTCCACAAGCCCAGCGAACTGGCTCGCCTAGCCACTGAAACTCACTGCCAGAACCCTCATATACTCGTCCAGCGAACCCCTTTTGCTCGCCTAGCCACTAAGCATAATTCTGCAGCACCAAAGTCTGTAGAGTTTTCAACTGTCAGCCCCTCATGATCTATCCTAATCACCGTTACAAACTTCTACCACTCCTAGATAGAATTCTAAGCTACAATTGACCTAACAAAAAGTGTATGAACCAAATTAAACTAGTTTTAAACTAATTTTACAACAAGGTTCCAACTCAAATTAACCAAAACCTCTCTTTAGAGACCATAATTCAATTCTAAAAGTTTTAGCTCATGACTAAACCATATAGGGGTCTAAACAAGTCACAAATGACTCAAAGACAGACCTCAAATGCTCAAACCTGCCTGAAACCTACCAAAACAAAATCTCACTCTCCAAAACCCCTAAATTAAGTCTAAAAACCTTCCTAAACCACCCTATTGACTCATACTCATTTCCATATCAGATTTTTAGCCACTCAAGCTACCAACAAGTCTCAATTGTCCCTACAACATGTCCTAGATTAAAGTTTCTCTCCTTAGACACTTACTTTTAAAACTCACCTATCAAAACCTCCATTTTAACCCAAAACAAATGACCTATAACTCAGCCTAATTCCTTTCTCTTCAACATTACCACAGATATTACATCCCTGACTTCAAAATCACAGCATTCATGACAATATTCAAGTCCAAACAAAAACATCAAAGTCCATAAACAATCATTCAACCAATTACATGCATCCAACTACACTTAATGCTAATAACCATCATTTTAGATATAACAATCAACATACATTAAATCCACGTACCATTAACTATCAGTTCATGCTTCATAATACAAATTAAAGACCAACAAATTAGTTTCCCTTACCTTTTAAAAGACCAATTGCTCTAGAGAACCCTATTCCACTCACACAGTTCAAGGAGCTCTATCTGTACCTACAGACAACAAAAACACAATCAGGGTATACTATTAGTATCATTGATCAATAGAGAGTCTTATAGAAGTCTCGAACATTACATGCAAAATGAGTGGGCCCATATGCAACAAAAGAAAGAAAGGACCAGAGAAAATAGGTCGAAACTTAACTTATTCAAACGGAGAAACTAATCGGTCTAAATTGAAGAGCTTGCAGTCAGGATCACTCATACGGTCTCAATTCTTCAATTAGATGAACAAAAAAGAAGAATTCCTAGAGAGAAATAAGAGAATTCTAGAAAAGTGGTTTCTAGAGAGATAATGTGTTTTAAAATAATGAAACTCGTTTATAACAAATCCATTTATATTAAAACCTTTTAATATTAAAATAATTGAGTCCCACTATTTTTAAATCACTACCATTTCTAAATTACAATTTTCTAGGTCTTTACAAAAACAATAAGTGTAAAATTGTACTACAAAATGTATATATGAAAAACAGATATCAAAATTAGTTACAGAAATATAGAAATAGAAAACAATTATCTACAGAAGTAGTTACCAAAACAATAAAGGTAAATTGTACAATGAAATGTGTATACAAGAAGCAGTTATCAGAATTGGTATCCTCTTTATCTATTAGCATGGATAACATATTCATTTGTTGTGCTTGAGACACAGGGGTTCCATCATTTGACTTTCTGTAAGGGCTGAAGGGCCCATTCCCCTCACTCCTCCCAGAAGCCCAAACATAGTTGTTACTCCAGCTCTAGCAGTTGAGAATCTGTTAGAGGAGAGAGCCAAAAGAACCACAAAACAACCACGTCACCTAAAGGATTATGTGGTCACGTGTCCAGCAACCAGGAAAAAGGGGAATTCGGTTAGCAAGAAATGGTTGCTACTGCAAGGCAGAGCCAAGTGCATATATAATACAATACTGTAATAGAGAGGGGACAAGAATATAACAGAAAAATTCCTTCTCTGAAATTTTTCTCTCTTCCTCTCTGAATATTATTCTCTCTTCTCTTCCATCTTCCTTTTTCTCTTCCCTGCGGCATCCTTACACTTTCTATCATTTATTCCTACATGATATCTTGAGTCTAGTTGAATTTGTGCCCTCTTGGTAGACCCATTGCTTATCATGCCATTTTTTCTTCAAATATCATGTTTCTTTCCAATTTTTGGTATCCTCTCATTGTTGTGCCTTCTTTTTTCGGCCATTTTCTGCCATTTTCCACTGGCACTATCCGTTGTCGTCATCTCCAGCTTTCCAACCAATGACCCCACATTAGAATTGCCCTACCCAAATGACCATTGTGATGCCAAAGTTGGTGATGCCATAAGGCCTCATACTCGCCTAGAAGCAAGCAACTTTTTTCTTTTTCCCTCACTGAAAGCCACCTGTGGTGGGGCATTTGGCATCGTTTCAGCCAACCTCACTAGTGCCAAACCCATTTGTGATAACCAAGTCTTCCTTAATATTGCCTCAAATCCAATATTTCAGGAGAGAACCAAACATATTGAAATAAATTGTTTCTTCATTCATGAAGAGATTGTATTTGGAGATACTACTACTTAGTTTGTTAACTCCAGTGATTAGTTGGAAGATATCTTTACCAAATCTCTTTGGGGTCCTAAAATTAATGATATTTGTAACAAAGCTTGGTGCATATGCTAGCTTGAGGGGAGTGCTAGATGTATTTTACCATATGGACCTAGGCCTCTATGTAATACAATGTACATTCTATATATAGTAGGCTTTTTTTCGTGCTTGAGACACACAGGGATTCCATCATGTAGCTCTATCATTTATTCCTACTATTGTTCTTATAGCATGTAGCTTGGTTAGTTGGCTTGTTAAAAAAATCAGTTTAATTTAGATGCCATCACTTGGTTGATAAGCTTTATCATGCTTTTCTTCAATAAATACTGTGTTTTAAGCATCTATTACTCTTTAACCATTCCCATTGGGTTTTGGGCAGGTTGGAAGAAATTTTGGACCCGAATTTCTGCTGAAGCTGTATCTTTCAGGGGCAGTTGTTGGCGCTGTTTTTTACTTAATACACCAGGCCTTTAAAGCGCAAACATCAAAGGTCCCATGATTACAATTTGAATGCCATGCCTCTTGAGCTATTCTATTATTCTTTCTTTCCTTTTTCAGAGCAAATAAATCAACAAAAAAATTGATTTCTGCCTACTTCATAAACTACTTCTTCAAATCACAACCTTTCCCAATATAATTTCTATATTTTACTTTCATTTTGATTTACGTACATGTAAGGTTGTAAGTTTTGAAACTCATGAAGTTAAAACTTTTCTGGAAATGTTTTGTGCATTTAATTTAGAACAAAATTCTATAAATGATTTTCCAATAAGTTGTTTTACTATAGTATGCAATGGTAAATTGATAAACATATTTATGCCTAGGTGGTGATTACTGGCTAGCAAATAATTTCATCATATGAGCAAAAGTGAATACTTTATCTCTTATTGAATTTCAAAGTTTCTCTGCTTTCTGTTTGCAACAGGACTTGGCAGCTATGATTGCGACAAGGGAATTAGCATTGGTAAGCTTTTAGAAACTATATAATGGGTTCCTCTTCTTAAGAAATATTGGACGTGCTTTCTGCTAAAAGACGTTTTTGGTTTGACTTACCAGCTATGTTTTCATGGAATTATCTTTTACCTTTTACTTTGAAACTTTGTTGATTTCTTGAAATAATTTCTATTCAGATCCAATAAAGAGGATATTGCTTCATAAATTTAATTTTGCATGGGTGCTAAGTAAGACAGGGCAGAAAAATTCTAGCTGGTTACATTCAATGTAGTTAATGATTTCTTTCCATCTCGTGCTCTACCCGTTTTTTAGTACATCATGGCATTCATCAATGTGTACGTGACTTGGCATTTCGTACCAGCATTGATCTACTCTGTGCTGTCCATTGCTCTCAATTACGTTCTCCTAGTTGAAGGAAATTTCATTTTTAATGTTCTCTTAAATCTTAAATTGTTCCTATCATTATAACTAGAATATCAAGTTATTTAAGGATAGACATAGAAAATTAATGTTTTTGTATAGCTTAAGACATTAGTTAAAATCATTGCCTGTGATTAATTGAACTAGAACTTGGCAATCGTTAGGGGGCAAGTGGAGCTGTGAATGCTGTTATGCTACTTGACATATTTCTCTTTCCAAAAGCAACCCTCTACCTTGACTTCTTTATACCAGTTCCTGCGATCTTACTGGTATGTTCTTCTCAACCTTTTATCATGTTAAGCCAAGATTGTGAAGTTTATGATGCAGATACTTACATATCCTTTTCTTGTCTTATGATTTCTTGTTAATTAAGGGCATCTTTTTTATTGGGAGAGATATGCTCAGGATACTAGAGGTATGGTGAACTCCAAGGCTTACTCTCGTTCATAATATTTTCCATCTTGAGTATTTTTGTTGTAGAGATGATCAAATGCTAGAGTTGTAACTAGTTCAATGACATCAGCATAATTTTTTGCAGAATAGTCACTAGGATAGGGTTGGTTCCTTAGTTGTAATGGCTTTGGGTAGTTTATACGAGATTCACGGCTCTAAACTTATTGTCACTATTCTACTAAAAAGTACAATCTGTTTCAAGATTGAATAGGTGTTGTCCTGTCTATGGTAATTTATTTATAAACAAATGGGTCTTTTTGTTACAATCTAGATGCCTTAACATAATGGTTAATCACAAATAGCCAAGCCAATTTCATAAATTCTATTTGATTAAGGTTTAGAAACAATGAAAAAATAGCCTTATACATATATATCATACAAATGATGTTTAACTCCTAACGCGATAGTTTTAAACTATGAATTGTCAAAACAACTTCATCATCAGTCACATGGTGGTCATTGGGTTGATCAGAAACCTAATTCTTAGGAGTATTTACAATGAGATCCCGTGTGATGTACTCTCCTCACTGGTTTTCTTTGAGCACGTCCAAACCATTTTAATGAATTTTCTTTGATCATCGTTTCCCAAGAAGCTGCCATGTTATCATGTTGTATTTTGTCCATGTGTAACCACACATATATTTTAACACTATCTAAAACTGATACTTTAAAAACCCATTGCACATAAGTAATCACATGATATTATTTGAACTACAGTTGTCGTCTATCAATCTATGGCAGAATACTAAAGAGTGTTGTTGATTGTCAAATTGCAGGGAGACAATCGAGTATCAGGATCTGTTCATTTGGGGGGTGCTGTGGTTGCAGCCATAGCTTGGGCAGGTGTTCGGAAAGGAAGATTCTAAATCCCTTTTCAAAACTTGGAAAACTGTGTGAATCTTTCCTTTCAGGTTTACTACTTTTCTTTTCAGGTTTGAATGATATATTATTAATGTTAAACACTTTAGTCTTCTAAACTGAAAAAGAGAATGTTATCCCATTTATCATCCAAAGAAACATGTTTCCCCTCAATATTTTTGCCCACGTTAGACATTTAAATTTACATTCTTTAACCAAAGTAGTTTTTAGGGGTTATTCACGTAGTTTTTTTCTCTTATATCAAGTTTTGAATTTGAATTTTTTATTTTTTAAATGTTATCCTTACTTTTAATTCCAATTTGATTTCAAAATTAAAATTTGATATTATCATATTGAAGGTATTTTATTTTCATTTTAGATGAGCTAAATAATCATCTTAATTAATTTAATTACAAACCAATTAATTTTGATACTATATTAACAAAAGTATCAAATAATTTGATTTTTAATTTTTTTCTCTCTTTATATATGTTTAATGTAATATTGTAAAACATTGATTAGTCATTATTAAACAATACCTCTTTTCATTAATTGCAATTTTTTATAAAATTTAGTTAAATTTAAAAATTATCAAAGGTGTCCCAAAAATTGTCAATGACTTTTTAAAAAAAAAAAAAAAACTATTGCTAGGTTAGAATTTTATACAGCAACGAATTTATTTATATGTATTTATAATATGTAGTTTTCTGCAAGTTGTGAAATTGGTTAATTAAAACGACTAACCTTTTTTAATTATATATTTATTCATTTATATCGAATTTTACATAAATTGAACATTTTTATATGCTGCCCATCAATAGCCATTTACTTGTATTTTGAATAGATAATTATCAATAAAAATAAATTCGTGTGATGAAGAAAAATAGGTTTTGGTCTACATTAAATTTTAAGAGTTTAATCCACTTTTAAGAGCTTTTGATCGGACTATTAGATTTTAAAATTTCAAATTCTATAATTAAATATTAATTTTATATTTGGATTAGAAGTGAAATAAAATGCAAGGAAATAAAATAAAAATATGTTATTTTAATTAATAGAAATAAAATGAAAGAAATGGAAAAAAAAAACCATTTCAGTTCTTCAGATGAGTGAAAACGTAGAAAAAAAATAAGCCCTGCAAAAATATTCTCATACTAGTTAAAAATATTTTTTTACCCAACTATTTTTTCTTAACATAAGATTATTTATTATTTTAAATGATAATTTATCCTGAAAAAACATTATTTATGAGTATAAAATAATTTGGGCAAAAGTAAATAAACATTTGCATATTTCACTTTTAGTAAAAAAAATTATTGTAAAAAAACTTTAATTATGTTAGTTTTGATTGAATTTGGAAATACTCGTGTTAAAAAGAAAATTAAGAAATCAACCAAATAAATAAAAAAAAGAAAAGAACAACAATGTTTTCATATATTCCTTCCCGTCTGTTCTTGGAAAGCCTAAACCTTATCCCTCCAAAACCCCAATTTTTCTCTGCACCAAGCAATTATCTTTCATCTTCCAACTTCAAATTCACTCTCACCTTCTTCTTCCTCTTCTCCTTCTTCTTCTATTCACTCTTCACCCTCTCTCAGAGCATCGACATGTTCACTTCTTCAACCCCCACTTCCCTCCGCACCCCAATCCTTCATCACCCACTTCCCTCCTCACCCTTCCGTACCAACTTCTCCCCTATCACCCTCCCACCTTTCCACCGCACCCTCTCCTTCCTCCCCCCTCCGCCGCTCCTCCCGGCGGTTCCCGCCATCTCGACCGCCGCGAAGGCGGACAAGTCCGGTGAGCAGAAGTGGGTCCACGAGGGCCTTATCATGGAGTCCCTCCCCAACGGCATGTTTCGTGTTCGCCTCGACAACGAGGACCTCATCCTTGGCTACATCTCCGGTAAAATCCGAAAAAATTACGTTCGAATCCTCCCGGGTGACAGGGTTAAGGTGGAGGTCAGCCGCTACGACTCCTCCAAAGGACGCATAGTTTATAGGCTTCGCTCCAGCACCCCCTCCTAATACACCCACAACCTGTTTGAAAAATTCACCAACACAACGAGTATGCATAGTCGTTGCTGTATAAAAAAGGTTGCAAAAAAGAAAATTATGATAATGCTTCGTTCTGTGATTTGCTGCTATTAATTTCGTTTTAGTTTCTTCTTTTCAGTCACTCTTGTCTTGTTAGTTGTTATTAGAGTGGGCAGTATTTTCGATTCCCAATCATTGATGCTGCGGGAAATTACAGAAAATTACAGACCAATAAGATACCATTGTGGAGGCCCCTAAGATATTGCGGTTCCAGACATTTTTTTTAACCTCCAGTGATGTGTTTGTGGTGAAATTGGGTTTCTTTGCTTTAACTGAAGCTTTTGTTTTAGTGTTTAAGACTGTGAAGGTTAATCATTTTAGTCTGTCATGTTTTAGTTTCTGACTTGGAAAATGTTCATTCATTGTTACAAGATTTTCTGATAGGTGACAAGATGTAAAACTTTAAGTTAGTTTGTTAGCTACCATTAGCTGGGTTTTCTGATTATGCTGCACTTCAATTCAAATCTTTATTAGGTGAATTAGTGAGAGGAGATTTCAGTAGTGTGCCTTGATAGAATAAAAAAAAAAGGAAAAGGGATCTTTTTGATGCAGAATTGCCTTGCCGAATGTGTAAATGTGTAGAAGTACGGTGTACTTTTATGATAAACTTGGAAGGGTCAGTTTTTCTTCTACTGCTACCTTCGGGCTAGTTTAAAAATGTTCATGATAATTAGTTAATCATACGATTTTTAGTCCATTTGTTTTTATGTAGCACGATGTAAAAGAGGTTTTGCGAATCTATATTGACATAAAGAGGTAGAGTAGCTATGTGTGGTTTTCTTGAGAACTGAATATGTAAGTATCCTTATCCAATGATCTATATAAATCATTTATTATTGCTACGTGCATCAACTCCTTACCTTTTCCAATTTTGGTTCAGAAACATAAAAAAACATACTAATCAATCAGTATATGCATTAAATTTCAACCTTTGAAGAAAATCAGCATGAAAAATATTCGTAACAGTTAATAAGAGAATCTCATCGACTGCATAGTTCAGAGCTCCCATCATCTGCTTATTTTCCATTTGAAACACGAGAATAAGAGAAACAGTGAGTTTGATAAGAATATCTTTTTAGAAATGTTCATCATAAAAGTTGTTAAAATTGCTGCTACATGAGAATGTGGTTCGGCATGTTTATCTTCGGGTAGAGTTGAAGTAAAGCTCAAATCAAAATCAGTAAGTTCCTATACAAAACACAGTTGACTCCTGTAGCACAAATTGCTATATGGAAAACTCTGGTTTTAAAAGTGCAAGTCTGCTCCTTTTACTCTGAGAAAGATTTTTGTTGGTATTTTATAAGAAAACAGACTCCTTTAATAGGAACAAGAATGAATAGAAAAGAATTAGAAAAAATATTGAAGGAGAACAGTAAAAATTTACATTATTAAATCAGAAAATATTATAATTTATAAAACTTAAAAATAACAATGTGTTTCTAGAAATTAGCCTTTAAATAAAATGTATGAATAAAAATAATAAACTTAACTTATTGCTTAAAACTAGAAAAACTATGATAATTAAAAAAATAAAATAAAATAAAAAGGAAACATGTTTAAGTCCTGAAATATTTTTCTAACAATTTTATAATGAATGTTGTTCATTCTTTTATATTATTGTCCATGTATGTACCAGAGGTCACTTCCTTGATGTGCAATTTTTAATATTGGATTGTTGAAAAAATCTTCAATTGCATAATAGGTAGACCTAAATCATTGATTATGGATAAAACACAGAAAGAAAAATAATAGAAAAGTTGAAAGATTTTTTTTTTCTAAATAATAATAATACACTTCCACAGCAAGAATAACATTCATTAGTCATCCTTATTGTAATTTCAAAATAATTATTACAAAAATTAACATTTTCATATATAATCTTTTGTAGTTAAATGATAATTAATGTATTGTCCAGCTTTATTCTTTATAGTTAGCCAAATAAAAAAATAGTATGAATTAACTAAAATGTATATACCTTTTGAAAGAAAAACTATAAAAATTAACAAATTTATATTAAGAAAACACACCCACATTGTATTAATATAGTTTCTTTTATAAAAGGTAAAAGTATAAACAATTTCAAAATCTATCTTAATAATAATAATTATTACTATTACTATTATTAAACGTATCAAAGCATATATTGTTAAATTATTATCAAATCAAATATAATAATCAGTTCTTAATATCTTATCCATGATTCTCACACAATTTAACCCTTTGGATTTTCTTAAACAAAACCTTTTCTTTATAAACTTATACAGAAACCTATATTTTAGAACTCTTTAACTGCATTTTCTATTTACTCATTATCATATATTAAAGAAAATTAAAGATGAAAAACCGATGGCTACCACGTTTCACAATGGAGATCCATCAGACTATCGAAAATTATCCACGTCTTACACAAATACCCATCCTTCTTCAGATTCACCCCATTTCTCTGTTATTTTTTTTTACTGGCCTAGTCTTTGTGGGCCAACCAGTTTCACACTTTCTCTCTGATTTCTTTGATTTGATATTCTTTTTTTAAAATTTTTCCCATTTGCAAGTATGTCATCTTCCTCTGTTTTGATTTTACCTTCGCACTCACCCTCACTCCGTTTCTTCTTTCTCATATTTTCGAATTAAAAAAATCCGAAAAATCTCTTCTTTTTAATTTTATCCCGGGTGGGGAGAAAAAATTGATTTCTTTGTATTGTCGAAAATGAGGTGGGAAAAGGTTGAGGTGAAGGCGATAGGCACAGAGGGTGGTGGAGGTGGAAATGAGGTGTATGGGCCAGGGAAAAGGTGGGGTCACACCTGCAACGCCGTCAAAGGTGGCAGACTTGTCTATGTCTTCGGTGGATACGGCAAAGATAACTGTCAGACCAACCAAGTTCATGTCTTTGACACTGGTAACTGCCTCCACTCTTTTATTTAATTTTTCTTTTTCATGTCCTGATGCCATGATGCGTTTCTTGTTGGAATATGTTTTTTCCTTTTCATTTGATAGGTTGTGTGCAACTGAAAAATGGATACTTGTGTTGTATTCGAAGTTGGTATAGAGTGTATTATTTTATGTTATACTTTTCAGTTTTTTATGCGATTGTTGTTGTTCTAGGGCTCTCTCTGGCCGGCAAGATAATGTGAAAATCTTCTTGTATTGTGTATTTTCTCATTCTTCCTTTGTGATTTGCAGTGAAGCAGACTTGGAACCAACCCATTGTAAAAGGCTCCCCACCTACTCCTAGAGACAGTCACACTTGCACAGCCATTGGTGATAATCTGTTTGTGTTTGGGGGTACTGATGGGATGAACCCTCTCAAGGATTTGCACATATTGGACACTAGTGAGTCTTCTTTCTCATATCTAAATTATCCACCCATCTTTGTCTTCTTAAGCCATAATGTATGTTCTTTAGCTCAAGTTGAAACAATGGTCTATGTGTAAGTAAGCCTGGACATACGTGGTCCCGGACCTTTGATGGACAATGACATTGAAATCTACTGCTTAAATTAAAATCTGAGAATGTCATGCAGGTATGTCTAATTGACTGTAATTTATCTATTTACTATTTCACTCACTGAGATTAAATCATTGTTAGCATTGCATACATGGGTTTCTCCCACCATAAGAGGAGAAGGGCCACCAGCACGTGAGGGTCATAGTGCAGCAGTTGTTGGAAAACGCCTATTCATCTTTGGTGGTTGTGGAAAATCTGCAGATAGTAATAATGAGGTCTACTACAATGATCTTTACATACTAAATACAGGTGACTTTCTCATATCATAATGCTGATTATGGGACAAGTTAGTTCCTACATGATTTATTCCTCTTGATATTTAAATGAGACCTCGGTGAAAGTGTTAAAATTGCCTAGTGTTTCCAAGTTTGTTGATTTTTTTTTTGAAAGAACATGTCTGAACTTGGCACAATTGCATATTTCCTGCCTTGCTTTTAGAGGCTTGTTATGATTTCAGTTGAGAATGAAATGAGACGGCTCTTGTTTGGCACCTCATAGAGAAGTAGGAGTTCCAACTGTGGAGCTTTTGAGCATTTTAGTTGGTTTTCCATATATTTTCCTTCCACGTTTGCATTTGTATTGAAAATTCGTCTGTTACTTTTTGATTAATGACTACATATTAGTTATTCTGATAATTCCTTTGTAGAGACGTTTGTCTGGAAGTGTGCTACTACATCAGGCACTCCACCATCTCCTCGTGATAGCCACTCTTGTTCATCTTGGAAAAATAAAATTATTGTAATAGGAGGTGAAGATGGACATGATTATTACTTGTCCGATGTCCATATCCTTGATACTGGTATCAATCTGTTCCATCTTTTTCTTTCAATTTTACTGAATTGTAGTATCTGTATTACAAATATAAATGTACAATTAATAGTGCAAAATAAAGGATTTTTATTCAGAATATAATGATTTTCTTTGAAATGCCTGTAATTATTAGATACTTTAATCTGGAGAGAGCTGAGTACATCAGGTCAATTGTTGCCTCCTCGAGCTGGTCATTCAACTGTTTCTTTTGGCAAGAACTTGTTCGTTTTTGGGGGATTTACAGATGCCCAAAATCTCTATAATGACCTTTATATGCTTGATATTGGTATGTTCTTTATAGCCTATACAAATATTTTTTTCAATTTTAAGATTTTGTATGTGTTGTACTTTGGTTTAACTGTTTAATTAAATAGAACCTTACTGTGAAGGCCATTGCTGTGACTTTTATAATTCTTACCTATTAAGTTGAGAATTTAGTCGTGATGGAGCAGCACTTCAAGTGACAGGTTGTTAACAAACTTATTTCTGCACATTTCATCGGTGCAAAAAGCTTTCCACATTTCTTCAGAAAATATTCAACCATTTAGATGATGAGTGGTTGTGTTTGTCATTTTAGCTTATAAATTAATGTTGGGTCTTGCTCCAACTTTTCCCAAATTACTGTTTCAGTGACAATTATGTTATATATATAAATATATATATATATATATATGGTAATTTCTCAATTTTTAGAAAGACTTATACTTAATTGATTAATCAATTCCTATTTTCTGTTCTGAAAATTACATGATTGTTTGTCTTTTTGATCAATGTTGATTAAGTTGGGATTCCTCATATAATCTTTCATTTCTTATTAACCATAGACACTGGCGCTTGGACAAATGTTACATCTTCAACAAATGGTCCGTCTGCTAGATTTTCTGTGGCCGGTGACTGTTTAGACCCTTTTAAGGGGGGTGTTCTTGTGTTCATAGGTGGTTGTAATAAAAGTCTTGAGGCCCTGGATGATATGTATTACCTATATACAGGTTCAGCAAAGTGTCATTTTTTTGCTAGTATTAAATTTTATGACATAACCTTTGGTTCTGGTATTTCTGTAGTATCATTAACTAATTGTGATATATATCTTGATTTTAGGGATTGCTCGGGAAAGTGAACAGAGACCAGAGAAGTTATCTTTAAGGAAGCAATTGAAATTGAAGTGCCAAGAACAAAATCCCAATCCTAGCCAAAATCAAGTTCTAGCAAGATATGGTGTTGGTTCTGATATGGGCCAGATCATGTCAGTGTTGAATTATAACCAGCAAAGTAAGAATTTTTGTTGTCTTTATACAAATTTCTGATTCATGGATAGTAAAGTCTCATTTTTCTCTTAGAGTCCATTTGGTTGAGAGAAAAGAAAATGAGTGGATGGAAATGAAATAAAGTGAGTGCAAACATGTTAGAATTAAAGTGAAAATTAAAGGTGTTTGGTTAAAAGTGGTGAACAATAAGGAAAAAGATAGAAAGATAAAGGAAAATTGGTGAGGAATAAATGTGAAATCAGTGCGTTCCACTATATTTCCGTTCAACCAAACAACCAATATTATTTTCACTCTTTCCATCTATTTCCATGCCATCTAACTGGGCAATAAACTAAGATATATGGACGGATATATCCATACTGTACGTTTATAAGATGTTGATACGCATATTATATGGCTGGTTTCCTTTGCCTGAGTAGGATATACGATATATGGATAAATGGTATCACACCCATTTTCTACATTTTTTAAGAATATATCATATGTACCCCTACCTGTATCTACCAACACAACTTTTAAACTTTTATCCTATCAATCTTAGTATGTGGGAGTGGGATTCAAAAAGTTCTTCAACGTTCTGTTGGGGCTCACAGTTAAATATTAGTGTAGTTTGGCTAATTAAATTTAAGGCAGCAGGAATTGGTGTTCCTTGTTGGACTCTCCGTGACATTCAATTAGTTAAGTTTGTGTTTGTGAAGATCTAGTTCTTGCATCTACTATGTATCAATCTCAGATATGGATTGTAGTTATGACAATTAATAAGTCAGTGATGAATAAAAGAATGATTCCTCTAATAGTTTTTTATTTCCGTTATTTATGAGCCAGGAGCACAAAAAAATTAAAATGATAATGACTAATTATATTTTATAGTACCACTTAGGGACAATTAAATATCCACTATCATAAATGCAGGTAGGTTAAATATCCCAGTAAACCAATCCCTACCTCCTGGAAAGAAAATGTTTGAAGCCAAGGTCACTGAAAACATCTCAGAAGGATATACTATTGAAACTGTTATTGATGGAAAGCCTCTTCGTGGAATACTGTTTTTAAACAAGCCAAATTCTCTGTACTCTTCTGCTCATACTCCCAGTAGGTATGTTTTCTAGAGTTCTTCCCCTCCCCAGTCTCTTTCACTTTCAATATGTTGCTAAATTAAGTTCCTTTTTTATATTAGTTTGTTTAAACTTATGCTTATATCACAAAGCAGGAAAAGGACTCTTAGTGAGATTGATAGTGTTGTCTTGAATGGTATACACTCTAACCAATTAAAGACTCCTAAAGTGCTCAAGCAAAATCAAATGGAAAACCAAGAAGCACTTTGTGGAGACAGTTCAGAATCTCATGAACACCGCACTGAATCCATTGCAGTGATAATGTCAAGTAACCCAGTGGCTGCCGATGCTTCTGATACCCATAAGGTGTTGTTCGCTCTACTTGTGTTGTTTAGATAGAGAAAGGCCTGAGTAATGATTCCTATATCCTTTCTCTAATTACACCTGTCAGAGATTGGTCAATAGAATTCTCAGAAAAAACTGTTGTTGATGCAATATTTGATATATTCGTGGGACATCTGTACAATGATGATTTTTTCCTTGCCAATTTTCCATGGGTTAAAATATGTTCAATTTTATATATAATGTAACTTTCCGGTGATAAAATGTTGTCAGTTTCGTAGTAATAGTTCGTTTGCTTAGATCTAATTGTGTACATGTTTGAAAGATCACCATCTTGTGTTGGGAAATGAGAAAATGAGTCTCGTCAGATGATTTGATGTCAATCAAATAACTTTGTATCCTTGGGAACATTGGGGTGATATTTTTATAAAGTTTATTTTATATATAATTATGTCCATTACTATCCTGCAGGTTTCTGCCAACCAAGAACCAGAAGCTGCTGCTTTGAATCAAAATGATGAAAAACATGAAACACCCATATCCTTAAGTGAAAACTTGAAAAAAGATGGTGCAAATGATGTGATATGTTCCAGAGATGAGCTACAAACAAATGATCAAACAAATGTGCCAATTTCCAACTTTGAACTTACAAGACATGATACAAAATTTGATGCTCCAAATTACAACACTGAATTTCAGAAACCTGCTGCATCTGAGAGTGTTTTGTGCCTGTCAAATCAAGGTATGAAGTACTTTGTCCAATTAGTCTTTTTCATTAAATCACTTTTGTTTTGGGGGGTTAAATCATAAAGCTACTATTCCAAAAATTAAACTGTTAGATCTAACATACCATCTCATTCTACATGCCTGTCTGGGCCCAATTGTATTGGACGGATGGGAAGGGTTGAAAATTTGCTTACATAGTCAAAGGCTTTAAACACTAGACCAACTCATGAACCAACTATCACTGAATCTTAAGTTGTTACGTGAAGGCATATTTTCAGAGGTAGGGTTTCAAACTGGCTTGGATAGGTAACAAACATTTCCAGCTTGAATCCGGAGACCCCTGAGGGTCTGTTTTTACTTTAGCAAAGAAGGAACTGTGTGGATTTGTGCTAATCGTGAGCATTTGGAACTGGTGATTTGCAGTGATTTCGTAAGAATGTTTAGTGGGCTTCACGGTCTAAATCATCATGTTATTTTGGTGAGAAATGAGAAGAAACAGAATTGACTTGTGGTAAGTTGTTGAAGATGCAACACAATTTTGAAGAGTTTTTTGTATGTATTATTTATTGATTATGGGATTACGGGCCCACCATAATCGACTGAGTGTTTTTTTTTTCTAATAATAAAAATAATTGGCTAAAATCATATTAAAAATAATAAATGAATCATTAGTAACAGATAAAATCATGTTACTTTCAATTCATCCTAACAACCTTCGTTTTTTAATTTTTCACTTTCTTTCTTTCTTTCTACCCCCTCCCTTCCCGTCACTCTTTGGCATAAGGAGATATTATTTTGATGGTGGATGCATTTCTCTCTTTTTTTTTCACATGTGTTTTTGTATGACTTAAAACCTGAAAACTTGGATTAAATATTCCATTGCGGTATGGAACGTGCCCATTTCCCTGAAAAGAATGCTCTTTTTTGTAGACTAGATGTTGATCGCGCATTCAAGGTATGTGTTGTATTGATATGCAACCACAAGTTTATCTATATTATTTTTGAGTTAAGATTCCAAAATAATTAATGTTAAAAGGGGGTATTATGTTAAGAAGGTAAGTATTATTTAAGAATACGGTAAAAAAGAATAGATTTCTGTTACAGAGGATTTTCTATTTTGATGTTATTTCTTTTTTCTTGTCAATGTTTATGCACCCTAATTCTTCAGTAAGATTAATTTTTCAATGACTGGTAGGTGCAGTGGTGGATTCCACAACTCCAACAACAGAATGCAGCGAAGCAGCAACATTAATTTGAACACATAAGATAATGGCTGGTGATAATTTTGTCTGCTGGGAATTTGTACATTCCTCTTCTCAAGGTGATCGTAGAGGTCAATATAACTGACTGGTGAAATAGGCTAACATGTTCCACTGGTGCCCATTGACATCATTGACATCCTTTGGTCTGAACTTTTAATTGAACAAAACCTTTATTACTTTTAGGTTTAGGTAGTCATAGAAGCAGTTCTATTTTACTGAGTTTCGTCATGCCTGCCTTCATTTATTGCATGGAAAGAAAATTTTGTTTCATTGGTGCCTGGGCATCAATATTATTTCCAAATGCAGCTTTACCTATTAAATTGCAAATCTCGAGAGTTACTATATTGTTCTTTCTTCATCTTGTAGGACTCTTTCTTTTATCATATTTTTCTGAAGTTGAATTGAGACATTCGTGTCTCTGAGGTGTAATAAGCACCGTTATTTGTTGTTAATCTGATGCCCTGTCCTTGTGGACCAAGTTTACTGCACTGAAGCAGCAAGTGGCGTAGATGAGGATTTTCTGGGTAGATTAAAAGTGGGAAAACAGAAAACAGAATTCAATGTGAAATTGGAAAGAAAAGGATGTTCACGAACATTTATCCTTAAAAGAATGTTCATGAACATTTATCTACTTCATTAATATTCCTCAATTCCTCTCTTCCTATAACGTTTTATATTTATTTTGCCTAATTTTTTATTTATTTATACTTTGAAGGTCTCAAGTATAATTGTGGTGTCCACAAGTATTAGCTTTCTTTCCTGAAAGCTTGGGCCATGAATGGAAGGATGCTTCTTAGTGTTTGAGTCATAGCGTCTACCATACAAATTTCTTTTTGTATATGCTTGCAACAATTGCAAAACATACCTTTCTTGTGCCCACATATTTGATCTGTTTTCATTGTTCAAGCAGCAACATGATGGTAACAATCCAACAAGTAAATAAAAATCACGAGAAATCCCATATTAGAAGTGACACCGTACAGATCTCTCTGGCTTCTTCTCCTAATCCTATTCACTAACTAAAAGCACACAATTAGACGGTGATTTTCTGTCTAATTTCTTGAACTTGACATGTGCTACTAATTCATAACTAATTTGCACCTCACATTTCAATAACCATATTGGGTTTCATCTAAGTTTTGTTGACTATTATCATTGGATGTTTACTTGAATATTATAATGTCTGTCATTAAATAATGGCAGACTTCACCCGTGACAAGGCAAGCATGTTATAATTGTTTCCCTGGTTGAAGTGGGTGTGTAGAGTGTAGAGATGAGTATTGCTGGTGGAGGAGAAGGGCTTACAAGAAAGTTAATAAATGTTTGGTGGAAGATGGGGTCGAGATGATTATGATAGGTTAGATGGTGTTTATGGACGTGGGGTTGGATTCATCTGCTCTCTCTTTACTTTTCTGTCACACCATATTTACAATCACCGTCACTTTCAATTTCTCGACCCTACTCAATCAACTAGCACCGCAGATAAATCAATGCAATCTCTGATCATCTTTTTGCCTGCGTGCACATACCATTAACTCATTCAATGTGTTTGGAAATGCGATCAACTTGTACAATCAAGTCAAATCAACAAAACTCGCTTAAATTATAGATGAACACATCTTTTCTTACTATCAAAACTATTCTTTTTTTTACTACTTTTCCCAATTATCCCTCATTCTTCACCTTATTTGGTCACATAACACCCATTTATTGTGAGACTAAAGGACGCTAATTAATGCAAAGTCAAGGCTATATTAATCACTATGTGTTAACTTATTAAAGTTGTCATTTATTACAATTGGTCAAACCAACTCTTAAACTGACACGAAACACAAAAAATGTCCAGCATTCTCCTCTGTTCCTGTGTTTTTTTTTTCTTACTTTCTACCATTGAAGCTTCCTATTCACTGCATAAGTCATCACACCTATTTTCATTGCAACTATAATATCAACCTGTATAAGTAAACCTTCATTCTTTCTACTATCGGTTGTTACTTCTAAGCAATGGTGACCTCCACCATGTTCTACACTGCAGAAAGTTTATAAAAGACAAAAATATTATAGAGAGGAAAAGGAGAGTGAAAATTAATGAATTAGTAAAAGTATATAGTGAGAGGAAGAAACTGAAACTTATAAGGAAGATTTTGAAATAAAAGATGGAGAAAAAAGTACAGGTAAAGTTATTTTTCTCCCTTATATGAAATTAACATAGAGAGCAAGTTCGGTCTAAATATAAAGTATAATTAATTTTCAAAATGTATAATGCTACTGAGAACTATTTTAATACTAAAAGATACTTAAAGTATATGTTCAAGATCTCATCTTAATTACTTATAATATTAATTTACACTATATAAAAATATGTAAATTTTATTTTATAAATCAATTTATAGAATTAAATTAAATTTAAAAATGATTTTAACATCAAAGTTATTTAGAATCTATACTAATCAAATTTATTGATTATTGGTCTATTATATTATTCACTATCAAATGATTTATAAATATAAATACAGTGAGTTGTAGATTTAGAATGTAAATGTCTCCACTGTAGGAGTGACTATTGAAATGGAAAGAAAGACGAAATAATGTTAATATGAAATTATCTTTGACTTTACGAAAAAAAAAAACATAATGGTTTCTGACGTGGGACACTTTCATTTCTTGCTTGGTGCAACCTCGGAGAAAAAGGGGGTTTAATTTTTTCATCATGATTGGAAAACTAACCTTTTGCCGTTTGAAATATTAAGACATTGCATTAAACAACATTTGCTGACATACTATGAAAGAAAGTCCAAGCTTTGGATGTAGGAATAAATTACTACCCACAACTTCAGAGTATATTTAATGAATATGATTAAAATATTATTGTGGTTATTACATATCAGTTAAGAATCCTACTAGCTCCATAATCAACCTAAAACATCACTCCCTTTTTAACTCACTCACTTAACATTTTGTTATTATGCTAAAACTCTCAATATCATAACTGCTTAATTGGATACTTGTGAGTAATTTTATAAGAATTTTACACTTAGTGGACTTATATGTTTAATGAATCTCACTAAAATACAACTTGATATTCCAAACCACTGTTTGGTTGAATTAAACATCAAAGTTTTAATAGTATAGTTTATAAGAGTGTCAAATACATTTTTAAGAAAATATCTTTATCAGTATCTTAATTTAACTGTAAGATATAGCATTTAACTCTCTTTTTTCATTGAAAGATTTTTTTCATGACATCAAATGTTTCTTCGAAACAAACTTTATATGTTTTCGCTAACAAATAAGATTACCAATATTGATATATGCAGGTGGAGTGGTACATATTAGATCAACAACAAACACAATATCAGAAAGTTTACTTTTTACATAATTGAAGTAGTAAAAATCTCAATTATAGGACAAAAGTAATCTACACAAACAGAAAGATAGATTTTTTAACATGAAAATTTTCAGTTAAATTTAAATTTACCTTTTTCAACTAGTTCAAATCAAGTAATTTAAGACGGGTTGAAACATACAATTTGCTAAAAAAAAAAAAAATATGTATTATGGAATTAAACTCGTTTTATATTTTTTAAGAATGTATTTAGTTGAAATTCTTTTAAAAATATATATCTGTTTTACGCAAATGGTCCCCTAACCTAATTTTTCAGGGAAAGAGAAATAAAAATGGCCAGTCGTATCAGAGTATGGAGGACAACTGAATTGACCCACTAAACTTTTCTGAATTTTGTTGTCTTTCTTACAATGAAAATGCTATATATAATATACAACCAAAACAAAAGACATGGACTTTCTGATCCAGCTCTGACCAGATTGGGTGTCCATTTTCACCATTCTCTAATTGTTCTCTCAGGAGAAACATGAAGACAATCTTCTTGGATATGCAGAAATTCATTTGCACTGTATACTGAAACTAGTTGAAACTGGTTCAAGCTATTGTGTGTGTATTTGTTCCACTGCGTTTTTTTCCTGCAAATTTAAGGAGCATTGGCTCTTTTTAATTTGCCTGTTTCTTTATTTTTTGGTAAAACCAATACCCAGATGATATTACAAGTTCTAATTGAAAATTTTAGGAAAGACAGTACTGTCGGCAAGATTTACTCTATTTTGTAAGGAACCAAATCTATATTATTTGATGAAATCAATTAGAGAATATTTTGCATGAAATATTTACCGTGGTCCTGTAATTTAGAAATTACTTTTTTTATGTGTAGCTAGGATGGAACTCAACCTCTTTGTGAATGCTGCATATGGAACTGCACAACACAGACGAGGAGACTTGCTCCATTGACTTGTAGTTGTCTTATTAACTGTGTTTGGACTAAAGTTTAGTGAGCAAAGGGGGCTCAGTTATTTATATCTTTAAGCCCAATGGATTGATTTTTCGGAAGGTAAGGACTAAGGACCTTTTGAGCTGTCTGAATTACCGGATTCTGTGTTATACTAATTGTTGCTTAACTGACTCTGCAAGCTTCGTTTGCACTTCGTAGTGTTGGTAGATTTGGAGTACAAATCATGAAGCTCTTATGAAGAGGGAGTAATTGTAATTGATTGTGGTAGTTGAGAGGTCGAGTTTAATTCGAGAAGAGGTAGATATGGCAGCAAAGTTCTTGCATTCTTTAGCAGATGACAACCCAGATTTAAAAAGGCAGATAGGATGCATGACTGGGATTTTCCAACTCTTTGATCGTCATCACATTATTTCCTCTCCCCACATTACCCAGAAGAGGCTTCATCCAGGTAATCCTTTGGTAGTTGCTAGTCACGTGTTTCTATAAATTTATTTTATGTCAGCGTGGCTTTCATAAGGTGATTTTATTTATTTTTTTTGTTTTCTTTCTGTTTTCCTTTCATCGGTTTCGTATGTTTTATCACCAGTGCTGTTTCTTAATGGTTGATTTGTCACAAGGATACTAGTCTCATGTGGGTTTCAACTCTTTTGTTTTGTTTGTCTTGGTCCCTTTGAAGTTCATTCGATTCTTTGTACATATTAGTAAATTAGGTCTCCATAAAATAATTAGTTCATGACCTTTGCACCACTCAGTGTTGGTTCCTGGCCTTGTTTATCTATTTCATTACAGTGTTCGAATCTAACGTTTCTGTTTTCGTCTTAGGTTATTCCCTCTTCAATTATGACAGTCTGGAAAGAGGTTCTAATATCATACACCAGCCGCAATCAACAGCTGTAAGAACCTTCCTTTACATGTTTCACAAATTGTATACCTTTTATGCTTCACAAGTTCTTGAATAATATTTCAATTTGAGGAATGGAAGTTATGCTACCAGATCAAAATTTAGGTGGAGTAAATTTGTACTATCTACTTGTGTCAGATGTAAAAAGGCTGAGAATTGGTTGTTATCTTCCTGAAAATCGTTTCAGGATTTTCTGATTTTGTTTGTTTCTTCTTAATTTAGTGGCTTAAATTCTGTTTTCACCCTTGTCTGTAATGTGCTGAAACTACCATCTTGTCTGAAGTGCGCGTAATTGAATGGAACTAAACTTAGGCCATTTCGTGAGTTTGTTGCAGGATATGAGGGGTATGAGTGATAAGCACAAAATTTCAGCTGAATCATCGACAACCTCATTCTCTTCGTCTTGTTCATCATCCATGTCCTCTTTGGACTATAAAGCTGAAGCAGATGCTCCCTTTGATCGGATTGGTTTTCCTGAAACTCCTATGAGGGACCCGGTCATGAAGCAAGCAAGTACCTCTCCCCATTTAGGATGCCCATCCCTTGATCTGAGGGATGTGGTGAAGGAGTGTATATATAGGGAAGCCAGAGGACTGTGCAAAGAAAGGGATTCCCCTAGACAATTTCAGATGTCTAAATCTGTTGATAGAAAGCAAACTCCTACTGATTTAAAGGAGTCCTTGCGAGTCCTTGCTATACTTAGAGAAACACCTCGGCATTATGTTGAAGCTAAAGAACTTCCTAGATTATCAAATGAAGTAAAAGATGGACATTGGCATTCCATTTCAAAGGATGCTCCTCGGTTTTCTTATGATGGAAGAACAACATGTGAGGTATCTTTTGATTCGCATGATACCTTGAAATGCCCACAAAAGCTAAAAGAGCCTCCTAGACTTTCACTGGACAGTAGGGAAGGTTCATGGCGCGCAAACGGCTCTGATTCAAAACTCACTAACCTCTCCAGAAATTCCAATACAGGTGACGCCTCCACCTCAGTTGACAACATTTCTAGTCTACAACAGCGTTCAGCATCTCAGAGACGGCCACCTAGTATTGTAGCAAAGTTAATGGGTTTGGAAGCATTGCCAGAATCCTATGTGGCTAGTGATACCAAGTCAAGTTTGAGTGAAACTGACTCAACTCAAGGTAATGATCAGTTTGGGAAAAATGGATTCGTTACACCACTTCCAGTTTCTAATTTCCCTGAATTCCCATTGAAAGAGAAAGAGATGACTTCCCCACGGTGGAAGAATCCTGATTTAGTTGTGAAACCAATATTGAGTACAAGGTTTCCCATTGAACCTGCACCATGGAAGCAGCAGGATGGGAACCTAAGCTCTGAGAAACTAACTTCCAGGGTCATAAAACCTACAGCAAGAACCCCGGATTCATTTCCTTCAGTTTATAGTGAGATTGAGAATAGATTAAAGGATCTTGAATTTAAACAATCTGGAAGGGATCTCAGAGCACTCAAACGGATATTAGAAACAATGCAAGTAAAGGGTCTGTTAGAGACCAAGAAAGAAGAACAAGCTTCAAATGTTGTTAGAAATAAAAGAGACTATGAACTAAAATCGACCTCAATTCAGCATTATACGAGGCAGGAAACAGCCTGGGAATCTGATTCTGCAATGGCTATAGAGTCACCAATAGTGATCATGAAACCAGCAAAAATTGTTGAAAAAGGTGGACCTTTTGCTTCTTCAGTCTTTCCAATTCATGAACTTTCTGATTCCGACAAACTTCAGAGTGATGGTGTACATGTACATGGTAAAAGAGGGACACCTTCCAGTCAAATAGCCAAAGACCGGTCTCCTAGAAACTGTCCCAAGGATGCTTCTACCAGTTTTAGTGAAAAGAAAGTGAATAGTATCAAGACTATTATAAAATCCACACAATCCCTACCAAGGTCTACACAATTTCCAAAAGAAAATGGCCCAAGCTCAGTAAAGAGTTCAGGATCTGCTAGCCCAAGAATGCAACAGAAGAAGTCAGCATCGGAGAAGCAATCTTGCCTTCTTACCCCATCATCAGATTCAAATAATCCCAGAAGACAGTTCTTTAAGCAGACAACACACTCAGGTTCTCCCAGTCAAAAACTGAGACCTAAAGTTCCTAATTCACAGAGCAGTGATGACAGACTCAGTGAGACTAGCAATGAACAAAGAAGTTTAAGTAGCCAATGGGATGAAGTATCTCTGCAATCAGACAGTATCTCTTTCGACTCAAAGATGGATATTGAAGTTACCAGCAATTTACAATCTGCTGAAGTTGCTGATGGCCAATGCCCATCTAGGAAGGCTGTTGAGCATTTGGTTTCAGGATCCATGCATAAGGTTAGAACTACGATGATCTCTTTTCATTCAATATTTCTGATTAATTCAATGAGAACATTAAAACTTTTAGGAGTAATATATTCCGATTATCAGTCGATATGTAATTTTTACTTAATTTTGCAGAAATCAACTCTGAGGTGGGATGAGGATGAGTCAATTGCAGAACTTACAACACACGCCTCAGATCATCCAAGTCTCGGGTCAGTTGTTGATGTCTCAGTATACAAATTCGGTATGCCATCCCCAGTAAAGAATATATCCTATTCTCGTAAAGGTAATATTTTTGTCTTCCAAATCACAATAAAAATAAATAAAATAAAACGGAGTTTTATAGTCAGATTAAAAAAGACAAATTCTTGGCTTTGTCAGTCAGTTCATCCTCAAGATTGATTACAACTGTATGTTTAAAAGAAGATTTAGTCCTTTTCTACCTCAAATGCTACCTCCTGTAAGAGATTAGAAATCCTTTTCTTGTGATGGATTGACCACAACTCGAGTTGACCATATTTATATCCTACAAAGACGTCAAAGTAATTTGTCACATAGATATGATGGTGATGCATAACTGTATTTGAGCCACTGATTTTTCTGGTTCGTAGCCATCCTTAAAAAGTAAAGTTCAAATTTTCTCAAAGGCAAGTGCGATGAGCATCACATTCAAGGTGTCTTAGGCTTTATGTTTTCTTCCTGGCATAATTTTAATTTTCTGATAAAATAGAATCAAGTATTCATTAGAGAAAGAAATTTTAATGTGTATATTTCACATGTAATAGTCTAATATATAATTTGCAAGATTTGTCCGTTCCTATAGACTATTTACCTATAAGCTCAAATTCTGCAGTTGAAAAGGCTCAAGATTCTAAAGAAAGTTATCATACAGATCAGTGGAGCCCTGCAGAAGGCCTCTTGATTAACAATATAAGATATAGAGAGATCAACCACAAGAAATTGCAGAGCATAGGTCGCCTTATTCAAAAGCTTAGACAGCTAAACTCAAGTCATGATGAAACTAGAATCGATTACATAGCTTCCCTTTGTGAAAATACAAACTCAGACCACAGATACATCGCTGAGATACTATTGGCTTCAGGTCTACTTCTGAGAGCTTTGAGTTCTGAGCTTCTGACATTTCAACATCACTCATCAGGTTATCCCATTAACCCTGAGTTATTCCTTGTGTTGGAACAAACCAAGTTAAGTAGTTTGCTTTCGAAAGAAGGGGGCAGCCATGGAAAAATTGCTTACAGGAAGCTAAATACAGAGAAGTTGCACAGGAAACTCATCTTTGATACTGTGAATGAGATTCTTCGTACAAAGCTAGGCTCTTCTCATGAGCCATGGTTCAAGCCTGATGGACTTACAAGGAAATTCGTCACTGCACAAAAGCTTCTCAAAGAACTATGCTTTGAGATACAAAAACTTAAATATGTGAAACCAGATAGCAAAGATGAAGGGGATGATCTGAAAAGTATGCTAGGGGAAGATGTGATGCGTCACTCGGAAAATTGGACAGGTTTCCCTGGTGAATTACCCGGGGTTGTGTTGGATGTTGAGAGACAGATATTTAAGGACTTAATTGATGAATTTGTGATTGATGAAAGTTTGGGAGTAACGTACAGTAGGCACAACAAGCTATTTGGAAAGTAGTTCATTTCATTTGTTCATCTACAAATAATATTTTTTGTATCAATCCATGAAAGTTTAAGGATTAAGAGCTTTGATTGTTTTTCCTAAGCTATGAAGCAAGTAACTTTAAGACGGATTTACATAAGTATTCTCAAAAATTGATGGTGGAACTTGTGTGTCAGCTATAACTTTGGCTTCTGATATTGAGTTTGTCTTCTGCAAGGCCACCAATTTCCATGCGAGAAAAATATTGAAGTTGCATACCTCAATGAAAGTGGAGAAAAAAACTGGAAAATGCCATGCACATGTCTCTTGAAGAATTCATGTTCTAGGCCAACAAAAGGGTTCAATGTCCATCTCCTTTTTACTGTAAAATCTGCTACATTCTTGTAGAAAGGAATTCATATACCAAATTCCAAAGTAGCTATACGATTAGCCTAGTTAGAGAGATGGATGAAAAAGGTTATAGGTTTAACTTTTCTTCTAATATTTGAGAGATATAAAATTGGTTTTAAGGTTTGGAAGAAAGAGTAAGAGAGATTATAGATTCAACTCCTCCATTAACACCTCCATTAGTAAAAATTAACCATTAAGATAAAAAAATATATACCAAATTCCAAGCCATGAAAATCAGAAGACTGCTCCGGATTGCACTTGTCACATTCAATAGTCCATAGTCATCAATCCAAAGACATATATGCCAAATGTAGGCATAGAATCAACTTCACTCAATTTTGTACTTAATGGCTAGAACTGAAAATAACTTATGCTGCAAACTTTCTTCGGAGTTGAACGGTTAATGAAAAGATAAAATTAATTAATTAAAAGGATAGTAGTAGAGAAATTAGAAGATAATGGCTATAGACTGAGAAAGACAAATAAATCAATGTGGTTATATTTTATTTGATAAATTTAGACATGTTGCTGTTTGCAAAAAATAATATAAAATGAGAAATAAAAAGCAAGAAGCACGGGAAATCTCTTATTACCTTGATTAATAAATAATATAATAAATATAAATACAAATCTCATATATCGACCAGCCTCCGTAGCATAGTGGTAGTGCGTTAATATAAAAAATACATTTGGCAATGTTTTAAAAATGGGATGTGTCAATGAGTTCATTAATCCAGAAACAAATTAAATATTCTAGACTATTTACAAATTACACTTTGTATTTGCTAACCAAGAAACACCAATAAATAAATAAATAACACAAAAATGAAGTATTTAAAACATCATTGAATAGTTGTTAAAATGCATAAAGAAAATCATGGTTAATGGACAGGGCTTCTTCTATTGTTCACCAAAAAGTTACTCTAAGAAAAAAAAAATTGATATAATTTGAAGAAGAAAAGAAAGAATTGGAGGTAGCATGAGTGGTCCCTTATCTATCCTATGTTCATGAAAATCAACAATGAAAATTTGTTTGTTGGCAAAGAGTGCTCTTCTCATCTGCATGCCCATAAACTGTATGCAACTTACCTATATGCATATGTTTTTCCTTCTTCTTGTAACTCTATATGGATTATGGTCAATTTGTTAGATACAATATATACTTCTATGCCACTCAAAAAATAGTAAAACAACAACAAATAGGACCACTTCTATATTCAAGCCTTTGTATATATGCTTATAGTGCTACAAAATGACATTATTTCTATTATAATATTATACACTTCATTTCTTTATTATCTTTATTAGTATAATTATAAAAATAAAGAGAAAAAGAAAAACTTTATTTATGCTATTAAGATAAAGTTATGTTTTGTTTGAAGTTCTTACCCATTGAAATAATATCGTTAAAATTAATTATTTTATATAGGATATTATCTGTTTTACAATTTATAACTTCTTCATAATTTTTTTCTTAAAAGATATTTTGAATATCCAAAAGATAAATGTACATTTAAATTATTTTTTACTCTTAAAAATATAAAATTACTGGATATATTAGAATATGTTTTTATTTCTATGCCAATTTATTTTATTTTAAAAAATAAATTAGTAAATATGGTAAATGCTAATGAATTAAAAATGATTAGAATTTAAATTTATATGTTCATAACAGAAATGAATTTCTATGAAAATCTTTCCTTTGAATAAAATTAAATGAATTGTGCTTGAAATTTTTATTATTACAATTATAGTAGAATTTAAGTAATATGCAGTAATAGTGTAAAGACTTGTTTATTATAAACACTATTTGAAATATGACTTGGAGGTAATTAAATGAAAACTTGAGCTGGACTAGTAATGTGACTTTGTGAAACTTTAATTAGTTTGCCAATAACTTGACCTAAACTCAGTGATAGAGACAAACCATTATACATTTTTTTTTCTTTTTGTATTTCTTAATTTTATTTAAAAAAATAGAATTCAAACATGGTTTTTTTCTTGATATTTGTGAAAATATTTTTAAATTTTACAATTTAATTCTTGTGAATTTCCGTATTAACACAGTGTTAAGCAAACTTCTCCCTCTTAAAAAAATGGTCATTAGACTTAAATATAAGAAAATTTCATCTACCAATCTTATTTAAGCATGGAAATCATCATAATAAATACTAGGGTAATTTAGAAAATACATGTTTTATTTAATTTTATGAAATAAAATAAAGATTTACTAAGCTAACATGTGAGTAATATTGTGTTGAAGAATGCAGTTGATAATTTAGGTTTGTCTGTTGTTTACTTTTTTACTTTAATGGAAACTTTATGAGGGTAATTGCAGAGGTGAGGAAAGGTAATAAATAAATAATATATAAAAATTAAGTGAAGGGTAATGCGGCACACCAAACTTCACATGGCAGTGGTAACTGTTGTAAGAAAAAAAAATGGCATATCCATAAATGTAACTGCTTCGTCTTTATTGCTTCCGAATTTTCTTTGTTAATTTTAAAAAGCTTAGAAATGGGACCACAATGTAAATTTTCTTTGATTATAGAGCTTTAAAGGAGGCTTTAAAAACCCAACTCGCTGCAACTACTGAGTCTCTTTAAAATTATCTTGGATCTTGTGATATATTATTGTCTAGAAGCAGGAGAGACTGCTTTCAAAATCAGTACTCTGCTTCTTCAGATTTCATGTTGCTTCCTTTTCATCATCAGAAAAACTGCAGATTCCAATACATTTTCTCACTTTTTCACTTTGTGTTACAACCATGCTTCTATCACTTCCATGCCTTCATCAATATGCTGTTAAATAGCCTACAAAGATGAACCCATTTTGGATTTCCTATTTCCCCTCACTATATATATATATATACACACACACACACTCATCTTTCTCTTCCTCTAATCTACCATTCCATCAACCTTATCAAACCTCGCTGCTGCTGCTGCTGCACCATGCATCGTTTCTTGCATGCATCTCATGACAGATTTTACTTCTCTGCTGTCTTTTTACTTTTTAGTATTTTAAGGTAAAGTTGTTTGATAGTTTTAGGTTATGTTTTATTCTTAAGAAATTGTTGTAAGAGATTCTATCTTTTAATCAGTTTTTATTCTCGCTGTGAAAAGTAGAAATATGAAAAGTTATTCAATATTTTACATTTATAAATTTTATGTTTACTTATTTTAAATTTTAAAATATATTTAGGAATAGTTAAATGAAACCAAACACCTTTTAAATATACTAAAAAATTGTTAATTATAATATTTTTACGAATATATAATTTTCAGATATAGCATTCGTATAGCAGGTTATATAATGTAAAACCTTGTTAAAATGTAAGATTTTAGAAGTGATTAATACATATTATTTTGTTGTTTTGAGTGTATTTTAAGAAAACCTTAACCTCCTTTTATTTTGAAGAAGAAAAGGAAGTTTACCTTATAAGTTGTTACATGCTTTTAATATCATAACTCTAAATAGGGTATATACTATTTAGCCTTTTCATTTGTTTCCATTTAGATAATAAAGAGAAAAAAACATGCATCCATGACAAACCAACGAATTAACCAACCATACCATACCACACGCTTGGAAACAAATATATCATATCAATGTAAACCTTATTTTATAAGTTACCTTTATAAAATTCTATTAAATTCAAATTCTTAATACTATATATGGTGGATTAGAAATCTCACAATTAATTAGATATAAAATAATATACAATATGCAAAAGAATTCAAATCTCATCTTTTATATATATATATATATATATATATATATATATATATATATATATATATATATGAAGTGTGGAAACAAAATGTGATTTTCACGTACAGTTTCACGTATATGTATGAATAGGTTCAGTATCCCTTTATAGAGAAAAATCTACATTTATCTAATGAAATGAAAAGTGTATCCTCCTCCTTTAATATCTTTTCCCTTTTCAATTGATGAAAATTTTTTTGTGACGAAAATATTTCAAATAGAGTTATTTTTATTTATTCTATTATCTCCTCCATCACTCGTGTAGTGAGAAGAGACACTTTGCTCGTGAGATTCTCATTCTACAAATTCTTTATAGTTGTGTTTCTTAGATTTGCTTTTTGGTTGTAGATATTTTTTAAGCAATACTATAAATGATGAAAGAAAAAACATAAAACCTTCTCACGAGGTAATTATTATGGCTCTTAGGCCGAACCGTTGTGATCCTTTTGCATCATACACATGTCTTGGTTTCACTCAGCTTAAATCTGACATTCTGAAAATAGCAATTATGCAGAAAGCTTAAATATGAGTGCATGGATGTGTACAGGTGAGAGAAGCGTTCTTGGGATTGATTTCCCCGAGTCGTTGAACACTTCCTTGGTCAAATCGTCCGCAAAAAGCAACACATGTTAGGAGAAAAAAGTTCAAGAGCAGCGTTAAATGGCAAATAAAATAAGATATTGTTTAACTAGACACTTGGAGTCATTTGGAAAATCCCCATTACTCCTAAGCCTTCTATTTGAAATGATAGTACAGCATGCAAGTGTGTGAGAGAGATAGCACGTAAAGATCAAAAAGCAAGAACAGTGTATATCTGTTGATCAAGCTACATCAATTATGTATGCATGTTGGACTTCATAATTAATTCATTGTACTATTTTCAAACAAACATTACCATATGCTCAGTACACAGTGATCTCAATTAGAGTGCTGTGAAAATAGTACCAGTTTAAGCTTCCTTTTGTACTCAAATGGGATAATAGCATTTTGAATAAAGCATATATAATATGCCAATGAAAGATGGAGTACAAGGCTACCCCACTTTCACGAGTTTTCTCTTATAGTACACTGGTAACTTCACTTGTATTTATATATTACACCTTAATCTGACTTTCAACGTAATCATCAATTATCACTTGTAACATGAAAGATAATCCAATCTAAGAGATTAAATCATCAGATAACAAAGTCTCATATGTCGAACTTTCTATTCTGCACAAGAAAACATTTGAGGCTTATCAGTTTTGGGGTTACCTTGTTTTGATAAAATATTTACATTATGATTATTTGTCCAAAGGTTAAACCATTTAATATACATGACTCAAGGTTGTGTATATGGTGTCATGAACCAAAAAATAATTCAAGTTTAAAGGAAAACACTAGAACTATTTGGACTTGAAGTCTAGCTAACAAGAGTCTACCTATGATGAAAATGATCAAACTCGTCCCACTCGGTTATTTAATTAAGAGTTTAAAAACTATTAGATTAAAATAACACTCCAACAAATTCATATGAAAGATCTAACACATAAGCACATGAGCACTAATTCAGAATATTTTATTATACCTCGTATTCATAATGATTAATCAACAAGGTATCTAAAGGTTGCAACCACAAAGTTCAATTCAAATATAAATAGTGTATATGTATAGCCAGCATTGCCATACTTACAAAATTAAGAATCACGGCTGAGTGCGAAAATTTAATTCATGTGCTTTAGCCTGTTGAATACTGATATGAAGAATATCCTGGAAGGAGTACTACGTACCCTTTATATCTTGTTTGCGTTGTTGACATCGTTTGCGACAGAAAGGGAGATGATGAGGAGCTTCAACGAGTACTACCCTTACCTTGTTGGCTACGATCGCTATTATCTGAATCAAAAAGCTTGGAACTTAATGATGTTGGAAGGCGTCTAAGAGGTGAAGTGGTGGAATGAATAGATTGGATGAGAGGATGAGGCATCATGACTTGGGAACTTGAGCTAAAGATCTGAACACTGTTGGATTGTCTTGGATCGCTTTCCACCGAGTAAAAAGCAGATGGTGTAGCAGAAGGTGGACAAAAAAGTAATTGGGGACCAGATGCTCCACAGAAATTAGAAGATGAAAATTGAACACTACTGCCACTGCTTGGATGGGAAGGAAATAATTCATGGCTTCCAAGGTGGGATAAAGATAGAGTTGAAGGCTCAGAATGGTGGTAGGAGTTATGTGTGATGGCATTATTTGACAAACCAGGTAAATAAGAGCTATTAGTCCCAAGGGGGAAGACCTTACAATGAGCTGAAGATTCTTCTCTATTACGAGTACTACCACCAACAATTCCATTTTGATGATTTTCTAGTTCATTTGGTTTGATCCAGAACTTGCCCTTCTGGGAGGTTGTGACACTTTCAGCAAACTCCGTACGGTTTTGAGAATCTAAATCCCAATACCTTGTTGACTTTGTCATGAGATTTTGGTTTCCCCCATCCTTTAAAAAAGAGGAATTAACACCATCATACAAGCTTCCAAGAGAGAACTGAGAGGTATCTGACAGTGGAGTTTGTTGGTGAAACTGAGCAAAACAGTGAGGAAATTGAAGTGGTGGGAGTTTATCAATATCAGATTTGGTTACTTCAAGCAACCAATCTACCACCTTGCTAGGTTGGTTGAGTCCAAGCTTGTCTTGAAGATCATATAACTGAATTGCTGTTGGCACAGACAGTCTAATCCTTCGGTCCCTCAGTCCCCTAATGGTGCAAACCTTGCTGTGCCTATCTTTTCCTCCCAAAGAACGAGACACTCGTACAATTCTTGGGTTTCTGAATGCTGACCATGATCTTGAGGTGGAGGCTGCCTTTGAGAACTTTTCAATTTTAATGTTCTCGCCCTCTTGTTGATTGCCTTGCTGAACTTTACTTGAACTTTCATTCATCATGTTTCCTATAATCTCATCATTTTCTTCTTGATAATATCATACAATAAGATCAACCTTTTCGATATCATGCACTGCAACCAACTAACCCCGATCTGATAAACAAGAGGAAAGGAAAAAGTTATAATATCAGAAAACTTTTTTTTCTTATTGCGCAGTTTTTTGTTTAAGTATACGTTTACAGCAAACTATATGGGCTAAACATGGTGGAAAACATCCCAGAATAGATTAAAAAATTAGAGAGCCAAAATCATGGGTCAGAAAGAAACAAGAAGATAGTGTAAAAAGTTCAACACTGAAACCAGCTTTACCAATTCTACAAGAGCACTGAAATTATGGGGCTAAAAAATTACGGCAAAGACAAGTGTACTGAGTCAATTGATAGTGTTATGAAAGTGAATCTAAGGCAGAAAGATGAGTTTGGAGGAAAAATTGAGACATGCATGGTTAGGTTTTGAGTGAAAAGATTAGAAGCATGAGTGTGAGTAGTGAGATAAGAAGAAGAACTTACGTGAGAGAGGAAAGTGTGGATGGTATGTCCTATAAGCTTTTGAGCATAGAAGAAATGGAGGAGACTGCAGAAGTAGAAACTTCGTACAAGTCTTCAATGTTAACTAGTGGAGCAGATGACCTCAAGTTTCGACTTCAGTCTCTCTTTTTTTTTTTTTTTCTGCAAAGGAATAATAATGTTGCATCGATTTGAGAATTTTTGTAAAGAAAAAAGGTTAGCATTTTACAGCATCATATGGTTGTAAATGTCAAAAATAATAATAAGAAGAAGAATTACCTTCACCATGTGGCATCCTTGTCAAGTGGCACGTCAACCATTGCTTGTCTTGACTTTCTCAATCTCTTTGCACCACATGCTCATCAACAATTAATATTAATAGCCTCTGCTTTAATTAATAATCACTGTTAATCAAACTCAACTCTTAATTATTATTAACTTATTCAAACTTGGACTCTAATTACATTACTTTTTTCAAACTGTTTATCCTTACTCCTTTAAAATTACAAAAAGACTGCAAAATTTACACTTTCTGTGTCGATATTATTCTTTTTGAAGATGAATATCAGATATTTATATCTTTTTTTTTAAATTAACTTGATGATTAAATTAATAGTTCACTAAATTTTAAAACACTGAATATATATAGAAGAGGTTTTTCTTAGTTATTAATTATAGATATCTTCAGTGTCGGACTAATTTAGGTTTGCCTGTGCCGGCTAGCCCAACAGGACTGACAATGAAAAGTTAGGAAAAATATTTAATATTGTACCTTTATTAATCCATTTACTAATTTTAGTTCCTTTTTAATATATAAAAAAAAAACAGCAACAATCATTTTAACCAAAAATTTCTTAAAAATGTAGACACCAAATATGGAGCTCTTAATTTGTATGGTCAATATTTTAAAAGCAATTTACATTTTTTTTGTTTGGGATATTCGTTATTCTTTTTAAACTTACTCCCGTTGGTAAATTCCTTGTCATAGTTAAGAAAATAAACAAATTTCTAACATAAATTGTTAGAAAACTATATGATGTAGTTTTCATCGTCTCTTGCTTTATAAATTTAAGTTTTCTCTTTTTTTAATTGTAAAGGTGTTTAATCATTTTTATTGTTTATGATACGTGACATCATTGTTACTTATGTATTATTTTTATATTTTGAAAATTTGAAATGATTAATTGTTCCTTTTTATGATAACATTTGTCTCTGTTAAAGTTTATTTTTATGTCAAAATTTAAAATTCTGAACTGGTACTTTAATTGTGGAAGTATTCTGGTTTAGTTGGTTAAGGATTGTATAAATTATTCTATACTCTTTGATATGTGTTTAATTTTTGTACATGACAAGAAAATATGTAACTGTAATAACATTTAAACTCCTCTTTTCTAAATTAGAACCTTTGTTGTATTTCAAATCTTAACTACGTACCCATAATTTAAAATTAACTTTTTACAAAGAAAATCCCGTTTTCCTAAATTTAATTTACATTCTTTCAGAATTTAAAGTTACATACATAATTCCCTAAGCTTAAATTCTTACATTTTGTATTAAAATTTAAAATGCATATAAACACTTGCAAGTTAAATAAAATGCAAAGTAGGAATGAAACTCGATGTTATATTACATAGGAAATAATTGCTAGTTTTTATTTATTGAAATGTCAAGTGTTAATTAGGTCGGGAAAGAGACCGAGAAGGGGGACAAATGTTTTGAATCTATGTTACAAATTACTTTCTTCCTATTTTTAGTCTTTTTCATGACCAGTTAACGTATACTCTTTTAGTAGTTAAGTTATTTAACTTTGTTCACATGTCCCTTTTTAATTGAATGGCAAACAATATAAAAAGGGATTATTTGAGAGAATATACACACACACACATTCATATATATTAGTTTTAGAAATATTGGTATATATATATATATAAATGTTAATGTATCCGTCAGAAATAATGCATCTAAAGTTATAACAGTGTCACGATTTATTTGCATTTTGATATGAGCTACACTAACTTTATACAAAAATATTTTACAGATACAATTTATTATATCCCTTTTTAGTTTCAGAAGAGATTGTTGGGTTTTAAGAAAATGAATTCTGAAAAGTAAGAGACAAAATAAATAGTGCAGTTACTGATAGAAGTATATATGAAGAAAGTAAAAATAAAAAATAAACCCTCACAGGTAAACTTTGAAAAGTTATGATGTATGTTGTTGGATTCTGATCGTTGTATTAGATGATATAGATCCATAGCTGTGCTATAGATGAGGGACCAACTTAGCCTCATAAAAGCATCCACTCAACTTATAGCTGGAAAAAAAGAGAGGGACCACAGACATATGCCAGTGAGATTTGCACACAGCACAATTAGAACTCTCTATATATATATATATCTGTATATGTACATACATATAAGTCACATTGTAATAACTAGTTTGATTTCTTCTCTAATTATGCTACTTAGTTTCACAATGTTAATGTGTATAGTATAAGATTAATGAGTTTCTTCTACCTGAATATACTAATATTACAGGTTTCTAGCTGATATATATATATATATATATATATATATATATATATATATATGAACTTGCAGCTCAGACTTAGTTTATCACAGCTGAACCAAAAACTAGAAGCATATGTGGTTCAGTAAATGAAGTATAGTATCTCTAAACCGTTTCCTAATTAGGTTTTTGTGTTGTGCATGTCGTTATATGCATATAAGAGTAATTGATGTGTATTAGTTGGGCTTAGAGAGAGAATATTTTGCTTTCAAAAAGAGAATCACGCGTATGTTTGTAGAGAGCATATGTATATGTAGAACCCCTAGCTAGCTAACTCTCCGGTGTTCTATGTCCAAAGTCGAAAAAAGAAAAAAACATAATGAATCTTCTTTCTAATGTTGTGTACTGAGGTTAGAGACAAGGAGTAAGAGCCTTCAGCTTTTCCCTTCAAAATATCCACAAAATAGGAATCTTCGCCTAAATTATTGAGTGTTCATCATCAGGACACACTGCAACTGCCATTGTTGAGTACTGCTCAAAAGCTGAACCAATACTTTTAAACTCAAAACCCTAAGTGGGGTTAAGACCTTGTGAACCACATATATATGAACCTTTTGCAGTAATAAGTAAGATGAAAATTTAATATTTCTGCACCCACCTCTTACAGGATATACATTAGTTTCAAAATCAATCAGATTTAAAGAAAAAAAAATGCAAAAAATGGTATTGTTCGCCGCAGGACACAAGAAACCCTAAATTTTTTTAGAACTTTGTCGTTTGAGTTATAAAGATGGCCCATTTAAAGTATTCAGTTTTGGTTTGCAGAAAACAGAAAATGATGACTTCGAAGATTGTTGTCAAATTGTTTCTCTTTCTCAAGGGTTTTTTTTAGTTTTATGTGCCCAGCGTTATCCTTATGTCTGCAACCTATTGCAGAAAAAGTAATGAACTCAACAATAATAGGAGTTTCTACTAAATACTCCTATTATATGTATGATGATGATGTAATTATTTACCATCAGTTCTTTAAGCATTGAAATAAATATTTGAAAAATACTCCTATTACCTAGATAGGATAATAATTCCTGAAGTTATAATTAAATTCTATTAATTTGAATGAACTTAATTAATTAATGTATAATCAAATTTTGATTACTCTAGACCAAATACACACCCAAATAGTAGATAAAATTGCATTTGGAATCTTTATAACTAAATACCAGAGTTATCATCTAAGAGAGAATACACTATATATTGAGTTGTCTAAACTCTCTGAAAAAGGTTAAGTTTTTACAAATAAACCAGTGTAATCATAGACTATATTATTAATTATAAATATTTTTCTGTCTGATTTTTAATTCTCTCTATAGGTGTACTATGTATTTACATTTACTTTCAAGACTAATATATACATGAAAACTTCCTTTTTCCTAACCTAGACCTGTATATATTAGAAATTAAAGTTTAGGTAATGGGTGCGCATTGATTAAACCATGGACATATAAAAGTAATGTTTTGCTTCAAATAATGTTACAGGGAAATTAGAAGAAAGATAACATTTCCTTTTAAGCATGTAAGTTTCTTTGTTTGTTGTTGATGTTGAAAACACTGTTGCATCACCATCAACACTGTCGACTGAGTAGTAGTGAGTAACTCTCTAATGAATGAAAATACATACTATCACTGTCATGGACTGCGAGATCTCTGCTATTTAGCTTGAAGATATGACTGAGTTAATAAATGAGTGGTCAGAAATCAATAGATAATTCAGAAGGATTTGCATGAATGACAAGTTTCCCATTGTGGATTGGGAATAGAGGAATCTATAATTAATTATCAATACACACTAGAAAATGTGTGTGTGTGTGTGGTCACAGAGATAAATTTAGGTCTTATAAATTTTGCATAACTACAAAATTTTCTTGGTTCCTTGAACCTGCGGAGTAGTTATTGCTGTGTACAGAGATCTGCAAAAGGTAGTGACAAGAGGAAAGATATCTGATGAGAAGATAAAAGGAAAAGTGATAAAGATAAATGGTATAGAAGGAAGAGAAATGGTTGCTAGAAATGAGATTGAAATATTGATAGAAAAAGTGGAAAAGAATGACAGGTTCTTCTTCTTGTAACCATTACTGGGTATTAAGGTTAGCAGTGACAGCGTGAATTGCCAAACCTCTGTGGTGTGTCCATGTGAATGAAAGTGACTGAGAAAGAGAGCGAGATGTTTCGGTCATTGGTGTGGCCTATACCTTTGCTTCTGCTTCTGCTTCATGTTTATTATCGTATATATAAGGTCAATAGATGAGCTCAGTTTTTTATGCTAGCCAGCAGCACTCTTTCCTTTTAACTTCTTCAAAAAAAACTAATATTTTTGTGCTCAATTAAATGTTCCTTTTATATGTCTTTTAAAATATATAGTTAAAAGTTAATGTTAATGTTATTTTCAAATTTTAAAATACCACAAAATGTATATATATATATATATATATATATATATTCAAGAGTTTTGTTTTAAAAGTTTACACTTCAAAAAAAGTAAAGTATTTCTAATTTACAATATTAAAAATTACTTAATTAACAAAAATATTTAATAACTCTACGTCCCTTATATATTAAGAAGTATGAAACATTTTTAACCTAAAGATTTTAAATCAATTGATTAAAGAATTATTGATACCATTAAATAAAAGAAAAGAGTAGATTTTAGTTTATAGAAAGTCAAAATAAAAACAAGAAGTTTAAAAAGAAAAAAGTTTTGCACAAGAGAGTACATAATGGCACTAAAATATCTTATCTTTCAAGATTAGCTATTCCTTTCTTAGTTAAATAATTTTTTATCTCCTCATTTCAATTATATGATCAATTAAAATAGTCATAATGTAATAGTCATATTTTTATAAAGAGAAATTTCAAAAAAAAAATCATGTTTTATATTATGACTTATGGACCATGAATAATTAAATTTTCTAAATGCATTATAATTTCAACATTATTAGAAGACATTGTGAAGTTTCAGTTCAGAATGTTTTGAAATGACACATGTGTGTAATACCTTAATAAAAAATAATGTAGAGAAGTGTTTGTGTGTAGCTAATATTAATACAGAAAATTGGTGGACTAATAAAAGTTTCGTTTACAAAAGAAAATAGTGTGTGAAGTGCAACCGAACATATATGTTTGCCCAATTAATTAAATATTATATAGAAAAAAAAATTAAACATTGTATGTGTAAAGGCGTGGGATAAGCTACAAAATGAATGATGATCATTAAGAGGATGATGACAACAACAAAACAATCTTCTTGACACATTTTCTAATATAATTGTTTATTTGCTAATGTTAAACTCATAATAAACTTTATTCGCACAATAAATTGTTACACTTTATAACTAATAAGAATGATAAAATGGATCAATTTAATCTGTTTTGACTCAGATTTTTTATTTTGTATAATTAACATGAGTGACAAAATGGATTGATTCAACCTGTTTTGATTCAGTTCATCTTTTATTTGTTAAAAACGGATTGAAATTTATACAATATATTTTAACAATGTATCATCGTGATATGGGTTAATAGGTTAACGGACTAGTCCGTTTGACCCGTTATTTTTTTTAAGAAAAACTTGTGTATTTTTTTAAGAAAAGCTTGTGTTTTTTCAACTTTGTTTTTTTAAGAAACAAAAGCATCTTCAAGTTAATGCAAGAAAGATATGCTTCAATTTCCAAACTTTGAAATAATTAGCTTATACAATCATACAAAGACAACCTCTACTACAATGGATTAAGAATAATGATCCAACGATTAACAAAACTAAAATTAGATTTTCTTGCATTTTTTGTGGAGTTTGTGTTTTTATTGACATTTTTTAGTGGTCAAGCTCATTAACAACATCGTACGTCATTCATAACGATGAAATTTACCTATAATTGTCACACAAATTTATTTTTCTTCTTCAATTTCATTTCTCTTCCTACTACAAGACTTCACAATGAGAGTGAGTCTTGATTGGAATTTTCTGTTACTTTGATTTTTACATATTAAGATTTTTTTGTTAGATTAAGATTTCTGCAAATATAGATTTTAGCGACATGAGTAAGGTTCTCAATATGCATAAATGAAGATGATAAATAAAAAAGAAGAGAGACTCAAAATAATGAAAAAAATATTAGTTTCAATTATGGTAAAGCCAAAGTCTAATATAAAAGTTTAGGCTTTGTTTCGTAACCAAATATAAAAACCCACATTTTTTATCTTGTTTGAATATATTTTGATTATTGAACCAAAATACAATATCCAAAATAAGCAATGTTAAATCTTTTCACTATACTTGTTCTTAGTTTTGTTTAAATTTAATAACTCATTTTTGCTGCATACTTTCTCAATGATTCAAGTCATTTGATATTCACCAAGTTTACTCAAAATTTTAAGATATTTTTCAACATTAAAAAAGTAATAATATTATAGTTTGTCATAAAATTTGAATTATGTGTAATTTTTTACTATTTTATATAGCTACTTAAAATTTATGCAATTTTTATTTGTTATTATATTTTAAGACTTATGTAATTAAGGATTTTTAAATTAAATTCTTAATAATATCATGTTTTTTAAATTTATTTTAAGAAAATTATTTAATTCATATTCTAGAAAGTACAAGTACAGACGTAGTATAGGTATATGTCATATTGCCTTTGAAGAATTGATCTGATGTCTCTGTTATATTTTTTTCTTGTTTTTTTTTCAGAATTCATGTAAAATCTTGATTTTAATAGATTGGCTTAATAAAGATAATTAAAAAAATTGGATGTTGTCTTATTTGAAAGGTGAACAGCCTAAATTATGAAAATCACCTAATGAGCATATATTGGAACTAACCTAAGAGCAGGTAGGATTCAAATGTAAGTTGTTACTTGTCAATCAAAATTAATAAATTTTTTCAATATAATTTAGTGTCTTACGTACTTTTTGAAATATAATTTTGACTTAAACTCTTCATTGGTCCTCATATTTGTATGTAAATATGAGTTTAGTCCTCAAGTTTTAAACTGTCTATAATTTTTGTAAAAATGCACACATTTTACCCTAACCGTTAAAGTTGTCTGAAACGGTCATCAAGTTTTGAACGGTCTCAAAAAACCTGTACATTTGTCCTCTTTTATATATAAAGAAAATATATTACTTCGTTGTGTCCTTTTATTATTTTTTCAATTTTATCCTCTTAAGTACTAATTTTTAAATTTGAATAATTATTTTTAAATTTTATTATTTTAGTAACTAATTTTTAAAATCTAAGTAATTATTCATTATAAAATAACTATTTATACTTTTATTATTTTAGTGAATATTTTTAAAATTTAAATAATTATTCATTATAAAATAATTATTTATACTTTTATTATTTTAGTAACTACTTTTTTAAATTTAAATAATCACTTATAATAAAAAATCATTTATATAATATTTTTATTTTAATAATTAAAGTTGATTTTATTTATAACTATATTTCTAATTTTGTCTTTTTAATTATTATTTTTAAAATTTAAATAATTTATAGATATTTAAAAAATATGTACATATATTTTTTCTGGATTTTCGTTAGTTAATGATGAAAATTGTTTAATAGATAAATATATCTTAATCCAAGTTTTATATTTTTATTTAGAATTTAATCATATAGTGAGATTTATATATTATGTTAAAACTTTGTTCACTCCATTTAATCACATGTATTTGAATCTTGACTTTGAATTGGAATTTTAAATGGCTATATTAAATATAGTAAAAATTATATATGAGATTAATCTCCCTTATGTTAAATATAGGGTTCTCTAATGGATTAAACTCAAAATACAAATAAAAAATAATAACAAACTAACTAAAGATAAAAAATAAATATAAAATAAAGATAATATATCTAACCATTTCCATAAAAATTTAAATTACATAAAAATAAACTTATTTGGAGGCCCTTTTATGGATCCAATAAGTAACTATAATAATAATTGGTGGAAATAGAGGTTACAAATATCAGTTAGGATTCAATCATTTATGTACATTCTGCAATGTATGGGAATGGATCACTCCAGTAACATTTTCATTAGATCATATCTGGACGCTTCAAAACTTACTAATATAATAATATTTTTTATAAAAATTTAGAATTTAAAATAAATAAAATCAGCATTCTTGAATATCTCAAGGTAATTTTGCACGTGAGAGAATCCTCTCCCCATTTATGGAATAAGGGATGTGGTCCAATAAAGTGGCACTGCGCAGTTTCAAAAGGATCAAAAGGAACAAGTTCACTTCACTATTGAACAAGTTGGCTGAGTGGTTTCTATATATTATAGGTAATTACATTCCTGTGTAGGTGTTCTAAGTGAACAATTACGGTAGGATGCATGAGGAAACACCCATAGTTTTATGCCTAAAAACTCCTACACAAGGGCCATGAGTCATGAACACTGCATTGCCCCCACCTCTTAAATTGATAGGGTGCAGGAGGTCCTTGCCTTAGAAGAATGGAGGCAACAGATACTTTGATGTTATTTTAGAAACCCAATTTGTCAAAAGCAAATAAATGTCTTAGGTGAAAGCACGATTTTGTAGCTACAACAAGAAGAAAGCTTTAAACAAAATAAGGATTTCATTTCCAAGATATGTGTGCTACACGCTCCATCAATTTGCCCTGAAGAAATTTTGAAATGAAATTCAAAAGCTTCTCTCGTAATCAAAATAAACAGGGAAATTTCGAGGGCAAGTATTCAATTTACCCATTATCAAGTCATTGAATCAATTTACTTTTTTATCCCACATTCACAAAGTAAACAAATAGTTAACCCCAGCCAGCTACACTTTATTGATATCAAATGTTTACACGCCTCCTTAAAATGGACGGCCGTTACAGGCCTGTGCTAAAAAGACTATTAGGATTTTTTTTCCATTGACAAAAAACAGAAAGTTGACTGGGCCAATAATGTCCTCATTAAGAGCACAAACCTGGTCACAAAAACAGAAAAGCAGTCAATCAGAGTTATGATAGCAAGTGTATACTACGATTAATGCATTATAGTTATACGACTGAATAACAGAATCCATCCACAGCAAGAATGATTTCATTTTCTTTCTTTCCACACTTAAAGAATGACATTACACTAAAGCAGCAACGCCAGGTGCATCATAGTTTTCTTTCTTGCTTTTGTATTTGTTTAGACCGTTTATTAACATGGATATCAGAGCAGAGCTACCAACCCAAAAACACTCCAGTGGGATAGCAGACAGTAAGATAACCACTACACTGAGAAAAATGGGGGAAAGGTTATTTTTTGTATCAAAAGTATCATCGATATAAGGCATATTTAACAAGTCAATAACAAGAGGCTAAAGCAGTGTCTCACAGTAAAAAAAAGGATAAAATTGTAAAAGAATAGAAGTTGCAGCAAGAAAAGTAATGCAAGTATGAACTATGAACAAAGTCAGGAAAAAGGTATACTCAACAGAAGTTAAGGAGCTGCCTGAAAATTTTGAGCTGCTGGAAAAGCAAGGCTTTCACCAGAAGAGGCATTAGCAGCCAATGATGGAAGATGCAAGAAAAAATAGTAAAACCCGGCATCATTCTTCAAAGAATGAAGGGTGTTTCAACTCCTTTGTCTTCTGATGGGAGAAAAATTATGAAATTTCATAAACCACCTTAATCTGAGTAGTAGAATCAACAAAAGGAGCGCAAAGCAGGAATTCAGTGGAATCTTAGACATAGTGGCTGTGACAGCCACCATACAGGCTGCTATCGCCACTTCACAAAAACATAATGAAACACCACTTCCAATGTGGTCAGACTGCACGAACAAAGGACTTTCTTATTTAGTTGTGTACACGTACACCAGGTACCCATTATATCCCCTCCTAAGAAAATATTTTCCCATGGAATTTCTCAGACTAACCCTTCTAATCTTCCCAAAATCCAATTGTTGTTGCTCCTCTAGCCCTATTTGGGGAGCAATACACTTTCAGGTAAATATTTGTTAATTGATGACAAATTTTAGGATGTTGTCATATCTCTCTTTTCTAGCTTCGTCTTCACCACTGTGCCAAAGTTACAAATTCTAATGTGTCTAGTCCCTTAATATTTTCATAACCCCCTTGGTTTCTTGAAGGCACATAGATCACCCTTTTCTCCTAATCATGGCTTCGACTACGTCCATGGATCATCCTTTCTTGAAGTATCTATTATTCCCAACTCTATCCGGACACTTTCTTTACTTCTCAATAATTTTGTACCCAGAGCAACATCATTCATCAGTTGCACCCAGAGCTTGAGTATATTGACCTAATAGACAGTAACTACAATTTGAATGCTATCAATCAACTGGCCACCAGGGTGAGCTAGAGCGCAGAGGTTCTTCGGTGGTGAATACCTAAATAGATAGCATGAGCTATAGTCCCCCCATTTGACGCATGCCAAAGACCAAGTGGACCAAGGGTAAGGCGTGGACTACCCTTAAGCCTTCCTCATTGTTTCAGAAATTAGGTTCAAAACCAGAAAAAAGAAATAATAGCAATACGGAATTGGGTCTGACCCACAATGCTAAGGAAGAATTCCTTTTAGAAACATCGATAGCAGCCAATCCAACTCAATGAACATCTACATGATTAAGTGAACCTAATATATCATCAAATATAGTGTGACCTGCAGGATGGTGCTCTCTATTAGCCAGGGAATCAGGTACACCTCCTTTCAACAGAATCATTACTTTTCTTCAGTGGATTAGGTTCATCCAATAGATAAAATGGTAAGACAATTTCTGTAATTTAAATCCTTCCCCTCCTTCCTTCCTCTGATTCTTACAAACTCCTCATTGATTCTTCACATGGCTGTAACCAATATTTACCACCTTTTAGAAATTTCAAGCTCAATCTTTCCTGAAATTCTATCCCCCAGCGTTGTTCCACCAATACTAAAACTTTTTCAAGGTCCTAGCTAGCCACAACAAACCACACGATCTACTTTCTGCTTGTGGAAAAACATTTTGTATCTTTCAGGAGTTCTGCATCCAAAAAAGGGGCTATTGCAATACAGGAGCAGTTTCCTCTTCCATCCCTACCCTCTCCGTTGGGTCAAACCTACTTCCTTCAACTGAATAATTGCAATTTTTTTTCTGTATAGGTTTCTCACGTTCAAGATGTTGCTTCTTTGCTCAAGTCCTCAGATCAAATGGTTCTTTCTCTAATTCACTTCCTGCTTGGCAGCTTCCTCATTTGAAACAAATAGCAATATCATCAGGATACTGAGGTCAAAGCTACTTGAAAACTGCCTTCACAAAGGTCAGCAAATTTGCTGGTTACGCCTTTTTCACCAAAGCCAGCAACAAAGACAAACAACTCTCAAAGCCCTCACAATATGTTCTGATGGCATCAAAACACAGCTCAATGATAATTAACCACCAAAAAGCCTCCTTTCCAACAATTGGAATTATCCTAGACATTCAGTAGCTTTGACTCCCAGACCAGGAGCACTAATAATGCTTCATAGATACTGGTATAGAATGTAAAGATTAACCAAAAGGGAAATTTATTCAACATTCTCCCCCAACTCTGAATCCATGGAATTCAAGGTGAAGAGCAACAATGGCTAACAACAGAATCAAAAGCGTGGTCTCTCCTGTTGGGAAGTCTCACGTCACCTATCTCAATTCTTGGAGTGCGGATTATACATCTGTTGGACAACTTCACTTAATGTCAATTGGTTTTAAGTTGAAATCTAAGATGGTGGATCAAAGCCTATAGCTTATCTTAGTAATTGTCTATTCTAGTTGGCTCGTTTGATTTGGCAGACATATGTGGAAGGGGGGTGTTGGGAAGTCCTACTTCGTCAGCCTCAATTCCTGAAGTGTGGCAATTTCATTTAATGTCAATTGGTTTTAGGTTGAAATCTGATCTTTTACACCAAAAACTAATTAGCTAACTAACTGAATACACCTACATTCACTAACTCTGTCTATCCTGCCACAGCTACTACAGTTAAAGAGCTAACTAAGAGAGGATGGGCTATTTGGCTCTTTAGTGATTCACCATCTACCTGATCGAGGAATGAAAGACTGAAGATAGCACCAACTTCTTCATGGGCATAAGCAGAATCAGGCAGTCCAAGGATCTAGCCATTTGTAGATTGTCATAGAAGATAATTCATTGGCTTTCTACTGCTTCACCTGCATACCTGACGAACCAATGAAGAATGAAGAGTTGGTAGACTTTGTCACAGCATTAAAAGGAAAGTGGGGAAGAATGTGCCTTCCATCGTCAATGGTGTCTCCTTCAGAGATGGCTCGGGTCTTCCTGCTCCAACCCCAACCACCAAGGAATAGTACCAGCAGTAAGGAAAGACAGTAAAATAAGACGGACAAAAAGGAGACAGATTGACAGAGATCTTGCTGCAAAACGCGTAGCAGAGATTTCTACAGAATTCCACGTATCATCTAATACTTGCTTTCCTAACTGGGTTATGTCGCTAATAAAACTTATCATTTGAATGTATAAGACTAGCATTAGCAAATTCCTATTTACAATCCATTTAATAAATTCAACACAGTTTTACACAGAATCCCAACAGCCTAATTTCATTTGTACTTCTGGCTACATAAAGTTTAAGTGAAAAGCACAACGAAACAAAAAATAACCAGCTTCGTTAGACCTTCTAAAAAAATAAATTGAAACATAAAAAGGAAGAAAAGGTTGAAAATTGAAATTAAGTTAAATAACTCCATAATCCAAACACCAGAGAGATCGTTAAAACAACAAAAAGCTCCCCAAACATTTGGAAGTGATGAATCCAATATTAGCTTCTGAGGCTAATCACGCGAATCCAAACACAATAACACGAAAACCCTTAATTAACAGAAGCAGGGAAAAGTGACCTGGGAGTCAGCCCTGGTATCCGCCACCGATAGCATTGATGTCCTCCTCGACGGCGGAGTTGAGGTAAACGGGGGGAAAGTCAGAAACGGCGAAGGTCTGCTCCTTGGCGAGCTTCTCGACATCAGCCTTCTTCAAAACGGTGCGGCGGATGGGAGGGCGGTTGCGGCGCTGGTCGCGCGAGAAGTATTTGATGTCGTAGACGGTCTCGGGGAGGGAGTTGGGGATGCAGGGTTTCTCCTTGGTGGTGGCTGGGCACTGCAGGCGGTATTCAGTGGCCAAGGGCAGAGCGGATCTGTACTCAGGGTCGGCGCAGGGACCCGTGATCTCCCATGGCTTCTTTATGTAGCGCTTCAGAGTCTGCACCAGTGAATTCGACGCCGATTTCGCCATTAAACCAACAAAACTACGAAGACAAGAAAACTGGGTTTCTCAATCACCGGATCAAATCAAATCCCACTTTCTCCCTTTGATTTTCATTCCTTTCAATCCCAAACATATCCGGGTCCTGACCCGACTCGAACCCGGATCCGGAACCTTTAGTATGTAACTAGAGGTGAAAAACATGGGCCATGAAGTGTTTATTTTGTTGGTGGGTACTCCTTTAAGAGCTAATTTCTATAAAAAATAATAACTTCTTTTAAACAAATGAAATAGTTATTTTTAATGTTTTTTTAACTAGTATTTCTATTTTAGCTTCTACCATGCATAAAATAGATGGTTATTTTATATAGTTAAATTTTTAAATAAATATTTTACATATTAAATTCTATTTTGTTATTGAAATTTAAAAAAAAAGTGTTGGAATTTAATTTCGAAATAAAAGTATTTTTTTTTAAAATACAAGTATTTAAAAAAAATAAGTACAGAATAACACGAAAGAAGAGTGATTCGACATTAGTAAAAAAAATTCCCCATAGTTAAATCAAATTACTCCAAAATAAAAAGTATATTATAGTTGAAAAAACCAAGAATACGAAAAAGATTATCATGTGACGATAGATGGAAGACTATTTCCTAATTATATATGTGAAAAACTTGAAAAATAATTATAATTTAAAAATTTATAATAAGTCAAATATCAATTTAAATTTTATAATGTTTCATGAGAAAATTTAGGAAACATAAAAATCATAAATTTAAATAAAGAATAATTTAGAAAATTAAATTAATTATAATTTTATTTTAATTTTTATATAATATTAAATTTGTTGGACTTTAATTAGACGAAAGTCTAAGGGTATTATTTTCTTTTTTTATTATTTGTATGTGTTTTGAGTTTTATTTTAGCCTTTTTAGGTTTTCTTAGTTAATATATAGAGATATAAAAAATTGATGTAAACATTTTTTAAGTCACATTATATATATATTTGTATTTTTTGAGATAGAATTTTCTTATTTATTGGATTATAACTTTAGTTCTGATCAGATATTAATATATTTGTAATGAATATTCACTTTACTTATTAATACTATAATGTGACATTTTTATTGTTGTTTTATTTTGCATTTTTTCCTGATTTATTCTTGTGCTTATTAAATATTTAAATTCAGAAAAAATCTTACTATTTCTTAGACAATATTATATCATATAATATCAAAGCAAGGTTATTGTTTGAATATCTTCTTTCATCTTAATTTTCTTTCATATTAAAAAAATGATATTTTATCCAATTTCATTAAGTTTTAAATTTTTCGCGTGTTTCGCGTCCTTCATTTAAATTGTGTATTTCTATATTTGATTCGTGAAAATTATCTTTTTCTTTTTGTTTTTCTATTGAGTGCAGTCCTAAAATCAATTATTTACCTTGATCTTGCATGAGCTTTTTTTTAATTGTAAAATTGAAAAAAAAAATCGCAGATATGTAAGATCCAAGAAAATTCAATGTAATAAGAGGATAATGGGAACGTTTTAGATATTTATTAATAAGAAAAGACATGTTTTACACAAGGATTGTGTAGCTCAATTGGTGAGACATCTTCGATAAATTAAGCAGAAAACACGTGAGAGGTATTGGTTTAGAGGAGAAATTAGTTTCTAAAACTGATCAAATAGTTTTTATCGGATGATGGGTTTTTTAGGAAATAGGGCTTGGTAGGCGGTTAAGGTATAAGGTTAGATTATGTTGGGTCGTTTGGGGACGCTATATTGTTTGGGGACGCTAGGTCATCTAGAGATTATGTAACTGAGTTATTAGACATTGGGTCGTTTGATGGTGTAACTGAGTTGTTAGAAGTTGGGTTGTTTTGAGAACGTTGGGTCATCTAGAAATGTAACTGAGTTGTTAGACAATGGATCGTATGAGGGTGTAATTGAGTTGTTAGACATTAGATCGTTTAAGGGTGTAAGACGTTGGTTCATCTAGGGATGTTGGGTTGTCTAGGGGTGTAACTAAGTGGTTAAAATGGGTTGTTTGGGGATAAGGACGAAATGTTTGTCTTGTGATGGTATATGTGTCAAGCTGTTGTGATGACTTTGATGTTTTGTGGATGTTATGCCTTTTTGCAGTACTTTATAAATTTAGGGTTGTACCTTTCATTTTATGAGACGGTAGAAAGGTAGTCACATTTCCTTTTTGAAGGGTAGAAAGATGGATCTCTTTGTCTATAAAAGGTGATATAAGAGATAAAGTTCGAGTATTGCCTTTTTTTCTTTCAATGGGATAGAAAAGGAAGAATGGCTCGCCTAAAGGTTTTTGGCTCGAGGTTAGCATAGTTCCCACTGCGAGTAGCATTGGAAATTTACTCATAAGTCCTTGAGAAGTGATAACGGTTGAAAATACTGTTATCTATGATGTAATTTTGATACTAAATGCACCCTTTTCTGCTTAAAACTTGCTTGAAATCATGATTTTTTGTTAAGTTTGTGTGAATAAGAGAGTTGAGGTTGAATTTGATTAAATAATGACTAAATTACCTTGTTTTGGCAGGAAATTAGATGATATGGAAAGCAGAGGTAAAATGTCAAGGAGACAGAGCTTAGAAAGGCCTAGAAAAGCACTAGAAAGGAGGAATGCTCGAAGCTTGAGCGCCCTTTTAGGGGGCTTAAGCACAGAAGAGTGTCGCTCACGGCCCGGGCTCCCCTTTGGGGCGCTTGAGCGTCGAAAGCACGAAGCTTGGGCGTCATTTTGGAGGCTTAAGCGCCAGGAACTGTCGCTCACCGCCCGGGCACCCCTAAGTGAGGCGCTTGAGCGCCAGCGATATGGGTCGGACTTCGTTTTCTGTTCTGTTTCGCTCTATTTAAAGGACTCAGATGTCCTAGGTTTTGTATCTGTGGCAGGAGGAGCGCAGCAGGACACTTTTTCACCCTCTAGAGGCGGATTTGGATGCGGGAGCTTCCATTCCCAATTTTTAGGAATTTTCTATCTCTTTCTTATTCATTGTTCATCTAGTTTCTCCATGTCTATGAGGAACTAAACTCTATTTGTTGTTAGGATGATGTAAACTTGTGAACTCTCATGTATTTGAATTGATTCTTAATAATATATGCTTTTTCATTAATTGTTAGAGTAATTCATTTGTTTCAACGCTTGCTGTGTTTAACTCATTCATTAGCATGATTTATGAATTGCATGAGTGTCGAGAGGTTCCTTACAATTCAAGTTCTTGTTGAATTACTCCCAAGAGTAATATTTCTTAGGGATGAGGGTATGAGTCTTGGTCATCTTAAAGCTCTTGATCTTCACAATTAATCACTAGGAATGCTAGGAATTGCATGAACTAGGGTTAAGGACAGACTTATTTCGCCGAGGGATCGGGTTTAAGTGATTTAGTGAGTGACGTTAACATTAATGCATAAAGAAGAATTCTAACATATATGAGAGGGAACTTGGTGAAATGTAACCCCAACAACATACTCATCTCATATTAAACAACATCCGTTCATTATTATGCTACTCTGTTATTGATCAAACTGCATTCATATTTAATTTTATGTTTTTGCATCTGAAACCAATGATCTCGTTTTCTTTAAGTCTTAATTAATCGAGTTATCACACGACTGTCTAGTGCCGAGAGTCCTCTGGGATACGATACTTGGTCTTACCATTTTATATTACTTGTGCGATTCGGTACATTTGCCGATCCATCCAACAAGTTTTTGACACCGTTGTTAGGGATCAAAGATTTTGTTGAACAAGAAGCATGGGAGATAAGTCCAAAGTTGTAGTGGAGGATAACTCAAACTGCTCTGTTTTAGTGAACAGGTTTTGTACAGTATTGTACATGAGAACGACACATGTTTTGAAATTGCTTGGTGGTGGCACGTTTTGGGTGTGGCTTATAATTGAGACGACCTTGTTTGATGTGTCATGTTGATAGCATTAATACGACGACTGATGTTTATTATTTATGTTATTTTATTGGATGATTATTTTGGTAGCTCACCCTTATTATTTATATGTGTTGCAATGATCGTATAACTCATGTTGTTATACAGGAGTAGGTGTTCTTACACATGTCTCTACTGATGAGTAGAGCGTCACGATGCTTGAGGAGTGCTTGGGGAATTTTCTAGTTTAGGTTTTTAAACGGTTTAAGTTAATTTTGATGTAATGATTTTTGATTAATATCTGGAACTACTAATTCATCTTGTTTTGTTTTATTGTCCAAGGAAAAATTGTTCATCGAGAAGTAGTGACACTAACAATGGAAGAAGAAATAATGATATTACTTAGGAAATATTTATTCATCAAGGAACAATGACAACAACAATGAAAGGAAAAAAGGATGATAGAAAAGAAAGAAACAAGCTCGGAATTCGATGAATGCATGTTTGATACTTTGTAAGTTTGTTTGTCAATTACTTTGGATAGTCAAAGTTATTTTATTAGTTTGGACACAAACTTAAAAATAGTTGCACATGAGTTTGTTTGTTTGTTCATTCCCAACCAATTAATGGGTAAGGATGCAAGTTTGGAAATATATGCACATGAGTTAACTTACTTGTCCATCTATAAGCAAACTAAGGACAACATCATACTTATAGTTTGAGTTTTTATTTTGGCAATATTGTTTTGAATTTCTTTGAGCATTGCATCTTTAATTTAAAAATGTTTGATGATTTGTGCTAGTGGTTATTTGATCCTGGAGGTCGATCTCCAAAGTCTTTGATACCAAGAGATTGGCCTTTTCCAAGATTTCAATTTCATTTTAGTAGAGTTTATATTTTAGATTATTTTATATTTGTGTATTTGATTTATGTTTGCATATGATCTTTTAGAATTTGGGTTCAATTATCTCCAAATAATGATAAAGAATTCTCAAGTGGTACAAATTTGAAAACAAATTATTTTCAAAAAAGAAAAGATATGATAGAGGATTATCTCCCGAACATATAAGAAAATTAACATAAAGAAGAAATTTGTAATTTAAATGATTTGTAAAAAAAGAGAAAAAGATCAATTTTAATCTTATAATGTTCCACAAAATGAACTTAAAACAATAATGAAAATCATGAACATAATTGAAGAATAATTTAATAAAATAAATAAATTGTGATCTTATTTTAATTTTATATAATGTCAAATTTATTAAGCAAACATGTATCACTAGACGAAAGTCTACGTCTATACATCTATAATTTTCGTTTTATCTTATTTTTGTGTATCGTGGAGTTTCAATTTTATTATAAAGTTTTTAAGCTTTTTAAACTTATGTGTCGTATATTCATGTAACAAACATTTTTTTAGTCATATATACATTTAGATTCTTTGGAAAATAACTTTTTTTTTGTTTTTAAATTAAAACTAATTTTTATTAAAGATTAACAATTTTGTAATAATTTTTTATTTGATTTATCAATCTACAAAATTGTAGTGTCTTCCTTCTTATCTTATTTTCTAATTTATTTTTATTATGTCGGTTAATAATTCAAATTAAGAAAAAATGTTTTTTTTAAGAGGATCCAAAGTTTCAAAATACTTTTATTTAGAAAGAAGTCATAAAAACTTGGCCTTGCTCACTCGAGTGGATTTAGAGAAGAGTAATTGAAAGTGTTCACTCGAGTGGATTTAGAGGAGAGTAATTGAGAAGATTTGATGATAAATTTTTGTTGTTTATTTGAATAGATTTGAAGGTAAGGGAGAGTGAATTTGGAAGTAATTTTTTTTTAATCTGTCACATAAATATACTAATTCTCACAAATTTTTTACTTCAAAATCTACTCTTACTTACCTCCAAACATTTAAATAAACAATAACAAAAATTATCTTCAAATCATCTCAAATTCTCTTAATTAATCTTTTCCAAATTCACTCAAAGTGAAGTGAAGAATAATGATGAGATTGAAAATTATATTAAAGGGTTGTTTTTAAAATTATTAAGCGAGTCAATCACTCGTTCTGAACTTGTAATAATTAGTTGTGGAATTGAACGGAAATTTGGCCGTAAAAGATAGGAAGAAAACCAAGCCTTGTCTTCTTCTCTCTCCACTTTCACTATCAATATCCAACCAAAACAACTGCTTTCAATCATGTTTTTTCCTTATATATTTTTGGTTTTGTACATTTTTTTTGGGGGGTGCAATGTGTTTAGGCTTTTGGGTTGTATAATTTATAATTGATTTGAGGTTAAATTCAATATTTTTTATTCAGAAATTGAGATTGCTTCCGCAAATGAAATCTTCTTTATCGACATACCTATTTTCAAAGGACAGTAACTATGATCATTGATGTGTTCAAGTGTGAGTGATCTTTCATAAGAAATTAATTTTAAATTTAATTAAATATAAGAAAAAATAAATTATAAGATAAAATTTATATATTATTGTTAAATATATTATTTTTATTTTTTATTTTTTAGTTAAGTTATTATTATTTTCTATTTATATTTTGAGGTTAGTTTATATTTTTTTTGTTATAAATAAATTATATTTAACTCAAAAGATATTAATCATATTCATTATTGTTTTATTATATTAAATAATTATAAATTAATTTTATCTTCAATTGAGATTAAATGAATAAAAAACTGATTATATAAACTTTTAAAAATAAAGAAAAATACTTTATGAATCTTACCCATCATAAATGACATGAATGCATATGATAATATTATCGTTAAAATTTAAAAGGATTAAGGTGAAAGATTTTATATTAATGGTCATAAAAAAAAACAAGACATACATTTAACCTAAAAGATAATAGTGCATCAAGTTTCGTGTAACTTATGTAAAGTACAGTTAAATTATTGAATTGCATCAATTTATACCAATTAATAGCATTGATTTCACATAGAAGGTGAAAGGAAACCAGATAAAGATACTATTAGAGACTAACCTAATAAATTAAAAACTTCCAAATCATTTGTTAACTGCAATGAAGTATAAAAACAATTTATATTTTTTTTATCAATCTTGTATATGATACTTTTTTCTCTTCATTATATAAAATATATATATATATATATATATATATATAGATATTAATAGGACCACACCAACAACACCTACCTAAATTTGTTGGTAATTTCCATTACCAAGTATACAAAAATCAGATTGAAAGTTACACACAGCTTAATTAATACGCGTCAACAGGTCCCTTCAAACAAAATGTAACCAAGGTCACACCAAATATAATATATATATATATATATATATATATATATATATATATATATATATATATAACTTCAAAATTATGGATATTCTAATAGAATTTAAGGAAAAGTCAACAACAATAAAAGTTTACTTGGATTTTAGAAGTAAAAGCTTCAAAGATCTCTTTCCGGTAACTTTTTCTTTGGATTAGCCGAATTGAAACATTATAATTATATGGGTTTTGTCTTTTGCTAGATTGTTTGCTTTGGTTAAGAATTAGTCCCACCGTAATTTTGGTTGTAAATCTAATTACTTAATTTTGTTCTTTTTGTTGAGTTTTTTTTTTTCAAGTTTTAGCATTTTGGTTTGATTGACTCTTTTCTATATATCTTTTAATATTTTGGTTAGCCTTCTAAAAATATTTTGCTTTTAAGTTTTACTTTTTTTTATGTTTTTATTTAGTAGTTTTTCCCTTTTTAAAAAAAAATAAAATCGCTACAAATACTGTGTTAATGTGTTTCTTTTTTGTTTAAAGAAATGCTTGTTTGATATGTCAATCAAAATTATCAATTTTTTTAGATTTTGTAAGTGAAATGAAGTAAGTCACAATTTTTAACATTTTTTTAGTGTAAGAGTGCAAATATTTTGGGTTTTGACACTTAGAAGAGTATATTTTCACTCTAGCAAAAGAACATAGTTTTTATTTTTCTTTTTTTCCTCTATTTTGTTTTAATGTCTTCAAAAAAAATCTCCCCTCAATTTAAGAGAGACCAACATGCATTAATAAATTACATGCAAAAATGAAATAGAAAAACATAAGAAGATGAATAAAAACTACAAAAATAGATATATTGGAAAAGTTATTAATGAATAAACAAAAAATAAAAGAAAGAGTACAATGGAGAAAAGGAAGATAAATAATATCAAGAAATCATTTTTATGAAAATGAAAGATCCATGATTTGGTTACAAAAATACACAAATCATTCTAAAGTCGTGAAAAAAAAACATAAAACAAAATAACCGATTTTGTTAAATGCTTCAAATGTAAATGATATAGACATACTTCATGATGAAAATGACATCATTTGAAGAAAAACTTAAAGATTATTTAAAATAAAATACATTTTTTTGTAATTTAAGAAAATAAGAAAAACTAGGATATAACAATTTAGTAGTTAAGAAGTTGTAAATTCCTCATGTTCATTATCATGGAATCTGCCCATACCTTCATACAATGACTTTGCATTGGTCTGTTTCTTATGCTTATGTTTATTCATAAATGGGTGTATCGTTGACTTTGTTGTGTGGAATTTGATGTAAAATTTGGTAAGGCATTAACATTGTGTGATGTTTTTTTATGTTGAAGTAATTCATCTTAATTATGCATGCTAACTATAAAGTAGAACAGCCAAAGATAAAATGGCATAATAGTATATTATTGTATGCTAATAATTATGTTTAATAACAGTAAATAAAAAATAATGATAATTATATTCTTGATGCACAATTTTATTACATGGTAAACAAGTCAAAACATGACTTGATGAGATACAAGTATTTTGACCAAAATATTGTTCTATGTGCATTAATTAATCAATTGAAATACACTGAAAAAGATACAAAGAGACATAAATTGATTTTAAAAATTATTGATTTATGTGACCCTAATTATTGTTATGACTTGTTTTAATAAACATTGAACTTAGAGAAAGTATATTTAATGAGAGTAATTGAAATTTCACCTCACATTTAATTCCAATCATATCTTTATATACTAACAAATTTATGTAATAAATTAGATATGAAAATGTATATGTTAAATTTTATATTAGATATAACACATAATTTGAACGCACAAGATAATAACCTTTTTTATAATATAGAAATTAAATTAACTGAATAGATTATAACTGAATCTAGTTAAAAAATTATAGATTTCCATAGTATTATTATCATTTTTTTCTACCAAACTTTTAATTATATCATAAACAAAATATTATAAAAAAATTAATGTTTTAAAACTATTTATACCCATTATACGCGAGACGCACTAGTAGATTAGAATATATTATTGTTATTGATTATAGATAATAAACGTGGGAAAGGCATCTTAGAAAAAAGGAAAAAGCAACAGCGGGAGTCATCGTCTCTTGTGATCTCCGAACACAACACAAACACACACTAAGCTTCAGGAATCTTTACTCTCTCTCTCTCTCTCTTCCCACGCCCTTCAAGGACTCTGTCTTGTTCGATCTCTCTCTCTCTCTTTCATCACTCTGTCTTCAACCAACCAGGTACGCACGTGCGTCTATAAACTCTTTTTTTCCTAATAATAGTTGTCGGATACGGTGGTTTTCGGTTATGGTTTTGTTTACTAGCTTCCTTCCTACCTGATCTGTCAATACCGCGTCGTTTTGGACCAATTCCTCTCCCTTTCAGGATGTACGCTGTTTTTCGTTCCAGGCTTTTCTCACTTTTTCAAAATTCGTTAACTCTTTTGTTTACTCTCCACGATTCCAATGGTTCCGATGTAGACTTTCATTCTGTTTAGGGTTTTTACTAGGATTTTATTGTTCTTGTGATTTGTTGGTTTCCGCTTCTAAGTTGTGTAAAATTGCTTAACCGTTCCAATGTTCACGTTTCTAAGTTAGGATAATGAATATGCTGCTCTCTAGTGGCTTGATTAGGGTGTTGTATTGCGTTAGCACTTACATACTGTTGCAAATTTACTGTAGTCCTTGCACTTGACCTGAAACCGGGACATTGGTTTAGACATTCTGATCTTCACAGTACCTATCTTTGTCGTTTTTCGAACAGCTATTGGCAGTGTTTCGCCCTTTCGCGTGTGATTCATAACATTCAGCTTTATCATTTGTTTTAGGGATGATTGGACGAAATAACATGTGGTGACACTGGCTAGCAGTCTCGAGAGTTTCTTGTTTAAGGGATTCGTGCGTTTGATAGTTAAATGTGAAATTTCATTCTAGTGTATCTCTACCTACATTTGTGTTTTCCCCTTTATTTGTAGGTTCTGATCTGAAGCTTTGTAATTCTGTTCGCCCAAAATTTTGATTTGAAGACACCGAGTCTGTTTTTGGATTAGTTTATTTTTGTGATTTTTTTTGCAGATTTTTAAGAGTGTTTTTGTAAAAAAAAAAGCTATTGTTTTTTTAAAAGGATTTGTTTTTGTCCTTTTTAGGACATATAAGTTATGCAAATTCTTTTTGTTTGTTTGAGATGGGGTGGGGCGTAGCTGGGTAGCAAATTTATACATGTCTCTTACTTTCCATAATCCAGATTTATCCATGATTAATGAATTTTTCTGCTTTACATTAATGTAAAATTTATTTCAGATGGCAATGCCGGAAACCATCCCTCTGACTACTCCCAGTGCTCAAGTTGTTGGAAATGCCTTTGTGGAGCAATATTATCACATTCTGCACCAATCTCCGAACTTGGTGCACAGGTTTTATCAGGATTCAAGTTTCTTAACCAGATCAGACAACAATGGTGTGATGACAACTGTGACAACTGTACAAGTAAGTATATAATCTACCAGGTCATGCATCTGTAGTTCAGTTCTTTGATGATAAAACCATATATTGTTTACATACAACGACATCTAGAATAGTTATCCAGATAAATATTTTTAAAATTGTGAAAGATATAAGGAGACAGAATGCTGTGAAATTGTTATTAACTCTTTGGAATATCTGTGACCGTTTTGAAAATAGTTCTTTTTGACATGCGACATATTTTATATTATGATTTTTATCTTAGCACTGTTTATAAAATAAAAATTATTGAACTGATGTTTCTTTTTAAATTTTGAATTAAAACTATACAAGATTAATAGGAAGAGGATATGGAGAAAAATTGTAATCGAGTTTGTGTAAGGAATCTAGTATATGAATCCTGAGGGTTGTTTCTTGCAGTAATTTAAGAATAAGAGATGAATTTTCTGGGATTTATGTAGAATTATTATTATAATATACTTAATAAGGAGAAGTAATTGGTTGTTAGATTTGTTCTGAAATAAAACTCCAAACTTAACAATGCTTCAGATGTCATCCAAAAGATTTTTCTTAAAGGTATGATAAATTACTCTTTTCAAACAAGATGAACTATGTATTGGTTGGTTCAAAGGAGGGGAAGCGAAGGGAGGAATGGACGCCTGTACTTGGTTTGTGAGTGGAGGGGAACAAAAACAAAATATTTTATCTTTGTACTTTATTCCTTTACAATTGATATTAAAATGATCAAACTTAGGTATTCAAAATGAGGATTATTTAGTCAGCACAGTTCACACTGTTTAGGCTTACCCTGTCTCCAAATACGCCTAATATTGGAAGAGTTGGGGGGTAAAAATGGGAAGGAAAGGATTTTATTCCCTATTTACCTTCCCTTCATTCCTTGCCAACCAAATATTATGCAAGAAATCTGACGTGAGAAGTCACAGTAGAGGTATGTTTGGAACAAAACTATAACAAGGCTAAAGAATGCTAGTCACTGATGACACTTTTTTTTTCACAAAAGTTGTGGGCTTGAAGCACAGGTTAAATTATCGATTTCTTTCTGCCTTTGTATCACAATGTTTAGGCAACATGGGTACTTTACATTTGTCTACGTTAGATGATTACTATCAGCCCATCTTGTGTCAAGTCTTCTATATGTTTGAATCATATTTGTTTCATCTATAATTTCTCTATCTCCCTCTACCACTATTGATAGGACTACTATCCATCTAATTTGCACTATGAATTTGGGGCGTGTACCACTTTCTTCAAAACATGTTCAAACAGCCTATGACAATATTCATGCTTTTTGGTATACTTATCTAAATACTATTATAATGTGATAGCCCGCTTGCTCCCTTGCTAGATACATTTGCCACGTAATGTGTAGTTTGTGTTTATGCAATGTTTATAGACCCTAATAAGCTGTATATTAATGGCTTGGTTTCTGACGAATTTCCTTGCCTAACTGTTGGATCAGGAAATCCATGAGAAGATTATTTCCCTGAATTATGAAGATTATACAGCAGAAATAAAAACTGCAGATGCTCAGGAGTCACATAAGGGAGGTGTGATAGTTTTAGTAACTGGGTGCTTAACTGGGAAGGATAATGTGAGAAGGAAGTTCTCACAGACATTCTTTCTGGCTCCACAAGAAAAAGGATATTTTGTCTTAAATGATGTCTTTAGGTACATTGAGGTGAATGATGCACCGCAGTTAAATTCTGCCTCAGTAAATGTCATCAGTGAAAATGCTGAGACAGTGCATGAGCCAGAATCAGGTTTGCATGACTTTTCTCAACATACACACACAAACATGCATATAATATCTATGTTTGTATATATTCAACTGTTATTTGGTTTACAAAACTCTCCATTCATAATTTCTTCTTTTGTACTTCTAGAGGAAACACATGCTCCCAAAATTCTTGTGGAAGACACTGCAACTTCATCTGTGGCAGAGGATGAAAACCATAATAATGGCGGTGAAGTCTATCATCCTCAGGATGAAGAAGAAGGATCAGTCATTGATGAAGAGGTCGCTGAACCCCCTACCGACTTAAGTCAGAATGAAATTGTTACGGTTCATGATTCAACTTCTGCAGCTCAGGATGATGCACCGAGGAGATCATATGCATCCATTGTGAGTTTGTTCTTATATTTTCTTGCCCTATGTTACTCTTCTGCTTGTTTATATTTTATTAGATTAATTATGTTCATTTACATGAAGGTAATGAAAAGTAATGTAGCATCTGGCCATGTCTACGTTCCCAGCCGAGCTGCTAGAGTGGCATCTGCTAAATCCAGTGAACAATGGTCTGCTACTGCCAAATCAACCCCTGTGCCTGAATCATTTGCTCCTATTGGTGATAGTGCACCTGAGAGTAGTGACCTTCATGAAGAAGGTATACATTGGTGCTCATTGACATGCTTGGCAGTCATTTTATTTTTCAGATCAGTCAACTATGATCTAGACACGTCTTCCTCCTTGGCTTACTTGTTTCATCTAAAAATAACTTGTGAGCAGAAGAGATCTAAACAAAAACATGAAAGAAAAGGAGGCAAAATAATTGAAGTTTATAACTCCATATATACTGTTGCATCATATTCTACTTTTAAAATCAATTTATCTGTTTTTTACTTTTAATAGTTGAAGGTCACTCCATATATATACGAAACTTGCCATTTAGTGCAACAGTTGAGCAACTCGAAGAAGTCTTTAAGAAATTTGGTCCTATTAAGCATGGTGGTATCCAAGTTAGAAGTAGCAAGGTCTGTGGATTTTACTGTCTGCATTTTCAAATTAACTAAGCATATTTTGAGGCAAGCTTATGAGCTATTGGTTTCTTGCAGCACGGATTCTGTTTTGGCTTTGTTGAATTTGAGGAATTGAGTTCCATGCAAAGTGCACTTGAGGTACATTGTTTATTTTGAGCTTTTGATCTTTTAGCCATGCAGTGTTGTTTTTTTATTTGCCCACAAAAGAAGTAGATTTCCATAAGATTATACTTTTTAATATCTTTTAGTTTATTGATTGTGGTACAAATTAGCATTAGTGTGTATTGATGCTGCCGGTAATTCCCTAGCTTTAGCTTGAGTTAAGAGTAGTTTCTGCATCATTTGCTCATAATACATTGCACATTCGTAGAAATCAGATTAAAGCAATATGTGAATGCCTTTGGAAATGGAATTATTTTTTGTGTTTAGCATACAGGTGGTCTTGTTAGATGTTTATTGAGCATGTTTGTGTTTTAGTGTTATGAAAGACGTCAATGAATCTTATGATTTCGAAGTATTAGGGATAACTCCATTTACACATTAACTGGAGATAGAATCCGAGAAGATTATATGAGTAGGAGACAATCCTGACCTCACCAACCAGTTTTATTGGTCAAAATCCAAGTTATCAAATAATATCATAGTCTATCCTAATTCCACTAGAACGGTACGCATCAAGTCAGGTAAAGGGATGCATTGGAAAAAAATTCAAGTCTCACATTAACAAGATATAAGACTGAAGTATGAGTAGGGTGACACTTCACAAGCTAGTATTGTGTGATTGAACCCAAATTATACGGCGGTGGCAGAGCACATTTTAAATTCTTTAAAAGGATCACGTGGCATATTCATTATGCACCATGTCCGATCCGAAGTCCACTATGCCTTTAGATAGATTTTATACTACTGGATGGGGTTGCTTTGCCTATATGGTTTAATGAAACATCATTTGGCTCTGGAAATAAAAAATTCAATAGGTTTTCTTTTACCTTTTTCGTTGGAAACTGTCCCATTTAATCCACTTTTCTAACTAAAGCCTATATTAATTAGTCTTTTTCTCACGTGATTGAATTACCATAGGTGAGAGTTTCAGTTTCTTACCAAGTGGGATTTGTGATGTTGTGAATTTGTTTTCTTGCTGTTACATTAAATCTGCCAAACTTGCTGATACATGGCATCTCTTTATTGTTTTGCATCTTGCCTGACGCATTTTATTGTTAAAAAAATTGTTCTTTTATAATTTTTATTTGCTTATTGGTGTACGTATCAATAAGGCAATAATCTCCCCCCAATCATATTTTCCATTCTCTCGTCATTGTAACACTAATCCTTTCGCCAACCACAAAAACAAGTCAACCAACTTTTTTACTTTTCACACCAGTGCCTGGGCGAAGTATCATTTTTTACTTTTTACTTTTCTCGACAAAGTATAAGATATATTTGCATTTTCTTTTCTGGTTTTACCGACATGTTGCTGATCTAGGCACCTTGCTAAAAACTAATTTCAGGCTTCACCTATCTCTGTTGGTGAGCGACAAGCCGTTGTTGAGGAAAAAAGAACTACTACACGAGGTACATTGATATATTTTCATGTTTACTTGTATGTTGAGTTAAACATGATCATTTTTAGACGTTGATTATGCTCTTTTTCTTCTTATTCTAGTAAGCGGTAGTGGGAGAGGGAGGTATCCTCCAGGAAGAGGTGGTTTCCGAAGCGACAGTTTCAGAGCACGTGGGAAATTTGGTGGTGGACGAGGTTATGGCAGAAATGAATTCAGAAACCAAGGAGAATTCTCAGGGCAACCTAGGAGTTCTCAACGGCCAAATCAAAATGGAGGTGGGCGTGGTGGTGGACGTCAAGGTGTGGGGAACCGTAATTCTACACCATCATCTTCAGCAGCTTGACCATATTGGCTAATTAAATAAGAAAAAAGACAAACAAAAACAATACAAAAGAATCTGGTGGGTTGATTATTCTTTATAGGAAAAGGAAGCCAAATACCTTTTTCTTTTCCCTTTATTTAGGCATGAGTTCAGGTTTCTGACTATCATCAGTGCAATCATTCAATGGAAGATTAGAGAGTTCATTAGTACTTGCAGAGGTGTTTTGGAGATAGGTCATGTATTTCTTTTTTTCAGTACCAATGTTCTCTTCTTCCATCTTCCCTTTTCCCAAGTTATTGAGCAACATCTGTTCCTGCAATTGAGTTGTTACACGAATCTCTGTTGTGGAGGGTTTATATGTAAATTGGTACTATGTGTATTCTTTTCCTTTTTTCATAAACTTAATGAAAACTGTCTCTACGATTTTAACCCATGAGCAAGGCCGAATGTAAGACTACAATGTGCATGTTTTTTGCATAATGTTTGTTCGAGACTGAGTGCTCTACTTTAGACGTTCTCAGAGACAAATTACTTCATCTGTACAGCAAAAGAGGTTGCAATGTTGCAGGAACCTACGAGAGATGGCGTCGTAACTATAGTTTTAAACCATCCATTAGGAAATTTTGATGATTACAATCTGATAGAGAATAAAAATAGAATATACATGGATAAGATTACCATTAGTATACTGATGTAATATTTAGAGCGCATTTTAATAAAAAGAAGATTATGATAAACGGTGAAAGATGATAACAATGATGGTAATATTAATTACAATAGTAATGGTAACAAAATAGATAATGTGAGTATACGCCATTCTCATTTTACAAGTTTACATTATAATGTGGAGTTACACCTAAACTCACCTTATTTGTAAGATAATATGAGAATATGTTTTGTTTAGTTTGGATTGTATTGAATAAGAAAAAATGTATTGAAACAATCCAAATTTTATATTATTTTCGTATAAAACTAAAGATAGTGTCAAAATGTATAAAAAGAAGTAATTCTCTCCCCCAAATAATTTTATTTTTCAAAATTGAATTAAACTTACATTTATTTATTTATAAAAGTATCAAAATTAATAATGGCGGTATAAATAACTATAAGACATGCCGATAGTAAAAATAATAATAACAGTAAAAATAATACGGCAAACAACCACAATAACAACATATTAAGCAAAGCTGATACTATGATAGTAATTTATACTTATATAAAAAAGGATTTTTCTTTTTAGTATTTACATTTTTCTTTAATTTTATTCTTTAAATGATTTTTTTTTTTAATTTAACTATTTATTTTTTAAATTTAATCATTTTAAAATTAAATAAATAAAAATTTTCTGTCAAATAAATAAAAACTATCTATGATTAATTAATGTGTAAAAATTATTTATATTTATTTTTATAATTATAATATCATTATTTTTTTATCACATATATGTGTTTTCACTGGTTATTATAATGAAAAAAATATTTGAAATGTTAATCACCGCATTAATTATAATAAGAGTATAGCAATTACAAGACTTGTAACTTTATAATAATTATAATTATAGTTAGAAAATAATAATAATATAATAATAGTTGAGGCGATATATATAATTATTACAAGACTAAGAGTAATAATTTATAAATGAATATAAGAAGAGTGGTGAGTTAAAAAAAAACAACAACAATTATTTTCTAATTGAACTCTAAAAAAAACCTGAAATGTGGTATACCCACAATATATTAAAGAATAAAGACATCTTATTTTATTGTAATCAAAATAATTGATTATAATAAAATATGAAAGATGGTACATGACTAACAAAGAAACTTTTAATCTTCTTTATAAAGAATTTTAGTATTATTTTAATAGAGGATATACATAATTCAAATTAACTTTTATAATATAGTTGTTGAACAAGTAAAAAAACGAAATAACCACGTCTTGATAATTAAGATTAAAATGTATTTTTATAACTAAATTGACATTGTGTAATAAAATTTGGAGATTAATTTTTATTTTTCGTACAAAGCAGAATTGCTTATTCAAAGATTGAATTGACATATACCAAACATTGAAAAATTGCTCAATGTTCCTTATCATATCTATATCTTCTTCCAAAACAACCATTGACATTCAATTTTGAATTAAAACATTTCATAAATTTTAAAATAATTTAAATCATTTATATTATGTTCTAATTTATTGAGATGTCTTTAATAAGTACACGTGTTCATCAAACAAGTTGTCATCGTACTTCAATGATTAAGATTTTTTTTTTAATAATATCGAGATTTTTTAGGTCTGAAAAATTATGATTCTTATAGTGACATTCCAACACTTTTAAAAACGTATATACGGTAATAAATACGTGAACAATCAGACTTCTTGAATAGGATTTTTTTTTGTGAGTGTTCCCTGAGTAAGCTTAGACCGTCTAGGTTACACATAGCATAACTAATTTTAGAATATTATAATTTCATCTAACTTTTAATCAAACAATTTTTTCATATTTATCACACCAATATTTTTAGAGTGAGTAAATCGAGATGCGGTGTGCTGACCAAATTATCTAAGTTTTATTTTTTATATTTCAAAAACAATAAATAGACATTTTTTCCTAATAAGTTATCGATTTAATAATTCGTAAATGCCACACATATTTTATAAAGATAATGATACTTAGACAATATTCTTTTATAATATTTGAACATTATTTATGTATCATTTTATGATTGGTCTATAATAGTGTTTATGATTATTATTATTATTGATTGTGAAATAATTTTGAATGACACCTACATAATCTTCAAATGTTGTAAAAAAAATGTTGTTAATATCATTGTCTTTTTATAAATAAAATTTTTTTTAGAACATTTTACACACAAATATATTAAGAAAGTATATTTTTCAATACAAATGTTTAAAAAAATATTAAATTTAAGAACTTTTTTATATAAAAACTCCCTTTAAATCATGTCATAATAAATATTTTAAAATAAAAAAATTAATATTACATAAGATCTTAAAATAAAAAAAATATTTTGATATCACTATATATTTTTAGTATTATTTTCAATATTTTAATAACTTTTTAAGTTACGAAAACTTTATATACGAATAAAAGATTATAAAACTGTTAGTTGTTACAAAACTCAACTGCTAACATAAATTTTTTAAAATTATAACATAAAATAACAATACATAATAAAATAAGATCTTATATGAATTTATAAATTCCTTTTAATAAATTAAATATAAACATTTATATTTGCCCCTGAAAGAAAGTATAGAAAATAAAAAAACAAAAGAAGCTAAAGCAAAGATAAAAAGAAAAAAGAAAAAGACTTAAGAGCGCAAAAAGCAAAACGAAAAACGCAAAACCCAGAACCCTAATACCAATCTCTCTTTGTGGTGCTTTGCTTTTGCCTTTTCTTTCACATCAATGGCCGACTCTGTAGTTTCGATTCAGTACCTCAAGGATTTCTTCAATTCTCAAATCTACGACGATGAGAAATGGGCTTTCAACGTGGTAATCTCTCTTTCTAACGCATTACTGTATTCGTTTCTCACCCATCCCGTTCGTTTCTTTATCCTTCCGTTCCTATTTGATTTAAAACGTAATTGGTTCCAATATAGATTGGTTTGATTGCTATGCCATCAAATGAAATTGCTAGGGTCTGTACCTTGTTTTTGTGCGAGACAGGAGAATGGAATCAAGCAATGGTCCCAATACTGTTTTGAAGTTTTACAGTTTTCATATGTGAAATGAGACCCATTTTGAACTCGAGCTGTTCTGTGTGTTTTTATGCTAAGGTGCTTAGGAAGAAACTTGATTTTTTTTTTACTGTGGTATGAATGGGTTGTCATTACCCCCGCCGCCCATGTTACTTATCGTTGCAACATAATACTACGTGACGAACCCATGATTTTATACCTTGTGGTGTTGGATCCGTTGTAACTGTCATTTGTTGGGAATGCTTATATGGAGGTGGTTCAATTCTTGATTGAACTCGAAGATCCCATCCGAATTTATGGATTCTTTTGGGTTATGAAGCAACTGTTGATTGCATTTGCATCTGTTCCAATTACAGGCCTGAATTTTATAAGTCATTGTGTAGATAATCCTGTGGCTTTTGGGTATTTATTCCTCTGGCTAGCTGTTACCGTTGTTTGTTATATTATATTACTTTCTTGTTTTGAAAATGTCTGTCCTCTTCTCATTGACTGTATCTTAATGAAAATGGCATTGCCCTTTGTTCGTTTGAGAGAGAAAATGAATGCAGAAAGAACATTTTGAAATTTGAATTGAAGAGAAAACGAAAGGAAGGAATAATTTGAATTTTTGTTTCTAACAGTCAATTTTTCTCCTTTTTTGCGTTTCTATATTTACTCTTCTACTGAGCATAAGTGAATACATCATTGTCCAGTTTTCCCCTCCTTTCTATTTCTCATTTCCTCTAACCAAAAGAGAGCATTAGTTTCGTAGGAATTTAGGCGCACTCTGCTCTGAAACATTATTATCAGTTTTTCCAAGAAGCTCTTGAGACATGATGCACGATCTGTGATTATTGTAGAAAATATAGTATGGGCAGTTGAACCCTATAAATTTCTTATCCTGGGAGTAATGGATAGATGCTGTAACTTATCACCTATACTAAGCAACCACCGAAGTTTCTGGTTAATTAGAATATTCATGAGCTTAGTTTTACAGGAAATGCAGGTAGTAAGTGTGGGTTGTAGAACATGAATAAGATTGTTGCACAGGCTATTTAGTGATTAGTGCCGTTTAGTTTTTACTAAATTGTAAAGGTATTTCTTCTTTAAGCTCGATTTATCTAAAATGAATGTTGATTCTCTTTATTTGGCATGTAGAAATTGCTGCGTGCTGCGGGACTTTTTGCAGGATCAATAGTACTTATGCGAAATTATGGTGACCTTATGGCAATCTGAAAAAGTAGCACAAATGACAAGTTCTCTGCCATGAGTTACTGCTATCTACTTAAACAGTATTGTGATGTCTAGGTTTTTTGTTTTTGCTTTACTTTTCAGTAATTTGAACATGAAGTGAGCTTCATTGGCATGACCAAGAAGCCTTTGATGAGCGATGACATGTTTTTCCGAATGGTTATGTTATAGTACATTCACATTTCCTTTGGCAAAATATGTTTTGGATATGAAATAACTATTTTGGATGTTCATAGATTTAACTCAATTTGGTGTGTAAAATATAGTAGTAAGAATCAACAATTATTATATATATTTGCAGCGAGCTGGAATAGTTAGGTCAAATCTCATCTGTACAAGAAAAAACTCTTATATTTAGTAAGTTGCTGTTGCATCTGCAAATGAAAGCTGTTGTATTGGCATGAAAATCCCCTGTTGCATATATGCTGCATATCAACTTCAACTATAATAAGCTATCAAGTATAATTTAGGAATCAACTTCAACTATATCAACTAGGTATGACAAAAAGTGTCTAAGTTTGATAGATGAGTCCACTGGTCCGGCCCAAAAAGGCAGACTGGGACAACATTTTCGACTCGTCAGTCTGTTCCAACCTGTCTTGCCTAGTTGAATAGCACGACAAGCTGGCTAGTCAGTTCAACGTCATTAAAAACTTAAGAATAATAATATTTTGTCATTTGACAACATTCATGTTGTGATTGTGATTAATTCATATTGGTGTTTATGATTATCATTATAGATTGTGAAATAATTTTGAATGAACCACGTAATGACAGTTAAAATGTTATAAAGTATATTATCCAAAACTTAAATGGAACATGGCCATGAGCCGTGATAATACTTTACATTCACTTCCATTAAAAAGTTGACCTGTGAGAATTCACCTCCATTATTTGTTATTCCCCTCTCATCTCCTCGAGACCAAACGTGAGGTTGGCAGACACCACCGCGACGAATAGGTTGGTGTCAGTTCTCTACCTAAACAATTTGACATCATTAGAAAAATTAGAAAGCCCTCGTAACCCAACACTTTACTTATTTTAAAGTAAGTATTTCTTCAATTAAATTAGACAATAAGATACAATGACTTACAAAATAACAAGTAGAAATAGTCTTTTTATAAATGACATTCAATTATTTTATTATTTGAAAGTCAAATTATAAATAAAAAGATAATATAATTGAACCAAATGTTATAAAAGTTACCATATAGTAATTTCATCTTAGTAATTTTGGTAATGTGTATTATAGAAGTGAAACTACAATTTAGTATATTATATCACTTTTTTTACACTTTAATTGTTAAAAAAATACTGTTAACATGTTTTTTAAAATGATTATTACAAAAGCTAACAAATTTATGAGGCATGGTTACTTAAATACTACACACTAAACTTCAAACTAATGGTCAAAATGGGTGAGTTTCTCCGTTGTGTAATTGCGTATTTATAAAGCCAACAATTCTTCTCATTCTTGTTCAATTGTCCTCGCTGTTAGATAAATTCAAAACCTAATACACAAATATATGTAAAGAAAAAGTGCCACACTGCTAAAACAACTCTCTCACTTTTGTATTCTATGAAATGAAATAATGTTAACTAATTAAAAAAAAAGTCATAGTTTGAAAATAATGTTTATGAAAATGGGTGAAGAACCACCTCATACTATATCATTATGTCAGGAAAGCTATTTTATATCGGTTTTTAAACAGGTATAAAAAATATATATATAAAAAGTACTTGCTTTTTTATAGCAGTTTTAATATAAAAAACAGTTATAACTCATCATTCAAGAAATGTATGACAAAAATGAATTTTGAAGAGCAGAGAATAGTTTAAAAGTGATTTTAAAAAGAACTTTAGAAATTTTATTTGATTTTATGTTGGCCATGTGGAAGACGTACAACAACTTTGTTTTTATGAAAAATAAATAAACGACATGTGCATTTGTCAAAACTTTGAAAAGAAAATTCGCACTCCTTCAACACCACGTTTATCATTTCATTTCCATGCACCAAAGTTGGAATAATTCATTCCCACCTTTTACCCTCTTTTAGCCACAATAATATATTTACAACCAAAAAAACATAATATTGTTTTTTAAATATTTAAGAGAGATTAATGCAATTTTCACATGTAACCCATCAAGATCAAAGTAATCACAAAGAAAAATAAGAAACACTTATAATTAAAAACGTCCTAAGCACACTGTGTCTAAGCAAATATAATCGAAAATTAAAATTAAAATATTTTTTTTTCTAAAAATTACTTAACTGACTATTTTACAACTTTATTTCTATAAATAGATCCTTTTGTTGTTTACTGGTCAGAGTTCGGCTGTGAAGAGTTGTTATTCATACCAAAAACTTCGTACTCATCATTGTTCACGTAGAATTTTAATTTAACATAAATAATAAACAGGTTTATTAGAGTAAATAAAATTTGGAGGGTTGATTTATATAATTTTTTTTAAAATATAAGTTTATTTAAGGGGAAAAAATGAAACTAAATTATAAACATGGTGTAAACAAAAATTTGGCATTACAGAGAAAATGACTGTGGATTAATTATTTCTAACAAGAAACAAAAATAAAATTACTATTATAACCCACTTTTAAACTTTATTAATTTGACTAGACTATCAGAAAAAAAATTAACGAGATGTTTTCTATACGTTTTAATATTTTATTTAAATGATTTTTTTTATAAATAAACCTAAATGTTTTACCTTCTTATTGTTGTTTTTAACTTTATATTAGTTCTTTCTCAAATATTTTCACCTACAATCATATTATTATTTTATTTTTCAATTAAAATCTTAATTTGATCTTTTAATTTTTATAAAAAATTTAATTAAATTCCTAATTTTTAGTTGATTCAATTTAATCCTCTAATTTTTAAAAATAATTCAATTAAGTTCCTTCAGTTAGATTAATGTTATATTTCTATTAAAATTTATACATCTAATATAAATTATAATAAATAAACTTGTCACGCCCCATTTAATGTTTCACTTTAGTGGAGTACACTTGTCTCACCCTTCCAAATTTCTCATGTTAGTGGAGGACAAAATTTGTCAGCCCATTTAATTCCCCACCCTCGGTAAACGTGTGACAGTAGAGGGAATGGGATTTTTCCAGATAGTGGAAGCCATGTGGCAGGCAGAGAGTGGACCGAGCGTCCATTTTGGTGGCCATATTTAAAGTGAGATTTTGAAACTGGCACTACTTTCTGCATGCAACCTTTCTTCTTCCTCAAACTCAGTTTCCGGAAACAACATCTTTCTCCTCCTTCTCTCTAAACCTTCAAACCTTCTCTTTAGAATTCTAACCACTTCTCAAACTTCGATCATATACTTCTTTTCAGATTAAATACTCCGGTGTCAAGAGCTTCAATTTGCACCGATCAGATTTCCGTTCTGAACCGGTAAATGTTTCTGACTCTCGAAGCTCCTTTGTGTTCTTACATGCATGCAAACTTTGAGATGCATGTGGATGCTAAGCTATTTCTCTGGACCTTTTATCTTGTAATCAGACTTTGGACCTTGAAAACTATAGAAGTAGCTGTCGTCAAGAACCTTAGAAGTTTAACTGGAATTAGAGGTAAGGGAAGTTTATAAGATTTAATTATGATTACTTTGCTTGTATGGATGCATGATTTAATGTGGGTATGTTTGATGATTTTAATGATATGTTGAAATATTGTATGCTACTGTATGATATGTTTGATCTTGGTTTTGTACTTAGTGTAAATGTATTCAACTTAGAGAAATTCTGGAATGTGTGACTGAAGGTCATTAGGACCGTTCGGTCCTCCCCTAAAACGTTCGGTCATAAACCAAGCGTTCGGTCATACAAGTGCTCGGTCTTAGACTGACACTTAACTTATGAAGCATTCAGTTTTATATTATTATTATTCACCCAAAGAACGTTCGATCATGTGAAGCACTCGGTCATAGATCTAGTGCTCGGTCTTATGAGATGCTCAGTCATAAATTAGTATTTCTATGATTTAAAGTACTCGGTTTTACATCAAGTACTCGGTCTTGAAGTGCTCGGTCATAGACTAGCCTTTGGTCATCATGCTCTGTCTTATACTAGCACTTAATCTTTCAAGTACTCGGTTTGTAATATTTTATTTGGAAAAATGCTCGGTCTTGTATTGACACTTGTGTCCCAAAGAGTGTTTGGTCTTGTACTGACACTCGGTCTATTGAAGAGAACTTTTTTACTCCAAAAATATTCTATTTGAATTATATAGTACTCGGTCTCACTAAAGTTTAAATCAGTTGTTGAGCGTTCGGTTATGTTCATAAATCCTTTGTATTATATCAGTTTTACTTGGCCTTGGATAGTACTGGGTCCTTCTTAGTGTTCGACCGTTCGGTCATTTACTAGAATTTTCCTTGATAATCAGTTTTCTCCTTAGTGTTAGACCGTTCAGTCATCCCCTTAACATTTTTCTATTCTTATGAATGTGATAATGGATACTTGGTTCAAAATTGGTTGAATTTGGTTAAGTAAGAGAATTTCAAGGGAGAAATGTCTCAAAATTGGTGTTGATTAGTAAAGTATGAACATGGTCAGACTCTGATGTCGTTTTGTTCCTAATATTCCGTGATGACACTTTCTCATGTAGAGAAAGGTTATTCATGTGTGAGAATGGCAGGAGGTCCGCGATCATAAGACCAGATGATCATTTTAGGACTAACCTCGGGTGGCAGCTACTACACCACATCGGGTGCTAGAAACGTCGAGCTACATGGTTCATACAGTCCGGACAGTGTCTAAGTGGTCGGTTATGATAGTTTGAAAGTTCGATTTTTAATTAATATACTTGTATGATGATTCCATGGTTGAGATTGTGTTGATCGTATTTGTTTTGATGTTAAAAGGTATGTGAGTTGGATTAATTAAATTTACATAAGCTTACCCTTATCTTTTCTGTCTTTGTCTACATTGTCGTTCGGTATTTGGCCGCTCGGTTTGTTTCCTTCACTACGATGATCGTCCATTGGATGTGAGCAGAAGGCGTTATGGAATACTCGTTGGAGGATGTATTACAAACTGCTCAGCCTAAAGATAGCGTGCCTGAGGGTAGTATGGGACCGTCTAGTCAGTAGAGTTAGGTAGTTTATTTCCTTTTTGATTGACCGTTCGGTCTTGTACTGATGTTATGACCGTTCGGTCTTAACCTGTAAATTATATTAAGCTCTTGTTAGTGTACAGTTTTAATTCGTTATGATATTTTATATTTTCTATCCATCTAAAGTGCTTATTCATCACTGTTCTTCTTTATTATTTATGTTAACACCTAGAATAAATTATAGCTTTTGTTATATATTTATTGGGATGTTACAAAACTAATTAAATTATTTTTAAAATTTAAAACGCTAAATTAAACCAAATAAAAATTAAAAATCTAATTAAATTTTTTATAAGAATTAAAGGAAAATAGGATTTTAGTCTTATTTTTCTAACTTATTGTATTACACACACACAAAAATTATTACGTAATATGGTTTAACCAAATAAATTAATTTTACAAAAATGACTTAATTATTGTGATAATTTTTCTATTACATAATTACAATATATTTAAATTATTTTATTTATCAAAATCACTCTTCAAATTTTTTATTTTCAATTAATTTATAAATATTAAAATAAATATATTTCCTAAATGTATATTCACTTAAATTTAAAAAAAATATATAAATTATTAATAAAATAATATATTATAAATAAATATACAAATCTATAAAAATAGAAAAAATACATTGTTAAGAATTTGTTTATCAAAAAATAGGATTTCAGAGTAAATAATCTACAAAGTAAAAGAAAAAAACAGAATTTAATTTTTTATAAAAAAGAATTATACTAAAAGAGTTTAGTTTGAAAAAAAATCTAATAATTTATTAAAGTTAATAAAGTTGAAAATGTTCCATGACAGTGGAAAAGTAAAAGAAAAATGTGGGAGTTTTCCACAGAGGTTGGTGCTTCTTGAATTTAACTTGACCTTGATACCCCTACCGTGTTTTCAGAATTACAAGGGAACCTCGTACTAGGGTGACAGTGACACTGAGAAAAAATTTGAGTTGAGCAGCAGCAGCCTGTGTGAGAAGATGCGTGTACATTGCTTAACACGTGGAAAAATTGAAATGCGTTCTCAAGTTTCACGCTCTACCCGTAATCACTCTAACAACATTACATCATTCTCTTCCCCAAATTAGTATGTCCCCACCAACTCAACATAATTTATCATCATATTAAACTTTCCCTTATTTATTTTTATCACACACTTTTATATTCATTTTTATAAAAATGTAAAAAATTTAAAAGTGTAGAATATTTTTCTTCTTTGTATACTTATTCGATCTGCTCACATCACCTTTTTTCATGAAAATGTGTAAAATAACTTCAAATAATTTTTCTTTTCTTTTCTTCATTTTACTGTTTCTGCGTCACTACTTCCTGAGTACAATGCTGACATTGTGTGATTCACATCCCTCTCTTTTTAACTCTTTCGTTTCCCACAGTACCCACTTGTTTTTTGTGGATGGGATGTTTGGTCCCTAAAATTAAAACAGAGCTTGCGTTTACATATTGACTTTCCTCTTTTATTTCCTTTGCATTATTATCTTTTATGTCACATGTACTATATAATCCTTCCAACAACGCTTTTTCCCAGTGTGGAGGAACCGGATGCCCTTTCATTTCCTCCTAAATTTATGTCTCAAACTTGTGTAAGGAACAAGCCTTCTTCAAAGGAATTTTTCTGTTCTATGACTTCACCTTTTTCTTGGATTTCAATGGAGGTGACCATAAACCAGAAGAAAAATAATAATATAAAGCTATTTAATTTGATTTATTCAGTCATACCAGAAAGTGACGGTTTTTTTTTTTTTTTTTATTTAGCAGGGATTTTATTCTGAGAAATCGCACACTAACTTTGAGCAGATAGACCTTACTCTGAAGCTTTCTCCCTGCGGTCAAAATGCAGAGGAAAAGATGGTTGGGGAGAATGCCCAGAACAGAATGATGGAAAATGGGGTTCAAGAGAATCCCTTTGTTGTTTGTCTGGCAGAGGGTGAGAAGGGTCTGGTGAGGTTTGGGGACTTGCAGGCAATGAGAAGAGTCAGGACTGGAAAGAGACTATTGATGAAGAAGATGCAGATGGCTATGGCTGCGGCTGCGGCTGCGGCTGCTGATGCAGAGAAGTCTTTTCCGGTGTCTCCGCCTGCTGTTCAGCCACCGCCTCCCTCAATTGATGATAATTTCAAGATGTTTGAATATCCTTCATTGGATCCATTGCATGAAGGTAACCATTTTCTTTCTCTCTTTCGTTTGTTTACCATGTCATAAGTACACACTTTTTTAACATAATTCATGCATTTTGCGAATGTTAGATTTAAGCTAACGCTGAAATGTTGCAGAAAAAAATTCTACGATTGCTTATTTACAATCTGATAGACCAGAGTTTTATGAGTACAGATAGAAATAGTGTTGCAGGTGTATCCCACGTGGGTGAGAGGGATGATAAGTATGGAAATTATGAGGAACAGATCATGCACTGACAGAAAAACAACAACATTGCTGATGTGAAATTGTTGTATGTTCTGAGTAATACATGTCCATAATTCCATCATTCTTCAGTGTAAAATAGATCTCATTCTTGTAAATTGGAAAAATAACCAATCTTCACTGTATAACAGACTCACTTTTTTTCTTTTCAAATTGAAAAAACGTTACTTATCTCGTGGAAGTTGGTCGGTACTATATACGTGTGATGATTGTAGACCATACAATAATTTCTGATAATCGAGATAGTTAGTTAATTGAGACTATGACTTTGAACTGGGGCAGTTCCTGAAATTAACACTGATTACCATAATCTAAATTGTTTTATCTAGATCAGCAATAAGACTAACATTTACAAACTCCACAAATTTTCCGTGCTAAATCTGCCTCATTGGCATTTTCATTTAGCTTAAAACATTCGTAATTTTGGATTCAGGGTGGTTGTTCTGTACATGACTATGTATTTGGAATTATATCAGAAGTTTCTTACAGAACATTATAATAACTTGCAGATATATGACACTATATTACTGATAAGCAGTTTTGTCTTGTTGTCTTGCTTATACTGAAGGAGGAGTTAGTTCGAGGTTCAAAATATCACCAAAGCAGGAAATTGATTCCATGGTTTTCCCAGAAGCAATGCAGGAAACGACAGTGTGGCCATCTGAGTGTATGATTGAGAAGGCAGCGAAAAAGCTTAAACATGTGAGCTCGTACCATAAAAGTGATACAATGAACATTGTGAGAGAAATGCCTTGCGTGATTAGTGCTGGAGATGACATAACTGGGAAGAGAATAGAAGGGCTTCTTTACAAGTATAAGAGAGGGGAAGTTTGTATTGTATGCGTCTGCCATGGCTGCTTCCTCTCACCCAGAGAATTTGTGATGCATGCTGGTGGCAAGGAAGTGGCAGATCCCATGAAACACATCACTGTTTCTTCTGATTCATTTTATATCAGTGGAGATGGGGCTGCTTTTATCACACACCCCTTTTAGAATGTTTTGAAGCAGTTAAGAATCCTTAATTTTCCACAATTATATATCTTATCCATGGTTCTTATTATCACAGTGTAAAACATGCTTTTCCGCATTTGCTAACCTTAGTGTTGAAAATAATTAAAAGTAGGACTAGTCAAATAGAATTAAACTAATTTGTCACGGTTTATAAAAAGTGAACTCAACTATTCTAAATTATATTGAACTACAATATAAATTAAACTGAACTACAAATTATACTAATTTTAAACTGAATTGTAATAATTTTTAATTGAAATTTATTTTAATATTTATTTTATTCTATTCATAATTATGTTATAAATTAATTTTTCTAATTATTTTATATTATTATTTTCTATTTTAATTATATTTCTTTTATTATTATATTGAATGGAAATTATTTTATTTTTTAATTCCATAAATAGTAACATGTTGATCAAAATTTCATGAATAAAATTTTTCTTAATTCTAAAAAAAGACAATAAGTTACTTAAATGATAATTTTTTATAATAAATTATTTTTTTCAAGTTTTGATACATCAATTACGTTATGCAAAACAATTATAAACATAAAACGAATATTGTTAAATTTGTTGTCATGAATACTGGGCTAAAAATATTTTTTTTAAATTTACTGACATACACATATAATATATTTAAAGTATTTTTTTATAGTTTTTTTTCTTTTATGATTTCTATTATTTAATCATTTAATAAAATTAAATTTTAAAAAAAATATTTTACTTTTATTACTTAAAATAATATTATTTAAAAAGTAATATATGTTTATTGATAAAAAATATAAAAATATGTGATAAAAAAATTTTGTCTTAAAAAATTGATTATTAATTTTTTAAAAAATAATTATTAATTTTTTATGTGAACGGTTTCTTTTATTAATATTTTATTATTAAATAACGTTTTTTTGGCAAGATAAAATAGTTGAACAGGAATTATTAATTTTTTAAAATTAATTATTAATTTTTTAAAAAATAATTATTAATTTTTTATGTGAAGGGTTTCTTTTATTAATATTTATTATTAAATAACGTTTTTTTTTTGGCAAGATAAAATAATTGAACAGGAATTAGAGAAGATGTAAGAGTAGATACAGTTCTCACAATTAACTGAACTAAAACTGTTATGAGTTCAGTTTTTAAAAACTGAATCATAAAACAATATACTGAACTTTTAGTAAAAGTAGATCAGTTATTTGTACAGTATACTGAACAAATAAATTATTTTTGTCCCGTCCTAATTAAAAGTATGAACCATAAGTTAAAAAATTATTTCTCAACAAAGAAATAATTTGGTTTTGATTATATATTTTTTGGTTAGATATGTTTAATCCTTTAAGATTAAGGTGAAATTAGAATTAATATGAAACTTTAATACCTTTTTATTACTAAACTTTAAAAATAATAAATATAGTTATTTTAATTTAATTATATAAAAAATTATATATTAAATGTTTTTCTCAATTAATATGATCGAGAATTTGTTAATAAACAATTTAAATGTTAATATAAAATATATTTGACACGCTAAAAAATTTAAAATAATTGAATTAATAGAATTATATTTATTTAATTTTAAAATTTGAGATGAAAATATTTCAAATTTTTGAACATTGACAAATTTAAATTTTGCATGATAGTTTAATAACTAAAATCATATTTAATTTCATATTTTTTTTGGTCAGTTACTAGTCTTTATTTCATTTATTAAAAATTACTTAAAGATATGGGCATTATTTGGAATAAAGAAGTTCTTTTAAAGTTTTTCATAATTTTAAAACACGAATATCTAGAATTTATTTATTTATAACTATCTATTATTAAAAAAAATTATTATTGTCACATATTTTAATTTCACTTTTCAAATTCATTATTAGTAATTATTTTATTTCAATTTAGATTAATAAGATCATTAACTATTCCTCAATAATAGCAAGAAAAAGATAAAACAAAGAGGATCTATTATTTTTCTCTAATTGACTTTTAAAAGGTTAAGAAAATATATTTATATACAAACATTTGTTTAGATTATCTGAGATCGGTTTTGACTAAGATCTCCTGCATGCTGCATCTAAGAGAGAAACGCCACTTCCAAGAAACCAAAGCACCCAAAAAGAAGGCAGTGACTTTTTTTATCCCATCATTTTCTTCCTGCACTCCCATCAATTTTCAAAAAATGACGATTTTATCTTTATATAAAAGTGACTTCTAGATTATGAATTTTGGAAAAAGATTTTCGGAATAATATTTTCTGAAATGAAAATTTTCAGAATAGAATGCGTGAAATACATTCTGAAACACATTTTTCGGAGCAGATTTCTGGAATATAATTTCCAAAATGCATTTAATACTTTCCGAAATGAATTTTACATGAAATGGGTTTGGAAAAAAGTTTTCCAGAACACATGAAATATTTCCGGAAAAACCTTTTCGAAATGAATTTTTAGTTTTTTCTCTCTTCTTTTTATGCAGTAGTGGTCTGGTCTGCAATGGTGAATGATATTTAAGTATGGGGTGCAGGAAGAAATTGATGGAAGTGTAGAAGCAATTGCCCAAAAAAGAAATGCAATATCTTGTGCTTGATTGGTTACTATTAGGACAACGGACCAATTCAAATTTGATGAAACTTGCATGCTTATATTGTTTCGCTGTTTTACCTTACCCTTTAATCAGTTTACTAATTTTCGAAAATAACGTTAGATGTTATCTTTTACTTTAACTAATTTTAAAATTTAACGAAAAATCAGATTTTAAAATTTGATAAATAAAATTTTAAAAATAAGAACACGATAATTAAAATTTGATGAAGTTTGAATGGTAATATTGTTTTATAAAGAAAAAAATAGGTTAATATTTGTAAATCCTTTCAAATATCCGAGAACATGATAAACAACTGTATATAAGGTGGTCTTAGTTGGAAGGCATCTTGACTTAAACCGTTGAATAAGGAAACACATGTTTAGACATGAATTAATCAAATAAAATAAAATAAAATATCATATATTAAAGAGATTATCTAATACTAAACAAATGTTTAGACAAGGAAATTTATACATAACCAATCAATGTAGAGATTTTTTTTATCAAAACGAGTGAAGTAATATTTGTGAGGATTAGTTTATTTATTATCTCTAACTGTGGGGCAAACACTTAATATCCTTTTTACTGGAATTAGAAATTTCATTATTGAATTAATGTTAGACGTTTTACTTTAAGTCAATCCTAATGTTATTACTTTCAAACATACTGTATATGCTCATAAATTTTAAATTATTGTTTATATGCTAAAAAAACACCATATTTAAAAGAAGAAACAATTACCTACCAACATGATCTCGTTGGTAGAAACTATTATAGTTATAAATATAAATCAAGTGAAGGTGTCACAGTACACCACTATTTTTTGATAAAAAACTATAATATTAAAAAATTGATTCGTATGAATGAAAATAAACATATATGAATTTGTAAACTCTTAAAATATTCACCTCAATAAAAGAATACCAACAAAAACTTATATCAATAATAACTTGTTCAAATTAAAGAGAAGATTATAAACTCTACAAGAATTTTTTTAAATAATAATCAATTTTAAAAACTAAAAATAATTATTCACTATAATAACTAGTTTACATATCAATTTATATATAAAGTAAAAGTTATTGATATATGTATTGTGAATAAAAAATTATAATTATTTTTAAATTAGACTTTAAATTAATCAATAATATTAATTATAAGATTGTGAGTACCAAACTATCAAATGAATTAGTAAAAAATTAGTGTGTAACTTGGTCACTAAAATAAAATAAAAAAATACTTTGGAGTAAATAAATCATGCTAAAAGAGAAACACTGACAGTTTATTTCAGCTCAAGGTTCTAGTAATTGTTATAAAAGATTTGACATATTTTTAATGAAAAATTTTAAAAAATTACGTTTATAGATTTGTCACTTTTTTTTAATACCAACATCATATGTACGAGTTGATACTTAAATTTGTCACTTTTACCAACATCATTTTATAAAAAATTAAAAATAAAATAAAAAGAGTAAATTATATTAAATTTAAAAAATATTCTTTGACATACTGAATTTTTTATATTCATTTTATACATTCTTGTTTACCTTTTCTTTTAATTCAAAACTTTACCTTCTTTTTTTTAATACAAAAGTTTACATTTTTTTAATTAAATTTTGTATACTGTCTCAAAATAATATAAAAGTGTATCACGGAAAGATTACTCTAAAAATTCTGGTTGTGAAAAATGCGGAGAATATTCGTGGAGTCTTGTATGTCGGCGCTAATCAAACGCAACTGACCAACCATTCATTCATTCGGAAGATAAGATCGTTCTCACCAATACTGTTATATAACACTTATTTGGCTTGAGATTGAAGTGAGGAACACAACATAATCCATGGCGTCCTTACCCAGTAAGGATCTTTCACTATTCAGAATCCTTTCTCCTATTTGTTCCTCAGTCTCTTTCTTTCCATTTTGTATCCCTTTATTTGTTCCTGTTGATCTTGGCAAGATGGAAATCTGGGTGCATGTGGTCTGTAATGTAACGGTTGTTTTTCCTAATTAATCAACTACCCTTTCGCATTTACTTTCTGAATGGATTTCCTCCCATGGTAGATTTCAGATCATTGAATATCGTGCCATAGTTTTATCACTCGTTTGAGTCAACATTCAAATTTACCATAATATCCATGCCATTGTCTTCGTTTATTTTCTTCTCTTCAGATGTGTGTTTTTTTGCAGGTTTTGCTCCTTTTGTGTTTCTATTTCTTGTTATTGGGTGCACTGCAAGGCCTTTTTATCCTCTTCCCAACAAAGTCGATAGGGGAAATCGGAAGCCCCTACAAACTTTTCGCCCATATAACATTGCACATCGCGGTTCAAATGGAGAGATTCCTGAAGAAACTTCTGCTGCATATACGGTGAAGACTATTTTTGTGCAAAACTATATTCTTTTCCTTTTTCTGTTTCTGATTTGGAAATCGACTATAATTATTGTTTCAGTAAATGCAATTATGCACGAACTATTATTAGGTAAAATGTTGATGATATAGGAACCATCATTTCTATCGTTGGCTTACGGTTGCCCAAAAACGAATGTTTCCTGCAGAAAGCTATTGAAGAAGGTGCAGACTTCATCGAAGCTGATATCTTATCATCCAAAGATGGTGTTCTTATATGTTTCCATGATGAAAACCTTGATAATATTACTGACATTGCAAATCACAAGGAGTTTGCTGATCGTAAAAGAACGTATGAAGTCCAAGGGAAAAACAAAGATGGGTTCTTCACTGGTAGAGTAGCTAAACTTACTATACTTTGTTCAGCTTCTTTGCAAATTTCCTTAATAAAATAATTAGGGGGTTAATATGATTGATACTGTCTATAACATAAATGCATAAGCTTGAAATTCGCCTCTGATTTCATTGTTTTTAGTAACGTGTATCATAAAAGGTTTGCGTATGTTTCAAGTTCTCTAGTTTTGTTGAAAGTCCTATTTACCGTCTAAACAATGTTTCTTCATGTTGTAATTATCGAATTTTCCAAAATAAGTTTACTTGTTTGTATATTTTCAGTTGATTTCACATTGAAGGAGTTAAAGTCATTAAGGGTGAGACAGAGGTATAAATACAGGGATCAACAGTTTAATGGTTAGTCCCTTCTTCCACAGAGTAGTCTCTCATTTTATTATTTGCCATTTTCTTTTGCTTGTTTGACTTGTTCATTCATTGATTTGGACATAACATGTTACCACTAAGAAAATGCAGTAAAGACAATACAACCACTGAGACACAGACTCTGCCCTCGCTGGTCTAAGGCACCAAATCCTCTCCACTATCTCCCACCCTCTCCTTTTCCTTCCCCATCTTGCAATTTTTTTTTCTCCTCTTCAATGCCTTGCTGCTAAATGTGCATTATGTTGCAGTATTCCCCTACTCACTGAAGAGTAGACTTATTTTCCTTCTTATTTTTAGGGAAGCTTACTGCTGATGACTTTTTTTTTCTTGTGATTCGTGCATGGAACTAATATTGCTTTTGCACATAAAAATTAACCGTTAGTCTATACTTTGTATCGATAATCTATTTCAGGAAAGTTTCAAATTATCACTTTTGAAGAGTTCATTAACATAGCACTGGATGCACCCAGAGTTGTTGGAATATATCCAGAGATAAAAAGTCCAGTATTTATCAATCAACATGTGAGTATTTCTTTGTAGAATCCAACAAATGCCTAAATGTTAGGAATATATTCGGGGGGGGAACGGGGGTGTGGACTTGTATCGACAAAGATAAATTGCTGTGAAAGGCAGAGCTATTAATATATAATTCATCTAACTGAAGAATATAATTGAATCCACCAATTTCCAAATCAAGGCTAATGAGTATTACTGGAGGTAAGATTATGTTGTTGGAAGTTTCTAAATGCAAATTACATTAAGAATTCTTAAATGTTTTACAAAAAATTTTACAATGTCATGCTTGCAAATTTCGTCTTAATAGTATTATGTTTTAGCCAAGTTCTTTAGGGATTTTGTCTTCTTTCCGCTCATTAAGTCGAATTGATACAATCAACAGGTTAAATGGTCAGATGGCAAAAGATTTGAAGACAAGTTTGTGGAGACACTTCAGAAATATGGGTTAAAGGGTTCCTACCTGTCAAAAAATTGGCGGAGACAACCTGTATTCATTCAGTCATTTGCTCCAACTTCACTCGTGTATATAGCAAATAAGACGGACTTGCCCAAAATTTTCTTAATTGAAGATGTTGATATTCCAACGCAGGACACCAATCAGGTTTGTAATACATTTTACCCCATATGTGCAAGCTTCTGTAGGATTATTGAACTTCTCTTCTGTCTGCAAGTTTTCAGAACAAGATGTATTGTTAATGGAGTTAGTTATACTGGTGAAGTTAATAATTTATATCATAATTCAGACCTTAAAAAATTAAACTATAACGAGAAAGCATAAGTAGTCACCACAGTGGAGCTATATTCAACATTTTCTTTCTTATTCTTGTACAAATGGGGGAATGTAAACTAAGTATTCAGACTACCTTTTCGATTTGTTCTCTTCTATTTTCAGCTTTCCATTGTCATTCTTTCTGGTACACTTAATGCTAGCTTCCTTAAATAAAATGTTGAAATTGGAGAAAAAAGCCCTTTCCTAGGAGTTTATCCATTCCTAGTTGACTGATCCTTGGCTATCCGAAGATCTTAGCAGCATTTATGTAATCTCTACCTTTTCAGAAGTAATACTTTCCCCATTTTATGTTATACTGCTGTTTTGATTGCCTATACCAAAGTCTAACAAAACAGTACTGTGATGATTATGTGCAGTCATACTGGGAGATTACATCTGATGAATACCTAAACTACATAAAACAATATGTTGTGGGAATTGGACCATGGAAGGACACGTTAGTACCTGTGGTAAATAATTATATGGCAACTCCTACTGATATTGTCTCCAGGGCACATGCTCATAATCTGCAGGTACAGTTCTTTGAAGCTTATTTTCTCATGATTTATGGATTTGATACCTTTTGGAAGATTGAGCGGATTATTCTTTTTTTCTCTTGCCTTATCAGTTGTGACATTTCTCCTTTTTAATTTGTAATCTTTGTATTGTCTTCCATCAATGGTTTGGAGCCAAACAAATGGCAATATAAATTGCTATTGTTGGTGCAGGTGCATCCATATACTTACCGAAATGAAAACTGTTTTTTGCACTTCAACTTTAGTCAAGATCCGTATGTGGAGTATGATTACTGGATCAACAAGATAGGTGTTGATGGTCTGTTTACAGACTTCACTGGTAGCCTCCATCGTTTTCAGGAATGGACCTCTAAACATCAAGATGATGATGATGAGGACGATGATGATGCATCCAAGTTATTGCATAAAATTGCATCGTTGCTCTCCTCTTATAATTGATCTCGAAAATTCAAACATTGTATTTAGAGTTGGGATTAAGTTACTGTGTTCAAAGAAGCTTATAATAATATTTACAAGTGAGTTTTTTACTAGAAGGTTATCTGACAATTAAGCATCACTAATCACAATATAAAATCTCCACATAAAGTTTTGGAATTTCTCTAATAAAAATACATACTGTCTACCGTACTTATAAATTAAGTTTTATTGTTGGCTAAAATTTATTAGAAATATAAACGAAGTTTGTTAAATAAAAATAGTAAAGTCGCTATATTATATGATTTGTAATAAATTTCAACTTATAAATACTATGATGTTTGTGCTTAAAAGTGCGCAAAAAGTGTCCCCCTCAGCTATAAGGTGTTTTATTTCAGGTGATGCCTGCAGAAGCAGACGTCTACAATATACAATATATTCATTTTAAAATATTAAAATCAGTATACAACAATACGTTTTCAATGTAAAAGAGAAACAGCACCAAAAATTAAGAAAAAAAATATAGAAAGAGGCAAGGAATACACCAAGGAAGGGATATTTTTACTTGTATTAATTTTGTAGCACCTTAAATGAAATGGAGCATTTTAATGTTATTGTAGAAATAAAACATACTGAAGAAAAACACAATAAAATGTATAAATAAAGATGCCTAATATTTTTTTTCTTGTAAATTATTTATTACTTTTTAAGATATCAATGTCAATATTAAGTAAGGTAAAAAAAATGGCAATTCTAGAACCAAAGTAGTTTAGTGAATTATTTAAAAAATAAAGAGATTTTATGAAAAAAGTTAGTGAGTCTAAGTTTATATTTAACGAAATCTATATTTCATCAGTTATAGCTAATTTAAATATGATTTGTTGTAAATTTCTTAACATGTTTTCTTATATATAGATAAAAAATAGTTTGCAGCCTATTAGCATATAATTTTTTTTAATATATTGCATGTTAAAGTGGAAGTATTCCAAATCATTTATGCACAAGCATTTAATCCTTATTTTTTTTACTAAAATTTCATCTGAATTCGTCAATTTACAAAACTAAAATGACCACAACAGATGATAATAGCAAATACATAAAATAATCCAGATTTTAAAACATTAAAGATATTCAAGTTGTATACAAAACAAATTCATAAAATAAAAAATATAAATTATAAATAAACAATTTAAAGTTGAAAACCAATGTTTAGCAAACCGGCCCTTAAACTTCAAATTTTGTTTCAATTAACTTCAAAATACTAAGTGAAAGGAAACAACGAAATAATTACCATTTATATCATCTGATGGCGCTTCCAGTTTTCCAAAACAAACTTATAAAAACAAAAGAAAAAAATTATATATAAGCAATTTAGATATATTTTAAAATAATTATGATGAATAATTAAATCAAAAGATTATTACTAACTTAAAGAATTGCTTTTTAATCACAATCTAGAATTATATTTAAACGGGAAATTGTTTTTACTATTTCAAATTGTAACCAATGATTATGCCCTAAAATACAAGTTTTTTAACAGTTAGATTAGTAAAAAATTATTATACTGTGACACTAAATAAAAACATAGAGGGTGCAAGTTATCCACTCTTGTACCTAATTGGGGAAGAAGTTTTGGAGAGTCATGATGTAAAATCATGAAAATGTGGGTGACTAAAATTTCGCGAATATCTCTAGATGTCAGCAAAATGTATGATAAACCACATAGGGAATTAATAATTACAACCAGTAACATTACTCAAAAAGCGTTTAAAAGGGATCTACAAACTATAAATCTGCATATTGATCTCTTATGCTCTCATCTTTGATATTTCTTCCAGCATCATCCTTGATTCAGCAGCGAAGTCAACAGGAACAACTGCTCGAACCGTTATCCTTTGCCGCTTCTCGTTATTATACTCGTTCTGGGTAACACTAACGCGGAAAAGATGCGGAACCCAAGTTGCTTGCTTCAATTTCATATTATAAGGATTATCTTCTCCTTCCTGACATTAACAAGCCATGTAACGTTAAATAAAGCATTTTATCATCGTGTTTCAACATTTAACGGGGTAACTGATCTTACTTGTGATTTAAGGTCATCTAAATCATCTGCAGAGCATCCAACAATTCTCTCAGCTTCCTGATTAAAGACGGAGAAGAAAGCCTCACCACTTGTATCGCAAACCTTCGCAACCATAATATACCTGAAAGGACAATGAAAACTTTAAATGCATGCGTCAGATAGAAAATTTAACACTAAAGATGACAAGTGTGCTACCTTAAACTGCATTGTTCATCGCTTTTCTGGCATCCTTCGCACCAATATCCGGAACCAATGTTTTCAGTAACTTTCTTATTGCATGTCTTACAGGCACGATACCACATTGGTTGGTCAGGCTTTATGAAGCTTATATATCCTCTAACGCTGAAAAACGCAGGCTGCTCAAAGTAACATAAGAGATTACAAGTCAGATTAGTTATTCAAATAACAATCCTTTCAAACTTCCAAGAATTTTTGTAGTATGTTGTCCGAATGCTAACACCCAGATGGTACCGTCTTAACAATGTCCAACATTCAAGAAAATTAGCTAACAAAATACCTTCGTCTCTCCCAATGATTGGTCGGAGGTTATGTGAGCAAGTGGAACACGATCAGAGTACACTGATCTAATGCCATTAATAGATGTTGGACTTGAACCAGAACTTACAGAGTCCATTGCAGCATCTTTGCCTTCAGATTCATACCTGTGAGCCAAAGCAGGCATATAAGTATGACTATCATAAAAATACCATAACAAGGCAACAGTTGCGTAGCGGATATTGGTATACCAGCTTCTGAGTTTCTTTGCTTCTGGTACGTCTGGATTTACCAGAACTACACTTCTGCTTATAGTTGACAAAGAAACGCCTGAGACAGATATTCAAGAACGGTAAAGATATGAACATCTCGCACCAGTGACATATAGTGTTTATCTAAGTGTAAACCTTGTCATACCTTGGAAGTCCCCAACCCTGAGAGACTTGATTGCAACAACTGGAGATTGATCAGCAATGTCCAATAAATCTTGTCCTGTGTTAGTAGCAAGATCATTCCACAATGACACGACCACCGTCTTCTTCCTGAAATGCAGGACATGCACATTTAAATCTACACAGTTCAACAAACCTTTATCCTACAAGGTGTATCTAAACCTACATTACAACCATTCAACGCAATTAAAGGACCTCATACAGGGGGTTGGACATTTTGTAACATAGGAACATTCTTAACTCCTCCCTATACATAAAGTTTCAAGGGATTCTTTGATGGTTATAGAGATAAAGACTCCAAGTGTCAAGTAGTAAATACTCACGTTTCATCAGCGATAGTAATGTCGCGCTTTGGAATGCTCTCATTGTCACTCTTCCTACGAATACTCATTGTTGAAGACACATTCTTAACAACTCCAATGACATCTGAAATTGCTCCAGATACAATCAATAATGAAATGGGGTTAAACTACGACAAATAGAGCATGTTATAAACAATACTTACCCACAAGTTCAGACTTATTGACATAAGGACCTAGCTGATCAATCTGGACAAAGCTAAATTTTGTTTCCGGGACAAAACTTGCTTCACCCGCCACCTCTTCCACCTCGGAATTCTCGTTGAGCGTCATTTCATAATCATTTTGAACAGTTTTGAACTGTTTGTTGGCAACTTTCAATGTCCCCTTCGAAATATAGTAAACATTTCCCAGAACAAATTTGTCGTAAAATTTCCTCGCGGCATCGTTAAACATCGTTGCCTGGATCTGAGTACCCTGAAATTAGGGGGAGAAACATCAACCCCAACACTTACAAGACAAACAGCATCTAATTCCCAAAGATACAAAGAAAAACAGCTCTTACTTCTTCGTCCGTCAATTCAACATTGAATACACAGCCTTCACCCCTAGCGTTCTTATAGGTACGCATGTTTCCTTTGTTCGTAACGCTAACCTTTATCGTCCAATTACCCTGATAAGGATTCAACGAAACGAGAGGACGCACCCTACGCGTCATTGCCAAGCGTGCAGCAGGAGCAGAACTAAAATAAAAGAGAAAAAATTTAAAAAAAATCAAAATGGAAAACCCTTAAATCTCAGAACGATTTGAAATTAAACAAGAACACGAGAATACTGCTCACTTTCTATGTTGATCATTTAGAATCTGCGCAGCAGATTTTGTCACCACTTCCTGCTTTTGCTTCAAAACAATCCCAGCAGCACCTTCACTCTTCAATCCAACCTCTTCTTTGGGTTTCAAAAGAATACCAGGCTCCTCGCCCTTGATCTCCATTTCAAGAGCGGGAGATACCGGCTCACATTTCGTGACAATAAGATACCTGAAACAAAATATACACACCAAAAATCAGACACCTCCAATCATCTTCAAAGCTAGTATACAAAGCGATAACTGCTACGAAATTAAGACTTACTTTTCAGATTTGTTAGGGATGTCGTTGAGAGTGTAATCAAGAATTCGAACAAGACCTAGGTTTTGAATGTTCCCAGAGAGAACCTCAGAATACATATTCGAAGGAAGAATCGCCCTCAGTTTCTTTTTCCCATCACTCGCCGAGAACCTAAATTGCAACATGAAATACATACAGTAAAAAAAATTTGCAGGAAATTACAGATCCGAAACAAAAAGTAAAAGGGGACGAGTAACGAAACGTGTAGGATAGAGAGTACAAACATGTATCTGTTGCCGCTGGGCTTGAGATCAACTATTTGAGCAACAATGTCGGGAAGATCCGACAAAGAATCTGGGGAAGGGTTGGCGAGGAGCGTCGAAACGCCGTCGGGTGTGATTGATTTTGCGGCCATTGGAGAGAAGTTTCGGAGAAGAGAAAGGAATAAAGGGAGAAGAATAAGAGTGAGAGTATGGTTGAAAGCCAGAGAGAGTGGTTTTGTATAGTGGAGAGTGTGGCGGGAAACCGCAATTTTGTGTGCGGCGTTTTCAATTCGAGGGCTTTTCGCGCTTCGTTTTTGCAAACCTATCGCGCCCTTAACTTTTTTTTTCGTAAAACGCGCTCTAAATAGTATATATATTTATCAGTGGTAATAATATTATTTTGTGTATGAACAAACCGTAATATATATATATATATATATATATGTTTGAAGTTATGCAATTAGATTTTCAGAATTTTTTTTTTTAATATTTTAACAGAAATATTACTTTAAATTTATCTAAAAGTTATGTCTGGTTAAATTTGATAACTTTAATAATATTTTTTAAAAATAAAAATTAAAGTTTTAATAAGGTTATGATATACTCTCTTTTAACAAAAAGAATATAAATTCTATAAATATAAAAATTATCTTTTTTAGGAATAAAATATGATTGAAAATATCTTTTACAAATCTTGTAAAAAATAAATAAATATTTTTATTTTCGTATTTCTAAAGATGCAGTAGAAACCCGAAAAACATGTCTCTATTGTTTCCATCTATTTCCGGCCTAATTGTACCTGAAAATATAAAACAGATTAAAATGGTAGGTGTCAGTGTATATTTAAGAAATTTAATGCTTTATTAAACTTGATTCTAAATTGTAAGGATATTTACAGGATGGATCGATATTTTGTTACTGTAGTTTAGATTGGATGTCGAATTTAAATTTTTAAAATAAGACAAATTTAATTTACTACATGCATGTATATACTTTTATTTATAAATTTGTGATATTCTTCTTGTTTTATATTTTTATTAAGTTTGTCAGATTACCTTATACTTATTTTTGTAAAAAAAATAATAGAGATATTTTTATAACTATTTCAAAAAATGTATATACATAACATAATTAAGTTGCATAATTTTCTGCAGTTGGCTGGGTAATCATTATACCTTCTAAATTACATCTATCTAATAATTCAAATAACTTTTAGTTATCCTTTCTCTGTCTATTATTATTTCTTAAATATTTTTCTATAATAATGTAATAGTGTAATAAATTTTAAGCTTTTATTATATTTGACTATTTTTAATTGATTATTTATTATTAAGTTTTTTTTGTAATTTATTGCATGTAAAAAAAATACAATTTTTATATTGAATTTTTGTTGTTTAATTATTTTGTTATTTTGGTGATATCACATTTTATTTTATAATTTTGTAGTAAAGATTAAAAAATAGTATTTTAAAAGTGATAGTATTTTAAAAATAGTAAGATTTGATTATTTTAATATTAAATAGTTATAATATAAGTAGTTTTGTTATAAGCGAGTTTCATTATTTTAAAACATAACACTTCTCTAAAAACTACTTTTCTAAAGTTTTCTAACTTTTTTTCCAGGAGTTCTTCTACAACATTTGTTTGAATATTAGAGACCGCTTAAGTGATCACAACAGCTAGATCTTCAAGTCTACCTGATCAGTTTTTTCAAAGGAGTAAATTAGTTTCTACTATTTTTCTTTGGACTGTCTTGTTTCATCTGCATAGAGGTCATAACGTTTTTGCATGTCTCATATGAGTATTCTATAAAACCTTTTGTTGATCAGTGGTTTCAATTGTATACTTTAATCATATTTTTGTGAGTTGTGGTGCATATAGAGTTTGTTGAAATGATAGAGTTGTCTTAGCTTTTGTAGAACAATTGGGTCCTTTATAGGGTAAAGGAAGCTAACTAATGTCTTTTTATTTATTTGGAGGTTCATGAGTCTGTGTTTTGCTTTAAATGTTGTGAAATTGATGGTTGGTGTGACGAATTATTGATTTTCTACATTAGTTTGTTTTGAAGGATGTGTGGATTTGAAATTTGTTGTTTATATGATGAGATGATTATTGAATGGTATTGGATTCTTAATGATTTGTGAATGGTAAGTTGCTCTATTGGTTGATAATTAGTTGTTGAGATTTAGTTTAACAATAGGTTAGAGAAATTGTTGGTTTTAATCTAAACGAGGTTTTAACAGATGAAATTCTAGATAAATTGTCTCGTGAGTAAATGTGTTATTTGTTGTTTGTCCTAAGGTCATTTAAGACTTAGTTAACCATACAGTGCATTGTAAATATAGTTTAAAGCGTGAGAAATATGATACATGAGTGGTAAGTTATACGATGATCGGTTGAACCTTGTTTATTGACAAAATAACCAAATTAGCATCCAATTCAAGTTATGAAATTGATTTTGAATCAATTATAGTGTACAGTATGTCACTTTGGCCACTTTGATGGGTATTGGGGGCAATTTAAATCAAGTTTCAAAGTGGTTGTCATCTGGTATAACATTGAGCGGCCTTGTGTAACGCTCAACGTTGCCAAAACATATATATAACAATATGTTTTATGGGTGTTGAGCGGTGGCGAAGGACGTTGGGCACCACTTCTTAACTGCAAGTCTAGGCTTAATTTCTTGATAGTTTGTTGGACGCAAGGTTATCTCGTTGGGCGAGCAGTGTTGGCATTTGGTGCCATAATTATGGCATTGAACGCCCCATTTGTTGTCTTGTTTTTTCTTTTTCTTTTGATCACTGTCGAGTTTAACCTGATTTAATGCTCTAATATTTATCGTGAAGTATGAATTGATTTATAATATGAATTGAAAACAAATTTATGTGTATGATTACGTGTGACATACGATGATAATGAGTATGTTGTTGATCATGTGCATGGTAGATGTGGTTGACATAATTCCATGGATCTCGTGATGAAACTCCATGATGACATTCATTAGTAAAATTGTTTAGCGTAATTCCATGGATCTCATAAGTAGATTTTATGGTAACGTTCATTAGTGTGATGTATTGATGCAATGACTTGCTCTTAGAAGTTATCATAACACTCCAATAATCATTTTATCTCAAATAGAGAATGAGATTATGTGATGAGATGTACCAGAAGGTCATAATCTATGATTTGATATTTTTTGGTAATAGGTAGTAGACAAACTAATTTTGTGTAATAGGTTGGGAGGACAAGTTGTTCCACTATTATAAGTGTACAACTTATCATAATATAACATCAATACAAATATTCGGATGATTGAATCCAATGTTATAAATCTATCTGTTTCACATTTCGATTGAGGATATAATTATTATGTATGTTTTAAACTAAATTATATAAATATATATATTTTTACGTTAACTTATCATTTATTTATTTTTATTTGTTTGTTTTCTTTTATAATGATGAGCTTTATGTAAATAACTATGTAAATTACTATGTAAATAATAATGTCGGTGTTTTTTTTCAAGGTCTTTGCCTTGTGTTTCATAACACATATTTGTAAAAAGTGAAATTCATGTTCAATCAGGATGTTTTACAGTACAAAGTAGGGAATGCGTTAGCGTTTTGGAGGATATTTTACAGTACAAAGTAGGGAATGTTTTATCATTGAAAATTAATATTTTTATAATTATATAATCATTTGATAACTTATTTTTAAGGATAATGTAATCATCAAAAACATATTTTTATAATTAAAAATAAAGATATAAAAACAATGAGTATAAAGTGATTGTATAAATTTTATTTGCAATTCATGGCATTATTGTGTAAAGTAAATAAGAGTGAAAAAAATTTGTTTGACGATCTTCTTAAACTCAACATCTCTTCGATAATATAGATATAACTAAAACATTATTATTTTGTAGTGTTAAATAAATTAAATTTTGTGTTTTGTGGTGTAAAAGTATATCATCCGAACAGAGGCATTTCAAATGACAAGCCTGCAACAGAATACCAAAATAATTGCCTCTGTTATTCCTTTGTGAGCTAAAGTATCTTACAAAATTAATCAAAAGTTTCGTCCCTGATTAACTAAGATGTACAAAATAAACAACACAAGTAAAATTAGAATTAAAGCTAACTAGCTAGATCTATTCTGCTATTCAGATTACCCATGATACTAGCTTAATTAGACGACATGAATAGTTAATGGCTTTGTAAGAATACAAAAAAACTCAGATGTGCTGATTTCTACTAAGAGCAGCACGAAAAGCAACTCCAGCCGTTTGATGCATCTGTGGTTGGTTTTGGGGCCTGATCAGCTGTGTTTGATGACTCCTGTTGTTCTTGTTTCTCTCCAGTACTCAGGGACGAAACACTCTTATCTGGACCTTTCGACGACCTTAACATTAATTCAAGAGGAAAAAAACATGCATGTCTCATTAATATTCATCCCTTTGCTCATACATTTATAACAAGCATGTAGAAAAACTATAAGATACATAGTCCTGATATTTCTGAACGTGTGATAGTTGTTTTTCAGTATTTATAAAACAATTTTATCATTACACATAATAATAAAGTAGCTAGTGATCAAAGCTTACTGTTGAAAAGCATAGGAATTGCTGCTGTCATTTGATTGGCGTTGAGGCTCGAAAGCTTTATCATCTCCTTTACCGACATTCTGTGTGGTTTGACTACTTTCCATTATGACCTCTCTCATTGTCTCAGCAGCTTTTGCTTCAGCATTTTTGGAACTAAGTTCGTTCTGTAGTTCATGAGTTCTTTTGCTGATAGCATTGAATTTATTTGTTGAGGCAGCTAGATTATGATTTGGCGAAGCATAAGGCTGATCCTGCACGCTGACATCACCAGGCTTATCCAACTCCCAGGATTTAAAACAACCTAATTCATTTGAGAAGCTCGTGTTTCCCATGTAGATGCTAAACAACGATTCATTAGAGGCAGTGCTCCATTCCACTTGAGAGTTTGCAGTACTCTTGGAGAAGACATGAGATGGAAAGGTGTAATTGGGAGAGGTGTTTGGTTCACCTGGACGCTCCATCATCTGCACTGGAGGGTTATGTATCACCCCACCTGCAACATCTTCGCTAGATTTTGTTGGAGCGTGTGATTCAACTTTTGTGAGAACACTCGTAGAAGGTTGGTTTTGTGATGATTCCAGTGCACCATGGGATGAACTTCCTGGTGATCATTCATTTGCAGATGTTATGAGAGATAAACGAGAGCTTAAATAACTTGTATTACTTGAAGAATGACGCGTTAATCATTATGCACCCATTACCTGTGTTGTTGGTTTCATTACCTATATTTTTGTTATCACCTCCAGTTTCCATCGATCAACGAGGTCCAGGTTTTATATAGTGGAAAGTTTAGTTGCTGTAAAACCAAAGTCAAAAAGGAAAATTCACATCTTAAAATATCATAATCAACCAGTGTTTTTGTGTGAAAAACATAAAGAAAGCAATATTTTTGGCAGTGACTTGAAGGTGAAAACGTATCATGCTCTTAACAGAGCGAAAGGAGATAAACAACAGGAAAGAGAATAACGACCAACAATAATTCCCAAAACTCTTCAAGTTGTGCACTTTGGTTATTAATTTCTTATCACCTTTTCTTTAAGGCATTAAAACTGACATTTTGTCTGCAAACATCCAAATGGAAAGAGAACACAGATATTTTCCTTATCATGGTATATATATAAACGTCCCAGGATTGAAATTGAATCGACATGACGGTGAAACAAACAAATCTTCATGCAGAAAGTAAAATTACAAATGCCAAGAAGACCTCAATTCAAGAAGTGTAGGAAGAATGAGAAGATTACATGAAAAGGCGGCGTATTCGAAAGATCCAAGGAGACTGCCGATCAGGCCCTGCTGAAATCAAGCAAGATATGCCCAAGAATTCAGCAGTCCCAATATATTCCCTCAAAGTACTAACAGAGTCAAATTATTGGTATATCAAGAAAATGGTGGGAAGAAAGTTATATTGAAGAAGATGAAAGATTGAGAGATAAAAAAAAGGTTAAATAAAACGAATGGTGTTGCACAAGTTTAGGAGGTTGCATTCTCATGTTTCTCGAGTAACAACTAACGAACTTTGGCTGCCATGCACCCCGACATGCCAACTGTGATGTTCGTCATTTGACCATTGGTCATGCATGTGAGGTGTCTTATTCCTTATATGATCTTACGAAGGCCGAAATAAAAGTAAAGTCTAGTTGGCAGTTATTCAAACTCCACAATCTCCGTTCAACAATATGCGAGTAGATTTAACATCTATTTAATAATAAAAAAATTAAATAGTTATAAAAGTTTAATAACTAATATTAGTGATTAATTTAGGGAATAACTCACAGTCTACTTATACTTTTTTATTAGACTATTTTATATATCAATTATCTTTAATTTAAAAATTGATATTTAAATTTGTCAATATAGTATTAATTTTTTTTAAAGTAATTACTATTTAAACAATTTGGTATTCCTAAACTCCCTCTACTTCCCATTTATTCTAAAATAAACTTTTCATAATATAATAAACAATGTATTCCATAAAAACCTCGTTTGAGAAAGAGTGGAAGGGGAATAAGAAATTGATGGAGTGTAGAATGAAACAAGCCTAGACCTAATTATTTGTCCATACATTAATAAGAGTTTTATTTCCATAGGACTGTTTTATTTAATGTGAAATAAAACGTTATTGCCTTTCATGATTTTTTTTTATTGTTTTATAATTATTATTTTTCTTTTAACGTTATCAATGTCAATCTTTCGTTCAAAGTTGTCATAATTTTTTTTTAGAAAAATATGTCTTTTTAGTCCCCTAATTTTATAATGAATTTATAATTTATTTATATAAGTCCTTTTAATTTAATTGTGTTATTTTTTAGAGGAGAAAAATATGTAATGCCAGAGTCCACATTTTTTTTTGAGTTTTTTTTTTTCTCTAAATTGAGCATTAAAAATATACTAATATTGACGTATTAAATTAAATTTCTCTGTAATATATTTTAAAACATAAAAAATCAATGTACATATTTTAAATCAGCGTATTTTAAGAACTAAATAGAAGAACACAGATAAAATCCAGAGAATTCCAGAGAGAAAATCCAAATTCGTAATCCCCCTGAAAATGAAAGAAATGCTCCCCCAAGTATGAGAAACGTTCCCGTGACTCCAATTTCTGTATCATATCTGACATAATAGCGCTGATAAATGTAACAGAGCCACTTAGAAAGTGGATTCCTTCCAAGTTACTTATCCTCACTGTTCTAGTTGTACCACTCTAAGTAAAGTTCCTTCATGTTAAACTTTCAAAACTAGGTTCAATAATTCAATTAACCAAGCCTGCTATTCATGTTGATAGAACCAAACATTAAGAAATATCACATGCTTTTTCATTTCAGATAAGGAGATGATTACAAGTCAAAGGTTTCCTACCTCTTTATTTGGCTCGGTCATGTAAAATTTCTTGTTTTCTAAAATAGTTACATTACAATTCAATCACTCTATTTGGCTCAGTGCTTCCATAGATTTTATTTTATTTTTTTGAAAGTGAATTTCTATCATCTACAAACTTACAGATATTTATAGTTTAAAGAAAAAACTTGGATTTAAGTGTTTCAATAGAGTGATTGAATGCTATGCTTCACAATTAGCTGGACAAGCAATGACATGCTTTTGACACTGATATGAATTCAGTAGCTAAAGCATATTATAAACAATTGGCACCTCTTCTACTTTCGATATCAGGAATGGAATGCTTGCAGTCACAGATCCTAAATCTGCAGTAAGCTAGGCCTTTTCTAAGCACCAACCAGAAAAGAAAAGAATTATGGAACAAATCAACAAACAGTTTAATAAAAAAAAAGCATCAAAATTCGACCCTATAAGCACAACTAATATCTCTCACCTGATGTTTGAGTGCCACAATGGTAATGGTGGGGGAGGGTGGGTGGTTAGATTCCCACATCTGCATTTCCCTTCGCCATAAGATACACAGGACATCCTTAGAGCTAAATAAGAAGGCATCAAAAGTGAATTGCTATAAAGTAAATATACATTTCCTGAAAACCTTACAGCTAAAGATGGGGCATGAAGCCAAGATTTTAACTAACAATATTCGTGGTCATGTCATAAGTTCGGTACACAAGTACCAAACCCAAACAATAAGATTTCTAACCTTAGAACAACAGGAGATTTAAAGAACATTGTACTACAAATACTTCAAGTAAGAGCCTTGTCAAGAAATAAAACAACACACCCAGTGCTATTGACACAGGAAGTGCAGGCAAAGCCTTCTGATATAAAGCCAAAAGGATCAAAGTTATGCCAAGACCCGCAATGATAGCAAGATAACATGCATACACCGTCATAAAATCATACATTGCCGCCCTGCCAACCAAAACACTGTAGAAGATAAAATCTCCCAGCCCTAACTTGATTGAACCAGAAGAACCCAATCCAATTCCTTCTATCATCAAATTCTCACTTGGCACAGTATCTTCCCCCCTACCGTGCTGGACATTCATTCCACGATCAATCAAGGGCACAGAAAGCTCTGAATCAGTCTCATGAACGCGCACTGGTTCCTCTTCTGCATTCACCAAACTTATGCAACCATAAGAGCCACCAGAACTATTAGCTGTTAGATTTGCATTTCTAGAGGTATTCTCCCTAACCATGTTTAAGTTATTGCTGGGGTTTCCGTCAGAACCGGAGGGAAACTCAACACTGGATCCATGACCCAACGCTGAGTTGGAATCAGTTTGAAGATTTGAATTATCAACCCTCCTTTCTCTCCATAACCGCCTCCTCTGCACAAGATCCCTAGGACTCAAATTACCATGGTTCACTGGTCTAGCCTCATAAACCAATGCGGGAATTTCCTCATCCCTTGATATTGCAAGCTCCACCAAAAGCCTCAACGGCCCAATTGGTAACAAAACTGCAGCAACATCATACAGCGCCATAGCAACAAGCAAGGCCCAGGTGGTCCACTCAGGCAACATAGTAAACGAATAAGCAATCAATATTCCAATAACAACCAAATACCCCTGCGTCACAAAAATTGCCATTTTTGACATAAACACGGTCAAAACACCCACAACGGCGAAATTACATAGCAAGAGGAAAAACGTAATGCAATCAACGGGGGTGTTAAACTGTTGGATCAAGAACAGCGAGACTTCACCGCCGAGGAACCCCAGCACGATGAAAGCGGAGAAAGCCATATAGAGTTTTAAGAACCTGGTGCATCGGAAGTAGAAGAGGAGAACCAGGATGAAGGTTGCGAAGGTGACGAGGACGACGAAAGCCAGAGAGTTCAAAAGGGCACCAAGGAATTTGTCCCAGGTGGAGTCCGAGGTTGTCTCGGTGTAGGCCATGGTGACCATGCTCATCGATGCGTCGAAGAGAGAAGAATCCGTGTTCAGAATTGACACCAATATAACGACCAAGAACATGCATATCGAAACGGGTGCGATGATTCTCACGATTTCTTCACCCAGAGAATCGATGATGCTTGAACAGGGTCTCTGGGTTTGTGTTTGTGCCATTGCAAGATTGCAAAGGAGAAGAAAGAAAGACAGATAGTCACACTGACTCAGATCGAAACTGGTGACTGGGAAGTACTGTGGTTGGCTGGCTGGATTCACTTCTCTCATGGGCCGGGCCTAAACATCACAAAAAAATATTTCTTTCTTCGTCCCCACAATTTCCATATGCACCTTCTTCAGTTTTAAATTTTCAAATTTATCCTTACGGTATTAAATAGCAGTGTAGGATATTCATTGCATTGGTATTCATGGTTGTGGTGTATTCGGTGGTATTGGTAGAAGGGTAGGCTCCATTGGATAGTTAGAATATTAATTTGATTTTAGATTGTACAGAAATTAAATTTGATTTATGAGTTGTGTAGTTTAAAAGTGTAAATTATGCATTATTTATAAATCTATCTTAGATCGTATAATTACAACACAATGTCAAATATTACATAACTATGCGATCTTTTTTTGCAATTATTAAAAAATGATTGTTAAATATAGAAATGAAATCCCAAATTTAGAGTAAAACATTAAACTATGTTGATAAGTTATCTGACCCGGATAAGTTTCATAGTGTAAAGTTTGTAGCAAAGATGAATTGATTGAAAGATATTTTGTTTTATTTTCCACATCAAATGAGGTAAGCAAAATTTTAAAGATAAATAAAGACTAGCTTCAATTTCTCTCAATCCTAACAATAAAGAACATAAGGATTCTGTTAGTAAAAATAATAACATAAATTCAAATATCTTAATAACACCGTAACTCTTTATCTACCATCATATTGAGAGAGGTTACCTATTATATTAGCTATAACTTTGTATATTAAAATAATTCATATATTATATAAATAAAAGGAAGTACTTTTCAAAATAAAAATGCATTCTATATTACACAATGTATAAGTCATTTATGGATTTGGAATTGTATTTTAGATTGTACAAACAAAAATGTATTGCAAATTGTCTTATCAAAGAAAGGAAGGAACAATAATGACACTATACTGGTCATATATAAGAAGAAGAGAAGAAGGTAGAGTAAAAATATATATGAATATATGTCATTACGGGCAATCTGGTCTTTCACCATCATATGACGTGCATATGGAAATTCTGGGAGTGCAAACAAAATGGCTCACCAAAAACGGGCTCAGGCCCGTTTACTAATGAAGCCAGTAGAAAAACAGAGTCTCACGTCCTTAATAAGCTCTACTTAAACCCATTTCCCGTTCTCATATATCTGTTGATATCTCGCTAGGGTTTTAGAAAAAGTCTCAGAAGTGTACACAGGTACTACGATTATGCAATCTTCTTCTTTAATCATGGTTTTCTTCGTTTTTTCTTTCATTTCGCTTGTCCTATTTTATCCTTCAGAATTTAATTTTTTTTTAATTATTTGTTAGTGTTGATCGATATATTGCTTGGGATGGTATAATACGTGTTTTTCTTTTCTGTTTTCGATCGGCGAGCATGCGTTCATCGGTAGTCGTTTGATCTCCTCTTGAGATCAGAAAGTTTTATGGTTCGACTTGTTTTGGTTTCGCTGGTTGCCTTTAGGGATTTAACTTCGTGTTGGATACTTAAACAAAAAAATCATTTAAGTTTTCATATAGTTCACTTTTATTTCCTCTAGGTTTTTTCACGATTGGATTTTCTGATGCTCGAGTTTTTGAGTAGCTTTTAACTGTGTTTTTGAGTTACATACTCAGAGTGGTTGACGTTTATTGGTTCCTTTACAGCAATGGCTTTCTTTGGTAAACTTGGGAATTTGTTAAGACAGACCGCTAGCAGACAGGTTAGTTCAGAGTTGCGGTCATCCCCTTCCTTTTTCCAGGCCATACGCTGTCTGTCTTCTGCTCCAAGCTCCAAGCTGTTTATAGGAGGTGCGTACCCTTTGAATACATGCGTTTTATGTTTGTACTTCTGTGTTTGGTTGCAGTGATGATTTGAGTATATGCAACAATTGTTTGTCTCTGTCTGTTGCAGGTGTTTCGTTTTCCACTGATGAGCAAAGCTTGAGGGAAACTTTTGCAAAATACGGTGAAGTTGTTGATGGTAAATAGCTGGGGTTCATGCTCTCTTTAGTATTTTTTCGTAATAGTTATTTCAGTTGGGTGGAATTGATGAAATTCTGTCGACAGCGTTTGTGTAAATAATTTGTTTACTCAGTAAAAGTTTGTCTTGAATGTCATGCTGCTTGTAGCAAGGATCATTATGGATCGCGAAACTGGAAGATCCAGGGGGTTTGGATTTGTTACATACACGTCTGTTGAGGAGGCATCGAGTGCTATTCAGGCCTTGGATGGTCAGGTAACACAGCCTACTCCGTTCATGCTGTTATGATATTGTGAGTAGCGTGGTTTATAATTGTTGGTTGCAAAATGATCACGGGCTGAAGCTGCACAGTTAACCCGTGCAATTCTTGGGAGTGTGCGAAATGCTGATTTTTGTTTACTCGGACTTTCCTTGTGCTTGGCAAGTTTTTAAATTGTGACCATGATGTGGCCAGAGGATGTGGTCTTAGGACACAAGGTTGTCACAGCCACATCAGGTGATGCAGTCCCATATTCTAATCTGTTTTATTAAATGTTGTTTTAAGCGAAGATAATGGCCCTATTTTAGCATACATTTGGCCGATATATGAGGACTGTCATCTCTGAAGCTATCTGGGATCATTTCACTGTGCCCTCACTAGTTTACTCTTTGTTCTGACAAGCAAGCATTGCTGTCAATAATAGCACATCAGTGGCTATTGCTGCTGTGACTACACATCTGGCTGTTGTGGTGCACAATTGAGTTGGGAAAAAACCTATGTTGACCAGGTGATTGTTGTTTAGGCTGTTCAATTTTGGATTCCCCCCACCCACCCACCACACACACACCTTTAATTCATAACTTCATCCTCGTTTTCTCAGTCACTTGAAGGCATTCTTTTTTGAAGTAGCCGCCACTCTTTTTCTTTTTTACAAATGCTCACCTATAGCTGACATTGTTTCCAGCATTTTTGGCCAACTCTGATAGGTTTCAGTCATTCCCAACACATGCAACTATTTTCTGGTGAACCTGTCACTTTTTGCCATGGACTGTGACCTTTGCTTCCTTGCTGTATTCAGTGTTTTAATGTCTCTGAATCATATAACCATCGTACTGTTTTTCTCTCTCCTAAGTTTTATCCCTTACTCTTTTGTCTATTTTCTAGATTGACTGCTCTGTTCCTAAATTTGGGATTAAGAATTATGCTTACCGTGTACTCCATTATCATGGCTCCTTTGTTATTTTTGAATGACAGCAAGCTATTTTGCTTAGTCATTAGAAGACCTTTAGGATGGGAAGGTGCTATCCAGGCTGTTATTAGTTTTCGTGTTGCTTGATAGGCTTAAGCAATTAGAAGATCTATTGGTTTTCCATTTATGTTTCAGGCACTAGAACAGGTTTGCCTAGGTGTTTTTTATCAGGATGAGCTTTCAATAACTTATCTGTAATGTATGTGAATGTAATACTTTCCTGGTGATGATGTTTATCAGTTTGTGGTTTTATATTTTCTGTACTTTGTTAACCATTTTGTCGTTTCAATGATGCTTTTTATGATTAACAAGATATCGTTTGCTACATGATGCCACATCGTTTCTGTATATCATTTTCAGGACCTTCATGGTCGCCAGATTAGGGTAAATTATGCTAATGAAAGACCTCGAGGTGGTGGCTATGGTGGTGGATTTGGCGCTGGAGGTGGTGGCTATGGAGGTGCATATGGTGGTGGTGGTGGCTATGGTGGAAATGCTGGAGGTGGTTATGGTGGTGGTGGCTATGGTGGAAATGCTGGAGGTGGTTATGGCGGTGGTAGCTATGGTGGAAATGCTGGTGGTGGTTATGGTGGTGGCAGTTATGGTGGTGGCGGTGGAAGCTATGGTGCTGGTGGCTATGGATCACGTGGCAATTTTGGGGACAGTGGCTCTGGGAATAGCTATCCTGCTGCTGACAGTTTTGGAACTAGTGCTGGTGGGAATTTTGGTGATGCTGGTGGAATAGGAAATCATGAAAGCTCTGCTGGTTTTGGCAGTAGTGGATATGATGGAAGTGCTGTGGATGGTAGCCGGGCAAGTACTGGAACCAGCTTTGCTGATGGAAGTGGAGGGTTAGGCAGCGGTCAATTTGATAGCAAAGCAAGCAGCAATGGAGATGAGGATTTTGGAGATTACAGGGATGACGACACTGATAATTTTGCCAAAAGGGCTTGATGGAATTTTATGGTTGGTAGCTTTCTATTCGAATTCTGTATCCTACATATTCGTAAATCTCTTTGGACTATCACAACCTTACGTGCATTTTTCAGGATTATGGCACAGCTGGACATGGCTGGGAAGGATGTAATGTAGGATAATTCTAAGCCTGTTTCTTCCCTTATTTTCGTAAAGATTCAGCTATCTCATTTTTGTTGCTTACATTGAGGTGATTTTATTATTAACCAAAACGATATCCTCATACAACATGTAAATCTATGAATTGTCGCTAGTTGGAACAATAATCAAAGACTTGTGTGAGAATTTTACGATCAGTTTATTCATTTCAAGTGATGACTTTGTTCTGCACAACATATTGGTTTTTACCGTCATTCCAAATATTGTGTGCCCCTAAGCTCCTTTGGCCGCGCAGGAAAGCTTTTTGTTAGAATGCAATAGATTTAACTTATTCGCTGTTGTATTTTATGATTTTTTTTATATTATTGCTGAAATTAAGGTGTTGTATGAACAATTGGCATTGTTTCAACATAATGTCAAGTTTGATATAAACCAATTTCGTATTTTCCAGTTTAGATTGGATTAGTTATTTTAGGTCTTTAGTTTTATATAATTTTCTATTTTTGGCAAATATGCAATATCTGTATACCTGACTTTTTTTAATCTTTGTTTTTGTTTCCATTTTAAATTTGAGTTTTAATGATTTATTTTAAATATCAATAATCAAAGTAATTTTGTAATAAATTATTCTATTTATTATAAACTTATAATATATTGAAAAATATTGATTGTAGGTTTAAATTGATTTAAATTATGTGAAAGTGTTTTTTCATTATATGTGTAAACCTAAATTTTCAATTAAATTAAACTGTATTTTTCCAGTGACTTCATTTTATATTGCTAACCTATCTCAAGTAAATTGAGAGTTGAATCTAAACTTATTTATTTTGCTAGTATTTCTATACACGTTTTGTTTGGATATGAATCTTGAATGAGAACCGAAAATCTAATCAAATATAAAAAGAATAATATTAATTTTGGTTGATCGATTTTATCGTTTATAATATTTAAGACAGCCTTGTGATTTGAAAAACGCAATTAAACAGGCATTACTTTCCGTGGTTATTTACAAAGACATGCTAATTATTGTTGTTCAAAGTAGGGATATGGTTGACAAAAATGATAAATTACTTACAAGTTGGAAAATTTTGTACATTCATTATAAACAAATGATATTTTTTTTAGTTTGGTGTATCTTTAATTGTCTCGAGGTGGAAGTCAAGTTATACTTGAATTATAATATTTTGGCTACTCATACACGATTTTAAATAAAAATAATTGCGTCTTAATTATTACTTATTGTTTTGAGCTAACTTTTGATACAATTCAAAGTTAAAATAACAAGTTTGAGACAATTATTGAAAATGATGATATTAAAGGATCAATTGTTTTTAAGACAATATATAGAACAAATCATAATCAATGACATTTGATATATTACACTCGAAAATTATTTAAAGTTATCTTTGAAAACAAAAACATTATTTGATTAAAGTTGATAATGGAAAATAAACTTTTAATATAAAAAAAATGAGAGATAAAAATTTGTCATTTCATCTCAAGAAACAAATTGATTATCCAGTTACTATTAAATTATCGAGACATTCGTTAAACCTATTTAGATAATAAAATTCAAATGCTAATTCGACAAAATATAGAAGAAATTAGCATGAGGTTGAAATGTTCTCGAATAAGCTATGACTTGTTTTTGACCGCATTATAATTAATACGGAAGATAACGACCTAAAAAATAGAACAAGAGTTGAATAACCAAAAAAAAAAATTAAGACTGAATAATTATCATTAAACATGATTAAGGCATGTTTGGATTGTGATTAATTCATAAATAATATTAGGCCTAACACCAATTCTATAAATACAAGTAATGGTAATGATAAGAATAAGTTTTCAAATATTTTGTTAATTGTCTATCGAAGACCATCTGAACAAACACTAATTTGAGTATGAGAATATTTTTTATAGATACACCTGCTTTTAGGTATTAGATTCTGAAAAATTTTATAATAAAAATGCGAAAAATATTCGAAAGCTTGTGAAAAATATTGAAAGACTGGAAAGGATATTTGATCATATTTGATCCTATTGGAGTACTTATAGATAACGACTATAGAAACTAAAATGATTTAATATAAAAGGTTGGATCATTTTCATCATGTAGTTGTGTTGAATATGAAATGAAAGAAGTTTTGTTGATAACTTATGTCATTTGCACTCTAAATCACTAAGTTATGAACCTTGTTATTACACGGAGCAAACAAAATTACCATTAAAAAACAAGCAACTTCGAAAGTAAAAATAAGTTTTAACTGAATGACACATATAGGTGGATCTCAAAGGACTACTACACTAAAGAGAATAAATATAACATCATATTTATATATGAATTCACTATAATATGTTGTATTTAGTTTATCAAATCTAAGTTAGAGGTTGTACGTGTTATTTGGAGATTTAAGTGATGGATTGAAAAGCAAAATAGTACATGATTTAAGCTGAGGCCTAATAATGGGAAGAAATACACTTCAAAACAATCCACCATGCTTATGAGAAAGTGGGCATTAATCATTAATTAACAATGCTACCTAAGGATTATTGAGTGGAGGTTGAAAACGTTACAGTATTTTTGCTAAATAAACTTCCACCAAAAGGAACACTCCTTTTTACACTTACTCAATATCTAGGTTTATAAAGTTTTTCCAAATTCACTCAAAGAAATTTCTCATAATTAGGGATGTGTACTTCATGGAGAATGAGTAGTAGAATTGAAATGATACTGAAAAGATGTTGACTTTTAGCAAAATCAAGAAGAAATACAGTAGTAGTAGTTCAAGAACCGGTAGGACAACAAGCAATGGAGGACCTCAAATGGAGGGTTCTAATGCAAAAGGAGTTTGGTATGATTGATACAAATCAAAGTTTAAAATTTGTGAAAGGACTCATAACAGAAAAGCTTTAGATGTGAGAGGTGTTTAAACAAAGTTGCATGGACCAATGCTTCCTACACCCCATGTTTTTCCAACAAAAATGTGTGAAAGAATCATTTGCATAATTTAACTGAATATTTTCAAGGAAAGAATGTGAATCATATGACACTCATTATGCAGAAAAAGGGAGAGAAATTACTGCCCTCTTTTACTTCTAGTCAACTAAAAAATATTGATACTAATGCTCATCTTTATCCATAGAATACAATATCCTTGTAACATTTTGGAACACAGGAGAACCTTTCTTGGTCCTTTCAACAATTTGCCTTATTAATTGCCTTTCCATCTCATAATCACACTCATAATTTTCATCTCTAGTAACACCATTTGATTCATAATTGCTATAACTTAGCCCTTCCAACATTGTTTCCTCACCAGAAGAGAGTAGTTCCCTTGAAACACTCTCTTCATTAGCCATGGGAAAAGCAAGCAGATGATTTGCTGCTTCGCATTCAGGAATATGCATGCTTGATGGAGAATTTTCTTCAAAGTCATCTATCTTTATAATTTCTTCATGATAGCTACAATTGCAAGCACCTGCAGGGTCATCAGATAAATTCATAACTAAGGGTTCAGTCATAGGCTCACATTCATTGCAAGCCAACACATTTCCTTCACTAAAGGAGGATTCTTTTCTTGGGAAAAATTTATGGGAATTATTCTTGTGCTCTGATTCCATAAACCACAGTTTTTTCTGACTATTTTCAAGGGCAATTTCAAGCTCCTGTACACGTCCCTCAAGTCTGGATTGGATAACTTCGTGTAAGCGTAGTGTTAGTTCATGAGGGGAAACAGCATAATTTACAGGAACCACAGTGGCACTATCTTCCTCATTTAGTTCTGAATGGAAAAAATCTTTCCCACCAATCACGTTAGTTTGCAATTCACCATGAGCAAAATCTGCTACAAGGACAGGAACATGCTGCAAGAATTTTAGTGACATTAGCACACCATGAAGCCAAAGAAAAGAGGTAAACTTTTGAGGACATAATGAATAAAACAGGAGTGGGAAGTGAACTACACTGGCAAATTAAAAGAATTCAAAGAGGTTATCCAACTAACTCAGACAATATTTTCTGTAATAAGGTTTATACTTTCTTCCAATTTTTAACACTTGATGCAAATAACAGCAGGCTGTAAATTTATTGTAAAACCCATAATTCCAAAAATTATTATAAAGGTAAGAAAACAGTCAAACTTTCCTATAGATGATACCCTTTCTACAGCTATTCCAAGAAGTTTTAGAATAAAGTGAAAGAGAGATAAAAAAAGGAGAAATGACAACTTTCATGACTTTGAAAACAAGATATACAAATTGGTCAAGAGAAAATATGGAACAAAGAATGGGATAAAGTCAAAAAAACAATTTCCAGATGATTGCCATATATTTATTAGTTTACACCAATGCAAGTTTAGTGACAGAAATCCAGTTTTAAATACAATAAAACCAATCATGAAAGATAGAAACCCGTACTGCAGCTTAAAACTGATGAAGCAAATCTTCAAGTAACAGTAACAAATGCACTCAGCTACCTTAAGTTCTCCATATAGCTGCCTTAACATAGACAACTCTCCCTTGTATGTAAATTTGTTTCAGATACTATAATGTATACCTAATAGATCTCTGCATAATTTTGCTCCATTAAAAAATATGGAAGTTAATTGTCATATGATAAACACGTAGTTTGAAACATGTTTGAAGACTGTTGTTCCTACTTAAAGTTCCAGTCAAAACAGCATAGTATTGTTCTTCCCCTTTTCCTATTCATATGCTTACAAATACATCAGATGTTTACAACAACTTTGAGCAATGGGGGAAAAGGAAAAAGCCTACACAAAGGGACTGCTGAATTTCTTGGTGCAGAAATCTCACAACAATTATAGATATTGTCAAAGTAGAGCTTATAATAGACAAGCAATCCCCACCTCATAATTTAGACTTTGGAGTTGAATTAGAACTTGTCAAAATTCAAGATGTTTTTAGAGTCTATCGTCAAACTACCATTGGGTCACCTTCAACTGTTCTGCTCACACAGCTTACCCGATGCAATACTAGAACCAAATCAATTCTATAAAGTTCATCAACAATGTAGAGGTTTTCAAGGCATATGCAATCTTTATCTCACGAATTTGCTTTTAGAGTTGAGTTAGACACAACAACACAGATTCAAGATTTGTATAATTTTATTACATTACTATTTTAGTTTTCTTGGTTCTTTTAATTTACTTATTGGTGAGAAATAGAAATATGCAAATGGTACAACCAGAACCATAAAATCCTTCAAGAAAGTGAGATTATATTTGACAATAAGCATTCATAGTATCCATAGTTTGCAGCTCAACATGCATCCGAGATAAATTCACATAGGCAATGCTATTTTAAATTATAAAATATATCCTGTGGGATATGCTGTACTATGATAACTAAACCAAACATAAAATAAATGATTGATAAAGAGTGCCTTAAAACAAACCTTAAAGAGGACACAATATCACAAGGCATTTGTCTTACACGAAACAGGTTTGAAAACAGGGAGGAACCGAGTAATATTAATATAACATCCCTTGGAGTGTAATCAGAAAGCACTACTTTCATTCCATTCTTAATTCTTTGTTGTTTTCAACTCTATCAATCATGGGGCTAGGATTTCCATAGATGAGAGGCTAAATAATGAAGCATATTTCAACATAAGAAAATGAAATGTGCCTATAGGATCTTATTACTAATACTAGGAAATGGAGAAGATAAACAATTTTGCTTACCTCTACAAGCTCAGAATGCGTTCTTTCTGGGTTAGATTCATTCATGTTTAATCCCAATCTCTCAAGTTCAGCTTCAAGCTCAGCTTCAATTTTGCTCATAGCTTCTGAACTTTCTTCTTCCTTCTGACCATATGATTCTTTGCAGTCAGTTATTGGGAAATTATCCATGTGCTTTTCAGGTGAAAATCCATTTAGCTCTTTATCACAAAAGGAATTATCATAAGTACCCTCTGAACCAGAATTTTCATTATGTAACTCTTTCACTCTCATTGAATCTTTCATTTCAAGTTCCTCTTGTAGATCTTCAACAAAGTTTTCTGTCTGCTTTAACAACTCTCTTAACTTGTCCATTTCTCTTTTATTTGCCAACATGGAGGTTATTATCCCAAAAGAAATCCCAAGGCTGAAGAGAAATGATGCATCTGATGATTATGTACGTGTCAACAATAATAGTTAAAGTAAAACACACCACACAGCAAGCACCAGAGACCATGAAATAACTAGAAACCTACTTCATCAACAGGTGAATAACTAACACACGTGACTTGCTTGAGTTAGCTGTGATAAACATGTTAAGCCCGGATAATAAAACCATTTTTTAATCAGTTTTGGTAAAGCCATTTTAGGTCATGAAGTAACATGCAAAGGAACAGTGACACTGGCCTTCTCGGGAAAAATTGGTCTGTGAATAGAAAAACCAAGATTCTATAACATCCTTCGAATATGCTTGTAGGGAGTTTAGACCTGTTCAAAACCATTTGATTTTCAAAAACTCATTATATATGAATCTCATTTGGCGAAACTATTAAAATGTACTTGTATATAAACCCGAATGACCTGAGTGTGTAAATGAAACAAGATTCCTTTACAACATGTTGTAAGTGTGTAACTAACCAGAGAATGCAGAAGAATCTAAAAAAGTTATATTAACAAGTGAAATACTCTCGTGACAAAACAAAACAAAAATCTAAATGTCTCAGTAAAGGTATTTGCAAGTCAAGATTGAAGAACCATACCATGTTGAGTATGGATGTGCTTTCCACTTAACACATTGCTAGTAGGGCTCAATCTCATATTTCGTCCATTTCCTGCATTAATCTTCATCTTCTTGGCATCATTAGAAGATCCAATCTTGGACAAGGAAGGAACTCCGAATAATACACTTTTATCCTTCACCTTATTGCCTTCTTTATACAACCTATATTCTTCACTTCCGGTTATTCGACTGAAAGAATCATCGTCATTTGCTCTTCTGATCACTTGGTTTCCATCACCAACAAGAAATGACCTTGTTGCCACGGATGGAAAAAACACAGATTCTTCCAATTTGACTTGCTCTTCGCATAGCTGAGCCATTAGGCAACTTTCTAAGGAGTTTGAAGGTCTACTAATATGCCCATACAGACGCTTAGTCCTGTGAGAGATTCTATTTCCATGAGGATTATGGCCCAATTTTCCTGTAGACAAATCATAGGGTAGGAAACCACAATTGCCAACAACATTGGAGCCTTGCTCATTTCCATAATCATTAAAGTTAGATAGAGAAAGGACATCACTCTCAATGCAATTCCTGAAGAGCCTTGCTCTTTCACTTTCAAGCCCTTCGTCAGAAGCCAAAAGACAATCCTCTGAATCCACATCTGAGTCCCTTCTAGATAAAGAATCTCTCCCTGCTTGAGTGCAGAAGGGTTGGATTGGGGACACATCATTCTCGAAATAGGAATCCTCTAATGACAAAGGAGAACCATCGACATTCTTTGAAAGCTTGTTCAAATATCTAGCCAAACACCCAGCTCCAGCAATGGCTGCAACAACCCACGAATCCATTTTACCTCTTCAACACACACACATGATCACTACTCAAACCCCACAAAAACATATAATCCTTTTTGTTAATATCATCGAAAACAAACAGGAAAGGAAGAAACTTTCCATGAATTTAGAGAAACTGGGGAAACCACTTCCAGGAAAATAAAACAAATATCCCTGATTCACTGACCAAAGACATTTTTCTCCCAACTCTTATTATCAATTAAGAAACCTGTTATTCACTGTTCCACAAGTTGGTGGACGGAGAATCCAACAAGAAAAAATAATAAACATGAAGAATAAGAAAAGGGGAATGAAAATATTCACTGGGTTTTGTGAACATGGAAAACATAAAATTCCAATGGCAGAGATGAAGAGAAAAAACAACAAAAGAAACCGTTTACGAGGAAACAGCCAAGAATGGAAATTTGAGATAACAGTAAGAAATTAAAATTGGTCAGTGCAAAATCTTGGAAGTGATCAAGGCATCTGGCAGTTGGGTGTTGATACTAAAAATCTATGAATGCCCATGATTACGACACACAACCAAAGTTTACCAAACTTTAAAACCTCAACTTTGGCAGCTTTGATTTCAAACAAACAATGACACGAGCTATCAATATTTGATAATATTATAATAAGAATTTTTAGTATTTAAACATCACCTTTCAAAAATTTGAATGGAAATTTGATATAGTATAGTATAAGGAAAAATATTTTTTAGAATATATTATCCTTTAATACTCTTAATGTATCGAACATTTTTAACGTTTTTCATTTACAATTAGTCAAACTATAACTGAAAAAATATATTAATAAAACTTTTTATTCTGTAATTGAATTTTCATTAACAAATGGAAAGAAGGAAAGAAAAAGAGTCTCCTTTAAGCAGCTAGTGGTGGAGTGGAGTGTCTATTTCTTTGGTATAATCGCCGTTTACAAAATAGATTAAAGGATATGATAAAAAATCATTACCGTTATTTCAATAAATAAATCCAAGTAATAGTAGAACCATTTAACCATTCAACAAATGTATCAATGGCGTGTATTTAATTCAAAGACAATCATAATAGTGTTTTATCAAAAAATTAAAATAAATATCACCATTTTTTAAACTGATAAACATAATAACATTTGATTATCTTTTTGTAGAATTAAGTTTAAAAAAAGTAAAAGAGAGAAGAATTGATTTTAAATATGTTTTTAATTTTTTAATTTTAATTTAAGTGAAAATTTGAATTAGTTTTTTTTTTAACTTTGAATCAATTTAGTCTTTATTTTTAGAATGATATGAATTTAGTTTTTTTAATGAATTTTATTAAGATTATTTGATGTTTTAATTGTATTTTTTAGTTAATATTAAAGTGAAAATATGTAAAACAAATTTAAATGTTATTACAAAACATATTTAAAATATTAAATAAATTTAATAAAATTTAATTAAAATAACAGAATATAATATTTTTAAAATTGGGAAATTAAATTAAATTAAAATTTTAAAAATAAATTACTTTTAAATTTGATTTAAAGTTAAGAGATAAAAATCATATTTAATTATTTATTAAGTGAGTAGAGTAAACAATTTATTAAATTTTTTTGTATAACGTCACTATAAGTGTTTGCAAGATCAACTCCTTGCAAGATAAATATTCTAAAAAAATAAATCACTATTAAATGTATGCACCACCCCCAAACCAACTTTAATATTTGTTTGTATGTTATGAAAATAAACAGGTTTATGAATTTAAACTACATTCACTCATTATTGCCCATATTGCACCATTATTTTTCTCGCAGGAAAAAAACATCTTTTTATCCATGTATTTAAAATTACATTAAGACCAATGCAATCTGAAATACAGTATACTAAAATCGTGAACCACATTTGCAAAATATTGATTGAGGATTTTTAAGATTACAACCTTGAAAAATTTTTCAAAATTTAGTAATAAAATAAAAAATAAAACTTTCAAACGTGAATATCTTTAACTACAGAACTTCGATTGAATTGTTTTTAAAACCGTGTGAAATATCACGTCCTAAATTATAAATTAGAGTAAAAAAACACTCAATTTATATATATAAAACATAAGTTATAACTACAAAATAAATTCGACATTCTATAAATCGAGAAGAAAAAACAATAAAAAAACAAAAATTAACAGAAGAAAAAAAAAACATTCTCTCACAAGAAACAACACATTTATATAGTTAAAGGTTCCTAAATCATTCAAGAACTTAAAAAAATTACTATTATTATGATATAAGAGATAAAACCTTAATTTTTCTAAATAAAATTATGATTTGTTTATTTGATGAAAAAATTAAGTTTATAAAAACTGATGTTTAGGTTTTCAAATTGAGTCTTTAACTTGAAAATAAAACAAACTAAAACCCTTCTGAATTGTATTTTAAATTTTTATTATAAATTAAAAAAATCTAAAATATAAATTTATATTATAGATTATTTTTTAAATTCACAGTACAAATTATACAATATATAATATAATGTATTTGTATTACGGATTACATAATTTAAAATATAATTTATATTTCAAATTTGTGTTATAAAATTGTACAATTAAAAGATAAATTTACATTATAAATTATCTAATTTATAAATTTATATTCCAAATTACATACTTTTTTAATGTAATTTTATATTTTAAAATATAGAAATTAATATTTTTGAATTTTGACTTATATAATCCAAAATATTTATGAATTGTACTATCGAAACTATCATTAAAATACGAAATAAATCTTACACTATCCTTTCTATTGATTTCAGCAACGGTATAGTTGAAATTTTAGAAAGCAGGAAAAAAAGGAGGCGCATGAAGAAATTTCCCTTTTTCAGAGAGACTTATCAGTGGCCCAATAACCTCCCTCGTTGGGCTCCTTTTTAGTTATGGCCTTGCGTTGTTCAAAATACAATAATTCTCATATATATATATATATATATATATATATATATTTATTTATTTATTTTAGAGAATTATTGTTTTTTAACTTGAATTCACCTTTTTTTTTTAATTTGTTACATTAAATTTAATGAATTATCGTAAAAATATATAGTAAATCATTTTAATTTAATGATTTTAAATTTCAAATATTTTTCTTGTCTCGTTATAATTTTTAGACTTCATTACTCGTTTGTTCCTTTTAAATGTTTTAAGTTGGTTTTAAAGAATGTTTCAATTACATTATATATATTTTTTTAAAAGTGTTTCAATTATGTTTTCTTACAGAAATACTAATGATATTAATAACGTGTCAATATTTGATTTTTTAATTATTTTTATTTTATTTAAGTATTTTTTTATCTTTTAATTTTTAATTTTAAAAAATATTTGTTTCCATTTGTCAACTTCTTGATATAACACATGATAATATCAATATCATGTGTTAAGTTACTGTGTAAAATGTGATAGTCTTTATTTTTTTTACTAAAAATTACTTTTTAACACATTTTATTATTGTATATTATTAACTGATGTTTTGTTAATAATGAATTTAACCACTAAATTTTAATACAAGTATTAAGTATTAGTATAACATTTATAAAAAATTAAAAATTTGATGTCGATTAAAAGATGATCAAATTTATCACTGGTATAAATGGTATTAATTAATTTATTTTTATAAAAAATTTAATTAATAATATTTAGTTTTAAATACTTACTTTTTTGTAAAAATATTTATATTTAATTAGTTTTAATCTTATAAAAAATATGGTTCAACAAAACATAGATTAATAATATATAGTAAATATGTTAAAAAATATCAGTATAACATTTATACATTTAGAGAAAGATAATCTTGTTTTCTTTTGAGAAAGATTGATACTAAATTGAATCAAAGAGACATTGACTAAATTGAAATTATACTTATCATTGATAATAAGACGTGACAATATCCTAGCATATGATATGAAAACTACAATGTGTTATATTACGAACTTGACATGTAACAACAGTTTTTTTTTGTTGCAAAAATAAAATAAAATAAAATAATTTAAAAAACTAAAAAAAATAAAAAGAAACACATATTGACACGTAAATTTATTTTTTTTAAGTGGACCTAATTTAAACATTTTTTAAAAGTTATCAACCGTAATTGTAATTTTTTTCAAAAGTTAGAACACAATTAAAATTTGTTTGAAAGTGAGAATAAACTCAAAATGTTTCGATTAAAGTAGATTCAAAAGAATAATTAAACTTAAATTTTAATAGTTTTTTATATGATATTTTATTAATATTATTTTAGTAAAATATATTTATTCAAGAAATTAGAAGGTAATTTATAATTAATAGCAAAAATCTTTGGTAACTAAAGTTGAGATTGATTTAGATTGTAATCACAAATTAATTAATTTTGTTATTAATAGTAAAAAATATTTTAGATACCAATCATTTTTAATTTATAAAACCATATATAGTTTAATCATGACTAATTACATTTTATTTAATTATTTTTATTTATGTTGCTATTCAATATTTTTCTAGTGAAAATAGATACAAAATAATTAGATATAAAAAAATATTGGTTATTTTTAAAATGACTGCTTTGTAAATTATAAACAACTACTTATTATAAAAATTTATAAATACACATAATATATGATTATTTAATATTTAAATTTATCTTCAAAATTTAATTTTTAAATAATAATAATTGTTACTCAATTTATACCTTTATTTAGCAAATTATTATATGTGAGTGATGACTATGTTATCATACAAGTATAAAGTTCTTTCATTATAATAAATTGAAAACATATTCAATTTAAAAATTATAGATACAGGTTATATCACACACATTAGTTTTAAATTAAATAATTAAAAATAAATATATAATGTTTTATGTTAAAATTTAATAATTACTCACACGTATTTAAATATTACAGTTACAACATTAATATATATATATATATATATATATATATATATTAGCCTAGTTATTTGATACCACTATAAATACATTTTTTAATTACTATTCTCATTTATTACTTCAATAATACATCACTGTTTTTATTTTTCATAAAAAGACACTTTAAAAAGTAATAACTTATATTATCTTAAAATTTTAAAATAATTAACAGTGAAAATAAATGTGGTATTTTTTTAAAATGACAATTTTTTTTGTTTTATAATTACTGTTAAGTCTTCAGAAAAGAGATTCAATGAAAAAATACAACATTAAAAATTATTTTATGTATATAATTTTTTTATCAAAATAAAAAATTATAATTTTTTATCTCAGCAAGATATAAATAAAATTTTTATATTAAATATAAAATAAGATATAGACATGAATTTGTGTATAAATAAAATACTCCATTAGTAAAGATATCTTTTTTAATAGTATTGTTATTATAGACAAAATTGTAAGCTCAGTTTAAATTTAAATTTTTTTCTTTTCTTTTCTTAAATAATTTTACTTCCAACCATATCCTAAAGTTCATGGTAATTAATGAAATATCTAAAAGATAATTTAAGATATAGATTAGTTATGAAAAACAATTATCATTAACATTTTCCGTTTTAATTGGAAAAGAAAAGAAAAAGTCCAAAGTTTTAAGTTTTAAGACAGATAGTGATTCAGCATTCAATTGCAAATAAAATATTAAACTTAATTCACCTTAATTTCTCAACAAATTAAAGATTAAATGACGAGTTCTTCTCCCATTAATGCTTTTTCTTTCAATAATATGTTAGGTATAATATTCATAAATTTTGTTGACTATTAATGTCTATTAAAAGGATTTGACTAATATTTTTAGTACATGCTAATAACATTTTTCTATTCACGTTATTTGAATTTGATGTTAATTTTTAGAATATTTAAGCTAAATTTGATGAAGATGATCTGGAAGTTGGTGAATTAGCATTATATAATTTAATTATGGTATGATTATTATTTGAAAAACTTAAAAAAAAATAAAATCATAGAGGCAGAACTTGTAGCATGGTTAATTATTATGACAACTAAAAATCAAACCTATGAATATGGTTAATTATTATACTCTGTAGTCTTTCTTTGCACACAGCTTTTCTCTAAAAAAAAGTAGTGGAGACAAGTTGTCGAAAACGGTGTCAAGACGCATACCAAAGTCAAAGAACACCGTTGATATTTTTTGCATTAAGCCACCAAAATTAGATGATTAACAAGGAATTAGGATAATCATATAGAGGATCTTAAGATTAACAAAATTCATCATTTGTTTGAAAAGTTGTGTTGAAGCACATGCGGTGTTGAGAGTTAGGAAACATGCTTAAAAAATAAGTTTTTGCCGTTAAGTAGTCATTGGATTAGGAGGACCTTCCATTTTTGATCTTCCAATAATTACCACTTAAACCCTCCAAATTATGATTAATTTTTTTTATTTATTAAAAGTATAAGTGAATTACGTCAACTTGATTCACCCTAATGATACTCACACGCTGTGAACATTTACAAGATACTCATATATTAGCCATCAACAAAGTTGTCACATCAATAATAACATTTATCATCTTACAAAATATGAGTTCGTCTTTATTAATTGAACTGACTTTTATAAACAAAAAGCAATGATTTCCTACTTTAAAATGTCATAAACATATATTCAAACAATAATAAATTGTATCTGGAATACTATTAAAAGACTAATTTCTTTACTCTAATATCTGTATTCGTGAACATAGTCTAAACCATCTGTCAAAATTGACTGAATTTTATTCAATGCTTGTTTAATCAATATCAAGGTTTAAATATAAGACACTTAAAAATATTAACAAAAAAGTACTATATCATGTTTGATAAATGATAAAACGCAATTTTAAAAAAGTTACTATTTATCTCGAATTAAATTTGACAAATATAATTGGTATTTATTTCAAAACAAATCATGTAATGATGCTAACTAACAGATATTATATCGTTAATCACATACATAATATAACTAATTTGTACATAATCACACACGTGTATATATATATATATATTACAATTTATCTGTATTACTATAATTTTATTTAGTCTAATTACTTTTACTATCGTCATTTATATAATTATTTATTTATATATAACATAAGTAAATATCATAATATCACAAAATAAATGATAAATTAGTAAAAATATAATAATACTATACAAAACAATTTTAGTGTTAATTTAAAAACCAAAATTTCAATAAAGAATTAAATATCAATTATACAACATAACTTTATTGGATTAGTCCTTATGTCTCGGAACCAAACACAAACATTTAACTTTATTTTCGAAAAAAAACAATATATTGAACAAATTAGAAGACTCTATACGTGTCATAATTCACTCCCATCTGTCAAGAATTATAGTTATATAATTAGGATGCAATGTTCATATTGAATATGATCCAGATTAACAACTAACTCCGGATTTAGCAACCTCATTTGACACTTACAACTAACTAAAGTTAGGACATATAATATTATTTATGTTTTTTTATCACACTATTTTATTTTCGATAAATTTAACTTTAGTATTGATAAAAAATTTAATTTTGGATATATAAAATAACAAATAATAATACATATTTTTTATTTTATATAAATTTGTTTATTATGTAATAATTTATATTCTGTATCAGTGTATTTAATATATATGAAATATTATATTTGATATTTTGTTTCAATCTATATTTGATACACTCCTATTCAGTGTTAATTACAGTATTATATATATATATATATATATATATATTTATTTATTTATTTATAAGTGATAATTACATTAAAAAATGATAATTTTTGTAGTTTTTTTTTCTCTTACTACTATATTTCATTGTGATTTAATAGTATAATTTTAAAACATTATTAGAAAAGAAAAGATAAAATGAAAAATCTCTCTATACATCATTATAGATTATAGATAATGATATATAGACATTGACAAATATAATTGAAGACTTGTCATAAACTCTTGACAAATAATTTTTGTACTATAAGAATTTGTTTGTTAGAATAACACATTATATTACTAAATAGTTGTATACACAGAGAATTTGTTTGTTGGGACGACACATTATGTTATTTGGAACAGAAGTCTATACCAATGACGATAAGCCTAGTCAATAATTAATTTTTTGTTAGAATATTATTTCTTGTGTGAACACGCATCAATAAACTAGTAATACGAACCAAGTAGCTATATAATATTATTAATAGAAACTATGGAGCTACAATTATTCACAATTTTGAGACAAAAAAAAATACAGAAAAATTAAATTAACACGAACATAATCATAAAAAAAATAGGATAAATATATAACGCATAAAAGTTTGAACGATATCACATTAAATTAAAATATAATTTTATTAATCATACTAATATTCTATAAAACATTTCCTCCATTTTAAAATTACTGTTAATTTAAACTTCCATTTTATCTTCAAATCTCTAGTTGTTTTAGAGGAAATTAAAGTCCATTTATTTTTTCAATAATATATTCTTACTTAATTATTATGCGTCTTGCATAATGTCTTCTTCACTTACATCATTGCAATGAAGGTATTTTTAGTTCATATATATATATATATATATATATATATATATATATATATATAATTAATGATATTTACATTAACTAAGTTATATTCGTTAATCTTTAAAACTTTAACTAATTAGACCAATGGAAAATTGTTAAAATTAGTTAAAGCAGTCTTTAAAAAAAAAATACCAATATAACTTTTTCAAAATCATCCTCTTCTAAAATTGCTGACCAATTCCATTAATTTTTCTCTTCCCCTTAATTATATCTTTACAGTATTCCATTAATTTCAATATACCTATACAATTCAATATTGATAAAAAATGGAAAAATTTATTAAAAGTGGTTTAGAATTAATTTTTATGAATGTTCTGGTTCAATGTCGATGTTATTTCGAAAATCCAAATGTTCAAACTTTTATATTACTTTCGTATTTATAGTTAGGAGAGTTGCAGATTAAATAACTACTTCTATGTTCTACATAGCTTTTAGTATATAAAATATATAAAATCTTAAAAAGACAATTTAAATTGTTTTTCAATGCTTTTAATGAAATATTTACAATTTTTTTTTACCGTGACACGGTTTTTAAGGGAAATGTTTAATTTTTTTTATGTAGTATTTTTACTTTTATTTTATTAAATTTTAATAGTTTGGGTTGTGAAACCAAACGCACTTCTTTTATGGGTTAAGTTGGGTGTTTTAACTTACTATGGTTGACAGCTCTTTTGTAATTTAGTGGATTAACACAATACTGTTATATTTTGTTTAATAAAGATTGTAAGAAGATATTCCAAAAGAAATTAAAATTATTCTCATGCATTCTTCATTTAGCTTCCTAACCTCTCTAAGATGTCAACATTTATGCCACTTTTTCAAAAGAAAATACCGTTTAGTTCTTTCATGATTCCAAATTGCACACAAACATATACAAAGGATAAAATACTTTTTCTAATAACAACTTCTCAGCTAACCTTTACTCTATCCTCTTATCTTAAAAAAATATACATAAATAAATGTATAAAAAGAATAAAATTAATTTTTCAAACAAAACTTTATATTGACATATTTTTTCTTAACATTTAATTAATTTAGAGTCTACGAGTAAATATAAATCTCACTATGTTGATTTACGATTTTGAATAACACTTAAGCTCAATTTTTAATATAAAGTTAAATATGTATTTAGTTTTTTAATTTTTAATGAAAATTAAAATTAATTTATTTCAAAACTTTAATCTAATTTATTTTTTTAATTTATAAAATGTGTTGATTTAATTATTTTAATTAAATACATTTTTGATTAACGTTAAATAAAAAATATATCAAGGACATAAATAATTTAAATATTATTATATAAAATATGTTTGAAACATTAAATACATTTAATAAAATTTGATAAAAATAATTAATTTCTTACATTTTTAAAATTAAAAGATTAAATTAGATAAAATTTTAAAAATAAAATAATTCTAATTTTAATTAAAAATTAAGAATCTAAATACATATTTAACCATTTTATATATGGAAGAGCTTATTTATTATTGAACGTATCTTATTATATGTTATAAACAATACTCCAATCACACGTAAATATCTAACTTTACATTGTGTTAATATAATTTTTTTGTTTTTAATTTATTGATATATATATTCTAAATAGTATATGTCATTATATCTTCCAATAATTATACCTGAATTGGCATTGAGAGGTTTTTTCTCTCTTAAATTACAGGAGTAATTTGCAACTTCATATACATTTTATAATAAATTTCAATGAATTGTATAGAAATAAGTAAATTGTCATTTGTTAAGAAGGCCTGGTGGCTCTGCTCTAGCAAGGGTTATCGAAAAAGAATAATAAAAAAAGTAGCAAAGACACGTCATCCCTTTCAAAATTAATGATTGTTGTATTATTTTCTATTGCTTGCTTACGTTGTAATACTCTGAGCTGTTACTGATGCATATATTAGCTAGAAACGAAACATGTTCTCTTTTTCCCTCTCATCTTCAACCAACACACAAACACACACACAAAGGCACCAATATCTCACACCCTTTCCATTGCGTGGATTCGTTTTCAATCTTCACCTGCTCTTACTTAATCTCCATTCTCTCCCAATCTCGCAAATTTCCAACAAAACCTCCATTTATTAACTTCGATTTCTGTAACGTAGTCCACACACTCCTACCAAACCAAAATCGCCACTTTTCTTGTACATCTCTCTGTAAAACAACATAAACAAATCAATACACATTAGTTCTTGCTACCTGCTTCTAACCCTTCCTCGGTCAAACTTTATGAATCCAATTATTATTCAATGATATTCAAGAAAACCACTCACCATCTTTCCCTGAAAGTTTTCTTTTTTCTTTTTTATTAATTCCACCACTGTGCATTACATACTCAATTCACATTTTCTTTACAATATGATGGAAACAAAACCTTCGCTTTCCATGACAAATTAATCAAAGCTTCAATTCTCTTCACAACCCATCAATGGATGGGCTTGTAAAGTCCAAAATTCCTCATGAAAGCTCCCTCATTGCTCTCTTCAAATCATCACCTTCTTCTTCTTCCTTATCTTCCTCCACCACCACCACCACCTCCTCCTCTTCTTGGATCCAAGTCCTTCATTCCTTGTCCCCGGTTCCGACCGGGTCAAAGGTTCTGCATGAAGGTGATCCTAACAGTACAACAGACTTGAGTTCAGAACAAACCCGTTCTCTGATAGTAGAAAATAAAGCAACTCAAGGAGTCGGATTCATCGATGGCTTTGTCGGTCAAAGTGGAATGGAGTGGAAGGATGTGGAGAAGCGGTTTGACCAAGTGGCCCGAACCGGAAGGAGCAGCGAACCGGTTGTGAGATGGTCCGAATTTGGCTTCTGCATTGGTGAGAAAAGAAAACTAAAGTCAACAATTCATGTAACATTATATCGCTTGGTTTCACGACCACAAATACAATAATTCACGAAGCATTAATGCATTGGGACATTCATAAGTCCTTTTCGGTGTCTCTTCTGTTTATCATCTGGCACTGGCAATTAACACAACAGAATCATAGGGAGCAAAGCAGTTAGCCACCTTAGCCATGTTCTTCGGATACGCTATAGTGCCGGAATATAAGACAACTTGTTTCGTTTTTATTATTGTTATTCTTTCTACTTAATTTATTTCAATGATCAATGTTCAACACTTTATTTCTCTTTTTTTAAGTCTCCTTTAGCTTAATACCCTTTTAGTAGTAATATAAAACTAGATGCCTTATCTATACCTACCAGTTTTTACTTAATGCTGATTTTATTCTTCCAATTATTGTGTTAATTTTCCACTTTCAATTATTTCTTACTTTATAGGGATGCAGTCATCACCAGAGTTTGCCAACGAATTACTCTGTGCACTGAGAGGCGGCGAGAATTGGAAATACAAAATCACCAAAGCTGATTTGTACAATCTTTGGTTTCGGATGAAGGATAATTCTTTTAACTCAAGAATGAGAATCTTCTTTGACATGTACTAAAAAAAAATATAACTTTGCTAAACTCTGTTATATCCCAATTATGAAATCAAGTGTTAATTTTTCCTTGGCTTTAATTTAGGTGCAACAGAAACAAGGATGGAAGAATTACCGAGACAGATATAAAGCAGGTTATTATTTATTTAATACCTTAATTCATAATTAACTGTACTAGGCGTGAGGCTGCTTAAATTTGCATGTGTTAATTGTCTTATTCTGCATGTTGGGTTGATTTTGGTCCGCAAACAGACTCTATGATGTGCTTCTATAATTAATTCTATGTGCTGTGCATACAAACCGTTAATTATAATTTGCATATTTCAGTATATAAGTGTTTGATGTGAGTATGATTATTTTTGTACTCATACAGACAATTTTATTAACTGCTTCTACAAATAAGCTATCCGTGACACATGATGAAGCAGAGAACTATGCTTCTCTGATCATGGAATCTCTCGACAAGAAAAACAAAGGCTACCTTGAGGTACCAATCACGCCTCAACCCCTCATTACCATCTGATCTGACCCTATTCCATATTTTATTAATCTAAATACAAATACTCGTCATCATTTGTAGATATCCCAAATGGGGTCTCTATTCAAGGCAGGTCTGTCAAAGGCACACTCTCCAATGAAACAAGTATCAGCAACAACAGGCAGCACACAGAATGTTCATTCTAGCAGTGGTGACTTTTGTGAAGAGCAAGAACCAATGTCAAGGACAGAGGTGTTGTTCAGAACTTATTGGAGACGTGCTTGGGTTGTTCTACTTTGGTTTCTTGCATGCTTGGGGTTATTTGTGTGGAAATTTGTTCAGTACCGCCATAGATCAGGTTTTGAAGTCATGGGTTATTGCCTTCCCACGGCTAAAGGTGCAGCCGAGACCTTAAAACTCAACATGGCTCTTGTTCTTCTCCCTGTCTGTAGAAACACCATCACATGGCTCCGCAAGCACCGTCCCATAAACTCTGTCATTCCGTTTAACGACAACATCAACTTCCACAAGGTACACAGCTTCTCTAATTCCCCCTTCATTTCATGCAAGTTGTTTATACTTCTTTAGGCTTATGGTAATTCTAAAAATTATTCATATTAAACTTTGATTAATATCGATAAACAACATTGAATATTATATGAATAATTAGATAGGCTGTCATATTCACCAAATGATTCGACAAATATGGTTGTTAATTAAATGCATGTATACGATCACCAACTCCTTCTGATTTTAGGTAAACAAATTTTAGATTGAAGCACTGGTAAACAGATAGGAAAATATATTATTGTTAGATGCATGTATATGACCGCCGACTCCTTTGGATTTTTGGTAAAAATATTGTTTCAAGTATTGATTATCAGACCAAAAAGATGGATGTGTATACGTTTTTGTATTTATCTAAAGTAAGCTCTTAAACAGTTGAACTTGACTAAAATGTCAAAGATTGTTCCTATTCAATACTATTGTTTGATGGGCTATAGGATCATGTGTATTGAATTACTTGCAGATATTCAATCTTTTCATACTCGAGAATAATGTGAGGAAATATGTATACAGAGAGGGGACAATCTTTAATTATTGGTCGGACTTTTGAGATTGAATTCCTTCCAAAATTCTGAGAAATACAAGCAAAACCACCTTGTACCATTGACAATAACAATGATGTGAATAAGCAAAGTCTTTGCGTTACGTGTGCAGGTCATTGCAGGAGGAATAGTGGTGGGAGTGATATTGCACGGAGGAACGCACCTTGCGTGTGATTTCCCAAGAATCAGTGAGTCAGACAGATCAATATTCCGGCAAACAATTGCCGCAGGATTTGGGTACCACCGACCAACGTACGCAGAAATTTTGGCCACGACGGAGGTGACAAGTGGAATAGCCATGGTGGTGTTAATGGGCGTTGCATTTTCACTAGCCACCAAGTGGCCAAGGCGTCGCTCACCTGTGTTACCGGTGTCCCTCCGTCGTGTCACTGGCTACAACACCTTTTGGTATTCCCACCATTTGTTTGTCCTTGTCTACGCCCTCCTCATCATTCACTCCATGTTCCTGTTCCTGACCGACAAGTTGATGGAGAAAACGGTACCCCTTTTTCATGTCTTTTTCCCTTCTTATCTACTGCTAATGTTTACTTTCTCGTGATTCTAGCCTTGATTTTGGTGATTTACCTTTGTAACAGTCTTTCTGTGAAATTACAATATATAGTTTTACATAATGATGTTTTTTAATCTAAAAAACCATTCGAACTTGGTGTTCTATCGCATGTGTTTCTCTTTCTATTTTTTAACATAGATTACATGCATGTAACTCTTTTCTCTCTTGTTTCACCGGAACACACACACACACACACACATATATATATATATATATATATATATATATATATATATATATATATGTGACATTGATAATGCGGCCAATGTGCATGTTGAATTATTAGCCATTCTGAATTATTTAAAGTACTTGCGACGACTAGTTTATGCTAGTTGTTTTCCATTTTGATTAAGACAGTAGCAAAAGTTGCTATAAAGCTCTTCAATTTATTAGCTCTTTCTATTTTCTAACGTGCATTATTTTGGAACATAATTTTTATCGGAAAAATAAAAAATAAAAACTTGACATTGAAAATGTGCTGTGTGAATTATAAGCTCTTCTGAATTATTTGAACTCCTGGTTACTAGTTTATTCCTAGTTGTAGACATCGTAATTTAGAGAATTGCTATAGTTCTTATAAAGCTGTATAATTTAAACAATTACAGAACAAACTTTGGTAAAGAAATTCAATTTCCATCTATCTTTCCATGTGCAGACATGGATGTACATTGCTTTTCCAGTTTTATTGTACACTGGAGAGAGGATCTTCAGAGCTTTTAGATCTGGATCTTATGAAGTTGATATTTTGAAGGTATTTGATCTGCTTTTTTCTATTTTCAACTAATTTTGTAAAATCTGCGGGCTTAAAGTTCTGTCAAAAAAATTTATGACCCAGCTGAAAATACGAAAACATTCAATTTCTTTTATTGTTTCCGTCACTGAAAATAATAATGTTATCCTTCTCTTTTCTTTTCCCATGTAGGCTAGTCTCTATCCAGGGAAAGTTCTGTACCTCAAAATGCAAAAACCAGAAGGTTTCAAGTTCCACAGTGGCATGTATATATTCCTTCAGTGCCCTCAAATTTCGCCTTTTGAATGGTACTTTTATTTCCTTCAAGTGACCATTTCATTCAAGATATTGTGCCATTTTTATTTAATACTAAGACTGTGAACAAATTTTTCCTTAAACACTTCTAAAAAAATAACTTATAGGCTAGGTAATTTGTAGAAATTTTCTACTTAACCTTCTCTAAATTTTTATTTTATATTTTTTTTAAAAATTTGTCTAACCTAAAAGCGTTTACTGATAAATATGTTCAAACATATCCTATTTCAATGCATTCTTTCGGTTTTGTGATGTCAAGTAGGTCAATGAATATTGATGTTCTATTTGAGTTTCTTTTGTCTAAATTTTCAGGCATCCATTTTCCTTGACTTCAGGGCCACAAGATGATTACCTCAGTGTGCACATTAGAACACTCGGAGACTGGAGTTACCAAATATATGATCTATTCCAAGAGGTGAAGATAACAAATTTTAAATTGTATGCTTCTTATATTCTTTGGACTCAAAATTGCTCCTCAATCTGCAGGCAGTGTTATCACGATCACAGGGATGTCCAAAACTGTACATAGATGGCCCTTATGGTTGTGCTGCTCAAGACCATGTAAAGTATGACATTCTGGTACTAATTGGTCTTGGAATAGGAGCCACACCTTTCATTAGCATCCTGAAAGATGTAGTTAAAGGTGTCCAGACAACAGAAATTGATCATGTAAGTTTTTTTATCTGTGTTTATTCATGTAAGCATTTTCTTACTGTGATGATAATCTCTTCACCAAAATTCAATTGCTCTGCTTCTGTTTCTTTGAACAAATGCCACACTTGGGCATTTGAAATAGAGTGGTCTCAGAAATTGCAGCTTAACGAAGGGTCCATTAAAAGCATATCTTTATTGGGTCACTAGAGAGCCAAATTCTTTTGACTGGTTTAGAGATGTCATGAAGGAAATCTCAAATTCAAACAAAAAGCAGGTATGCCTAACTGCAATTTTGTTTTGGCCATGGCATTGACATTATGCTCACTGTAGAAACTATATCTTTTATGCAATTTAAGATCTTGGAGCATTTTCTTACCAATCTAGTTTTCTAATATCCTTGAAGTCCGTTGTGGAGATGCACAATTTCCTGACCAGTGTACATCCAGAAGGAGATATTCGTTCAGCTTTGCTAAGTGTCATTCAGGCCTTGCATCTTGCCAAGAATGGCACTGACATAGTTTCCAGGACTCCTGTAAGTGCACTTCTCCTTAGTTTTGGCCAATATATGTAGCCAAACTTTGTAAATTACAAGCAAGCTTTAAACTTGCTTTAATGAAAAACACTCAAGATACTTTAGGTTTGATGCCTTCTGGTTGAAGCTAGAATATGTTATTGACTTTTCGCGTATGTTAAGCTTGGCATATCAAGACAACTTTATTCAATTTGTCATTTCAAACAATCTTGAATGTCTTGCTATTGCTTCACTAAAAAACCGTTTCTCTGTGGAAATTTTCAGATACACACACATTTTGCTCGACCAAATTGGTTCAACATATTTTCTAGATTGGCTCGCAAGCATGGAGAGCTAAGATTGGTGAGAAAAATATCCCTCGTCAGGATTACTAATTTTCTTTTGCTGAAACTTCATACTTGGTGTACATTCCCAACTTTGTGTATAGTTTAATCATTGAAATGGAAATTTAATTTGAAGGCTAAAGTTTTACCTAGCTCTGTTCCAAAGAGGTTAGATTATTTTCCAAACTAAGAATGCTGGTTTCCTTGCGCAGGTGTTTTCTACTGTGGCCCATCTAAATTAGCAAGAGAATTGACGAAGTTGTGCACCAAATTTTCCACCAAAACCACAACTAGATTTGTTTTCCACAAGGAAAATTATTAAACTTGTTTCTGAAGGACTGACACCTGTCCTACCAATGCCTTGATTAGGTAAGCAGGGTTAACCTCAGAATCTCGGGCAGGTTCCTTTTATTTTGCCAGAGAATCTGTAAATACATTCGCTGCTCTGGTGCCTTCGTGCATACCAACTTGAAGGAGTGGTTCAGCACTTGAAGAATGAAAGAAAATACCTTAGTCCTCATTCGTCGTTGTAAGTTGAGTATCTATCCATTACATTTCGGTTTTTCCTATAGACCTCAAGTAGCAAACCATACGTATAGGAGAAGTATAACTGATGAATAAATTTTACAAAAAGTATTACAACCATACTTTGTAATTATCCGGTCTTTACTTGTAACATTAATCTATATCCCTTTTTCATTACAATCTCTCATATTTGTAAGCAGCAAACTTTTACCCAGAGCTAAAGCGACGAGTAACTAGTAATCATACAACCAACCATCAAACAAACTATTTCTCAACAAACTAGAAATTGTTGTACATATTCTCTTGATTCATCTCTCATTAGGATGAGAGAACAAAGAGATCAAATCGACAAAAAAACGACGTCTTTTGTTTTTCTTCTGCTATACCTATTTCTTACTGTTATTTTTGCTGTAATTCAATTGCTCCTCCAACCGTGACATAATTATTTACGGGGCGCTTTAAATCTTGTACACCACTTTACCATCAGTTCTTCAACACTAGCATCCATGCGGGTACCAACACCACCCCACACAAGCATGTGTCCAACATCTCCAATGGACGACCCCGTTACCTCGTACACTGCTTTAAAACCAAGTCTACTGTAGAATCGAACCAACTGTGAAAACAGCATCAAATTCAACCCCTCCAGTCCATAACCATACATATCGAAATAAAGCCTATGTTATCCAATAACGGAAGAGAAAGAAAAGCCTACGAATCGATAATGTAAAGATTTCTTACAGCGATATTTAAAATAAATTTAGTGACTTTATACTAAAAAAAGTTAAAACCATACCAATTGAATAATAAGAGTGTAAAGAAGTAGAAAATATCATTAAACTGGTAAATAAATGCGTAAAGGTTTGACATTTTGGATAAGGTTGGTGAGAAGAGAACCTTGGAATGGTAAAGATCGGAGTCATTGATGGCCAATAGCTGCGCTGTTTTGCAGCCAGAATCATAACCGTGTCGAATTGCAACGGCTCCAATGAACAGGCCAAGGCCAAAGATTGATTTCTCCATTCCCAGTGTTTCTCTCCGTAGTTTAATCGAGTCCAAGTGAAGGATTTTGCCATCTACCCAGAATCTTACGAACCCCTCGGCCCTTCCGAGCTCTGCGTCGGTTACCAAGCTCCGTGCCGTGATTCTGAAAAAGGGTCCCAGAGTTTTGAGGTGAAGGTCGAGTTTCTGCGCTCGCGACGCTTCTAGAATTTGGGACATGGTTGGCAGAGGTGCTTTGCCTGTAGCATTTGCGGTGGCGCGTGGGAACTTGGATTTTGGAAGGGAATTGAAGTTGAAGAGGGGAAATGCGTTGTGGCATAAATTCATGGTCATGTAAGCACTGAAGCCGATTCTGCTCCAACTTTCGCCAAATCCTACACTTATTATTCACAAAATTCGGTAAAACCGTTTAAGAGCGTTGATGGAAATTTAGATTTTTTGTTGAGTTTTTTTTTTTTTTTGTATTATTCCTCTACCTAGTATTCGGAATACATTGATAAATATTGATTTTAATGTTTTAAAATATATTATTTTTTTAGTATGCCAATATTAGTGTATTTTGAAGACTTAAGTACAGAGACAATATAAAAAGCTTAGTAGAAAATCTGAACTCTACCATTCTCATTCTCAACATTTGAGAGATATATTATATTTATGTTAACACTTCAGTAATATTGAACAATATATATAATTATTAGGTACCACTTGAGTGTTAATCTATCACTCGATTGATGTGAATACAAAAACACCACATTCTAGTTTCCAATAAGTAAAAATGGTCAAAATTAATGCATGTACTATATCTAAACTATCCCATAACATTAATTACACTCACAATAATTGATATATCATCTATAAAACTCTTACAAAATTACCATTATCTAACCATTATACATACATTATCTATATATACATGTATACAATCATTCTATCACAAAATTACCATTATCTAACAATTATATATACATTATCTATATATACATCTATAAGATCATATTTTAACAGTCATGAAATTCACACATCTAAAACAAAATCCAATTAAATATATATTATAATTAATTATTAAGTAACATACTTTAAAAACAAAGTAATTCCATGTTTCATCCATTTCCTACAAATATATATTATAAAGTTTTGCACTACTATCATTAAAAATAAAAATTCTCCTTATCAAACCAACCAATAAAAAACAATATTAAACTAATTGTATGGATTTGAATCTTATACTAAAATTTGCAAGAATATGCAATTCAAAGTTTATCATAATTTTTCATAAAATAGTTTATTATGTCAATAAATTAACTAATTTTACTTTGATTTATATAAAATAATTTAAGTGATTTAATATTTTATCTCTATTTATATTTGTTTTCATAACATGTATAGTTTATATATATTTCGTAAAATATAATTTTTATCATAAATTTTACACAATCCTTCCATATTTTGTATTATTTTATTTTATTTTTTCTTTTTAATAAATTTTAATGTGATAATATATGGGATTTGCTAGAGCGCATACAGTTGCTACATTTTAGCAGTGTGTATCGGGATTTAGTAGACAAAAATACTCTTATATATAATGTATTCTAAGTTTTATGGTAAGGGTATTTTAATAATTTTCATTCTTAAAATTAAAAAAAGAAGAAGAAAGAAACTGTAAACCCTTACTCACCTCTCATTCTTCTCAACACTTTCTCTTTCATCTCTCTCACTCCAACCTTTTTTCATCCCTAATGTAGTTCTAATTGAAAAAATCAGAAACATTTGTTTAACCCTAATCCACATTCCTCACTTATTTAATTTGTTTTTCTCTCATCTTCATACTCTCCCTCACCCACTTTAATAACAAAATAATTGATGATGTTGATGTTAATTTTTTATTAAGGTCCTATTCGCTTCAAGGAATTAACTATTCACGAGAGATGCAAAGCGCGGATTTACGAAATGAAATGTGTTCATTTGGCTAGATTTGCGAGGAAGGATTCAAGTGGATTTGCGAGATATCCATATTTTCGATCACCCGCTGTGTAGGTGAGATTTGGAGTGATTTAGTCTGAAATCTCATCTTTGTCCTCAGTGGTTTGAAAAAAATACCAAAACGGAATTTGGATCATCATGCCCCTCAAGATCCACTTATTTGGTCTGAGGTTATAAATATGCTCACTACATTATAATTTTTTTAATATTTTCAAAATTATTTTTAATTATTATTAATTAATTTCCTCTCTTTATTAACATTTATACATTTAAATATAACATTAAAAAATAACATTTTATATTACTTTAATAACTAGGGGTATTTTGGTAATCTTTAATTTCTATCTATTAAACTATTTTTTTTAATCCCTCACATCAATCAAATCATACACTAATTCTCACAAACTTTACCCTCAAATTCATCCAAAAGAACACACCCTAAAGGACTGTGTTATATATTTTCCTTTCTTATTATTATTTAATTTAATTTTTAAATTTTAGAATTAGTAGTTTGTTTTGAGGAGATTTGATATTTTTACTATTAAGTTGTCCGAAAATATTTTGACTATTAGTAGTTTATTTTGACAAATTATATTCATAAGTTATGGCAATGTATATTGTGATAAAAAATATAATGAAATGTGGTGTAAATGTGCAAATGATGCATGAAATTTATGTGATTTGTGAAAGTTTTATTTATCTTGACTTAATTTCAATTGAGACTATAGTAGGGATGAAAATGTTGGAGTGAGAGAGATGGAAGAGAAAAGGTTGAAAGGAATGAGAGAAGTGAGTAAGGGTTTGAGATATTTCTTTTTTATTTTTGTTAGTTTTGAGAATGAGAAAGATGAAAAAGAAATGGTTGAGAATGAAAATTATTAAAATACCCTTAACTTTAAAACTTAGAATCCATGATATATATATATATATATATATAAAAGAATATATATAAAAGAATATATATATACAATTGTTAAAATGTACCAATTGAAAAACAACATACTTAACAAATCCCTGTAATTAATTAATAGTTTTTGAGGTGTTAGTATAATTAAATTTAGAGGTGGCAAAACGGACCATCTCACCTAGTGGCCCAACTCACCCTTAATTAGAAAATGAACTAGAAATTGTAACATATTACTTTTGTTTTTAAATTTTTAAATTTTTTCGTATATATATTAATAATTAAACATTTTAAATATATTTAATTATATTTCTAAGTTTTAAATTGATTAGTTAACATTTTTAATAAAATAAATTAAAATAATTATTATATTTACATGTTAAATTATTTTATTATAATTAATAATTAAAACTTAATTGTTAAATGCTAATGATTTAAATTATAAAAGAATTGTTTCTTTATATCTTTATAAAAATATAATATAAAAGTTTTATTTTTTTAGTAATTTTATTTTAATTTTTAATTAAAAAATAAGAAACAAAATGAGTATTCGAAGGATACTGATCCCTCAATTCCGTGGACTAAAGAGATCAAGTCAAAACGAAATAATAGATTAAAAATTTCAAATTCTTAAATAAAATATTATCAGTTTTATATTTTTATTTTAAATGGGTTGATTTGATAATTTTTATAATATTCAATTTAAAAAAGCAGTATATCATATTCAATATTCTTATTAAGAGATAGATCACATTTAATAATTTAGATAAAAGAAGATTAAAAGTGTAAATTAAAATAAAGAAAAAGTTATATAAAGATTAGAATACTTTAGTAATAAGAATACTTTTTGGTGTTATTCTTCAACAAAATAATATCATAATTTAAATACAATTTTATATTTAAGAAAATGTTCACTACAAATTACAATCACATTATAATTTGTATATTTATTTGTTATAAATTTTAATGATGCATAAACAAAGCAACAAAATAAATAATATAGTTACGCATAAAAGAAAATAGTATGATAAGATAAGATATAAATCATATCTTTAAAATTTAAACTACAAATGCAGTGTGTAAACATATGTATATATATAGAATGCACGTTTTCCTGTCCTATAGAAGACTTGGTGTGTTTTATTGGTTTTAGCTGAAGACACAAAACCGGAACCCTAGCAAGCATCAATGGCGTCTTCGTCGTCGCTGGCGAAGCGATGCCACTACGAAGTGCTCGATCTCCCCCAAGACTGTGCTCCCGAGGAGATTCGCTCCTCCTACCGCCGCCTTGCCCTTCAGCGCCACCCGGACAAGCTCGTAAAATCGGGTATCTCCCAAGAGGAAGCCACCGCGCAGTTCCAGGAACTCCAACACGCATACGAAGTTCTCTCCGACCCCAAGGAACGCGCTTGGTACGATTCCCACCGTTCCCAAATCCTCTTCTCCGACCCTAATTCCCTCTCCAAATCGGTCGTCCCCGACCTCTTCTCCTTCTTCTCCAACACCGTCTATTCCGGCTACTCTGACACCGGAAAGGGCTTCTATAAAGTTTATTCTGATGTTTTCGATAAAATCCACGCCAACGAGATCAATTTCGCGCGGAAAATGGGGCTCGGAGTTGAGGCGGTTCGACAGGCTCCTCTAATGGGGAACTTGGATAGCCCCTACGCGCAGGTCACTGCGTTTTATGGATATTGGTTAGGGTTTTGTACTGTGATGGACTTTTGTTGGGTGGACGAGTATGATGTTATGGCAGGGCCGAACCGGAAGTCGCGGCGGCTTATGGAGGAGGAGAATAATAAGGCGAGGAAGAAGGCGAGAAGGGAGTATAATGATACTGTGAGGAGGTTGGGGGATTTTGTGAAGAAGAGGGATAAGAGGGTGATTGATATGAGGGTGAAGAAGAATATGGAGATGGAGAGGAAGAAGGAGGAAGAGAGGGAGAAAAAGAAGAGGTTGGAGAAGGAGAGGAAGGAGAGGGCCATGGCGTATGAGGAGGCTGATTGGGCTAAGGTTGATAATGAGGAGGAGGTAGAGGAATGGGTCGAGGAGGGGGAGGAGGAGAAGAAGAAGAATGATAAAGAGTTTTATTGTGTGTTGTGTGGGAAGAAGTTCAAGAGTGAGAAGCAGTGGAAAAATCATGAGCAGTCCAAGAAGCATAAGGAGAGGGTTGCGGAGTTCAGGGATTCCATTGGTGATGAGCAGGATTTGGAAGAAGGAAAGGAGGGACTGGGAAATGAGGAAGATGGGGTTGGGGTGGATGGTGATGGTGGTTATGGGGTTGGTGATTTGGAAGCGAGGATTCGGGATGATCTTAATGTTGAAGACGGGGTAATTAGAAACGGGGTTGAACCGGATGATGACGATGATGGCGGTGGTGATGAGTTTTCCGATGCTTCGCATGCGAAGGAGGGGGAAGATTCCAATGGGTCGGTTAATCTTGATGATAGTGGCAATCAAGATGGTGATAACGATGAAAATGGTGTTCTTGAAGCAATGGTGGCTGGCCACAAGAACAGAAAGCCACGAGCTTCAACCCACAAATCCAAGGCTTCAATAGTTCCATCTCAAATTGAAACTGAGAAGGATGAATTTGGCCCTATGGAGTACAACAACCGGAAGCCCACAAAAAAGAAACGCAGAGCTAAGAAAGAGAAGGGTAGGGAAAATTGGGAAGAATCTCAGGGGACTGCTTCCAGTTGCAATGATGAGAACATAAACGGTAATGGAAATGACAATTCTCATGGAGAGGAGTCTTGTTCCCAACATTTTACGGAAAATGGGGATAACATTATTGGGAATGAGCAGGTTAGTAGAGGTAATAAGATTTCAAACCAACCCGCTGATAAAAAGGGAGCTGGCAAGGACACAAAAATCACAGCCAAAATTTCATCCAAAGGAAGAAAAGCAAAGGTAAGAACTTCGGAATATACCTGCTCTGTTCTCCATGCCTCATAAGTTGTGAAGTTCGGACTCCTCTCTCAAATGGTGTGTTGTGGTGTCCAATTCAAAAGACATTTTTTTTGTCTTTGATATAATTTTACACACTTCAACATAACGTTAATAATAACAAATATAATGTCTTAAATGAATTATATTCTCTTTTCAGTTTTTTAAGGTTGGATAAATGGAGTATAATCTTTATCATGTGACAATATGTTTAAATTATTATATTGTTTATAAATGATTTTGAATATCTTAATATTGATTGTTAATTTATAGAATTTAAAATTCATGAGAATCTAATATATAGATACTGGTTCCCATATCCTACATTTTAAAGATTATATGGGTAAGAAGTGTCTGAGTATCTGTAATATTTATGTTACATAGCTCATAAGACATGTTGCTGCAACTGCTGTCACTCTAACTTTTGTTTTAGTAATTTTCTGAACTTCAAACCTGTATTCGTCTTCCGATAGTTTTTACGTTTTAAAGGTAGCATTTTGTAGGTAGGTTAAATAGGTCGTCAGTTACCCTAATACAGTAGAATGCTGCTAAATGGAGTAGGGGGGGCCAAATTCCCTCCTCGCTCAGGTTTGGCTTCCCCCAAAATCGAGGAGAGTTGAATGAGAGTGGGTTTTACATTAATTAGACTAAATTATCTTAAATTCAATAGTTTTATTTGACTGTTCTAAGCTCTAACTATATAATAAAGAATTTGCTTATCTCTGCTTCACTTCATTCATCTCCACCACTACATAGTGCTCCCTGTCCCTTCTTATCTTTTCAACCCAACAGAATTTTTAGAAGGACCACACACACACACTTAGCCATGTTGTTCTGGTCGATTAGCGAGCAATACCTGGTCGTAGTTTGTTGACATGACAATCTGGGTTGTTCACTTTTCGAATTTTTTTCATGTTTATTCTGTGTTATAGTTTTTATGTAGAGGCACTTTCTATTGTTTTGTAATGTTTTCTGGCCTTGCCTTACTATCAAGTTGCTTTTTGTGCTTCATAAACTGATTGTGATTTTGTTTCTTGAATAAGGTGACATCGAAAAGCATTGGTAATACTTGTGATGCGTGTGGAGAGGAGTTTGAGTCAAGGTAATCTTATGCCTCTATTATTTATCAAAATAAAATTTCATATTGTTCTAATAATAAATCTTGCTATATCATACTAAACTGTTGCATAACTTGGTTTGATTTGCTACGCAGAAATAAATTACATAAACATCTTGGCGATTCTGGGCATGCGACAATAATAAGAGGTCGATAAAGGAAACTGCAGTTGGAATTATTCAATTCAAGCGCTTCCCCGAGTATAATTCCAGTTCGAGATATTGACCAGCAAAAGATATTGGTCCATTCTTTAATTCTTAATAGTGTTTAAGAATTTTTGTGTAATCCTTCGGCAGAATGCATTCTGTTATTTATGTCATAGTTGAGAGAGACATGGATCCCTTAGTATGTCAATTTTTTAGTTTCATGTCTCGAGCAGAGAAGTGTTTAAACGAATTAGTGTGATGATTATAGTAAAAGAAAATCTTGATTTATTATAGATGATCATTTTAATCTTTTAAGATATTCACCTAACAATCTCTTGTAAACACTTTTTTACGAGGTTGATCTAATTATGCATTTTAGATATAATGAAGTGTCTATGGTCATTTCTTTTACGCATTTTAACATCAAGTATTTTGTAAAGTGATAAATAGATACCATCCCGCACCTATACATCTTATTTCATTCCTATTTTTATGGAATTTCTTCAACTTAGGACTCGTTTTTTTTAGATATTTTGGTAAATTATCTTTAATCTACATTGTTAATAGAAGATGATCAATGTGTATCATGCCCTACTTCTTGGTTTTTTATTTTTTTATTTATTTTACTTTTAAGTTTTTAATTTTTTCTTAATTTAAAAAAAATTGTTCACGGAAATATTGTGTCACATAGTAATATCTATGTTATGTGTCAATTCAATGTTAATGTCACATGTTAAGTTAATGCTAAGTGTCAAGTCTTATGTCACTTTTGAATATCTTATATTCAATTTAGTTTTAATTTTCATTAATTTTATTTAATTTATTTCAAATTTTGTTAATTTTATTCAATTTAATCTTAATTTTGTTTCTAAAAATTGAAACTAAATTTAATTTCTATTAAAATTCATCTTTTTATTAAATATTTCTTTTTTATTTTTAAATTAACTCTAACTATATTATTAAAATATAATTATTAGATTTATGTGATTTTTCTACATGTAAAAAAATACAATTAGAGTTGATTTAAAAATAATGAAGATTTTTTCTTCTAATTTTAAAAATAATAAATATTTTTTCTTCTAATTTTAAAAATAATGGAGATTTTTCTTTATAATTTTTAAAATAAAGAAAAAAATTTCCTTTAACTTAAAAAACAACGAAAATTTTTTCTTTAAGAATAATGAAGAATTTTTCTTTTAATTTTAAAAACAATGAACAAAATTTAAAATTAAATTGAATATAAACACCAACACATGCACTTATACAACTAATATTATCACCTAACACAATGTTTACTTAACACATAAACAACATTTTTTAAATAAAGAAATACTTTTATAAAAACTAATAAAAAATTAAAAAACCACAAACTAACATAATACATATCTCATCTTTCAGATATCATAAAAAACAAATTTAACAGAATTTACAAAAATAAGAATCACATAAATATTTTAAAAAAAAACTGACATTAAACAAAGTTGATAATATAAAAACTATAAAAATATTTAAGTCAAATTATAAATAAATTTATTTTGTATTTTATAATGATTTGACAAATTGTGAAACAATACATGAAAAACACCTTTAAGAATAAGAACAAAATGACTAATTCAATGTTGATAGTTACCATTTGAATCACTACTGTCATTAATTTAATTTGGAAGTTCTGTACTTTGCTTGGTAAGTTATTTTTTCTACAAGTTACTTTTGTTTGCATTGTTTTTGTTGCTCAAAAAGAAACAAAAAGACACATTTGGATGTTTGGACAACATCAATTCACAACATAAACAACTTCTACATTAAATTAATCTTATGTGTAAAGGGTTAAAGAACAATACCCTAGTTAGATTGATTGAAAAAATAGTGCTTTTAGCCCTATCAAGAAAGAATATACATAAGTTGATTTACTTGGAGAGAAATGGAAAGTACGAACCGTCAAAACTAAAGAATTTTTTGGCTTTAAAGGATGTTAACTTTGAGTTAGATTATTTACTCTCTTCTCTATACTTTTTCTCTAGTTTAGGACACCCAGCTTTAATCTAGAATATGGTTAGAACAAAAAACAGTACACAATAACAAATATACAATGCAGACACCAGCAAAGTTGCAAATTAAACGGTAGTTGACGAACGAAAATAAGATAAAATGCAGAATCTTGAAGCACTGAATGTGAGGGTTGAGTTATCCAATATCTATAAGGGAATACTTTTTCTGTACAAATTTATGCCTTAAAGTAATCACAACGATTTAGCGGCACCTTCTATATAAGCAATGGCCTCCGCCTCCGAAAGTTGTTCTCCCTCTACCAACCCTTTAATTAAGGAGTTGGCATACGCTTTATTAGGGGCACATAATGGTAGCTTCCCAGATTTGAAAAGTTCCATATCAAGAAGCGAAGACCTGGATAAAGTATCATAAATGTCAATGTTAATAGAACAATAATAGAACAATTATGCACAAATACAAATTATAATTTGTTACTCACGTCATGGTAATCACAGGAATATCTTGCTCCTATCCTAAGTAAACAACATTACCATACCAAGCACCCTGCCCAACATTAAAAATAAAAAGGTCATGCACACACGCTTGAACTAAACAAAATAAAATAAATGCATTAATTGTTATCAGAAAAATGAGGGGGGACAAGGGATACATACCTTGACAACCTCCAGGGAGTTGAACTCCTTGTCAGAGATATCATTCAAGGTAGTTATATCAAATAAAGGAGAGCCCGCATCAAGGCTTAAAATGTTCTCCTGAAATAAAATATCATTGAACTGCTCTAGCCTGTAACAAATGTGAACGCGAATCTAAAGTCAAGGCCTCCATTGGGTACATAAGAAAGCCCCCAAGAAATGATTCAACAATGTCACCTCTAACAGAAAAGCTTTGAAAGAGATAGACTATCTGCGCAAATAGAAGCAGATTTGAACTATAGATTTACTTACGAAATTTTGTACAAGCACATGTAGGTCTTGCCTTCAAACTTTTTTTCAGGATTAAGAAATGCAACACCTCCCAGTCCCCATGAATGGGATGAATCACGACCAAAGAATATATCACAAGGGAAAGTCTTCCATGTGATCTCCTTTGGCAGAGTTCTGTTCACTGAACCAGAACACTGCTTCACCATACCATCCACCTGAAAATCAGTCCTAAATTCTTCAAAAAGTAATATAACAGAAAACAAAAGAAATCAAGCTACAGAAAAAAGACAAAAGGGAAGTAAAAAATGAAAAGGTTTCAAAATCCTCATAAAATGAATAATCAATACATCTATTGATCAACCTACAACAAAGTATAATATATAATTTTTTCAATCAAAGAAAAATTCCACCGCTAATCTACCCTTCCTTTGACAAATGTTTGAGAGCATTATCAAAAAAGTGGCAAAAGCTAATAAAAAAGAATAACTTATAAATATCATAAATGCTGATGGAAAAATTGAAATGAATAACTTATAAATATGAACATCTGATTCAAAATTGTATTATTGCTTATCAGTTTATATATATTTATATATATATATAAATATATTCATAGCATGCTTGTTTTGGTGTTTGACAGTAGCAATACTTTTTAACTTTCATAAAACAAAGTTGGGAGTTTTGTAACCGAGTTTCAATCCCTATATAAAAAAAGAGCAATATCACTTGAATGTTGTGTTACCTGTCCACCTTCTAGGTAGCAATTAAATCTTGCTTTCCACATATTTGATCCATAGGAGGCATACCATATATAAACATTTAACAATGCAGATCGCCAAGTACTAGAAACATGAATCTCCTCATCTGCATAAAACGCATAAGTTGTCAAGTAATGAATACATGAAGAAAGGTCATGTACCACCCTTTTGCCAATGAAATGCACCAACTCCAGTGGATTCAAACAAACTCCAGTGGAGGACCAAAATCTAGAAGTCTAATGAAACGCATCAATGGCCAAACTTGAGATAACATTATATTTTGCAAAAAGAAAAATATTAATACTTTAGAGATGTTTCTCCAATTATAATAAAAAAAAAACATCTAGGATCAAGGTTACCAGCATCCACTTTCAGTTTGGAAAGTGGTTTTAAGACATCCTCAATAAGTTCTCCAAGATTTCCTGAACTCGGTGCACCCTTATCATCCTCATCTTCAGAGTCAGAGCTTGAAATCAGAGTATGCTTGCAAAGGGGAAAGAACAGAAAAAATATTTAATGAGTACTTGCCGATAAAAAGGAATGAAAACAAGATAGATAAACAGAAATGAACACAAGAAAGATGTACAAAATGGAAGATTTGAAAATAAAAGCCAACCTTGCTATAATTGTAACTCTGCCCCCATGTTTTCATTTTTATCGGAAACACTGAAAAATTCTTTATTTTGTTATCTTTTTTCAGTAGATTTTTTAAGATTTTTTTTCTTTCTAAAATGTACCTAAACATGTTTTTATGAAAACAAAACAAAAGGTGCTCAAAATAAAGGGACCAAACCCATTAGTAGAACATCAAAGTCCCTTTTTCGACCCAAATCATCTGATTATTTTGTGAACCATTGAGAGAAATTAGTTGAGCATTCAGCTCAATTCTCACATCACAACTCCATGAAAACAGTAATGGAAACTACATTACCGGAGAGGGGCCTATTTGTGAGACTAACTCTTGTGGTAGTTTAGGTGCAAGTGTAGGCCAAAATGGACTGAACATCTCGCGAACCTGCAAAATATGCATGCCGTTTTAGTACTAAATTAAGGAATTTCATGCATAAATACCATGTGTATGGTAGGAAAGAAATGGATAACCTTACATCCTCTCTCTGCCCAGGAGAGAGAAAAATGAGTTAATTTTATATCCGTAAGAGGGAAAGGACATACATCAGTATAACAAGTTCTTACCGCTTGAATCACATTCCATGTAGACTGAAATGGATACTCCTCGGAGGATTCGGTAACAGACTTGCCAGTTAGCAAAACTTCCAAGCAAGCATGCATTGATTTTGCAATGGAATCAAGATGATACCCCCCTTCTAAAATCAGTACAATCCTACCTTTAGCAAAATTCATCAACTGAAATAAAGGAAAACAATTCTGTTACTGGTAATTGAACTTTTACATTTTTTCAAAATTTAAAATTAGTGAGAAGTAATATCAAAATATTAAAAACAAAAGGTAGCATAAATAAAAATAGTATGCTGATAATGATGGAAAAGAAATTAATCAACACTCATTCTTATAAGCCTACATATTTAATTCAGTTTTGCTAATAGCTAACTTTTCTTCAAATATAGCAGTTTTGATTTATCAAGTAACATACTAGCATTACAATAAATAGTACGAAGGAAGAGATCGCTAAAATTCAATCTTAAAGTAACCTTCTCCAACAGAACAGAATAACCAACTGCTGTGACACGACATCCTCCTAGAGGGTCACCGACAGCTGTGACAAAGAAGTGAATAATTATTACTTGTTACAGTTAAAAATAATAAATTAACATATCAACTGACCCAAATCCACTTCCTTCTTGCAAAACAGGTAAACTAGAGTTCAAGTACAAAAGCTAGCTAGCAATGCTCCAAAGCCATGGGAAGAACTAGTGATACCCTCTCCTCCCACACAGATAACAGAAAAACTCAAACGTCACAATAACATACCTGCATCAAATCCAGCAGAAACTATAACTATGTCTGGATTAAATTCTTTGGCAACAGGAAGCAAGATGTGGTCCCACACTGCAATGTAATCTGGATCACCACATTTCCCCTGCTCCCAGGGGACATTTATATTATATCCAGCACCTTCTCCTTCTCCCACCTGATCATAAAACCCGTGGATCTCAGCAGGATAAAAAAACCCAAAGTCATGCCTGTATGAATAGAAAAGTTTAGTTGATTGAGGATAAACTATGAAATTGATACAAAGTTCATCTGAAGTCCTTAAAGCAATAGTCCTTGTCAGAGGTCCAAAAACTAGTAAAAGAAGGGTAAATGATCTAGCAGTCAAGCCCATTACATAACCTAACACAACCATGAGCAACAAACTTTTACCTTCCCTGATGTACTAAGAAACAATTACAAGATCAACAACCAGTAAAACTGACCTGAAAATATGTGAAAATAATTAACACACCTGTGAACGGAGAAGAATAAAACTCGAGAGTCATTCCAGAACGTTTTTTGAGTACCATTTCCATGATGGACATCCCAATCAACAATTAAAATTTTCTTCACACCTAAATCAGGCTGTCGCACACAGAAAAATAAAGGTGGCAATAAAGTAACAGACAACTATAGGCTAGAAATTCTTAGTAAAATTGGAATTGGTAGTAGGTGCAATGTAACTCACTCTTTCGTCTAAGAGATATCTTGCGGCAACTGCCACATTGTTGAAGAGACAAAATCCCATAGCTTCATTATGTTCTGCATGATGACCTGGGGGCCTCACAATGGCAACAGCTGAATCCAATTCCCCACTTGCCACCTTTTCAACAACCTACTTGTCAAAAACATCTTAAATTAGGTTCACAAAGTTATTTGTGGGAATAAGATGTAAAGCTTAAATTATCAGATTAAGCATAAGGCCTGCAGGGGGTTAATGTATTGTTCGCAGCACTGCTGTCTCACAAAAAGAGGCATGTTTGCAACTATAACCAACGTACACCCGGTCATTAGGCAGAAACAGTAATTTTCACCAAAACAAAGAGAGATCATATAGAGACAGCAGTCAAGCTGTAACAGTCTAACTAAAGAAATCTTGGCCAGAGATAAATATAGTCAAGACCAGTCAGTAAATTCCTAGTAGGCTATGCAAAGTAAGACGGAACCAGGAAAAACTAACATTTAATGAAAAACACAAAATCTTTATATGTAAAGAAAGAATCGTCGAAAGCATCACCTCTATAGCAGAGCCAGCAGCAAGGAACGCAGCTTCAGATGAACCTTCATTAAAATATACGGAATTCAATTCGGAGGCAATCTGAGACCTCCGCGATTTGAACCCCCTGGCGCTAATGTTCTTAATCAGATTCACATGATGTCTGGAATGAACTAACCGCACATGTCTGTCTTCAGCTTTCTTGGCCTCTAGAAGCACGCATCTGCAATACGATAAAGAAAATAAGCAAGACTAAAGATAACAGACAAAGATTTAGCGAAACCCTAAAGTAACGTGCATGCGTTACCGTTGAGGAACGCCAGCGGCTTCGAGTCGATTCCAAATTGACCTAATGCGATTAGGATTCTCGACGTGCTTCGGCTCGTTCGGCGCGTAGTGTTTGCACATCCTCCTATCGTATAGTAAACCCACACGCCGTTGACCGCTCGAACTGCTTTCTTTACCCTTCTTCTTACTCTTGCCGTCCATGGCTACACCCAACTTTTCAGTTTGTGACTCTGCTACTCAACTTCATGAGTACAACCTGCACTGTTTATACTGTCCTAATTCTAAGGTTTAATAGCGCGCTTTCAAGTACCATCTTTTCTTTCAGCAAATTTCAAATTATTCTATTATTTTTAAACCTTTTCATTTATTATGTTAATAAAAAAAATTAAGAAGCCTATATCTTAAATTTAATGTCCTGACTTCATAAACAACTTTTATTTATTATTTAAATAATTTTTTGGGTTAAATAACTTTTATTTAAACTATTTTGGTTTTAGTTTCTCTTAAAATACATTTTAGTCATCTTTTTTTAATCTTCCAAAACTAACACACTTGAAAATGAGATTTTAGTTTCTCAATTTCCATCTCCGCCTCCACCTTTGACTCAGCCTCCACTTTCCATTCCAATCACGTTAACATCGAACAGCCACCTCACTCCGATGCTTCCTCTTCTTCCATCCTGTGCCAAGTGCGGTTTTTAGACGTGTCTTCTAGCACAGCCACCTAACATTAAAAAAATTTTAAGGAACTAATGGAATAATTACAAACAGTACTAATTCCCAAGTCCTTCTTAACCTCTTTAATTTCCTTTAACCTCTTTAATTTCCTTTTCTGTGGCCCCCAGTTGTCGTAACTTGGTCAGTTTTTCACGAACCACCTTGTCTTCTGCATTGATGTCTAATCCAGAAACTCCATTCAGAGAATCACCCAAATGATAAGGTTTCTCTAATATGAGCCCTTCTTCTAGGCTGAAATCAAGTAAGATGCAATGATTATTAAATTTGCCAAATTAATCTGTGCACGTGATCCTAAGTATGTTACCTTCTAACTGATAATATTTATGGTCATTAATTGATCCTTAAAACGATGAAAAAAGGTTAAAAAGAACTGCACATAACAGAAACTGATCTTGTGCATTTACCTCACTGTGCAAGCGATGAGTTGCAGATTTGGCGTCTGCAGCTCTTAAGAGAAGGTAGAGCTTCTTAACATTTGGTTGGACCCTCAATATCTTCTCCAATAAAACTGCAACACACATTGACATAAGTACAACATCATGACAGTATATATATATATCATGCAAATACTGCATGTAACATACCATTGTTGTGTACCCTTTTGAACAAAAAAGTGAAAAAAAGGTTGCAGAAACACGGAAAGGGAGAGTTAACACCATAACATACCTTTGGCAAGAAAACCAATGGCTCTAGTGATCAAAATGGTCTTGTCCTGAAGAAAGTGCAGTATGCTTCCCAACTCCATTGCAGAAAATAGTATATGACAATACTATTAATGTTAGTGTGTGTGTGTGAGAGAGAGAGAAATAGAGAGAGATGAAATAAGGAGTTTCAGATGATGCAGTTGCAGACACAAGGGGGTGAGCGATTTCTTATGGCCATTTGGGGTCTTCATATAAGCACAAAATTCGGCATGTAGCATTTATGAGATGGAGTGTACGTAAGCTGTTGGTGATAGTTTAATATCTTAGGACTTAGATATAGTGCAGTAAATAGAGGCTACAGTTTCATATTTTTTTATTTTTCTGTATAACACTGTATGGACCAGGAAAGTCAATAAATTACCAAATTATGTAACAAGATTATGCAACTTTTGCACCATTATAACACCTTTTCTTAAAGCCTTTGCCAGTACTGGTTTGACTCATTTCATCAACCATAAACAATGTTTTAGGTGTTAGTCATTTGGGTGGATCGCTGAGCGCTAAAACTTCCATCACTGTTTTCCTGAAAAGAACTTGTTGTGAGGACAAAACGATATTTGCTGTACTTTTTAATTTTTTATATAAATGTATGTATAATGACGAACCATCGGTTTGAGTTTATCTTGGTGTTTGAAGTGATCAAACCACCACCAAACAACTACCCACGACACTGTATAATGTAACGTACAAATTCCGCATTTGTTCCACGATGGAGGAAGAGGAAGCATCGAAGTGAGGTGGCTGTTCGATGTCGACGTGATTGAAAAGGAAAGTGGAGACGGAATCGGAGTGGAGCCGGAGGCGGAGGTGGGGTTCTAGGGCTGAAGGAAGGGAGAGGAGATATGACCTAGGAGAGAATGGAGAAGGTTCCTCCGTGGGAATCCATGGTGACTTGCATTGTAAATGACGTTTTTGAAGAAGTTGAGGAGGTTGGATGGAAGATGGAAGAAAAACGAAGGAGAGAGAGGGAGAAAAAGTGAGAGAAAAAAAAATGGTGTCTTTCGTTAGTCACGTGCTTTCATTTATAAGAATTTTAGTTTTAGAGGATTAAAATCAAAGTTTCGTTGAGAAAGAAGACTAAAATATACGTTACTTTTAAAAGGGGTGAAAGAAAAAAAAATAATGTCAATTTTCGTTAGTCACGTGCTTTCATTTTTAAGAGTGTTAATTTTAGAGGATTAAAATTAAAGTTTCATTAAGAAGAAAGACTAAAATGTACCTTATTTTAAGAAAAGGAATAAAACCAAAACGTATAGGACTAAAAACATATTTAACAAATTTTTTTTTTTTCTAAACAAACAATTAACCGCTTTAACTTTAACTGATGATGTTGTTTGTCCGTTATCTCTTTCCCTCCTTCATATTCCCGGTCAGAAGAATTTGAACAGACAATCTCTACTTTTTTACACTTTTCTAATTTCTCTTGCCATTTATATTTTATTCATTTTTTTTTTTTAATTCTCAAAAGACTTCCAAATTACTGAACAGGTAAAGAACAGTCTAGATAAAAAGATAAACTTTTGGATTAATTAATATCGAATAGAAAAATTATTTTTGATTATGTAACCTTGAATGTAATTTTAGATTATATAACCTAAAAAATATATTTTAAGATCTACTGATGTATTTTAAATTGTGTGATTTGAAGATTTATTTCAGATTTTAACAATTAGGAAATTCATAATTTATTTTAGATTGTTTAATTTGAAAGTATTATACATTAACCAATTTGATAGATAATTTATTTGAACTTTTTGACACTCCGTGGATTTGCAAGTAGAAATTACAGGGCTGTGAGAAGTAATTGGAAAAAAAAATCATCCACATTTGGGCTGGCGGCCCATTAATCACAAAACTTGTAAAATTATATGCCTGCTCACTTCCTTGTTAATCGAGTAAAAAAAAGTTTTTTATGCATAAAAATTCAATACAGATAGAAAATATTTACATCCTTCAGATCTCAAGCATTTGAGTGTAAAAGAGTTTTGTATGATTATTTAATTACGAATCAACGTCTTCAAAAGTAATTACGTTTAAAATGTTTTAAAAGTTCGCGTATATTTGCATTTGACTTTTCTATGTAAAAATATTTCTTAGCTTAATTTTTCTTATATTTTATATTTATATTTATTTTGAGTGAAAAATGAAAAATATTAATTAATATAATTAAGGTTTAAAAAAATCGATTAAGATAGTCCAATTTTGTACTACTTAATTTAATTAAATCATTTAGTTTTTATTTAATATAAATAAAATAATTATATATGCCACATTTAGCTATGTAATTTACTTAAACGCCTATAACTTTTATTAAATATTAAGTGTGATATCACAATTTCAAACAATTGTAAAATAATTATTTTCTAATACATCATAAATAGGAATTTAATGTCTAAAGAATAAATACAAGATAATATTTTAAGGACTTCAAGCATTTTATATAAGATAGAAAAATAAAGGAGAGAAGATTATTTTTATATTACGTATAATTATCAATTCTAAAATTATAAAACATCTTTTTATCAATTTTTAGATAAAGTTTCTATTCATGACAATTAAAATTTTATTTTATAGTGATTCAGTATCACAAAATCGAAATTCGTGTTTAAAAATAAAAATTAAAAAGTATAAGTAAAACATAATTATTTAAATAAAATATGAAAGTTAAAATAATGAATAAAAAAGTATAGATAACATATAATTAGTGTATTAATATTGAATATTAAATATATTATTACATTGTGAATGTGTTAATGACAGAGAAAAATGAGTGAACAATAGGGATGGTGCGCAGGCTGGGGAAGATTGGGCAACGTGATTAAAAATTGAATGAAGAAAAAGAAAGGTACAAGTGAATTTAGCAACCCATGTGCCCATAAACAGACATGTGGGGAATACAAGAAAAACAATCACAACGCATCAAAAACACACCCCACCCCTACACAAAATGGACAAATAAATAATACCTTTTGTTTTACAACTAACACCAATTCAAAAATGGCTTTCCATGTGATCACCAATTCAATTTAAAACTAACACTAATGCTTCCACAAACACCTTATTCATTTCACCATCTCTTTCAGCAGTATACAGCTCAACATTTCAATTACAAGGACCACTCTGATTGACTACAACAAGACCATAAGTCAATCAAAAACTTAGTATCACTATGTTTGAAATTGTAATGGACAGAGCGCATGTTTTGTTTGGTTAATTGATGACATACATGGCTCATATATCATTCCACTTCTTTCAAAAACCTTTCACAGATTACGTTGTGTACTTGTTGGTACAGAGTAGGAGGAGCCTAAGAAAGAACAAGTAGAGGTGAAAAAGTGTTGCCAAATTCAATAATTAATAAATCAAAAACCCAATAGCTAGAGGAAGGTGGAGAAAGATATTTCAAGAGCCCAAAATGCAACGTCCCCAAGTTCAACACCTAGAAAAATAACATTCACAATAATACAGTGACATTCAGCATTTTGCTCATACATTCTCAGCCCCAGCAGAAGATCATGAAGGAAGACAAGAGAGAGATGAAGAAGAAGCTAGAGTGCACTAGTCTAAGGCCACCGTGACTCTCATCATTCATGCCAGATCCTGAAGGTCCCATGCCACTGCCAATGCCTCCTAATACTCCCGGTGTTGTGCTGTATGGAGTAGTACCGGTGGTGGTTCCAGTGCCGGTGCCTGTACCGGTTGATGGGGTTCCAGTGGTGGGAGTGGTGCCCATGGTTGGTGTAGTTGTGACAGGAGTTGTACCAGTTCCTGCAGCACTGATAAGACAAACAAAGGAATCAATGCTCGCTCACCCCACATGCTGTGTCTCAAAAACAACAGAAACAAAAAAACACAATAGCTGACTACCAGTAAGATCTAGGACCATTACATATTCACATGATAAGTAATCAAGTTTTACAATTTATAATAATAAAACTAAACGAAATCATACACATACAAATAGGTAAAACAGAACATGTATCCCAGCAACCAACTAGTTTGCTCTCCAAATCTAGACACTCAAAATTCATACCCTTTAATCACCTCAATAAACCGGTTTTTTATGGCCATTAAGTTCTACTTTCATGCTCATTCTTAATTCCCAACTACTTTCTTTAAGTTGAGAATGAATACAGCATGAACGAAATAATGGTTTTTTAATGGTAACATTCAAGAATAAAATCTTCCGTGAGATTTGCTTCTTAAAACAATCGTCCTTTTCCCCCTTCAGATGACAGACAATAATGGAAGTACCAAGACTGTTATCCAAATTGACTGTGGTATAAAAAAGCTCACTTTTCACAAATTTCCAGGTTAAAAAAGAAACAGACGAGGGTTAAACTATCGAAAGCGATGGGTGGCAAGAACGGTCATACACAGAAAACAAACATGTCGACTTTTCTAAAAGTTTGATGGCCCAGATCTCGAAACAATGTTGTCCATGTGGCGTTTGTTTCACCGTCATCATTCATCATCAAAATTCAAACTTGATCATGAAATATGGAAACAAAAACACTCCCACACTGCTCAGTGCTCACTGTTAACCACCCGAACACTGTCTTCCACTAACTTTTTACTATACACATAAATAAGGGCATTTCTGTCTCCTTACTTCCTTTTATTTCCAAAGTGCTAAAGCGAAAAAGCGAAGGATAAGATTGTCCAATTGGGACAAACTTGTCATTTCATAATCATAATGCCCAAGATTTTTTATTTCAAAAAGATTCAAACTTTACTGGAGCATCGGATCCCAATTATTGAAGCATCTTTCATTTAACTTCAAAAGTTAAATGTCTCGCTTCAACGACTATAATGATAAATGGGTAATGAGATGAAGACCAGATTAACAAATTACGAGCATGTCAAAACCAAATGAATAAAAAGCACTTCGTCCACGTTGGATAGAACCATATGTCAAAGCGACATTAATAGAACGGAGAAATTAAAACAAACATTCAATAAGGAATATATAATCACCCAATAATTTATTTTCTTAGTTCCCATCTTTTTTTTGCCTTCAACTACACTCCTCAGTTTTCATTTTTAACAAAAGCATATACTCCAAAAAGTAGGGTTTACTTGAATAAAATCTGAGTAATGTTTCTTTTATTTATGTTTTTTTTTCTATCTACTTTCACATTTTCTTTTATCACGATTAAAAAGACAAAATTTGAATTTCAACTTTTCTCATCTTTTTTACGATAAAAAAGTGAGCACGGGTGTGTAGTACTTTTACTTTAGTATAAAAAAAAGTAAAAAAACATTCAAAGCGAATATGAAATTCCTTCCTTCAACATAAATCTGATGTTAATTTAAGAATAAATGTCACTTTATTTTAAAAAATCAACCTAATTGGTGTCTTTGAAACGCAGTTTATGACCGAAATATCCTCGCCAATCTCTCTTCCCATGGCAAGAATGCACTGTGTGAAACCTTAAAAAACACTACCACGCAGCGAATATGCCTATTGCAAACCAAATGACTCTTTTATAGATAAAATGCCATACTAATCTAAGCAAGTGCGCTAACCCTTTTATTATGATATACAAAAAGTGAAAGTTCGATATCAAACGTTAACATCGTCATCCTTCAAAATCAGACAACCACGTTAAAACTTAAAGCCGAAAAGGAAAAAAAAAACCGTATTAAATCGAAGGAACAACAAATAGGAAGCTTGAGAATGAAGAAGAACATAAGAGTGGAAGAAATACATACCTGACACTTGAAGGGTAGGCACAACCGCCAGTGCCTGTTCACCAAGAAGGAGAAAAAGAGAAACAGGTAAAAGGGTCAGCTACTGTGGTTTCTTTTTAAAGGAAAATATGCTAAGAAAAGAAAAAAGAAAATAGAGATTGAGGATTTACTCGGGTCAGTAGCAGTAACAGTGGCTGTTCCTGCAAACTCACAGGACCCTTGAGCCTGACCCTTCTTTTGGAAGTAGCTATTCACGGCGTAGTTGCAGTGAGCCCTGACGGTGTTGGGCTGGAAGCAAGGCCCGTTTTGATGGAGAGGGTTACAGTCAGCGCCAGCTCCACAAGCATAGTCCAATGTTTTCTGCAGGATCGCGTCGCCTCCATCCTTACAAACGCACCAAGTTGCACCTGTAACAGGTTAAACACATCAGTGAGCATATACAACGAGTGTGAAAGAAGAAGAAAAGGTTTAGATTTAGAGAGGAAATGATTTTATGCTTGGTGATGATTGTTTGGGGGAATAAAAGTATAAATGATAGGACTCATTTTGAAGTGTCAAAACAAAAGAATCTACGGTAGCAGGGTAAGATTTTAGTAGATCAAAAGTGTTAAGAAATGTGGAAATGGAACACTCTTGAACAAGTCCCTAGCTAGGATAAAGTTTGGTCTTTGAAGATTTTTGTGAGAAAATAGAAAGGAGAGACATAGATCCAGTGGTTAAAATATGGAAAGGGTGTTTAAACTAGAAAAAAAGTGAAACTTTGAAGCTTGAGGTTGAGAAGGAAGAGTAGAAGAAAAAGGAGTTGGAAGCATACTTGAAGTGCCAGTGAAAGCTAAAAGAAGCAGTGCAAGAGCTAGAGCAGCCATGTTAGGGGACGATGAGGTAGAGCAATGGTGTGGTGAGAAGGGGATTATACGTAGTAAAGCAGAGGGAGAGAGAGAGAGAGGAGAATGGTGGGTGCGTGACAGAGTGTGTGAGATGAGATGAGAATATGAGGACAAAATATAACACAGGGGAGGGGAAGAGAGGAGATGGTAAAGTTGTGTAATGTGTAAACGGTGGGATAATGGTTGGCCTCCTTTCGTGTCGGCTTGTGAATGCTTTTTGTACTTTTGCAATTTCAGTCTCACTACTACTACTACTTAATGTGGTTAAAAATAATGTAAATAATGGTTGTGTTTCTAATCACACTCCTCTTTTCTTTACCCTATATCAAGGAAGGAAAATAGTTTCATAGGGACTCGTAAAAGCCTAACAGGGGTGAGTGAGTGAGGAGGCCTAAGCAGTCACTGAACAAGCCACCTATGGAAGTGTGTCACTGTTTATCTTCTGCCATTAATTTCGTCATTTATATCCTACAATGGCATCCAATGAGCAGGAACCAGGTCAAATAAAGTTTTCCTTTTTACATTTTCTTTACTTCCTGGTCTTTTGCCAAGGTCCAGCTAAAGTATAATAACTGGGAAGAATTTAAACAGTACTAGTCAAAATTGATAAAAAGTTTTAAGTAATTTGACAAAAAGTAATGAAATTTTTAAAGAATAAATTTGCACTGCATAACTTTTTTGAGTTCAGCCTCACAATATAAATATTTCAACTATGGAAATAAAATATTTATTTTTTGTTGCACGTCTAGTGCTAACGGTTCTTTGGGCTAGGCTAGAATTGTAAAACATCACATGGTAATGTTACATGCACCATGGTCCCATGTAATTCAATGTTATTTCGCTAGTTGTACTTGAGGGTTGCCAGAAGTAATGACAGGAGTCTGGTCTCCGAACTATCCCTTGCTTCTCCTCTTTATTGAATATCTCAGCTGCACCAACGGTCCAAGTATTTTCTTCCTTTTAAAATAAAGAGACAACCAATAAAATAAATAGTGTGTGAGAAAAAGTAGTTACGCAGCACAGATGTCGTTTGTGAAAGTGATTAGTGATTAAATGAGAAATGAAATATTTGCTAACTTTTTTCGCTAGCGTCCAATGCTACATAGAGAAAGTCTCAGGTCTCGAGGAAATGTAGCATGGCTCACTGGACCATCATCGAATGGATAAGACCACGACCCGAACTAGGGTATGGGCCGGGACCAAGTCGATCGACACATGGGTTAGGTTTGGTGGAAGAGCAAAGAGGTCTACGACTCACAAAAAGGTACAGAATTAAATTAACTTTGAACACCAAAACGCTGTGAAACTAGCTTTGAATGACCCCAAAAAGCTATTAATCCAATATCCATCACTTTTGTTTCATTTCACAGTACCAACACCTACATGGCACTTCTTTTAACCAATTTATATATTTCCTTTTTGTGCTTTTTAAATTAGCAGCGTTCGCTATATGAAACATGATACACACTATTTTAAGATATTTCAAATATATTTAAAGGTTTTGACTAGAGAGTCTTGCTAAAAAGTAGTTCATGAATGCATTGAATATAATAAAGACTACAAAAACAACCTAAAGCAAGTTTGCATTCTTTATGAAATATTTATTCATTGGGAGAAAATAATCAGTCAATAAATAACTCCCGACAGTTCCTTACTACCCTTGAATCCAAACCAACATTCTCCGAAACTTAAAGCCACGCAATGATAAAATATAAAATGCGGAGGCCAATTTATGTTTATTTGTATATCACGTGGGCCTTTGATATGGAGACATGGACCAGATTTTACCAAAATTATGAACTTTCAATACGTCTTTAAGAATTGCAAAATGAAGTTGCTGATGACAACTTAAGGCACTAGCTATTGTTCAGAAAGATATTTAAATGCTATGTGGATTTTGGAGCTTATTTTGGTTTTAATGAACGAGCTCGTTACTTAGTATGTTGGTTAATAGAAATACGATGCATTATGAAAGCACTGTTCCTATAGAAGCAGTTCACAGGCAGGAGGATCATACAATACAACATATCATCGAGATGTTGACGGAGCAGAGTTTAATATTTACAATAATGCACAAACAAAATATGCCTGTCGGTTCCTTTTATAATTTTTTGAAGAATTATTCCCAGTCGGCATCAAAGAATCCAGCATCTTTCATCTCGGAATAATATGCAGTGTCCAGAAGGAAATCCTCCTCCTGCAGCAAATAATATATGAATGTTCATGCATATATTATAGAAACCAAAAAAGAAACATTAAATAACACAGAATGTTTACCTGGAAGAAATCTGCAAGAAAAGTAATGTAAAGAAATGGAAGATACAAAGAGTGATAACAAAGCACAGTGAGATCATACAACCTGCAGATGGGAAGCATTATCTGTTATTCGGTGTTTAGGCGATCGAGATTATAATTAAGTACCACTTCTAAGTTCTAATTGAAAAGAAGATATATAGCGTTACCAATTGCCGAGTCCAATGCCAATTCCTGCTAGTCCACAAGCAAAGAGGCTGATCACACTAAGGACAAACATTACAGCAACATAGTTGTAAAAAGCTGGTCTTGCTGCAAAGATGAACGAAAATAAATCTTTTGGAATATAACTGGTTACAGAATTAGTATGTTTGGCAAAAAGATGTCTCTAATGTATATTTAAACAGATGTTCTATTCAATGATACACTAATATCACTTCTATGTTTCCTCATTTGGAAAGTGGGAATGCCATTCTACGTGCACAAAGCAGCTATCAACACACTGTCAAAAGTTATAACTCACGTGGAAGCTTCTCTCTCCATTTGGAGAAATGTGCAAATAAAATGAAACCATAAGCTGCAGCAAGCAATAACTTGTGTAATATCCATAAACTCCACTTGATTGTATGAGCTCTTTCAACATAGCGATTGAACAATGGGACCCCAAATCCAAAAACATATATTGCCTGATAAGGAAATGCTTAATCAGCAGAAGACAAACCACGAAACAATGCATAAAAGGCGATGACAGTTAAAAGCAGTTTGAGTAATTAACATCTACAGAACAATGAACACTTGTGGCACTGTGCCTCGTATCATTTGCAACGAGAAACAGATATGAATAGAAAATCATTAGGTTAAAACAACCATATTTATTTTTTGTTTAGGAAACACAATGCAAATAGAAATTCATATACAATAGAATGGCAAAGTTACAGATCAAGGATTAGTCATCCTCAAAGAAACCAGATACAACATAGAATCACAATTGAATAGAACCTAAAATCAAATGACAAGTAAAATTCTAAAACAATAAAATGGTGTCCCTAATATAACTGGAACAATTTGCTATTTCCTATTTGATACATCATACATCTAAGGGGTGATGCGAGCAAAATTTCAGTTGTACTTTAACGTATTGAAGATATATAATTGCATTGAATACATTTATGCAGATATATAATTAGTTACTTATGGTTACAATCCGAGAATAATATTTCCTCATTTATTAAAATATCATATTTGAACCCTCACTAGGACATCTTTTAGCAACAGTCTTGAATTGTGCTAAAACTTTTTCCACAGGAGTTTCATAGCATGCTATCCCCCCTCTCAATCTTGCGTCACAATCGTAGCTAATGTTTTCAAGTGATCTAAAAGGAAGCTTCCAATTGAAATTAAAGATTGAACTCCCCGCAGTTAAAAGCACCCCATTGACATATCATGTGATTAAAGAGAAATATATTAGTTTAAAAGATATACCATACTACATGCGAGCATTCAATTGAGAGAATAAGCCACATCTGTCAGATCACAAGGCAAAGTTAAGATGGAAGTGATAGACCACCATTAATTAGGATATGGGAACGGTGATGCAACCACAATTCCATACACAACCTTCCTATAAAAAATTAAGAAAAACTTGCAAGGCTACATGCCTGAGGGTTTTCAATTCAGAGAAATCTGATAGATGCCTGATACTGGCAGGGACGAATACTGAAAAAATTTGGGAGCTTATGAACTTCTTTTAGTAAACAATAACCACCTTTCCCACTTTGTTAGTGTTAAAGACATTACATAAAATACAAATGACTTTTTCCATAGAATGATGGAGTTGAGTTCAACAGTATGACAAAAAGAAAATCCTCAGAAACATTTTTAAGTAAACTCTCAAAAGGGAAGTGGATAACTCAACATGAATTTGGAAATTTGAATGACGGACATTCACTGCAGAAGGAGACTAATTAATAGTTGTTACAGAAAGTAGTCCCTCATGAACATAAGAAAAAGTACTAGAAACGTAAAATCACAGACAAAATTAGTTCACTTATCATTTCAAAGGCAATTTTTGTTTATGTTTCATGCTGCAAAACTTTCTTAAGAGCTGTTTGTGGTACCCGTTACTTCTTCAAAAGAAGGTTGCACTATTGGTAGCGATCAATGTAGCTGGTATTAGTGAATGATGGTTCGGCAATTGACTACTTTCCTGAGCTGTTATATTTGCAATTGCGATGTAGATTAAGACAAAATTACATTGACAACAAGAGACAAACCGGTAACGGGTAGGAAGAAAATCAAATGCTATTCATAAAGGGGAACGTTATATGAAACCAAGAAAGAATAAGCAAGTCGAGACACCATTCAGTCGCAAAAATTCATTTATATTTTACAAAACATATTAAGTACATAGTACATGCGTGTATACAACTAATGTGAATGAAAATCCAACTCACCTTAAGAAGGGTATCCACAAAGACAATAATTCCTGATGCAATGAAAGAATGTGCAAGAGCTTCCATGCCATTCGTATGGTTATCATTCAGTAAGAAAGCTATCAAGCTTATCTCTAGACACAGCATACTAGACGCTGTAAATAATGACAGTAGATTCCATGCAACCTCCTTTCCATGAGAGCACTGCCATGCCTGCTTAAGCAAAAACGAAAGAGTTGAAAGGCTAAAAGAAGGGAAGGTACAAATCCTACTGCCAACTGAATGAGACTAAATTAAAGTGACAATCAAAGTTTACAAAGGAGTACACACAGAAATGGAAAAGCTGTGCCATAGATTTTGCACCCATACAGATTACTTTTACCCACTGGACTCAAAAGCAAACAGAGCCCGTAGCTGAAAAACTTAAATGCAGATTTTTAAAGTTCGTAAAGTTCTATGGCAGGAACCAAGTCTTCAGCATCAGTGCAGAAGCCACATCGTAACAAAAGCAATGAAAGTCACATTCATAGTTACCTCGTGATACAATACTATTATGTATAATATATGGTATGTGGGAGAATACCCAGTTGGTAATTGGTATGCTACACTCATTCACAATTTCGAAGCAATAACATATTCAAAGCCATAGGCATTGGGAATTACGGGTAAATAGCATAGTAAATTAAACATGTTAAATAAAACTTGCCACTTCTTCAATTTTTCCTTTTGTTCTGAAGTAAACGCCAACCTTGAGGTTGGACCCCAGCCATGAACACCTATATGACCGGCACCGTTGGTACTCTCGTGCACACTCATGAGATCACAGCTTCGCAAACACTCTCGTTAATTAAACACTTTAAATAAAACTGGTTGTCTCGTGCTTTTTCTATGTGCTATCATTTATTGCTAGTTTTTTTTTTCTCCTAACATGCTGTTGGACTTCACAAGCCCTCTTCCCAGCTTTCACTCACCAAAGACTAATTAATATGTGAAAATCCCCTCCCCTTTCTCCTCATGTATTCGCATTGCAGAGAACGGCCGTTTGTTGAATTTGAAAGAAGAGAGGAGTAGAAATAAAATAGCCAAACCAGAAAATCGATGGATGTGTTCCAATACGCATTCCACAACAAATTCAATAAAAAGAAAATGCACCACGAACTGGAAAGGGGGTCATAAAAACCGTGTATTCAAAAGTGAGACCCAAAGGAAAATGGACATCGAAATAACCATTTTAATCATCAGACAGAGTATGATAATTGTTTTTATTCTAACAACATTTGTCTTAAAATCAAGCGTATCATGATTTTTTACTAATTGATAGTGTAAATCACAGAGACTTCTCAAATCAGCATCGTCGAAGCAGAAGTCAAAACAATATATACAAAAAAGGAAAGATGCGATGTGGTGTACCTGAAGAGAAGACCATGCGAGGTTTAAAAGCGTGACGAGCCAAAGGAGGGCGTAATAGGAAACGACAACATAGGAGCCTCGACGACAAAGGCTTTTGAGGTTCTTCTTGGCGTGCAGCGCAAGATACAGAGCGAACAAGACGGATGAAACGACAAGGAAGATGCCGTACCCATCGCACTTCAGATCGCTGCCAAGTGGCGACAAAGCTTCATTTTCGATACTCTGTGACATGGTTTCAGGGTTTGAGATCCGTTGAGAAGAAAAGGAATTTGTGGGAACCATAAGACATTGTTTGGCCGCTGCTCAAGTGGATTTTCTTCAACAAGATCGTGGAATTGAGTTGACGATGGAGTTAACTACCATCTTTCTTCTCTTGTGATGAAAGTTTCCGTGTAATAATATCAATCATGATTTACAACTTTTTATTACATTTTTAACAGCTTTAATATGCTAATTATTTAGCACTAGGCCTGTAAATATAATAATAAGGAATTATTAAAACTGAATTCAAGAACAATTGTTCGGTACAAATTCATATATTATAGGTTAAAAAATAACAAAATTCATATATACTTATATTACTAATTAAAGCTATTCCTCTCTTTAATTTTTTTAGTACATAACTTTTTTTTACTATATTTTAAATAGTTACTTTTTAAAATTTAAATAATTACTTACAAACAAAAAAATCATTAATACAAAAGGTAACTATTTGTAATAATATTTAAAATAATTATCTTACAATTTAATAATAATATTTTTCATTAATTATTATGATATTTTTTATGACAAAAAAATTAAACACATAAATATAAAAGCATGTATTTTTGCTAGTATATAGGAAAAAGGATGACAAAACTATATAATAACTATATCATTTTAATTTATAATTAGAAAAATTAATTTTGCATTCGTCTATGCTAATATATAAAGGAATTTTCCTTTTTGGTATCCATATTTGTTTTTTAATTTTATTTTTTAATTACCAAATTTTAAAATTAACATAATCATTTTTTCAATTTTATCTTTCAAGTGATTTTTTTTAAATCAATTTCTTTTTTAAAACTTCATTTACCTTGTGACTCCTTTTCCATTCTTTTTTTCTTTTCCTTTTCAACATCTCACATATCCTAGTTTTCATTGTTAAGAAACTGCCAAAAAGAAAAAAGTTCTTCAATTTCTTATTACTAAGCGCGGCTGCAAATAACAATTCTGGATTCTTCTTTTGGCTATTTTGATTCTCGCATATAAGTATTCACTTTTTTCCTTATATGTGTCCTTTTATATCTTTTGAAGGATCTCCTCTTAAGTATGATTCCAATGAATCGATTGGGTCACTAAATTTTTGCATGTTGAATCGTTCTTACTAAAAAGTATGAATTTTTGGTGTTTTAAAATTGTGAAATGTTGATTTTTTTTTTAATATGTGATGATAAATGGTTTATTTAAGATGTTAAATTGATAAGTTAACTGTGTATTATCGGTAAATATGTGCATAATCATGATTATTATGTATTGAATTTGTGAAAAACATTGAATTGATTATGAGTTGTTGAGAATGTCTTTGTGAGATTTGAATTGGGTAATATGACACTGGTTGAGCTAAAAAAACACAATACTTGTGATCGTTGAAATGTTTAAACATTGAAAATTGACTCAAAATGTGTTAAATTATAGAGATCAAACTTAAAATAGGAAGTTTGAGTTTTCTGATAATATTGAGTGCTATTGTCATGTGGTCAAGGACCACCTAGTTGGTGTTTGGTGATATCCCATTTTCTAGCTTGAGTCGTCTCGAAAAAGTTGAAATTCTCACTTCGGTACTCGTCGGATGTAGCTAAACTTTTGACAATTGAGATGTTAGAGTGAAGGTCTACAGTGATAGCAAGATTTTCATGTGAGATTTCTCATAGTGCAGGTTGTTGACAACTTTGATTTGTGTTGCTTGTTTGGTGTACAAGTTTTTCCACAGTTAATCAATTGAGTTTATTCCTTTTTCACTGCATTCATGATTCAATTATCTTTAATTCGAAGGCAAGAACATAAATTTTGGAGTTTGTGGAAGCTGCAACTTTATTTCTAAAATATCAAACAGTTCAAACATATGTTGTTAAGTTATTGTGCAATATACTTGGGGAAGTGATACGATAAATTATGATGATGTAGGGAATAATTGGTGAGAGAGCAAAGAATATATGTTTGGAAGCATGCTTGAATTGGAGAAGTTAAAGGTTTTTAGAGAAGAATATGGGTTTTAGTTGAGTTTAGGAAAGAGAAAGGGATAAAGTTAGAGGGTGTTATTGGACGACGCAGTCAACGACAGATCCCAACAGCAAGGGAAGCAGCAACAATGTTTGTGTTAGGTAGTTAAGGCTTCTAGTTATAGTTGTCACCACCAACAATGTCTTTGGTCAAGCAAATAAATGCATCTCAATCTAGGTGGATGCTGGTGAACAAGCCTATGGTAGAGATTAGAGGTAGAAGTCCTAGCTTGAGAAAGAAGATGAAGTGGAAAATAAATTTCATTTTTGAAATTAAATAATTGCCATGTGTCCCAAATGAAATGTTGATGTGAATAATTGTTTGTCCACGTCAAATAAAACACTAACATTGTCAGCCATTAATCACTAATTAGATGAATTTTCAAAAGAATAGGAATCTAACTAGACCAAACTTTGAAAGACAAAATAAAATTGGTTTATCCTAAATAATATGTATAATTTTAATATGAGTTAAATATGTTTTGTAGTCTTTAAATTTTGATGCAAAACTGAAATTCATCCATATCCCAAACTTTGATACATTTTGATTCTCAAATTTAAAAAATGAATGAATATGTTTTTTTCAACCCAATGACATAAACTTTTCTTTACGTTATTCTTCTTTATAATGAACATTACCCATATTCATTGAGTAGATTGAGAAAAGAAAAATGGACAGTTATTGGATTTTAGAATTGATGTATATTTTTTGTTTTACTTAGGTTCTTTAAAACATGATTAAATATGTTTTTAATCTCTGAATTTTGACACGAAATTTAAATTCATTCGTGTTTAAAATTTTAATAGATTTTAATTGTTATACTTTAAAAATAAATTAATATAATCATTTTAATCTAATCAAATTAATTTTTTTTATGTATCAAATGTATTTTACAATTAATATTGAAACAGGTATTAAATAATGTAAATAACTTGATTGTTAACTAAAATGTATTTGGTATGTAAAAAATATTTAACCTAATTAAATTAAAATAACTATGTATTCATTAAAAAAATTTAAAGTGTAAAATGTATCAAAATTTCGAAATTTAAATTTCACATCAAAACTCAGATAATAAAAATGTGTTTAATTCCTTCAAATGTCAAAATATTAGTTAATGTAAGTTTAGGTAAATCCTTTTGTACGTCGATTTGGAATAGAAACAATTATTTTAATCCTAAATTAAATTTTGCACTAAAACAATTTCAGACGATTTTGTGAGATTTTTTTGTTTTTTTACTTTTTTATTGAATCGTTCTTATAATTATATATCTAAAGAAATCAAACTTTAAGTGAAAAACTGTATTCCCATGCAGTTTAAACAAAATAAAGTTTAGACTGGACTCGTTCCAATATACACTCTTAACTGTTCTCACAAGCTTCAACACTGTAGATTTGTGGATTGTTTACATTCAGAGACAGACTTTTTGTTTGAGACAGAGGATGTGATGTCAATTAAATATAATAAAAAATAAAAAATTGATTGAGATTATTTTTTTACTTTTTCTTTCTTTATCTTTTGATTTACTTAATATTTTTGTTTACTTTTCGTTATTTTACGTGTTCTTTCTTGTTTATAAAAAAAAACATAACTTGTTTTACTTTTCGTGTTATATTACATTCCAAGATAAAAAAACTTTTTTATTATTCCATTTAATACTAAAATATTAATTTCATACATTTTTTATGTTTTGTGTAATATATTATTTAGAAAACATCACAAATCCAATAAACTAAAACAGTTAACATACCCAAATATAAAGTATTTTTCGAGTTATTTAATCATAATTATAAGTCAAGTTTTATATACAATTTTTTAATCCAAAACAAACTATTTATAAATTTGGGTCTTTAAAACTATCAAAAGAACAACATTTAAACGAGAGTATCTATGTTTGTTCCATAGAAACATCATTTACCTATCTTTGTTTTTCACCAATAAGGTGATCATCCAAATATACAACAAACAAACAATATAATAAGGGTAAACTAATATTAAAGAGTAAAATATAGCATTCACAAAGTAACATGTTTTATTTTCTTTCAAATTAAGCACGACACTAAACATTTAGACTCAACATCTAGATACATGTATTATTGTCGACAGGTTCTGCACTTGTGTGATGGAACAAGTTACCTACTCAAAGCTACCACGCAAGGTTAGTCCGTTCAACAATGCCCTTTGCTAATTGTGTCAACCCCCAGACTAGGACATCCTGCTACTCCTCACAACATAACTCATCCTTCTCTGCTTGAGACTTGATAGTTATTCGAGTGACACGATAACCTCCGATAAGAGCTCTTATAATAATACATACACTACTTGAAACATCCACCGAGGATTTTTCCAAAGAATTATATAAAATTATGCCACAATTATACATATGCATATTATCATTTAATCACCTCATAACAATTATCATTATCATCAATTGCTCAAAGTATTTCAAGCATAAAATCATTTATAATATTTTGGAAACAACAACCACACAATAACACAATTTTCTTGATTGCAACTCGATACACTGACTAGGTAGGGGAAACAACTTAGAAACTATCACCAACAGCTCCGAAAGGGTCCAAAACCCCCCAAAATTACCTAAAGAACGTCCAAAATTGATGTTCGAAACCCCAAATTTGAGACTCCCAATAACTTAGTTCTTGTCAGACAACTCATACCACCATATGCTTATCACCAGACAACTCCTTCCTAGACGATTTATCAGACGACTCCTTACCAGATGATCCACAATATTTTTAGTACAATAAGAGACCAACTAAGCCCTAAATGGCCCTAAGACAGTTCCCAAAACTGCAGTCTTTCTCCAAAACCGTGATCTTAAAATCTTACCTATAAAAATCCCCATTTTATGCCAAAAACTCACCCTTCTTCTAATTTATTCCAAACCCAAATCCTGTCAACATACATCATCTCACATTCACTAAATCTACATTCACAAATTCATCAATAAACAACTTTTCACTCTAGCAAACCAACTAGACAGCAGCATGCATGCATAAGTTCTCAATTCAACACAACACCTTTTTCAATCACTCAACATACCAAATTTCACAATTTAATTAAATTTCACAAATCAATCATCACATCATTATACAAACATCAAGTATCACATACATACCAAATTCCAATTAAATAAACTAGTTTCCCTTACCTGGTTGATGTTCCGACGATTCTAAGAACTATAAAATTCCTCCTACAACTTCAATATCTCTCTATTTGCTTTCTATAGCTGAAATCAATCAACTATAAATGAAGATCTCACTTTAAGGATTCTTCAAACGGTCTTTAATATTCCGTTAGATGAGTAAACAATTAGAACTTTTAGAGAAAAGGCACGGAAAATTTTAAAGGATGAAGTTTTAAAAAGATAAAACTTCTTATATAATGAGACTCTTTATTAGAAAATTTTATTTATAGTGTTAATACTTTTAAAATAAAATAATAGAATATCATTATTTAAAATACTCTATTATATTTAATACTCGATTTTTTTAGGATATTTTCTATAGTAATTTTTTATAAACATAAAAGAAAATATTAATTGTTGTGTTATGTTTTTGTAATTAATTTTTAATTGTGGTTTGAATATCATTGTCTTTTTTTCAGTAATTACATTTCCCAATATTAGACTCTGATTTTTTTACTCTTGAATTTTTTTCTTAGATAAATTCATTTCTTAAAAATTATAAAAGGAAAAATACTTGTGAATGAAAAGACGGAGGATTCAATTTCTTCACCTTTGAAACATGGGAATAATATTCAAATTATTTATTATTATTATATTAATGACAATAATATAAATATCTAAATTTTAAATATATTATTTTTACTTTCACACAGTTATTAATTATCAATGCTTGACAGGTTACTTTAGCTTAAAAAAAATTATATCTGGAGATTTTTAAATTATTTTCCTTAAATTATGCTTCAACTAAAAGATCGTGATGGATTCCAGGGGATTTTAGTTGGAGATTTTTAAATTATTTTCGAAACAATGGTTATAATAAGAAAAGAAGGTTTTGAAGTGACATATATCTGGAAAAGGACATGAGTTGAAATGAAACCAAAACTGTTGTGACATATTTTTCCTGTAAAATAAGGTTGTTTTCTGATTCTTTCATCGATGCTACCAAATTTTGGAATTTAAAACATCGCCGTCGGCAAAACGCGGCAGTGAGTGAGTGGAAAAGGTCAATCAAGATTGAATTTTATAATTTTATGCAGAAAAATCGCAGTTGGTGCTTCTCTCAGTTTGACTTGTACTACTTTAGAAATATTTTCAACTGAGATTTTCTGGAAGAATTTTTATGTAAAGAAATTATTAACATTTTAAAAAATTTAATGAAATTTTACTTTTTTAGAAATAATTTTATGACTATTTTTTTTGTAATTTTAAAATTTTAAAAATATAAAATATAAAATATTAATGTTCAGAAAATTCCATGATATAATTAAGAATTTAAAGTGATGTATTTGTGAGACCCTAGAAAATCAGCACTGCAAATCCCTGTCACATCACCATTAATACACGCCATATCACTGCTCAGGGAAATTAAAAACCCACTTTGCACCGCATGCAAGACTGCCATGTGTCATTTTAGAACCTTAGGAAATCTGTAGTGGGAAACAGGTGGCAGTAAGTGAGTGCATGGCCGTTTGACGTGGGGGGGAGAAAATGATTTCTCTGAAAACCACTTCCTCTCACACTTTGCATTCACCTTCTTCCCCACGAACTCAACCCTTCATCTTCTCCAGCTTCTCTCTAAAACCTTTCATCTTCTCTCTAGGATAACTCACCATCATCTCCTCCGATCTCATTTCAGATACCGTAGACACATTCCCTGCATCGTGAGCGTCATTCTGAACCGAACAAAACTGAGAACGGAACTGGTAAGTTCTCGTCTCTGCACCTTCGTCTATTTAGTTCATGCGAACCAAAATTCTGGTTGCATGCATGGGTTAGAGGTCTGATCTGTTTATGATTTTGGTGTATTAGATTAAGTGGAAGTTGTTGAGTGAATTTCTGGACAGAAAGCCGTGAGCAGCGTTTTGAACCGAACAGAATTAAGATCTGAACCGGTAAGCTCTCAAACCCTAGAAACCCTTTTCTGAGTTGCATGCAGACCTTGATACAGCTGCATGTTAGATTATACACTAAGTTTTCCTACGTTTCTTTTGGTTAGAGTTAGTGAAACACTTGAGAAGCACGTTGCGGGTGGGAAATTGTGTTTGGGCAAGTAACAAGCAATCGTTTAGGGAGTTCACTGCTAGACCAAGTAAGGGAAGCTTTAGTAATTTAATTTATACATGTATGATGTTTGTAAAAGCATGAAGTTATTTGAACGTATGAAATATATAAATTTTGAGTATGCATGAACGAGCCCTGCTGTACTGGATGTATATTTGTAAGATTTGGTTGCACTGTATGTTGATGAATATTGTGTGAACTGTATGCAGAGAATGAAATATATGAATTGGAATATGATTGAATTTCTATATGGTTTTGGATGATAATATGAATTTTGTAATGTATGAGATTGGTGTTGGAGAGAAATTATAAGTTATGAATTGTATGAAAACTGTAAAGTTGTGTAAAAGAAAAATCTGGAAAACATCATGTTCTCTGCTTGATAACGTACGCTCGTCATCGATCGGTCTTATACCGTTCGGTTTCCCTGGGAAATAACATAGAATAAGAATTCTTTCATTTGGAAAGGATCCTGATTGAGAACGAGCGTCCTTGGTATGAATGGTTAGGTCTGAGCGTTCGGCTCAGCCTAGCGTGTCCAACCATTTAAAATAAATTGAAGTGCATTTAGAACGCTCGGTTTTGTTTACCAGCGTGCGTCATAAGCAGCGCCTAGTATTATACTAAGCGTTCGTCCAAATGAACTCTCGATCTTAGATTGAGCGTTCGTCCTAATTAGCGTTCGGTTTGATACCGAACGTTCGTTCTAAATGAGTGTTCGTTCTATTTAGTGCTCGGTCATTTACCTAGCGTTCGTCATATGCAGTGTTCGGTTTTGTAACTGAACGCTCGTCCTTATTATTGATTTCCGAGTGAACGTAAACAGCGGTCGTCCTAAATCATTGTTTGACGCTCGGTCATTGACTGGCGGTGTTGTCTCTTGAATTTAATCACGCTCGGTCTATATATCTAAAGAAATTGTATTGTATCTATCATTTGGATTCAATCTAAAATCTTTGTACTTAAAATATCCTAAGTATTATTCAGAACTTCTAGAGTCAATTCCCTTCTATTGAGTCAAGTAATTATAACGTCCGTCAGAGGACTGGGGTTCGTTTCTTTTGTTCAGAAACGATTATTTCTTTGAACTGAACTTACGTTCGTCCTTATTTTGAAAAGGATGAACGCTCGTTAATTTATGAGTACGGAATACAGAATGAAATTGTGAATGAAAGAAATAGCAAAGGTGTGCGAACGTTCTTTTGAATAAATTATTGGAACTGGAATTTGAACGAGCGTTCCAAGGAGGAACGTCTCTATGATTTGAATGTGATAAGTTGTGTAGTATGACCATGGTAAAATCGCTGATGGCTGTTCATCCTGATATTCCGTGAGTGCTCATCCTCATGTAGAGGGGAGTAGGTCATGCGTGGGAATGGCAGGAGGCCCTAGTCCTATTGAGTACTTTGGACTGATAGGGTTAACCTCGGGTGACAGCTGATGGATGGTTCCAGTTACTACACCACCTGGGTGCACGAACGCCTGCGGTTACATGGATTCATACAGTCCGGACGGTCGTCATTTATGAGAATTTGGATGAGTTATTCTATGCTTTGATATAGTGCTGTATGTCTTGTATGATTGGTTTTATATGTTATATTTTATATTGGATGTATGAATTAAATTACCTAAGCTTACCCTTGAAATTCCTTGTGTTGTTTACTGGTTTTGTACGTCCGTCTTGTCAATGCAATGATCATCCGTTGTGAATGTGATTAGTTCTAATTAATAGTAATTACTATTTATTGGGATGTTACATTTATTGGTATCAGAGCAGTTTTGTTCTTTTAAGGACATGTAGGGTGATGAGTGCACTATACTTTCGTTGTGTGCTTATTGTGTGTTGATGAGTTATTAATTTTAACTCTTGAACATAACTAACGTGCGTTTTCTCTGAATCAGAAAACGAATGGCGCCTAGACTCCCTCCCCCACCTCAGCCAAACGAGGCTGACTCTTCTAATAATACCAGGATGATGGAGACAGTAATTGACAGGCTTCAACAACAGAACACAACTTTAATAGAACAGAATGCTGCTTTAATGAGGCAAAACCAGGAAGCTATGCAAAGTTTGGAGGCTTCCCGAGTCAACTCTGAAGCAACGCAGAGGCAGTTGATGGATATTTTGGCCGCTACCAGAGGCACACCAGGAGCCTCTTCTTCTAACGCTGCACCTCATGCTGAATGGAGCTTAGAAAGCTTCCTGCAACACCACCCTGCCAAGTTCAATGGAAAGGGGCTTCCGGATGAAGCGGATCAATGGTTGAGGGATATGGAGCGGATCTATGATGCCAAGAGGTGTCCAAATGACAACCGTTTAGCGTTCACAGAGTATTTATTGACTGGTGAAGCTAGTCACTGGTGGACGAGCATGAAAGCTATCTTGACTGACGCGCAGAACCCCATTAATTGGGAAGTTTTTAGAGCAAAATTCTACGAAGAGTACTTTCCGGACAGTGTGCGTTTTGCCAAAGAAGTGGAGTTCCTCCAATTAGTACAAGGTGGTATGTCCGTCTCGGAATACACCAACAAATTCAAGCACCTGGTCCGTTTTAACACCATGGCTACAAGTGAAGAATGGCAATGCAGGAAGTTTGAGAACGGGCTGAGGAGTGACTTGAAAGTGTTAATATCCTGCCTGTGCATTAGGTCGTTCCCTGCTATGGTTGAAAGGGCAAAGGTACTGGAGAAAAATGTTGCTGAGGCCGAGCAACATAAGAAGCAGCAAGCGAGTAGGGGGCCGGTCTTATCCAAAGGAACAACGAACGTTAGAAGACCCCCATACGTTCGTCCAACCCATTCTCCTGGCGGATCACAATCCTTGGTCACTGTTGGCCAATCTGGGCAGCAAAAGAGTTTGACGTGCTATCAGTGTGGAGGACCACATTATAGATGGGCTTGTCCTCAATTGTCTGGAGGAAAATATTGCAATAAGTGTAATAGGAGCGGACACTCAGATCAGGAGTGCAATATGAGAGGACGTGCGGCAGTGAGGCCGCCGAACGCTGGGAGAGGCCACCAAGGGGGAGGTGGACGTGCGCAAGCAACAGGAAGAGTGTATGCAATCACGGGTGCTGAAGCTGCTCGTTCAGGTACACTCATCACCTGCACTTTCTTGCGGTATGAAATGCCTTGCTGTACGCTGTTTTGATTATTGTGATAAGGAAGCAGTTTGGTCTGATAGTGTATACACCAACAATTGGATTAGTTTTAATATCCGACAGTGAGATAGACGCTTATTAGGATATTAGTGAGGGTGTAAATTTCTAGAATTGACTAACCTAGGAGACTACTTCCCGAGAACGGGGTGTTGACGTTCGGCTTCTTTTAAGATTAGACCGTTCGGTGTGTGAATTACTGGATGAACAAAGTACAATTACTAGGGCGTGTGTAAGCAGTGACAAATCGAGAGTTGGGTTAGTTGAGAGATTCAGGCACTTAACATTTTAAGGGATGATACGAACGTTATTAGGGGCCTTAATTGGAAATAGGAATTGAAGCGCTCGGTAGAACCAATCGAAAGTAAGTAATGAGCAGATTTTAAGTTACGAATGGACGGTGTGTTGAAAATCCAGCCAAAAGATTTTTGTTCTTTATAGTGAATTGGGAGATGGATCCTTGCAAGGGCATCACGATCAAATTAATAGATGGGATTATGAGCAGAAGTAGCTAGAGTTATGTGTTATAGTGTAACATGTCAAAATATAAAGGTAGAACTTTCTATATCACACAACAACAGGATAGGATTACCTAGAACTTAGGACAATTTCCTTTATCAATCGGTCATAAGGTAGAGGTACTATTAGTGTTACTGAGGGTAGACTGAACAAGAAATTTTTACTTTATGATCATCGGCTTGAGGGCTTAACGCTAATGATGGGTTTAACTCCACGGTAGGTAAGTAGATTGATTTCTTAGAATCCAAACTGGTAGCAATTCTGGTAGACCTTTTCAGTTCATCTCTAGGTTCCGTGCAATCATTGAAGAATAAGTTGAGCATCCGGTTGAAGATTTGCTCAGTTATCATTCTGAAGGAATGGCTCGACGAGTAGATCGATTCTGACGTTCGCATGCTTGTACGAACGTCTGCTTTGAATCAATTAGGGGTCAGATGAAGTCTCGTTCTCCAAATGATCAAGAAAATCAGTTCTCTGCCTGAACCTGATACATTTGATACTCTCTTTCAATCACTCGACCTATACTCAATTCTTCAAACAGTAACCGTCAGTTAGGATAAACTTGTAATTTATTCATTTTGTTTCTTGTGATTAATCGTTGGTTTTCGTTTGATCATTGTGGCCAAACATTTTAGCGTTCGGCTGCGAACGAACGTTCGAGTCCTTTGACTACTCGGTTTCATTCGTTCTTTAACGTTCGTCATTTATACCCTTTAATTGGAATTGCTATATATATATATATATATATATATATATATATATATATACTTGTCTTGGTTTTCAATAATCAATTTATTCAGGGATATTCAGATTAATCTTTTATGTTTCCTCTCAGCTGTTGCTTCTGTGTATCCCTTTCACACTATAATCCAATAGTAAAATACTTCAATATAAATTCTTTTCCTATACTGGTTCCTTATTTCAGAGTTTCCTCGTAATTTATTACCTTCCCATAAAACATTTAGTCCTTACCCAAACATAACCGTTCGTCATAGTTGAAACCAGTCAACATTTAAGAATTTGCTAAAGACATGAGTGTGGGACGAAGTCGCTTGTCCCAGGAAGCTGCTACCGTAGGTACTTGGACTGTAGACGCATTGGAACGATAGCTTATGAAGATACCATTGCCAACTCAATTAATTAATCATCGTTTAGTTTTCACGCATCACTACTCTAGAAGTATATTGGAGACTCTTCTAGTGTACTAGAGCTAGAAGATGTTCATATTTAGGGATACCAAATTGTATACATCCAACCAATACGTATGGGAGATACCCCAACCAAGTGTTTCAAGAGAAAATCCATCAGATGGGTAAGAGTGGTCGGGAACGAGAAGAATGACGACATTATGAGAGAAGTTGAAGAATTGCAAGCAGAAACAAAGTATTCCCGTATACTCTTTAGTATCCCTTAATTTTCGAGGACGTGTGTTCTAGATCACATGGGAAGTGGAGGATGCTATGAGAGATTTGTATTCCCACTTATTTATGGTTGAGTTTCTAATTTTCGAGGACGAAAATTTTTGTAGTTAGGGAGAATGTGAGACCCTAGAAAATCAGCACTGCAAATCCCTGTCACATCACCATTAATACACGCCATATCACTGCTCAGGGAAATTAAAAACCCACTTTGCACCGCATGCAAGACTGCCATGTGTCATTTTAGAACCTTAGGAAATCTGTAGTGGGAAACAGGTGGCAGTAAGTGAGTGCATGGCCGTTTGACGTGGGGGGGAGAAAATGATTTCTCTGAAAACCACTTCCTCTCACACTTTGCATTCACCTTCTTCCCCACGAACTCAACCCTTCATCTTCTCCAGCTTCTCTCTAAAACCTTTCATCTTCTCTCTAGGATAACTCACCATCATCTCCTCCGATCTCATTTCAGATACCGTAGACACATTCCCTGCATCGTGAGCGTCATTCTGAACCGAACAAAACTGAGAACGGAACTGGTAAGTTCTCGTCTCTGCACCTTCGTCTATTTAGTTCATGCGAACCAAAATTCTGGTTGCATGCATGGGTTAGAGGTCTGATCTGTTTATGATTTTGGTGTATTAGATTAAGTGGAAGTTGTTGAGTGAATTTCTGGACAGAAAGCCGTGAGCAGCGTTTTGAACCGAACAGAATTAAGATCTGAACCGGTAAGCTCTCAAACCCTAGAAACCCTTTTCTGAGTTGCATGCAGACCTTGATACAGCTGCATGTTAGATTATACACTAAGTTTTCCTACGTTTCTTTTGGTTAGAGTTAGTGAAACACTTGAGAAGCACGTTGCGGGTGGGAAATTGTGTTTGGGCAAGTAACAAGCAATCGTTTAGGGAGTTCACTGCTAGACCAAGTAAGGGAAGCTTTAGTAATTTAATTTATACATGTATGATGTTTGTAAAAGCATGAAGTTATTTGAACGTATGAAATATATAAATTTTGAGTATGCATGAACGAGCCCTGCTGTACTGGATGTATATTTGTAAGATTTGGTTGCACTGTATGTTGATGAATATTGTGTGAACTGTATGCAGAGAATGAAATATATGAATTGGAATATGATTGAATTTCTATATGGTTTTGGATGATAATATGAATTTTGTAATGTATGAGATTGGTGTTGGAGAGAAATTATAAGTTATGAATTGTATGAAAACTGTAAAGTTGTGTAAAAGAAAAATCTGGAAAACATCATGTTCTCTGCTTGATAACGTACGCTCGTCATCGATCGGTCTTATACCGTTCGGTTTCCCTGGGAAATAACATAGAATAAGAATTCTTTCATTTGGAAAGGATCCTGATTGAGAACGAGCGTCCTTGGTATGAATGGTTAGGTCTGAGCGTTCGGCTCAGCCTAGCGTGTCCAACCATTTAAAATAAATTGAAGTGCATTTAGAACGCTCGGTTTTGTTTACCAGCGTGCGTCATAAGCAGCGCCTAGTATTATACTAAGCGTTCGTCCAAATGAACTCTCGATCTTAGATTGAGCGTTCGTCCTAATTAGCGTTCGGTTTGATACCGAACGTTCGTTCTAAATGAGTGTTCGTTCTATTTAGTGCTCGGTCATTTACCTAGCGTTCGTCATATGCAGTGTTCGGTTTTGTAACTGAACGCTCGTCCTTATTATTGATTTCCGAGTGAACGTAAACAGCGGTCGTCCTAAATCATTGTTTGACGCTCGGTCATTGACTGGCGGTGTTGTCTCTTGAATTTAATCACGCTCGGTCTATATATCTAAAGAAATTGTATTGTATCTATCATTTGGATTCAATCTAAAATCTTTGTACTTAAAATATCCTAAGTATTATTCAGAACTTCTAGAGTCAATTCCCTTCTATTGAGTCAAGTAATTATAACGTCCGTCAGAGGACTGGGGTTCGTTTCTTTTGTTCAGAAACGATTATTTCTTTGAACTGAACTTACGTTCGTCCTTATTTTGAAAAGGATGAACGCTCGTTAATTTATGAGTACCGAATACAGAATGAAATTGTGAATGAAAGAAATAGCAAAGGTGTGCGAACGTTCTTTTGAATAAATTATTGGAACTGGAATTTGAACGAGCGTTCCAAGGAGGAACGTCTCTATGATTTGAATGTGATAAGTTGTGTAGTATGACCATGGTAAAATCGCTGATGGCTGTTCATCCTGATATTCCGTGAGTGCTCATCCTCATGTAGAGGGGAGTAGGTCATGCGTGGGAATGGCAGGAGGCCCTATTCCTATTGAGTACTTTGGACTGATAGGGTTAACCTCGGGTGGCAGCTGATGGATGGTTCCAGTTACTACACCACCTGGGTGCACGAACGCCTGCGGTTACATGGATTCATACAGTCCGGACGGTCGTCATTTATGAGAATTTGGATGAGTTATTCTATGCTTTGATATAGTGCTGTATGTCTTGTATGATTGGTTTTATATGTTATATTTTATATTGGATGTATGAATTAAATTACCTAAGCTTACCCTTGAAATTCCTTGTGTTGTTTACTGGTTTTGTACGTCCGTCTTGTCAATGCAATGATCATCCGTTGTGAATGTGATTAGTTCTAATTAATAGTAATTACTATTTATTGGGATGTTACAGTATTTAAAAGGTAAAAATTCTTGTTGAAAATCGCTCGTTTCAGGAAGTAATTATACAATAATAATATTACATAAAACTAATAAATATTATTAAAAAAATAAAATAAAAGATAATGTAAAAGTATTATATTGTTGTGTCAAGTTATATAGATTATACCAAAATAAGAATCATATAATATATACTTTGAAAATATTTAATCAAGGATATTAAGGTAAAAGGGTTATAATGATAATACAATGATAGTTTTGCAATATATATTTTGAATAACTTGATAGTAAAAGAAAGATGACAAAGAAGATGTATAATTCAATATATAAATATTTATACTAATAAATATATTTCATAATACCTTTCAACCAGATGATGTTTGTTAGGTGATGTTACGTAACATATTTGCTATATATACATACAAGTATCTTTCTAATATTTCTTGATTTTTATGGTCAACATCCTATTATATTTTAACACTTTAATTCTCCAACCCTTTTATTAGACATAAAAGACGTACAAATAAAAATTCATTTGATAAATTAATAGGCAGATTTTAAATTGTTATTATGCAAATATATGATAAAAAGTTCAGGTAACCACATTTTAACATTTTGATTCTTCAACTTTTCTTCAGCAGATTTTAAAACAGAAAATTACTTTCATAAATTTATTGATTTTTTTAATTTTAAAATAAAAATATTAGTAAGTTAAATATGTTTATTACTTTTATCAACCTATTTATAATAAATATATTAAAAATACAAGGAGTGAAATATTTTCTTTTCTTTATCATATTTTCATCAAATAATTCACAAACTTTTTCTTTAAATATATTTTTTCTCTCTTTTAAAACAAAAAACGCTACAATCTTTTTTTCCATCTTTTCAAATTCATCCATTCATTTTTTTTCTCAAATCTTATATTCCATCCAAATACACCAATAAAAAAAATATTTATCAATAACAAATAAGTAAAAATAAAATACACAAATGTGAATATAAAATATATTTAAAAAACGCACAGCATAAACTCTTACAATGTTCTTTATTACATACAATTACAAGAAAGAGTGTCATAGAACTCGTCATCATTGTCTAACTTGCTTTAAACATTAAACTAAAACACTGAGAAATTGAAAGAACACCATTTATTTGTTGCATCCATGTTACTAAAAGAGAAAAGGTGGAAGAGTTAGGATAAGTTCAAAATGATGGAGACGATGATGAATACAAGTGGCGTGAGAGCCTAGGACGAGGGTGGAGACAAAGAGGCACTTGTCTTTGGAGGGTGAGCCCATATGCTTCATCCATATTGAGACTTTTTGTGTCAAGTCCATTCTCTAACTCCCAATCAAATGCATGGGCTAGGGTAGCAGTCACCAGCTGAACCTCCATCAGACCTAAGCTCATACCAGCACATATTCTACGACCAGCGCCAAAGGGTATAACCTCAAAGTTGTTGCCCCTCACATCAACACCAGCCTTCTCACCACCAAGGAGAAACCTTTCGGGCTTGAACTCCAATGGGTCTGACCACTCCTTAGGGTCACGTCCTATGGCCCAAACATTCACCATGAGAGTTGCACCTTTGGGAATGTGGTAACCAAATATCTCACAGCTTTTTTCAGCAAATCTTGGAATAGAAAGAGGGGTTGGTGGGTGTAATCGCAATGTTTCCTTCACCACAGCCTGTAAGTAAGGGAGTTGGGGCAAGTCAAGTTCTGTCACAAGTCTGTCTTCACCCACAACACTGTCTATTTCTTGTTGCACCTCAACCATACTTCTTGGGTTCCTGATTAGTTCAGCCATTGCCCATTCAATTGTGCTTGATGAGGTGTCTGTTCCAGCTCCAAACATGTTCTGCAAAAGATCAATTCAACATGTGATTGTCTGCACAAGATGTGAAAAAAGGTATTGTCATTATTTTCTGTGGAGAATCTACTTACCAAAAGTATTGCTTTGATCTCCTCTTCACAAAGATTATATCCATCTTGAGGAGTTTCTTTGAGTGACAACAACGTGGTTAAGTATGTGTTTTGGTGTTTCTCATTCTTGGAAACCTTATGTTCCTCGAGAATGCTGGTTAAAAATGCGTCAAAGCCCTTGCGTAATTTTTTTGCTTTGGCTTTTACTCCTTGAAGGTCTAGCCAATCCAAGAATGGAATGAAGTCGCCAATATTGAAAACTCCTAACAAGTTCATGAGCTCCAACACCATGGATTTAAACTCATCTGCCTTTGGATCCCACTCACTGTTTCCATCGTTGAAAACTCTTCGTCCTATCATCACCCTTGCCAATGTGTTGGTGGCATACACGTTCAACAACAGTCCCAATTTCACAGCTTTTGAGCCTGAACTTGCCAAATCACATGTCAGTCTTTGTACCTCTTCCTGCAGATATGTTGTTTTGGTTAGTTTATGCAAAAGTAAAACTTTTACGAAGAATTTTAACGAAAATAAATCTATAACTATTTTAATTAGATAAACAATACGATAATGTTGTCAAATGATTAATGGAAATTAATGTGGAAGATGGAAATGACGCTGACCTCACGCACTTCTCTAAAATCGTCCATGGCCCTACCAGAGAACATGTGAGTTGAGCTTATTTTTCTCAGCAACCGCCACCGAGGGCCGTAGGAAGCAAACCCAAAGTCTTCCTTGTAATAACTCATGTACTTGTTCATGAAGCTCCGTGGCCGGTTTGCAAACTTCGCATCGTGAACCTTCAAGAACTGCTCCGCCACGGAGGCGGAAGCCGCAACCACAACGTCGACAAACCCCAACCGAAGGTGCATGAGCGGGCCATACTTACGGGCCAGGGCCGCAATGGTTTGGTGTGGCGCACGGCCCATGTGAGGCAAGTTTCCCACTATGGGCCATGGGCTTGGCCCTGGTGGCAGTGGTAATGAATGCGCGGTTTTGAGCTTGAGAAAACGGTAAATAAGGATAGCTGCTACACTGCCAGTAGCAAAAGCTAAAAGCCAAGGTAACATGGATATGGATTATGTATGTATGTATGAAACGTGCTTTTAACAATGGTGTCTCATACGAAAGCAGCACAACCCAGCTTGTTTATATAAGGAAATTTTTGGGAAAGATGAATAATGAAAGGATAAGAAAAATATTTATTTTATTTGTATTATTCAATGGAAAATTGTTTTCTTCATTGTCAGACAATTACGTAAGTCTTGACTTGACTCCAATGCTGCATATAGAAGGACTCAACCATTAAGGTTGAGTTGGACATTTTTTTTTTAAATTATATTTTTAATAAATAATTCTTTACTAATTTTATTTTTTAAGTGATTATCTTTTAATTTAATCATTTATAATAAAATACTATTTAAAAAAAAACTATGATAAGATTATAATTTTATTATTTCTATACGCAAGTGTTTTTATTATTCATCATAATAAAAATTCTTTTGAACATATGAGCCTTATTATGAGATAAGATTTTATAAACGAAAATATTTTTTTGACGCCGTTTTTTTTGACACAGATTTGATACCGGTCACGTGGCGTTTTTTTATTGCATGTTTTCATTTAAAGAAAAAATCCTTTCAAAAAAGCTGAGGAGGGTAATTTTGGAATTCTCATTTTATGAAATTTGATTTTGATGGTTTCATTTTTCTTCTCTTGTTCACTTTCCTTCTGAACTTTCATCTCTCTCATTCGGCTCCTCTCTCCATTCGTTTCATCTCTCCAATCCCTTGGTCTCTCCATTTGGTTGGTTATCTCATCCAAAGGCCTCATCTCAACCAAAAGAACTCTTTCGCAATCACTATGTATCGGTAAGCTCTCTTTCGCATGTCACGTTTTGGATCTCTTTGGCGTTGTGACTCTGTTTTGGGTTTTCGCTCTATATCGCATTGTATGGCTTCTCGAGCCGTACTTTATTTTTGTTTTTTTTTTTTTTTGTGTTTTGTGAACCCTAATCCACCACTGATTTTTTTGTATGAAATAACTGCAGTTGGAATGGCGTTCGAAAACCCAAAGGTAAGTTCAAGTTTTGGTATTATATATAGTTGCTTATTTTTTGGTAAGTAATAACAATGTTTTTGTAATGTTTTGTAGTGACGGGTTCGAATATCTCTGGATTCCTCAACCATTGTTCAAATGAATGGCTTACCAAGACATGTCCATGTAGAACTAATTGGGATTACACCATTTCACGTATTATATTTGACAAAATCTTAAGTATTAACATAATGGCGTAATTAATGGACAATTAAACACTTGATAATCACATATAAACAACCAATTACATTTTTAGGAAATCAATAACGTTCAAAAAACACTGTTATTCAGGTGTGGTCCCCTACATTTACATCGGTGGCTCCTTCAGTTGAACATGATGTCCAAAAACCATTTTAGACACGCGTAATCGTTTACAGCCCCCTTGTAAACGATTACAAGGCACCTTTTAACACCAGAGCTAGCGGAATTTCACTTGACTCGCTAATCTCACCATGGGTGGTCCCCCCTCCATCCTGGGGGACCCAAAACATTAAGTTCAAGGCACTCTTCACTCAAGAACATCAATTTAAAGTTAAAAGCATTGGACTTTGGTCAAAACACACTGCTATTCAGGTGTGGTCCCCTACGTTTACATCGGTGGCTCCTTCAGTTGAACGGGATGTCCAAAAACCATTTTAGACACGCATAATCGTTTACAACCCCATTGTAAACGATTACAAAGCACCTTTTTACACTAGAGCTAGCAGAACTTCACTTGACTCGCTAATCTCACCATGGGTGGTCCCCACCTCCATCTCGGGGGACCCAAAACATTAAGTTCAAGGCACTCCTCACTCAAGAACATAAATTTACAGTTAAAAGCACTAGACTTTGGTCAAAACACATTGTTATTCAGCTATGGTCCCCTACGTTTTCACTGGTGGCTCCTTCAGTTCAACAAGATGTCCAAAAATCATTTTAGACACGCGTAATCGTTTACAGCCCCTTGTAAATGATTACAAGGCACATTTTTACACCAGAGCTAGCAGAACTTCATTTGACTCAATAATCTCACCATGGGTGGTACCCTCCTCCCTCATGGGGGACCCAAAACATTAAGTTCAAGTCACTCCTCACTCAAGAACATCAAATTACAATTAAAACCACTGGACTTGGGTCAAAACACACTGTTATTCAACTGTGGTCCCCTACGTTTTCATTGGTGGCATCCTCAGTTCAACAGGATGTCCAAAAACCATTTTAGACATGCGTAGTCATTTACAGCCCCCTTGTAAACGATTACAAGACACATTTTTACACCAGAGCTAACAAAACTACAATTGTGGTCCCCTATGTTTTTACTTATGGCTCCTTCAGTTCAACAAGTTGTCCATAATCTAAGTTAGACTCGCGTAATCGTTTACAGTCCCATCGTAAACGATAACAATGCACAATTTAGCACCATCATCTTCACCAATTCAGCTAAATTCATTAAATCACAAACATTTATTCATTCTTGTCTAACAAACATTATCACTTGCAAATCAAAATATAAAGCACTTCAATAATATACAGAATAAAATTGCAATTATCAATTACATAAATAGATGGAACCAAACATGCATGTTCTATATATTGAACGAAATAGGTTTAAGTACAACGTCTTGTTCTTGTCCTATTCAAAACCTTATACAATAATCAGTCATTTTTCTTTCTAACTACTACATTTCCGGTGTATGGTGTCCTAAGTGCTTGGCTCTTATAACGCCTTCTTGATCTAATCCTCACATACGTCTTCAAATGTGATTGATTGTTGGACATTGCACCCGGTGCGTTTGGCGACATTCCACCTTGTTCGGTCTTGCACATTCCACCCGGTTCGTTGCTCGACATTCCACCAGGGGAAACAAATGCACTTTACTGTTAGTGAATGCTTGTGGACGTGCAGGACTTTGTTCACCATCATCTTTAGTTGTGCTTTTAGCTCTTGTTTTGGCCTTCTCTACCGCCAACTTTGCCTCTACGACATTGACCTTCCTTTTAAGCTCTTCAATTATAGATTTTTGCTCCTCCACATACATCCGTCAAGTGTTTGTTCAAAGTGCAAACATACATCGTTGAAAAATAATGACGAACTGTCAACTGCTCAACGAAAACACCACAAATGTAAACACAAAAGAAAATAACCAAAAAACCCAAAAGGTATCGAAGAACCGACAAAGAAACCAAAAACCCAATACCCTAACGACAACATCAACGGAAAACAACATGAAACGAAAAACCAAATATCCAAGCCGACAACAAAAGGGTCGAAGAACGCATTTACCTTGCTCTAACGAAGCTACTGTCCCGAACTTCTCATTTCGATCAAACTATGACAATGAAGAACAAAATCCAAATTTGAAACAGAGAACATGGGGAGGACGAAAATGTTATTCCCCTATTAATCAAATCCATTAATCAAAATGTTATTCCCATGTTAAAAGTAAGTAGTAGAATTTTAAGTAAAGATTAATAATCCATAATAGAGAAAAATACTTCGAATATATAACATGTAAAAAATACAATAGAATTGATAAAATAACAAAATAAGAATTAATTAAGCTCAAGATTCGTATTGTGTAAAGAAATAAAACTAAAACTTCAATAAAAAAATAAAATTTATTATACACTCTTTGATTGAGGAATTTTAAAATTTTCAGTCCAATTAACCTGTGATGTAAGAACACTGAAATTACTTTTTAACCAGTGTGGTAAAGGTCATGTTACGTCCTATAAAAAAATATAGTTTTGAAAAGTATTTCCCTCGATATTAATTTTTTCAATATAATATTATTCTTTCTATATTTTTCTTTGTGTATCTAGAATCCTTAATTTCGTGTCTTCAGAAAAAGTAAAAAAAATCATAATTTATTTCTGCGTGTTCCTTCACGCGCCTATCTTCTTTGACTTTCTCCATTTTCTATTTGTTTTTCTAGAATGATTAATTTATTGTTTTCAAATAATTAAGAAAAGTGATATATATTTAATCGTTGTGCAGTTAGTCTAAATTTTTAATCGTATTTTTTATCGAAAAAAAAAATTGTCCTCGTATTGAATGTTGAGATGAGAGGGTGAGATAAGTTTTATTATCTCATGCTTATTTTTAAAATAAAAAATTAATATATTTATATATGTTTTTATACTATTTCAATATTAATTTATTATTTTTCTTAATTGACACACTCTTAGCCATTTTCAAAGGTCTAAAAAATGTGACAACTTTTCAAATATATTGTTTTCCTTGATTGAGAATGTATACATTATCTACACAGATACAAAGAGCATAAGATAACAATAAAATATATAAGTAACTTTTCTATCCAAATTTATAAAATATTTACTTTTTTTTTTATTTTATATATGTTTTTTGAAATTATAAAAGATTGGTGTATAAAATAACACTCAAATAAAATAGAATAAGAATAAAAGAAAAACTAAATAAATAATAAAATATAGTAAAAAAATAAAGAAATATATGATAACAAAAATATAAATTAATACAAATGATAAATGCACAGCTAAAAATAAATAAAATAAAATAAACCAATAAAACTAATAACTAGAAATAAATAAATATGATTGGTGCATAATTATATATAAATAAAACAAAATGAATAAGCAAGATCAATAAGTATTTAGAGCTAAACTAAATTAAATAAATAAACATGATTCGTGTGTAACAAGATCTAAATTAAATGAAACAAAAAAACAAAATAACTGTGTAACGAGAGATAAATGAATGAAGTAAATAAACCATATTAATACGTAGCTAAAGATAAATTATATAAATATAAACAAATAAAAAAGATACAATTAGAAATAAATTAAATGAAAGTAATTAAAATAATGTATAATTCAAAATAAATAAATATTTAATAAAACAAACGTATGTTTATTGATATTAACATTAAATAAAGTTTAACTTAAAAGAAAGTTTAATAAATCACTCATATATACTTAAAAGAAAGTGTCATTACTTTATTGAAGCATATACTTTTTATACAGATTGATATAACCATGCCTAAAAGATCACAGGATATACTGATAATGACTTAATTGACAAAATAAAGAAAAATTTAAACCCTTCAAATTTACTGAATTGTTTTGGTTATATATTTTTACAAAAAATATAACTCATAACACCAACCATGTAAGATATTGAATGTATCAAAGAACAGTAACACCTTTAAATTAAAAATCAATATTGTTAATATTTTATTTTACATGACAATAAAAGGAAATCGAGCATAAAGCAATTTATTTGTTTTCAAAACTATTTACACGTGTATATATTAATATTTTCCATAAAAAAATAAAATAACATTTTTAAAGAAATTATCATCCACATAAAAATTAGTATTGCAATATTTTTACCTAAATTTAACTTTTTATATATTTGAAAAACATTATAATATACAAGATACACGCTATAATATATTTGACTAACTTTCTTTTCTCTTTTACATAAAAATAAAAGTTTACCTAAACCAAATTCCACCGTCAAATATTTTTTTTTTCAAAAAAGAAAGGACATATAGATACAATTTGAAATAATATATTATAAATTAAATCATTATGTGTATTTTTATATATCTTTTTTTACTTTTTGAATTTACGTATATTATCACACTTCTAAAAGTTACTATCGGGTAATCATGAACTTTATTTACACTATTCTGACTTTTTTTTCAAACACTATTTTTTAAATACTATTTTCAAATTAAATATTAAATTTGAATGGAATATCGATTTAATTATTTTATATTTTTATCAATATGATATATATTAAGAAACCTAAAACATATTATTATCGAAATTGATATACAAATGTTTAAAAATAATATTTATTTCTTTTCCACCATAGAAGATAATATATATTTTTTCATCGTATTCACCATTATTTTTTTTTTAATTTACCTGTCCTCAAATTTATCATAAATTTTATATTTTCGTTTAATTTTACAAATAATAATAATGTTTTCTTAAATTTGATTTATTAAAATTTCATGTGAAATACACAATTATAAGGTGTGATAGTATTGAAGATCTATGTTCTCTCACCTAACCACATGTGATCATATCACTATCAGCTCACTCTATTGATTATTACTCATGCTTGCTCTATGACATGATGATGAGGTAAGTTGGAATACTGTATAACATTTATTTCATGTTTTCTTAGTAAGAATAAATGTATTAATTTTCACGTCTATGATCGTATAATGTGCATGCCGGATTTAACATTGGTCACATATATCAATAATTATATATTAAAATTGGTAATAATTTGCGTAGAAAAATAAATAAATAAAATATTAGGATTTTCTAAATTTTGTAATACAGAGCATAATTTAGGCTTTGTTCGCTTAGGGTTATATATTGTTCAGATTCATTCACGTAAATGAATTTTTGATTTTATTTACGTTTGTTTTTAAGAATTTTGAAGCAAAGATAAGAGAGGATTTACGCGTTTTATTATTTATTCCATTTTCGATATCTCTCTCATATTTGAGAGTAATTACCAGAAAAGTCATTTTTATTCTTATTAAAATGTATCACTTATAATTTATACACTTTCAGTCAAATATACTTAAGATTTTTTTTTTAATTCGTATATACTGTATTAATTATTATTTTATTTTAAACAAAAAACTTTCAATATCCTAAAAATATATATACTGTATTAATTATTAATTTTTTTATTATTTAAAATGATTTTTATAAAAAAATATTATTTGTAAATATTATTTTATTATTCATAAATATTATTACTGTTCATTAAAAATCAGTTAAATTTTACACAATTATTTTATAAATCTTACTTTCAAATTCATCCTCAATCATTTTCAAATTAAAAAAAAAAAACAAACATAATTTATCTTCAAATATTTTCAAATCCATTAATTCCCTCCAAGTAATTTCCAAGTAAATAACCCTTAGACTGACTTTTATAAAATATATATTAATCTTTTTTTCGTCTTGTTATTTTCTCAATAAAAAATAAGACTTGGAGATTTTAAAGACAATAAATATAAATTGTAAACAAGATTGTCACAAGCAAAAATTCCATAATATTAAAACACATAAATTCACATATTTAAACAATAAATTAGTAAAAAATTATTATTCTCTAAATATTATATTAATTTTTTAACAATTAATTGATTCAATTAATAAAATAAATTTATTTATACGAATTAAATCTTAACATCATTCAACTCCATTCATATTCAATTATAAAATAAGATATAATTGGTTCATGATTGGAATTATAATTTTAGAAACACAAATTTAACACGACAAGGAACAAATCCAAAATTAAGAAAGAGAATAACAAACTCAAATCGATGAATTAACACAGATTTCAATTTGTACTGTTTGATGTTAGTTCATCCAAATGATCCATAGAGGTTCAGTTCTCCGTTAAATAATAATGAAAATGCAGCAAAATTAGTAATAGAACAATGTGACAAAAAGTATCAAATTAATAGATTGAAAAGGAAGAAAACTAAAATCCTATAAACCGTGTAGTTGATTTCTGTCATTTTTTAAGTATATTTCAAGCTCTAATAAACTCTCACCCTAAATCCTAATTTTGCAAACTTTGAAAAAATCATGGGCTTAATTTGGGCTTTGATCAGGTTTAGAAACCCACTTTCAAAAATCAAACTCTTTAGGTTCTTTTAGCAAATATTAATCAAATCTGTTTCAACTTTTAATAATCTTAAAAATAGCAGCAAAGTTCAAATTAAAAAAATTCATATATCTATTTTTTAACCCTTAAAATGTAGAATTTAAAGTGCATTTACTTTTGAACATGGATTTGAAGAAAAGTAAGTGAATATATTTGATTGGATTTAAGAATAAAGTGTACAGTTTTTTTCTTTTTTAAAAAATTTGGAGCCGAATTTGAAAATTGTAAAAGTGTAAAAATGATCTGATTTATATTCATTAAAGGATTAATCTCTAAATAGTTTATAAATACAAGAATAACTTAATAAAACTAGGCATTATTAAGATCATATTTCATACTACACATCCACATCATAATTCATGTTGTTAATTAGTATGTGACTATCGAGAGATTTAATTATAATAAATAAAATAAAAATCTGTTTAATCAAATGTTAATATGATCATTATACTAAATAAAAAAGATAAATTTAATAAAATATATAATTCAAAGTTACATAGGCTGTCCAAATGAAAGATTGTTAAATCATTAATTTAGAATCAACATTTAAATGAATAATTATATATTAAAGATATTAAATGTTATATTAAATTAAAAGTGATAAAGATGAATATATATGATAAATATATATTTTAGATGTGAAATTTGTTCTCTTAAATTAGTTTGTATATTTTATAATCTCTTTCGGTATCAAGTGAATGACATATTCACCAAATAATAGCTTCCCCATATAGTCTTTAATAAATTTTATTTATAAATGCATTTTGATATCCGATAATTCTGATTCTAAATATATGATAGATAGAGTATATAGATATCTATATAATAACAATAATAATATTCACATACTCAATCATTAACATTAACAAGGTATTCTAAATTTTAAAACTAAATTATTTATTTATTTTATTCTTAGTGAACATGATAAACATTTATTCTTGTCACTCACTATAAAATATTTACTTGGTGACAAAAGTCACTATTACACGATTTTAATCTATTTATCTTGATATCTTTACTTTCAATGATTAGTTGCAACAGTATATGATGATGCATCACCTAGTAAATGACAAAATTTCTTCATATAACTTCTCAATCTCAGAATATAGGGATCATAGCAGAAGACTCGTGTAAAAACTTTACCACGTGTTTTTTTTGGCACTCCCTTTTATTATTAATATGTTAATTAATATATTAATGTTTGTGCAAGAAACAATCAATATATGATATTCTTCCATCTCACTATTTCACAGTAAAATTCCATCAACATCTTAATCACATGAAATTTTGTCATTGTTTCTCTCATACATTAAAACATTTCTTTCATGCTTTCATTATTTTTCTAATACTTTGGTACTAACAATTCAAGTACTGCAGTGAGAACATTGGTTCAACTTTACATAAAAAATGAAACAAAAACCTACCAAAAGTTAGATGAAGTTGTTACAAGGCAAAGGAAAAGATGCAAGAGAATATAATAAAGAAAAAAGGTACTGCTCTCCAAGTTTTCAAAAGTAAGCTTTAATTTACTTTGTAATAAAGGTTAGTTGTGCCGTCAGCTTAGCTTTCTTTGTAATTTTTTCAATCTTAATAATTTCTTTATTCCTTTCCTTATTACGGAGCATATTATTTTATGCATTACGTTATGATTTGTAATAAATAAGTATTATACTTAGATTTATAATAAATAATAATTTTAAATTGATATTTTTTACTTTGACTATTTTTTAACTCATTCAAATTCAATTTAAACATAAAAATTAAATAAAGTCAACTTGATGATTGAGAAATAAATTTTAACTGATTACAGAATATAACAGGAAAAAAAGGCATAAAATATCAAATGGCAACCTGATTTTAATATTGTAATATATGAAATAGATAAATAAATTATGAGTATAAGCTGTTTTTGTTATGATAAATATATTTATATTGAACTGTTTTCAAAGAAGCAATTATTTTATCACGTTTTTCTGAAACAAAGCGATTGGGCTTTTCCGCCCAGCAGTTTATTCCCTCTCCAAAAAAGGGATTGTGCCGTCACTTTGCCACGTGTCAAATTTCAATTGGATTTTTCATTTACCTTCAACAACTCTTCACGTGATATCTTCCCCTCTTGGGCTCACTATAGCTAATACAACCTATCTTCTAAAAAAAGCCTGAAAGAGCCCAGCCTCGGAACCGAAGCAACGAGCTTCGGATCACCGAGCCTCACGTTGGGGCCGAGCCTGAGTGTTGTTGCTGTGTTCGTTGAAATTTTCGCACTATTTCGATCACTTTATCTGTGTGAGCTGAGAGAGTCCTGTTTTCTTCTGCTTCTCACCGCTTCAAACCCTAACGCTTGCTTCTTCGACACTCTCGCGGGATCAATTTGGAGCTTCAATGGAGCCTTCTCAATCTCACTGTGAGTTCACGGGCTATCTTTCTATCTCTCAAAACCCTAGCCTTCTTTCTATAGGAACCCTTTATTTGAGAAAATTAAACAAATGAAAAGAAAACCAAATCTGCGCTTGCGTCTCTGGCTTTTCGGGTTGGGCGCCAATTCGCCGGCATGTGCACTCGTTTTGTGTTGTTTAATCAATTTGAATGCTGATTGGGAGCTCGAATTGTGCCGCGCTTCCGATCTTTTGCGTTTCGGTCCTAGTTTTTAGATTTTCGAGCGATTTTCGGTTTTGAGACGAACTCAGCTGATGGGACCGTTGGGAAAGGGGAATAGTAATTGCGTGTTGATTGCCTAGCTTCCTCTCATTTCTTTTAGAAGTGAGAATGTTTCAGCTCAGGTGAATTGTGCGAATTTGATTTTGGATTTTCGTTCTTGGTTGCTTCAATCACCCTGTTTCTAGTTCTAGGTCTATACGGTATTAGGTAAGAGAGTGTGAATTCTTGGCATACTAATATAACCTTATTATAGACTGTGTGAAAGTGAATTGGAAGACTTTCTTCCACTCATAAATTTATTCACGTAAGTGATTTGTGCAAGGAGATTATATTCGGTTAACTTTAGGATAGGTGTTGAAGATTGGTTGCGGATTCTATCCTTGGGGTGCAATATGAGCTTGGAAACGGAAGCAGAGATGATGGAATTTTGTGCTGAACCACTTTTTAATAGCTATAGTTGATGAGTACGTGTATGTGCAGAACTAAAGGGGAGAGTTTTGAGAGACTAGCTGTTTTAAAGATCTTGGATAAGTTCACTTGTCTGGATATTTGTGGTTATCATTCTCCAAATAGTTGGAGTTTGCTTTAAATTTTGAGAAATAACTGCCAGTTTCCGTAAATGCAATGCATTTTTCAGATGTCTTGAGGACGACAAGTTACAAATTATGGGGTGAGTATGTGAAAACGTTAATAGTAATATCGAATGCCATTACTAAAGCTACATGCATTTATAAATAGGAAAGATGACGCTGCATATGGGGAATGCAAAGCAGAAGCTTTGCAGTGGGATTTTATTCGCATTTACTGCATGGCTCTGGTTTTGCCAACACATTAATTTGGAGGAAGTATGCTTGAGTATGCATTTAACTTTTAGAAGTGTGTTTTTTCTTTCTTTCTCGAGCTTCATTACTAAGGTTGATTGGGAAGTCGTTGCAGCCTCTAAATATTCGCCACTTTGATTCCTTTTGTGCACCAATCCTTCAATTGGCCAAAGAGTTTCAGGCTAAGCATATTTTATATATTTATTTATTTATATGTGAGTGCTAGAGACACATTTGTCCAGAAAGAAGAAATCCTTTATATAAGTGGATGCTTTTTGAGGAGGATAATTTCTGTTTGAACCTAAGTAATTTTTCAATAATAAGCTTGTATAATAGTTCCAATGCAAGTAAGAAAGAGAATCCTGTCGTATAAAAAAAGGCTCAAGAAAGGATTTGATACTGTTAACTTACGTGTTTTTTGTTCAGTTAAGAAGTTGTAGTACAAAAGTTTGACCCACAAACAAATAGAAGTTATAGGGCTTCATTTTTGATAGGCAATTTTGTTGCGCATTACCATGATTATCACATGAGTGTTCATTCCTGGAAGTGTATTCTTGCATTATAGTGTATTTTTTTTTTGTGTGCTAACTTTTTTCATCTCACTATTTTGCATTAATTCTCCGTATTCTGTGCGATACACGGTGCACTTGATTAATAGCGATCAACTATGACATCTTGCATGGGATGTCACTAGTTATTTTATGTTATGCTTTCACAATATTCTATTAATAAATATATTCAAATGGATTTTTTCTTGCACTCTAATTCTTTTCCTTTAATAATTTTCAGGATTAAATGATTGTAGCTCAAAGGTGTATTTTTGGACAACATAATATTTGGAGGAACTTTTTCTTTATCTTCCTTGTTTTAGTACACTTTCTTATAAATAGTTATTTTCTGAAAATTTGTGGGCTGAGTTATCTATGCCGGGAAACGAAGTAGGAGACAGGGTCCATAATTTTTTTGGTCAAGAGAACTTGTCCCAGGGCCAGTATCATTCACAGGCAGTTGACGGGAACTGGCCAGGGCTAAGCAACAATTTGTGGGCTGGTAGCCAGAGACCAACTGGTGCTCCTTTTATTTCCAATTTGAAGAATTTCAGTATACAGCAATCAGGTAGAACTAGGTGTCAAATTCCCCTATTTTATAATAGCTCACTTATTTATTAATGACAGTATATTCACTTGCATTTACCTTTTTTTTTTTTGACAAATCTTTACTGGTTCAACATAATTTGTAAGTTATAACTTGATTATCTTTCCCTCCATTACTAATTGTGTTACTTGTACGAAGATTTTGAGCAGGGACACACTAGCACACCACATTTACGACATGGTTTGAACCTGGCACAATCAAATTTGAGGCCTGACTCTGGCAGGAATCAACTCCCGAACCAACAGACAACTGTAAATGGCTATATGCAGGGACATCAGGTTTTTCAGTCGAGGCAAAATGAAGCAAATATTTTGGGAATGGATACAGAGGCTGATTTGCATGGCATGTCAAATCTGTCAAGAGGAATGTCTGTACTAGAGTCACAACAAGGACCTGGTCTTGAACATTATAAGAAACACATGACTAGGACTGATGCATCGGAGTCTCCCGTTAATTATGATTTTTTTGGAAGTCAACAACAAATGAGTGGTCGCCATTCGGGGATGCTTCAGTCTTTTCCTAGACAGCAGTCGGGGATGAATGACATGCAGCTTTTGCAACAGCAAGCAATGCTCAACCAGATGCAAGAACTTCAAAGGCAGCAACAACTTCATCAACTAGAAGCTAGGCAACAGAGTTCTATGAATCCAGCGGCCTCCATTTCAAAACAGACAGTTGCAGGCCATTCTGCATCTCTTATTAATGGCATTCCCATCAATGAGGCGCCTAACCTTGTGTGGCAGCAGCCTGAAGTTATGCCTAATGCAAATTGGCTCCAGCATGGTGCATCTGCAGTTATGCAAGGGTCCTCTAATGGACTTGTGTTATCTCCTGAACAACTGCGCCTGATGGGTTTGGTTCCTAATCAGGGAGAGCAGTCTCTGTACGGACTTCCAATTTCGGGTTCAAGACCCAACCTGTATTCTCATGTTCAGGCAGATAAGCCTGCTGCGTCTCAGGTTCCTATCCAACATCAGTATTCTCGCATTCAAGGTGACAAACCAGCATTGCCACACATATCAGCCAGTGGCCATTCATTTCCAGTTCATCAATTTGCTTCAATTTCGGATCAAACTAACACAAATGATGGAAATTCAGTTTCAAGACAGGATATTCATGGAAAAAGTGTGTTTGGTTCTCTTGCTCAAGGTATAAACAGTGGATTAAATATGGATAACTTGCAGCAAGTAAATTCTGAGCAAAGAGATGTACCAATTGAAGATTTTAATGGGAGGCAAGAGCTTGGTGGATCTTCTGACACTTCTCAGGACAAGGTGGCAGTGCAGGTTCCTTCTTCACAGAATGTGGCTACCCTAGATCCAACAGAAGAGAAGATTTTATTTGGTTCAGATGACAGCCTATGGGATGGAATTGGTTTCAGTATGCTGGATGGCACGGATAGTTTGGGTGGAGTTCCATCAATTCAGAGTGGGAGTTGGAGTGCACTTATGCAGTCTGCTGTAGCTGAAACTTCTGGTAGTGAAATGGGAATACAAGAAGAATGGAGTGGTCTAAGTTTCCGGAATAATGAACGTTCTGGGACTGAGCGGCCTTCAACCATGGATAGCAGCAAACAGCAATCAGTGTGGGCTGAGAATAATTTGCAGTCAACACCCAATATAAATTCAAGGCCTTTTCTACGGCCAGATGATCTCAGCAGCAGGCCCAGTACCACTGTAAACTATTCTGGTCTTCCTGGATTTCATCAGTCAGGTGCTGATACTGCACAGGAACAGCAAGACAGGTTACAGACTGATTCTTCTCAAAGATCAATTCCACAGTTTTTAGAACGAGGCAAATGGTTAGATTGCAGCCCTCAGCAAAAACCAATTACAGAGGGGAGTCATAGTTATGGGAATGCTGCTAATACCTCAGGCTTAGAAGTAAATGATAAGGTTATTACAGGTTCCTGGACCCATCAACAGACACTGTCATCCCCTAATAGTAGGGGTGAGCATTTCAATAGATCTAATGGGTGGAATGCTATTAAATCACCCACTCCTAGTAACAATTCTCGTATAAAGATCCGTGAAAATGAAAGTGTTTTGCAGCCTCATCATGACAAAGCTGTGCAAGAGGATATGAATCAGGTTCCTGCAATGTGGGAACCTGATTCTGATACAAATTCTTCTGGTTTGTTGGAACATGCAAAGTCTTCAGGTAATATGCAGGTTTGTGGGGAGGATTCTGGTATTAATGGCATTGCTGGCATACCCAATTCAGGTGCTACATGGGTCAGCAGGCAAAGCAACCATCAGCTCCCTAATGTTGATGTATGGAGACAGACAGATTCTGTGGGTAACTATAGAAGAAATGAAGGTGCAGGAAAATATAGGCATCATTTGGAGAAGAATCCTTTAGTTTTGGAATCATTAAAGAATGAAAAGTCAGAAGGAGAGGCACATGATATGGAAAACTTTAACAAAAAGGATAAATCAGTGGATGGTCTTGCCTCTAATTCTTCACATCACAGAACTGGTAGTTTGAGAGAAAGTCCCAGTTTTGATGGTGATATGCATAGTCCAAAGTTATCTGGGCAGGGAAATAGAAGACCTCCTGTAACTCGTAAATTTCAGTATCACCCAACGGGGGTTGGTGGTGTTGACATAGAACCTTATGGAAATAAACATGCCTTAAATTCACAGCCTACACCACATCAACCAATAGGAGGATTTAAAGGTCAGGACCAAAGCCATCCTGGCCAGTCAAAATACAGTCATTCTGATGGGATTTATAATGAAACAGAGAAGGTAATGTTAGGACTTTGCCCTTATTATAAGTGTGACTAGATTAATTGCTCAAAGTTTTCTCTATTCATTGTGGAATCAAAAAGTTAAATACTTTGGAATTTGACATAGGAATACATATGCTTTTCAGGTTGACTCAAAACCTATAGATGACAATGCTTCAAAAAACATGATATCTGGTCATATACCCAAAACATTGACTACATATGATAGAAGTGTTGATAATTATGCCTCGAACAAGACTGCTTCACCCAGGTAGTTGAATTTGAAAATTTTGTTGGTTTTGTTGACCTAAAAAGTTTAGTGTTTCATACGATTTGCTTCTAAATTATTGTTTAGTGTTCTCTTGTAGGAGGTAACCATGACTTGTGTTTATTTTTTCACATGCTTGCTTCTGTCTAATTGGGCACTAAAACCCCGTTTTACTTGTGTCTCTTTCTTTTGTTTGCCTAAAACTCTACTTTTCCATGACGTACATCCTTAGCTCAACAATTTGCTTTATTGTTAAATTATTGTAGTCAAAATATTCTTGAGCTTCTTCATAAAGTGGATCAGTCAAGGGAGCATGGCATTGCAACAAACACAAGCACTTCTAACCGCCCTTTATCTTCCAGGGTGATGGATGCAGAATCTTCGGATGGGTCTTCTGTACATCCTCAACGAAAGCAAGGTTCTTTGTCTCAGGGCTTTGGTTTGCAACTGGCTCCTCCCACTCAAAGGCTTCCTATGACATCATCTCATGCCACACCACAACATGTTGCATCTGAGACAGGGGATAAGGGTCCTACTTGGTTGTCTGCTACTCATACTTTTCCTCCTCGAGAGTCACCTCACGAGCTTAGAAATAACGTAGGTTCCTCAGGACAACTATTTGACAAAGCCTCACAGTACAGTGCACTGGGAAATATTCCACAGGGTTTTGCTGCGGGCTTTCCTTTTCCAAGGATCCATACTCAAAATCAGAATGTGGCAAATCTTGGTGGACAAGTAGCAAACACCCAATCTGATAATGCAATGTTTTTTGATCGGACTGCTTCCAGTAATCAAGTAGATGAGTATTGTGAAAGAGCTCAAACTAGTCAATCTGAATTGCAATCTGCTCAGGAGATGTCCCAGATGGATAGTATGAATCAAATCCGTGCTGGAGATCCTTTCATGAAATCTTCAGCATTGGAAGCTGGCATTGCTCCTCATTCTTCTGTTACATCATCTCCACAGGGTGCCCATTCAAAAGTATTACACAATGTATGGACAAGTGTTTCTAGCAAGCAACATCCTAATGCTTTGAAGATTCCATCCCATCCCCAACCAAATAATATTTATGAGACAACAACAGGACCACAGAAGCCAGGTATTGAAGATTCAGAGAATGATGGTAACCTTTCTGTGCAGCAGGTGTTGTCTGAGAGTGTTGATGCTGTTGAAGAGACTGCAAATGCTTCACACATGAAGGAACATGCGAAATATACATCTGATGCACCTCAATCAAGCCCAGCTGCTACCTCTAAAGATATTGAAGATTTTGGCCGATCTTTAAGACCAAATAATTTCTTGCATCAGAATGTCTCTATGCTAAATCAAGTTCAGTCCATGAAAAATGTGGAGATTGATCCTAGTAACCGGGATGTCAAGAGATTCAAGGTTTCAGATAATATGATGGAAAAGCAACAGATAGATTCCAACCGTGGACAACAATCGTATGGATACAATAACATAGTCAAAGATGTGTCAGATAATAGTTCTTCAGTGCCACCATCAGATCCGAACTTGGTAAACTTTTCAGCAAAGGTGGGTGATGCTCGTCGAGATACTAATGCATCTTCTCAGGAGGTGATTGGATATGGTCAGAGAAATGCTCTTAATGTTGGTAATAATAACAAAGTAACTGCTGTTGGAAGTGAGCATTCTGTGATAAATCCTCAGATGGCTCCGTCGTGGTTTGAGCAGTATGGAACTTTTAAAAATGGTAAGATGTTGCAAATGTATGATATGCGAACAATGACTCCACCAAAGATTTTGGAACAGCCTTTGATCATGAGGAACCAATCTGGTAGTTTGCATCTTGCTAATTCAATGGAGCAAGTTAATAGTCTGAATGATGCTGGGCAAAATCCCATGCTTACTTCGGTTTCAAATGAGCATCTGCCTTCTCAGTCATTACTTCCTCCTGCAGTTGAACCTGATCTGTCATCTAGTATGCGACCAAAGAAGCGTAAAAGTTCCTCATCTGAACTTATACCATGGCATAAAGAACTGAGTCAGGGTTCTGAAAGGCTTCAAGATATCAGGTGCTTGACAAAATGATGTGATTTATCCCACTATCTCACCTTAGATTATTTCACAGAAAACAACTCAGTCCCAAGTTCGCTGATGATTTTGATTTTAGGTTCTTAACATAAAATGAGCTAACTAAATGTAGATTTAATGCACTTAAAATTTTCTATTACTATTTTTGATGACTAGAAGTTACAAAAGATCCTTAATCTCACCAGGTGCTAGATTTGTTTTTAGTTTCATAAAAGTATTTTATGCCTCATGCTTTTGCTCTCTCTCTCTCTCTGTGTGTGTGTATATATATAAAATCTTGTTTTATATTTATCAGTGTTTTTTTGCCTTCTAATTTCTGAGATTGAGGTTCTTTACTACTTGGCAGTGTGGCAGAATTAGACTGGGCCCAAGCTGCAAATAGATTGGTTGAGAAGGTTTGTTCATAATTAAATCAATCTAAACTAAATATGTTAATTCATTTGCTACTAGAAGTTCATGCTGCTCGTATATGACTTTAGATTGAGGATGAAGCTGAACTAATTGAAGATGTGCCAATGAAGTCCAAAAGAAGGCTTGTATTGACGACACAGCTTATGCAGCAACTACTTAATCCCCCTCCTGCTGTAGTTCTCTCTGCAGATGTCAAGTTGCATCATGAAAGTTTGGTCTACTCTGTTGCTAGATTAGTTTTAGGAGATGCATGCAGTTCCATCTCTCAAACAGGAAATGACACAATCATGTCCCCTGGAAGGAAAAGCCTGTAAGATTTTTTTTTATTCATTTTTAAATGGGAAATTTGATCAATGAGTGAACAATTTAGTTGAGCATTTATTAACAAGCTTATTTGTACAAGCTTCACTACAAAGCATACTGAAATAAGCCAAAAAGACCTCATAGAAGAGTCATTAGCTACTTCATAAGCTTAACCAAACACATGCACAAGCCTTATGATAGTCTGAAATAAGCTCCCTAAAAGCCCTTAATATTTACCATACATGCATGGTTCCATGTTTCGGATATGTTATATCACAATCATTAATTTTCTTACTGGTGTATTCTGTAGCCTGCCCGATAAGCTTAAAGCATCTGCGAAATTTGACCAGTACAATTTGAAAGCGGAAGACTTCGATGGTAGAGCGAGAAAACTGGAAAATGATATATTGAGGTACTATCAGTGTTTATTTTTGTCATGGCCTTGGCCAATACTGTGGTCTGTATGGGTAACGGATTTCATATGCAGGGTCAGTTGTGTATGAATACAGATGAATAGGTGCTTTGCTATTGTGTCTTGAATAAATAACGAGTTTTATAAGTCGTGGCCTTTTAATATTCTTCAGTAGTAATAAATTCGGTAGAACAATTGATTTGACACGTTCAAATATGGAATATTTTCAGACCATTTTACTTTCTTTTTTATCTGAGGAATGGGTTCAGTTGCCTGTGAAATATACAGACAGGTCATTTCTGGAAAATTTAGGTTGGATATCCTGTTTCCACTTGTATTAGTGTGGAAAGGTTCATATTTCAATTGTTAGTGTAGAAAAAACCAAGTGTGTTTATGATGGTAGAAGTTTTCAGCGTCTGATTTTTTAAACATGTATCTCATCTCATGTAAACTACAAGATTTGAAGAAAAAAAATTATATCAATGATATTAACATACCTCTCCTGATGGACTGTAAATTTACTAAACTTTTTTAAATAGCAGTATGCACAACCTATTTTTTGGTTTTTCTTTACAGTTTGACTTTTCTTGGTAATGATGATATCTTGCAATATCTCATACATATATACTGCTTTGTCTTTAAGTTTTGGTTATTATTTTCTTTCTGTCTGTTGCTTTCGTTTTTCTATCCTTTTGCTTATTTTTTTAACAATTTTCATATTGATTATGCAGATTGGATAGCAGAGCCTCAATTTTGGACTTGAGATTGGAATGTCAGGATTTAGAAAGATTTTCGGTGATCAATCGATTTGCCAAGTTCCATGGTCGGGGGCAAAATGATGGGGCAGAAACCTCATCATCTGATTCAACTGCAAATGCTCAAAAATCATACCCCCAGAAATATGTTACCGCAGTTCCAATGCCTAGAAATCTCCCAGACAGGGTACAATGTCTTTCACTTTGATAATTAATTAATTCATTTTTCCATCTTTCTTGGTCAGTTGTCTCCACAACATCCTGTTTATGGTCCGTTTTCTTTCAACTTATATTATTGCACTTCATCGCCATAGAACCATACAACTGGCAGTGTAGGAGAAGAATGGTTACTAGATTGCCTCCCCAACCATGGAGGCTGTTAGATCTTTTCAATCTATATATGAATGTATGTATGTCTAGATCTTCGCAATCTAGTTATCTTTTACCTTTGGTTTTCAGGTTCCAAGCCTTTTTGTATATATATTAAGATAAGATATGCAGTTTACTTAGTTTTAAATCATACCATTTGGCTCGTTTTTAGATGATTAGTTTAAGCATGAGCTGTTCAATGTTTAATTGTTTTCTTTAAAGAACATAAGATCTTAAACTGGTTCTTTAATTATTTCTGTATTCCAATTTTAAATCATCTTCCTTTATTTGTATGTACTAAAAAATACCATAGGCTGTATATTTCATTGTCTGATTCATATGTAGAATTTAATATGTGCGTGGCCTGAGTTTAATTCGCACTCGTAACGTAAGCATGTTTCGTTCTATTTAAGTTTCTCACAAAGTTGTCCCAAAAATTCAGCGCATGTTTCCATTGTTCGACGTATTTTATTTGTTGGTCATATGCTGATCCATATATTTCTAAAGTGGTCCAAAGTATCATATCATGCGTAAAGTTATTATCTTTCGACAGTGAAAGCTTAGTTTCCATTAATTGTGGAAAAAATTATTGAAATATTGGATTGGTCAACTTCTTAGGATGCTATTATGAATTGACCATTCATATCTGCGAATGCATGAAAGTCATCCTAATAATAATAAATGAACTCTCGGACCTTGACAGCGACAAAATTCGTCCTTTTACCACGCAAATGAACTTGTACGATGTTTTCAACCTATCGCACTTGCGCACATCCAATGGAAGATGCCAAAAGACAAAGCTGGAAAGCAGACATATATATATATACAACACTGACAGTTATCCATTGCTTCTTCACAGAAAGCAATCAAAATACCCTGCCTCTAATCACTTTACATTTATAATATAATAATAAACAAACACAACAGTTTACCAATTTCAATTTTTAAAATAAAAAATTAACAACATAATTAAAATTAATTTTCGACCAAGTCTAAAATCCAAATACCCAAACCCCCCTTTCTCATATTTGTAATATATTGAGCATATTATCTATACAGACATCAATTCTACTAATTTTGCCTTTGAACAAATTTCATCCCCATACGAAAATCCTGTTTGTCCACAATTTGTTAGTGTTGTAAGACTAAAACTAGTTATCTATATAACATAATTATCATTTTTAATAGTAAAGCAATAAGCAACTCTTACCACTCTTTTTGCATGGACAACTATGAAAACATCTAAAGAGAATGTTAGAAGGTCTATTCATTCATCTTCTCTTCAAACACGAGGTCACTCAATGTTAAAGACTCATTCCTGTTGACAGAAGCTTTAAACAATGCTAACATGCATTTCCTCGCCAACCACGGTAAATATCTCATTCACTCTGATTAAAGAGGGAAAGGAGAGGGTGGAGGAGATTAGAAGCATTTAACACTAATAAACATATTCATGAACTACATATATAAACTTTGTTGCAATCTTACTTGAGAGTGTCTACGTTTGCCTCTGCAAGCCACGTTGTTAAATAAACCTGTTATGTTATAGAAAATATCATATTATAAGAAGGAAACTTATATTACGAATATAATAGCAAAAACATGTTCTGCTCCAAGTGGCATAAGTATTCATACACAGTATTTTTATGTCATCGACTTACAAACTTGCTTTTCATTTTTTTTTCAATTTTAGTAACTGCACAAATTTATTTCCGACATTACATTGTTTCTTCAATCAGAGAGATGGGAAACTCCGGTATATAAGAAACTGCGAATGAACCCTTGCAAACACTTCGACATTGACTAAAATCGCACCGGACTCTTATCATGTTAGCTTACCATCCCTCTCCGCCCAAAAACTAATTTAGTCTAATTAAAATAGATTTACAGTTCGGCTAATGTATTCTAATTTAGATTTCCAGATCGTAGTGCAGTTTCTAAGTGATGGAAATAAATCAATTTTATATATTTAAACCTCAAATGTAAATGAATTCAAAAGCAAACGTGGGATTAAATACCTGTAAAATCTCAGGATTGGGTTGGTTGTCAAATTTTAAAGAGGTAATGTTAGACTTCCCACCCTTGAAACTTGGTGAAACTGGTCCATGAGTCACTTCACAGTATAGATTGCAGTCCGTCAAATCTTTGAATTCATTGTCATAAAGCTGAGTTGACCAGTGCAATTGTTTTATCTCTGAAGTGTCATAACCAATGGACATAAATTCAAGAACAAGTAATCGCTGCCCATTTGATGCAAGTTTCCCAGTAAGAACAAAGTTAGGAATCAAATCTATAATGAAAATATTTTTGCAGAAATTGCAATTCACCTTCAAACACAGTTCCAACCTAAACATCTGAACCAATTCCTTTGCAAATTTATCTGCAATTTCAAAACTTGCAATTTTAGCATAGTTGACATGAATAATCTTCAGGTAACACATCACACTATTATCTCCCTCACGGTTTAGTTACATAGAGAGAAAGTAAAAGATATGAATTGATTTCTAGGTGGAAGAAACATTGTTATCACTGAATTATTTTCAGATTTAGAATAACTCCTCGAGACAATTTGAAAAATTCTATAATATTCAGGCTAAACCTTAAAAAAAAAATCTATAATATTTAAGCTAAACTTAAACCCTCAATGATTGACTAACAATGCATAGTACTAACAGCTGACAACTCTATCAAAAAGAAACAAGTATGCATTCTGAAAATTTCTCTTCCCCTTTATGGATTATATCACAATCTTTATCCAATTTGATAGGAAAAATTGTGAAATACAGTCTCATTGTTGCAACTTCCCCATAAACTTACTCAGTGGTTAGTAAGTATATAATGCTTAAAATGAAATCAATATTACCTCTGAGGATTAAAAGATTCTACGATGAATACCTATTCTTAGCAAGATCTAAAGAGTTACGTCATTATGTGAAAATATATTCAGAAAAAAAAAATGAAGGAAATGGGAAAATAACTGGCAAATCGTCTCAACAAGGGTAACTGTATAAACTATCAATTACTTATTCAGCAAATATTGCCATACCATGTGAAGTGATTGAATAAAATGTAAATACTGGAATTCCACCACCATCTCCAGCATCTCCAAAGTCACTCTGGTCTGCAGAGTTATAAGAAAACTGTAACAGAGGACTACTGCTGGATCCTTTGAAGAAACACTTCATCGATCTGCTAACATTGATCATGTCGCTTACAATACCCACCTGAAGTTACAAAAAAATAAAATTAAAACATAAAACATAAATACAATCAGCATTTTTAAGTAAAACAATCGCCTACTTTAACCATGCGTATGTGACAGCTAAATTTATTAAGCACAAAGATGTTAAAGAGTCACTAGAATATTGAACAAAAATTTGGAATTCATTGACTAAAATTATATGGCCTAAACAATGAATTTTAGTCCATCAAGCAGCTTATGTAACTAATACATGTCATAATATGCCGTTACATTTCTTTGCTAGTACAAATATATCAATGGCTCCCGATTGAAATTAAACAATATAGATGTGACATACCATGTCCTTATAACACAACAATAATTTGCTCCTTTGCAGTTCCTGAATCAAGTACAATAACCACAGCAATAGATATTAAAATGATGTCATATACTTTAAAGGTTATTTTTAAATAAAAGATATTTATATGGGAGGAGAATAATAAGATTAACGAGAGAATAAGATATCGTCTGAACAGATGTAGAAAAATAACTTTGACTTTTATTGACTATTTTTCTGTGAAAGCAGAAAGGACTCGTCATCACTGTTTTTTGTTAGTTTGAGAAAAATTAAACCCTTATCGATAGAAATTATGTTTAGATAAACATCCTAGAGAAGTAGGAGAGCCAACGGGAGAGTATTTTTTTCCCACCCAACTATGCTCAAAAACCTACTATAGGAACCTTCAAGTAGACTCAAACAAACTGGTCTCTAAAAGGACTGTATACTTAAGGAATAAACTTTCAAGAACTTGCATTGCATGAGTACTGATACTCACTAGGTTAATAACATCTCAACCATTCTAGTAAAAACCTTACTCCGAGTATTACATTTAAAAACAAGCTATTCAGGATATCACTCAGACAACAAATAGCATTTCATTATTCACTTTATCAAGAAAAATAAAGCACAGCATGCCCTTGTGTTAGGCTAGAGATGTCACGGGTTTAATTCCTGATGATTAAACACATCAGCCAACGTAATGTTTTTAGGATACCGGATTTCCAATATCTCACTTCCGTTGTTCTTGAACCTACAGTAAACCTCCCACTACCAAGATGATCTCTTCTTCCACTCCAGACTACAAACAACTCCCATGGAATCTTAATCATCTTAAACAACCCCAACCCTAAATTGGGATATCAAAGAGGTAGAAAATTAGAATACTGAACAAACATGCTTAACTGCAGGTAATATAATCAGTGAGAAAGAAAAAAAAAACACCCTTACAACTATCAACACCATGAGACATTAATAACCAAGGGATCCTAAAGTGAGTGAGGCCATTGCAAATTTCTGCATAATTTTAATTCAGAAAACATCATATATTTGAATATCTGAGGACATCTGTTTAAGCACATTAACCACTATTGTGAACAAGAGCACGCATAGAAATATCGCTACCCAGACTTCTCTAACCTTAGACCCACAGTTATGTTCACCATTCAAAATCAAACACACACAAAAAATAGCAATATAAAAGCAACTACAGATTCACCTTCTCAATCTAGAATAAAAGGCCTACTTCGTATGAGAAACTTATCTAAAGCAGTCCAGTTCACTACTCTTATGTTTTCTCAAAGTATAAGTATATATTGAAATATTTATAATGGTAGACCAAAAGAGAATTAGTGGCTCCAAGTAGAGTCTATGTTAATGCGGATAAGTGAAAGAAATTGATCACAAAAAGAACCCACTGCCAAGCTACCTACATGTGATGCCAAAGTTCATATTAAATCAGACAAAATATGGCTTATATAAAGCTCCAATGTGAACTAAATCTTGTCATTTATACTGTGTACTGAATATCCAAATGGAAGTTACAGATAAGTAAAAGAGATAAACTTTCAGCATAAAAAATCTGTATATTTAATTAGTCTCAACAACACAGAGGTTCTATATGATATAAATAAATACATAACTGGCCTTTGACAAATTTGTAAAAAACAAAGTGAAATTATTTCTTATAAAACATGGACAAAATAATTACTAAAACCATGAAAAATAGCATTTTTGCAAACTAATGATAATTTACTGGAAAGAGTTCATCTGCTACCATCAATAATCTATCAAGTCTACAATTGGCAGTTTCATAGAATGCAACCAAACTCCCGGCATTCATTATATGGTAGACACAAAGGCATGATAGGGTGAACCCAAGTATAATATACACAAATTCAATTTACTTTGAATTCCGATACAAAATGTTTATTTTATCTTTAGTTCATCAGAAACTAAATCCATGACCTCTCTTGTCAAACCAAGACCATGCACTGATTTTTCTTTTCCCCTGAGAAAGTGAAATGTGAAATAGAGTTTGATGTCATTGTGTGATATCCGGAATAGCTAGCTTAAAATCAAACAATCTTAATGCAAAAAAAAAAAAAAAAAAAACTTTCCACAGAAGTTGAAGAAGGACAATAAAACAAAAATTAACAATACCTGCCGCTTAAATAGCTTCAAACAAGCTCTCTTTCTTATACCAGGCATGTCGCTCAGAACACCTAATTTCGTATCAGGCATGTACCTACATCAATTACAAAACAACAATCAAAACAGCATAACCACAAACACCTTACAGGCCAAACAAAAAAAAATCTCAATAATAAAAAAAATAACTCGCCAGAGCAGGAATACTCGAACAGATACAACTCCGCGAAAAACTCCATCGGAAGAAAACATCCAAATTTTCAAATTCAATTAAGCTCACACTGTTCCTATGTTCCAAATTCAATTAAGTACATACTGTTCCTAAGTTTTTAGTTTTGAATGCGAAACCGGCAATAGAATGAAACTCAACGTATTGATAATACCTTTGGGAGAGATGAAAATTAACGAGAGCAGTTGCATGAGATCTTCCTGCAGACGAAGCAGAGAACCATCGATTTTTGAACGACGCCAATTGGGACCATTGGTTCCTCAAATTTCTTTGCGCTTGAGGCCTCCACAGTCTGAGCACCGATGGTGGTAATGGTGATGGTGTTTGATGCTCCGAATCGATGGTTCTTGCAGGAGTTGATGGTGCTGAGTCTAGGGTTTCCATTGCTGAGTAGAAGAGCGGCTACAAGTACCCCTGCACCGCAGTTATGTAAGTGCATGCACAGACCAACATCCTTTATAATTCTTCAAGGGATGCACATAAACTAAAAGACGGTTAAACCCCTAGACTCATCCTGAAATAATCAATCAACATGATCATGAATTAGATGATTAATATTTTGTTTTAACAAACTTTTTATCTTATTATTGTTGATATAAGGAAAATAATAATTTAACATTAATTTCTCTGACAATTTCTTTAATAATAAAATTTCATATGAGATGATAAAAATAAATATAAATAAAATATTAAAATAAAATAATAATGAAAATGAATGTCAGGTAACTGTATAGATTATGGAAGCTCTCAAGTTACAATGGTCCAACGTCTCTTCACTCTATTTTGCATGTAAAATTAGGTGAAGTCACGTGAATTTTAATGAAATATTTAAAATACATTTTTACCCCACGAATTAGTTGTTAATTTTGATAACTTGGAAGTTTGTGGTATTTTATTTTGTATCAAAATGTCCTTTTAACCGTTCGATACCTCCTTTAAATACACGAACCAATAAAATAATAATAATAGTCTATTATAAAAAGTTATTAGAAAAAGCTTTTAACATAATAATATTTTTTTTCATGTACAAAAACCGTGATTATTCCATAGTTTAGCTAGGTTCTTTATTGCATATTTCAAATTCAAATATTTCTCCTCATAGTTATCATTCGCATTTATAGTAAATGGAAAAAACATAATTGTGGTTCTTTGATTTTGAGAGAGAAATAAAAGTTGGAGAAGAAAGGATAATGAAGAAGAAAATAACTTCAAGTAATTGTTGCCTTTTGTTAAAGTAAAAGAGATTCAATCACTCTTTGTACAAATGATCCTACTCACATCAGGAATCCATAACTTTTTTTTCCTGCATCCCATATACAAAACTTTCTATTTTGTCTTTTTAAATTGGGTATTTTGAAAATAAAAATAATTTGTAAAATTTATAATTTATAAGTTAACATTAAAAATAACTTTCGTATAATTCAAAAAATGTTTTTTAAGTAAAAAAAATCTTTTGGATTACATAATTGAAATTATTTAACTTTTGGATTGGGAAGTTATGGAGATGAAGAAAAAACTTTCCAGACATTTTTTTTTGTTCTTTTTCTTTTGTTACAACACATCACCAAGCTCATAATCAAAGTCAATCTCTATGAAAATCCAACTATTTATACTATTAATAAAACCTATAATTTACTTACACTACACAATTTTCATACACATCTCAGGCATCTAACTAAATAAACTAATGATTTTACATAATTAAATTTAATTATCACTTTTTAATTCATACACTCGTGTTATAACATAATAATTAAAATCCTTACACTTGGAATTCCTCTTCCCACTAGTAATTTATGATATGTCTGGTAATTGACTAAAATTTTACTATCATTCCAATAAGACAACATAAATTTCAATCCATGAAGAATTGGCATAAAAGTAGAAATTAAGCCAAACAATAATTGTACATTATTTATTTTAAGCTCATCCCATAAAATTCACATTAATAAATTCTCATAATAATTGTACATGATTTATTTGAAGCACATTATCATTATTAAAACATAATAAACATTCTAAGCATAAAAATATTACAACTTAATAAGGTAGGAGTATTTAAGAGTTAGAATGAACTTACATTACAAATCTTCATTTATTATTCGTTCATCTTCCACCACCGTTCTACCTACTTTTTTTATTCTTTCCTTCTGGTCGATATATACACACTTCAACATGCAAATGACCCAGAAAAAAAAACATCCAAAGAAAAAGGAGAAAAAAAAAACTTTAAATAAAATTTTGATGACAAAAGTGGTTTTTCTTCTTTACCAACATCAAGACTCAAATAAACTCAAATATTGAGACTCAAATAGACTTAAATATTGAAAAGAAGTTATATGAAGTTTTAGAAAAAAAAATTATATGTATAAAATAAAAGTATTAAATTTTCTGTTTATAAACCTTTTATCTCAAATAATAAAATATTTAATATTTTATCTTAACCACTATGCTTGTTAAATTAAATTACTCAATCTTTTCAATCAACGAACAATTACAAATTCAAATGGCCTAGTTTCTTAACAAATTTCTATATTTTAATTTATAAAAACACATTTTTAAAATAATGCGAAGAAAGCAATTAACATAAAAAAGTATCATATTTATACGTATACTTTAATGATATCAATAAACTAGGATGACGAAAACGTCCATTTTTATTTTTCTTAAAATAATTATTTATAAAAATAGTAAATTTGAAGGATTCATTAAGACAACACTTAAATATTTTTCATCAATTATAAATTTTTAAAACTAACTAGAGTAAAATTAAATCTTTAAATCCATTTTTATAAAAGTAAGTATTACTTAACGCAAATTTAAAATTTAAAGTATTTATTACTTATAAAAGAATAATTTATTACTTATAACAGAATAAAATTCAAATATTTATTTTGTCGTTGGCGTTAGCTGATGATATTTATAAAACCATAATTCAGAAATACAAAATTATTCACCATTAATTTCTCATAAATCAGTACTCTCTATTGGTAATTTTTATTTCCTTAATTTCTATGTAATTTTTTTCTAAAGTGGGAAGGACAGCGTAGCAATAAATGAGGAACATTCTAATGGTTTTCTAGGTGTGGAGTGGAGAGTTGGCCGACGTGTTAAACGCGCGTATTCGTATTTTCGAAATGCAACGCATCACATTGCCGACGGTAACGTGTCTTAATCCCAAGACGCTCATATCAGCAATTTAATATATATTAATTCATTAATCCTTAATAAAGAACATATAGTTTAATAAATTATTAATCTAAATTAATGTTGTGTGTTAATAAAAAATTGACGAGAGAACGATTATTTGAAAAAAATTGATTTTTTTTAATTATGTTAGTGACTGTTTTTTATTGCTGTGAAAAGTATAGACCCACAAACAAACATTATGGCACATGTTTTCATTCGTTTTTTTAAACTTCAATTTTTTTATTAAAAAAATCTTAAAATCTACCATATATCTATCTATATATAAAATGAATATTTTTACAAGGTTACATATACGCAATACAAATATTTATAGTTTTTAATATCAATAAATACAAAGAAATAATAATAAAAAATACTATTCACATTATTAATTTTTATAAATGAAAAAAATTACAAAAAATTATATCAAAGTTCCAAAAAATATTTATATAAAAACGAGTTATAAAAATACGTATTTTTTTTTATAAATTTTCGTAGTATTATTTGTATACGGTATAAACACTTGTAATTTTCGGAACATCACAATAACTATACACATGAATTAACTATGTAATAAAAATGTGTGCCCAAACAAATAATTATAAAAACAAAATCACAATATTAATTGTTATAAACAATGCAATTTAAAGAAAAAAAAAGAATAATTTTAAACAAACGAGATATTCCTAGTTACTTTTTAGTGGGATTTTCTTTTCATAGTTATATGTTTTGCTAAAGAAATTTTCTAAATTTATTAAAAGCTAACATCTTCTAATTAAAAAAGTAAAAATATATTATGCAATTGCTTTTAACTAGAGAAGTTTTTTTTAATATATATTTTGTTAAATATTTTTTAAAAATTTATTAAAAATAACATTTTCTAATTAAAAAAACACACTCAAAAAAATAGTTATAAAAGGTGTGTAATCTTATATGGTTTTTATATAGTGATGATATAGATATACAACTATTTTAACTTGTATATCAAACGAAGAAAAAATATATTTGAGAACAAATATCTAAGTTTAATGAATTGGTAAATGTAGAAATACTAATACTAATTGAAAATCTAGTTAAAATATTAAGTTTAAAAACCTGCCTAACATGAAGTGAAAAGAAGATGATATTTAACATACATTTACAAACGTGATAATATTGATTTAAGAAACCAATTAAATCATGTGCCTACGTTTTCTTCTATAATAATATAATAATAAGTGAGAGAGAGAATTAATTAAAAAATAAAAAACTTAATTAAAATTTGGAGAACTAAATAAAAATGATAAAAAACTTGAATAAACCATAATTTATCTGACTATTAAGCGTATGATATAAAGAGAATTGTCTAGTGTCGAGGAATACACGTGGCTTAGTAAACAGAACGTATCCAATTCCATTGGAGATTCTTCCATGTCACATCTAGAGCACAGAATCTTTCCCAAACAAACAAGTTACAAAATAATTATAAAAATATATAATTTCATTCTAATAAGTTATACGAAGCGCTCGAAAAGCAAAAGAGAGAATCAGATTTAATTTTCTAGGAGTTTTTCATTTCTATAAATATTTCTTCCCTATTAAGAAAAAGGAACGCTCTGTTTGGGAGTTGCTTGCGTAGATTATATCTTTCTCCATTTTTAATTACCTCATCTCCAAGTATAACTTTCTTCCTCTATCAACTAGGGTTTGATCCAACCATCAGGTTCACCTCGATTTCTCAGACGCATCCGCAACTGTAAGCTACTTTGTGATCAATTGTTAATGATCGCTTTTTTAAATTTTTAATTGGTGCTATAGCTGATTGGATGAGTCTTGTGTCTGTTTGGTTTCTGAGAATTGAGGTTCGCGCATTCGATGCTCTATAAACTGTGTTTTTATAAATGTAGCATTTTAGTTATAAATGTCATATAGATATATACTTTATTTTATTTTATTATAGTTATGATATATGATGAAGATCAAAGACACATAGTTGCCACAATGTGTTGCAAAATTGTTTTTCTCCCCCTTTTTTTAATTTTCATGATTTTTTTTTTATATGTAGGTATTCTGTATGCTTGTCGTTCATACCCTTACTGGGGCTTGGAAGTTTGGAGTTAACAAGCAGAGATTCGCAGAAGATGCTTTTGAGAAAAAATAGGGATGAAGAATCGCTATCTTGTTTAATATGCTTCTTGAGAGAAGGAGGATGAGTGTTTATGTATTACAGAGAGTGGAATTTCCTATGTATGAATTTTGTTCGAAGAATGAGATTTATGTGGTGTGATTTCTGTATGTTGTTTACACACACCGAGATTTATGATCTTAATTAGGAATTTGTCGTAGTTAACTTGGATTGTCACAACCAAGCAAATTATAGTATTATAAAACTAATATACAGTTGCATCTTTTAGAAATTATATAGTCTAGGAATGGATGATGATAGAGATTTTGAGTTGTTCTTTTACAGTTGGAATGCAAAGAATCCAACTGATCGGCTTTTCTTTGTATCTTGTTTTGTTGCTGCTCTTGTTGGAATATTGACCATAGCTTACACGGCCTTTCAATGGAGGAGAAACATCAACCTAAGTTGGATGAAAGCCATAGCTAGGTCTAAGAAAAATCCAAAGGCGAGGCACAAAATTCCTGTTGCCCCTCATGCATGGGAGTTAGAATCCGTGTCTCGTGCAAAGAATTTAAACTGTTGTGTATGTTTTAAGTCCATGTCACCATCTCAAACTCTTGGGCCTATAGTAGCTTCTGAAGGCTTCATCCACCGTTGTTGTATTTGTGGTGCTGTGGCTCATCTAAGCTGTTCCTCTAGTGCCCACAAGGACTGCAAGTGTGTTTCAATGATTGGATATGAGCATGTCACACACCAATGGGCTGTTCGTTGGACAGATGTAGCTGACCAACCTGACGAAACTGCTCTCTGTAGTTACTGTGAAGAGCCATGTGGTGGGACGTTCCTCAGTGGTTCTCCTATATGGTCGTGCTTGTGGTGCCAACGTTTAGTACATGTTGATTGTCATAGTACAATGTCTAATGAAACGGGTGATATTTGTGATTTGGGCCAATTTAGAAGATTGATACTATCACCACTGCATGTAAAGGAATTAAACTGGAACATGCCAGGTGGATTTTTGAGCTCAATTACTCATGGGGCAAATGAGATAGCATCTTCTGTTCGGGCAAGTATTAGGAACCAGAGCAAAAAGTACAAGCATGAAAATGAACCATCAGTCGAATCAGGGAATACTGAGAGCATTGGTGAAATGTCCACAGAAAGTACAGGTAATTCTCATCAAATACAGAATGGTCATCATGAAGTGGATGAAAAAAGTAGCTCAAATAAGGAGGTACGGCATCAAGATAGTGAAGTAGATAATAAGGTGGATAGAAAACCCAGTCTTGGACGCAGTTCATCAATCAATCAGAGGGATGAATCCCACACTTTAGGAGTGAAGCAGAAATATGATTTGGTTGATTTACCTTCAGATGCAAGACCGTTGTTAGTTTTTATAAACAAGAAGAGTGGTGCCCAACGAGGAGACTCACTCAGGACACGTCTGAACATTCTTTTAAATCCAGTTCAGGTTTGTTACTCTGCTGCTTTTTACAAAATGTGGTTATCTTTGAGTATAGACCATTGGTTCAAAATTTGTTCCCTGCATTCTTTGCACCCTTTTCAAGTGTTTTTGCTTTGGGCCAGCTGAGTTAACCAAGCTGCTACTATTTATCAAACACTCAAGTCTTCATAAAAAATAACTAAACACTACAAGATTACTCTTCTATTGGTATACATGAAAGACTACGAAATTCCAAATATAGTTCTCTTGCTTGTTGGAGATATACTCTTTGACAACATGATTTCGAAGCCTTTGTTTGTTTTGATTAGGTGTTTGAATTGAGCTCAACACAGGGGCCAGATATGGGACTGTATTTGTTCAGAAAGGTGTCTCACTTCAGAGTTCTTGTATGTGGGGGAGATGGTACTGTTGGTTGGGTTCTGAATGCGATAGACAAGCAAAATTTTGTTTCCCCTCCTCCAGTTGCTATTCTTCCTGCTGGTACAGGAAATGATCTTGCTAGAGTTTTGTCCTGGGGAGGTGGCATGGGTCCAGTGGAGAAGCAAGGGGGCCTTAGCACATTTTTGCATCAAATAGAACATGCTGCTGTTACTGTTCTTGACAGGTGGAAGGTAACAATTAGTAATCCACAAGGAAAGCAGCAGCTGCAACCCACAAAGTTTATGAACAATTATCTTGGTATGTGAACTCAGATTTCTCATGGTTACTGTTAATTACATTAAAATTTGTTGATTGTAGGTTTAAAGCATTTGGAAAATCAGCTTGTTAATCTTTGATAGGCAGAGCTAGTTTCTTCATGGTAGGGATTGGATGTTGGGTGGGTAATAGATGTAGAGAAAAATGTCTTTAGGATTCTGGAGTTTGATTTAATGATCTGGTAATCTTGTTTGACTTTGAATCTGCTAGAAGCAAATCAGTGGGTTGATTGTCTTGATTTTGTCCAGTCAAGTTTGATTCTACTCACATTGTGTTGTGTAGTTGAAATGAGGTTTAACACATGTGAATTTGGGTATTCAATTCTGGTGCAAATTTGCCCTCGCTAATGGATTTACTTGAATTATAATAAGTTGGTATTCTTCGTCTGCTTTTTTCTAACATTAATTGTATACCACTTGCATTTTGTTAGATTACATCATTTGCTAATTGTCAAGCTATGATAGCATGTGTATGGATTAGCTTATTTTAAGAAAATAATTGTTATTTGTTCTGATTGCTCGAGAGTTTTGAGAAAATAAAGGAGAACTGTTTTTGTTAATGTATGCTTTCCCAAGCACGCACATCTCTGTTCATCATTTTGACTAGTTCTGAATCTAACGAATATTGGTTTTAGGTATTGGTTGTGATGCAAAGGTTGCTTTGGACATTCATAATCTGCGTGAAGAGAATCCAGAAAAATTTTATAACCAGGTATTTGGTGTCTAATTGGAACTGAAATTTGAATTGATTGGCTAGTTTTAGTTGTGTATTAATAGGAGGCTAGTTGTGCGGTATAAAATTCTTATTCTTATTGTTTTTCTTGAATGATTGTTCCGTATAAGATTGCTTTCTTTCAGTTAGTTGGAGTTTAGTTACATTAGATTAGTTGTCTTAATTTTAAAACCTGCTATTGGATTGAGAAGTTCTGTTCTGTTGTGCTGCTGCGGGGAAGTATTAAGAAATATATATATGCTGTTAAATATGAAAAAGGAAGCATATATTGATGATATCGTTTTCGAGTTTTACTATCTTATTATTTATCACTAATATTTTAGCCTATTCATTGCATATGATAAATGTTTATTTTTATGTAGTAATTGAAATTTATAGTGAAAAAAATTATTTATATATAGTGAATAATTTAAATAGAGATCTATTTTTTTAACTATTCACAATTTTTAAAAATATTATTAAAATTCATTTTTGAGATAGAAAAGAAAGAGAGTGGACTGAAGCACATGAGTTATTAAAAAGATAAAATATAGAGATAAAAATAAAAAGAGGGTGGTTTGTGGCAATTTTTTTAGCTGGTTATTGGGGTTAATGTATGAAGTGAACATTCAAAAGAAAGGACAAAGAGTTAGCAAAGTTGTGTACTCTTATGTATAATATAAGAGTGGATTATTCCCTTCAATAACTTTGAAGAAAGTTATTGACGCCTTTCTTTGGTACTCTTATTAAAATCAGCATAATTATCGTGGTAGTATGACATGTGACTCTTGTTTATCTCTTTGAGACTTGGATATTAAATTTGAGCCAAAACTAAACATGGTTCTTTTAGCTTGATCTGATCATGACCCAATCATGCTTTGGAAAAAAACCCACTAAAATCCTAAAAAACTGCCCTTGGTCTTGTGCTTCATAGTTCAACTCGCACCCGTTGCCTGTTTTATCACCTCTACTCTATTGGGAAACTCTTACAAACTTTACCCAATTGCCACACTAGGTTTAATCTATTGACATTTTGTTGAGCTGTCAAGTAGTATTTGTTATTAATTATCTACCATTTTGAGGTCCAATATAGAGAATTAATATCCTTTCATTTGTCTTTTAATAATAATAATAATAATTAAATATAGGTAATATCTCATTTAGGTAGGTTTTGTAATGGATCTTGTTAAGAATTTGTTTCAGTGTACGTGTTTGTTATAAATTTATTGTATTCCTCATTCATTATCAATGAAGAATCAGAATTATTAATTTTACCGTTAGTTGTAGAATATTTAGTAGTGATATAATAGTTATCCTTCTCATTATTATCAGTGTTTTTTATTTGTTTGACAACCTTTCTATGTGATGAAATGGCCTTTCCTTTCATGTTAGTTGTATTCTCACGAAGAATTATGTGAACTAGTTATCAGTTGACTTTTATCATTTGAAATCTTACAATAGAAGTTTATATCAGTATATCCACTGCATTATTTCAGTTATCTTAATATGCTTACATTGATCTTATGCAATGGATGTTCTAGATTAAATTCTGAAATTACTCTAACGTGCAGTTTATGAATAAAGTTCTATATGCAAGAGAGGGCGCAAAAAGCATTATGGATAGGACATTTGCAGATTTACCTTGGCAGATTCGTGTTGAGGTGGATGGAGTTGAAATTGAGGTCCCTGAGGTGAGTTTGTTAGGTATAAATAAACTTTATTGGGATCATATTACTCTTTTTAGTTAAATTTCTTAGACTCTAAATTTCTTTTTTGGTTTGATTATTCTGTACATCCTTGATATTTTTGCAAGTTTTTAAATAGGTATCTAAACTAAAGAAGTAGGTTCTTGGGATTACTTTTTGGCAGTTCGAAATCGTCAAAAAATGACAATTTGTGGTGGTTAGAGAAATCTTAAGAACTCTATTAAAAAAATTACATGATCAAGGACCAAACGAATATAAGTGCATGTTGATTCACCCTTTGAAGAAGCTCTTCAAGATAAGAACATAAACTAAAATTATCAAACTCTCAAGACACTTAAAATCTCCGCAACTTTAATTTTCATTTATCTAAGTTTGTAGAATACAATGTAGGAACTTTCTATTCAAAGGAAAAGATGTATAAGAGAAACTTCCTTGTTTCATGTAATAATGAGTTAATCAGGGGCTTGAACCAACTCTATATGATTGTAGTTGGAGTCAGTTATGACACTTAATCTCCTTGTCTAGAACACACTTGAAGTTCTAGAAAATTCTAGAATCTTCCAACATATTTCAAAACAAAGCTTCTCGTTTTTATGAGATTTTAAAATAAAGCATCATCTATTTTGTGACTCTATAAAATAAGTCATTTTTAAAACCTATCAATCAATATAAAGATGGAATCGTGGTCCTTCCTTGATATTGGGAGACCAAACACAAAATTCAATGAAATGTCAAACCAAGGAATGTATGGAATAAGAAGAGGTGTGTATAAACTGTGAGGCATTAATTTAGACTTGACCATTTTACATATGATTTATTTTTCCCAAAACTTTTGAACATCTCACTTCAAATGTTGCCAAAAGAAATGTTTAGTTCATATTTCTAAGTTTTTTAAATTCTGGAGTGTCCTTTTAGGCCTCACTTATGTGTCTCTTTGATAAATAACTTCCTTAGGGGTCCTACTGGTACACAGTTTTTTGTCTCTAAAAGGAAGCCTTTGTATGATACATTAGACCAAAGTTTTCATCTTGTGGATACAATTTTTTTTTTTAATTTTTTTTTTTTGTGATGAAATCCAATTTTTCAAAAACGCAAGCAAGGTGCATCTTCTTGATAAAGCATCTGTCATTACATTAGCCTTTTTTTGCTTTTATTTAATCACATAGGGGAATTTTTCTATAAATTACACCCACCTGGCATGCCACTTGTTAAGCTTTTCTTCGTCTTCCAAATGTTTAAGGGATTTACAATTAATATGAATCACTATGAAGATTGTCACATGTCGAATAATTGATGTGGCCTTTAATTTTTCCTTTAAGTGAGCTATAAGGTGCTCCTCTTGAAGTAACACTATCCTTATCCCCTCTCTCGAAGCATCACAAATTATTTCAAAAGATTTAGCAATTGAAAGTGCAAGAATTGGTGTGGTGAAAAAAATATTCCTTTAATTTTTGAGAGGCAGTTTCTTAATTTTCACTCCATTGGAAAACAACACTTTTCTTAATACATCGTGAAGCTATGGTGTAGCATTTAAAACATTTTATGCTACTTTATTTTTGTTGGGCTTTAGAGATGACGGTGTGTGAAAGTTTGATGGTTTAGAAGGTGTTTGAGAATGTTTTTAAGAGGAAGAATACTTGGAAAATACTCCATTTCTTGATTTTTCTTTATCTTTCCATGGAGTGTGGTTGAAACTTTGTTTCCTGTCAGAACTTCTTCTTGAGTTGTTGATCTACTCTGGTAGCTTGATGTACATCTATATCTTACATATCACAATTCAGTTATTTAGGAACCCTGACATGGTAGACTTCATGCCTTCTTCCATCTCACACTTTATATGTAACACTTCCATTTCCTTGTAGTATTCTTCCACCCTAGTACCTTAACCTTTGAAGATGAAGTATATTATATTAGTATGGTACAGACCTTTCTCTTAAGCAGGTTTTTAGGGCAAACCATCTAACTGTCTATAGTCTATTTTCCTTAGCTACATCACCTAGAATTTGGTAAAGAAAACATCCAAACTTTGTGGTGGTGATCTTAACCATGTTCAACTCACTAAGACGATACATATAAAAGAATCCACTTTTCTTTTCACTCAATATACAACTCTTACTGTTTTAAATCGAGATTTAACTTGTAACATCTTAAGATCATACAATTTTATATAGTATTTTCGATTCAGATCCCGGCTTGGATTGGCGAATAAAATCATAAAATTGCTAGGATCGTGAACAAAATCGTATGGATTGTCATATTTTCTAAATTTTTCATCCCACCACCTTTTCACCTTTTTTCGATGAATGGATTAAGATTTTTAAATAAAATAAATAAAATCTAAACGTAATTAAAAGTTAATGCAATTAAAATTTCACTCTGGTATGGTTTGTTAGCCGGAACACTATCTAATTAAAAATTACTGTAATTAAAGTTCACTTTTTTTTTGCAGTTGCATCACATTCACTTTCTCTGTGAATGAGGTTTCAATTAAAACAAAATACAAACTCAATTAAAAATTGAAAGTGTTTTTTGCTGCACCCTTCATCTTCTTGGTTGAATGGGTTTTAATTAAAATAAAACTCAATTAAGGTGTGTGTGCATATATAAATACACACACACATACTTTTATGGAAAATAAAATCTACGATCCATGTTATGATTTCACCCTTTGTGATTTTTAGCCTTTCACAATCCTAACCATAATCTTGATTTTAACTACCTTGGGTATCTCCATTAAACTGTGGGATTTTTACGTTATGTTTAGGGAATTTTTTTCTTGCAAGTTTCTTCCACCTCTTAAGGTGTGTGTGCATATATAAATACACACACACACATACTTTTATGGAAAATAAAATCTACGATCCATGTTATGATTTCACTCTTTGTGATTTTTAGCCTTTCACAATCCTAACCATAATCTTGATTTTAACTACCTTGGGTATCTCCATTAAACTGTGGGATTTTTACGTTATGTTTAGGGAATTTTTTTCTTGCAAGTTTCTTCCACCTCTTACTCTTTTTTCTTTCTTCATAATCTTCAAATTCTCTTTGACTCTGGTGGAAGGAAGGAGATTTTGAAACTCTTGTTTTTCTCTCTCTTCTTCTCTTTCTATTCTTTCTCTTGCTTCTCTTTGCATTCTTTCTCTCTTTTTTCTTTAAATCTCTTTCTCTCATAGAATCTCTCTTTTATTTCATTCCTACCTTGCAATTTTTGGTTTATCTTGTATCATTCCATCTCTTGTTGCATGTCATTCATTTAAATTATCAAGTTGGCCTCTCTTGGTTGAAGGGTAGGAAGAGATCTCTTTGAAGACATTGCTACAAAACAATGAAAACAAAAATTATGTTTGGGGTTGGAGTAAAATCCTCACCACCACTCCTCGTAGTTTCTAAAAATTAAATGTTTAGGGTTACATTATAATTTTGTTGCAGGGTTAGGTTCACTCTTTTTCACTCAAAAAGGTCTAAAAGAAATTGATAAGCTTTTTTCTTATATCAAATCAAGAAAGCACATATTCAAATGAAAGAGAAGCAAATGAAGGCAACATTTATGAATTTTTTTAAAAGATGACAACTTTGAAGACAAAACTTAATGGAGAGCAAACTAAAAATGCTAAAAAGAAGAAAAAGGTTAAACCAAATTAAGGTATTGTCAAACTAACACAAGGCAAAAAAGAAAAAGAAAAACTCAAAAGGGTATCCTAAACAATTAGAATTACCATAAAAAAAAGGTTAAGACTACTCCAAAAAATATAAGCAAGTTATCAAAAGACAATTCAAATTTTGTAATGATCCAATTCGGTGAAGTCCAATAATTTCAACAGGGATTTATGTCCAAGATTTTACGGGTAAGGGATATTTGAAATATTTGTTTCCCAAACATTAAACCACTTTGTTTTTATTTTCTTTTTCTTCAAATTTTGCTGTAAATTTACCACACTTTAATTCCTCTTGATCAGTACTGAAATTTTTTGAGAATCTACACTTAAACTCAAACTTAAATTAAATTTTCAATGTAAGAATTGACTACACTTGAATCTAATGTTTATAAGTTCCAAATAAGTTTCAAGAAAAGCAGACTTTGGAAAACTTTCAAAAGAACCTTGTCACGGAAGCAACTTCTCCAAAGATGAGAGAGTGATTACTCTATTCCTACACAAGATTGTCCAAGCACTTGAACAAGAGAACCAAAGAAAAATGGCAGACTAAAAACAAGAAAGGTAGACTCAAACTAGATTAACCAAGCTGTCAAACATACCCATAAAGAATGCATATGTTTCACCGAGTTGCGTAAGAAATGGGTGCAAAACTTGATTAACGGATTTTCTTGTAAAACAATACAAAGAACATGTATAGGAACACTAGTACAAGTTTCTGCCTTAAGAAAATTGAAAGAAAACATGCATCAAAATTATGACATTTCTAGTAACTAAATCAACTACCTTTTTTAATTGGTGTAAATCAGTTAAAGTAAGGTCGGATGCAGTAATATCTTTTCTGTTGTCGGCATGGGGGGTTAAGTTTGGGGACAGGAGGTCAAAGTAATTTACTCAATTTGTAATAGAACTTCCCTTTTTAGTTTCTTTTACACAGCAACCTATCCCCACCGAAAATAAGAGCAAGGCCCCTTTGCTGAAATATAAAAATATTGGTTTTCAATTGGTTCAGGATGCAGAAGGTGTGCTTGTTGCAAATATTGGGAGTTACATGGGAGGTGTAGATTTGTGGCAAAATGAGGACGACAATTATGATAATTTTGATCAACAATCTATGCATGATAAGGTACTTGAAGTTGTAAGCATATCGGGAACATGGCACCTGGGAAAGCTTCAGGTAAAATGCATTCTTGATTCCATACTAGTGATACATGACTTTAGTATGTACACGATGCTATAGTGAAAGGATCTGCTACTTGAGATTTGACATTAATTTAAAGAATATGCTGGTGACCCTTTTTTCTTCTTGAATTAAATAAAAACCACAAACGGAATTGATAAAATAACTGAAGCATGAAATTGCTTTGTTGCGTGGAGGTGGAACTGCTTCTCATTTGTATTAAGTGTGTGGATGTTACCTTTGCTTTATTTCAGTATCATTTTAGCTCTGTTTGATAATCTGTTTGAACCGCATTTGTCTAAAACTGGGGAGTTATTTGACCTATGAAATCATGAAAGCTCAAATTCCTGACAATGACTTTGCCAACAGGTAGGGCTTTCTCGAGCTCGAAGACTTGCACAAGGACAGTCAATTAAGATACAATTGTTTGCCATGTTTCCTGTTCAAATTGATGGAGAACCTTGGTTTCAGAAACCTTGCACAATTGCCATAAGCCATCATGGCCAGGTTATCATTCTAGAACTCCTGCGTTGTACATAACAGGCAGCATCAACTCTTTCTTGAAGTGCAGTTTGGTATATCCTTGTACTGTTTGTATAATAACTGAATTTCAGCATGTTTTGCAAACCTGTACGAACTTGCAATAATCTGCCTACCCGATTTTAGTAATTTATGGTAAGAAAATTACCAATATCACCGAAATTAACAAATTCTCTATATCCTGTAAAACGATCGATACTGCTAAGAAAAACGAATACGACAACATATATTTTTGTCTCATTTAAAGTAGAAGTTTCTGATTTTATTTATCCTTTTATATTATTGATTTATGACTGTTCCACTTATGAAATGCGTCAACATCTGTTGGCTTATTCTCCTTTATTGTGGTTGTTCAGGCTTTTATGCTGAAGAGGGTGGCTGAGGAACCTCTAGGCCCTGCATCTGCAATAATTGCAGAAGTACTTGAGAATGCTGAAACACACAATGTAATTAATGCTTCACAAAAGAGAGCTCTTCTTCATGAAATGGCGCTGAGGCTGTCCTAGAAATATCTCTCCACTCTGTGAAAGTGATTAAAAATTTTTGTATTTCTTTTGAAATATATTTTACTCACCATGTGTATTACTACTACCCCTTTCTGAATCTTGTCTAAATTTCCTCCTACTTCTGAAGCAGTCTTGTGTATTATGAATCTTTACACGATAGAAAGAATGGAATCAGCTATTCGCAATTATATGTAACCAATTACCATGCCCCAATACAGCAAGAAGCTTACGTGTGCTATGTTCACTATTTTATCTATTTTACACACGGTTGCACTTTATTTTAGTTGTTTATCAGACCGTAATTGAAAAACTTAGCTCAACTGAGTTGCTATAGTGTTACCTTTGCATAACCAAAGCGAGAGGCTCTTGTCAAAATGCTTTTGAGGGTCGGTTTATCCCTTCGTCACTTTCGTCCTTCTTTCCGAGTAGACCTTTAACTTTCAACCACAGACGTGTAACGAAACCTTTTTCTCTTGTTCCTCGTGTGCACGCTCGCTTGTCTGGTACTTTTGGACTGGAAATTCTTCTCGGTGATTTTGTGTTTTGTTTGTAGATACGCTTCAGGTGGCGTCGATAAAAGGGGGAATTTATGTGGAAGACGTATGATGGAGATGAGGCGTTAGAGCCCTGAATGACCTTGCTGAGTTTGTGTGCCATCTCTTGGTATGTTGGTGAAGATGCTTTAGAGGTTTGAATGGCCTTGTTGAGTTGCAAAGTCATATGTTTGAACTCAAACGAGTCGTACAGGTCACTACCATTGTACTCGAAGTTGAGTCTCCTTGTAGGAGTAGTCACTGCTTCCTCTTTCTCTAAATTTTCCATGCAAGAAGAACAAGGGCTTAAGTAAATTTACTCCGCCACCTACCTCAACCGCAATATTCACACCTAACTGCATTTCATTTTTTCACTGTATTCTTTCATTAAAAACTCAAAATGTTTACTGCTCAAGAAAGTGGAAGTTAGTTGCCTTGCCTTGAAAGTAACGTACTCAAAGTACGTTACTAACAAGAGGTGATTGCATTGCTTTCTACGTTTCTCTCATGCCCTTGATTTATGTCGAAGCAACTACGTTTATGAAAGTTCAGTGACTTCTCCAATGTAACCAGTGACAACAGTTTGAAAGCTCGGAGACATATCAAGCATTTTTCGCAGGTGACATGAACATGGCTATGCACATCTCATTGAGGCATGTATGTTCTTAGGGGTGGGCAAAAAATTCACTTTTCTCGATGTGATCTACTTTTGCTCCAATCCAATCCATTTTGTTAAAAATCCATTCCATTTAAAATCCATTTTATTCTATCTCGATTTTAATCTTATCTACATTTTATAATATTTTTGGATTGGATATTCATTCTTTGAATCTAGATTTTCAAATATGGAAAATCCAAATATCCTGTCCAAATTTTCAATCTAAACTTTTAGTTGGATTAGATTGAAGGTTGAGATAAACTAGTTTAGAACAAAGGTCGTCGAGAATGTTTGATCCAAGTTGAAGATTGAGACAAGTTGGTCTGGATATAATATTGAACTAGGTTAGTTCGGATCGAAGGTCAAGCTGAACCAATTGAGATACAAGGTCAAATTAGGCCGGCTCGAGTTAAAGGTTGAGATGGATAGAGTCAGATTGAAGGTTGACATAGCCAAGTCCAACTAGAAGGTTGGAACAATTCGTTCCTGTTTAAAGGTTGAGAGGGTTGACCTAGACCAAAGGTCAAGTTGAACCAGCTTGAGTCGAAGGTTGAAACAAGTTAATATAAGTCAAAGGTCAAAACAAACAATCTAAGTATATGGTTGAGCTTGGCTAGGTTGAGTCAAATGTTGAAATGAGTTAGTCTGGGTTGAAGGTCGAGACAGGCTGGCTTAGGTCGAAGGTCAACCAAGTTAGTTTTGATCAAAACTTGGTCAAATTCTGTCGAGATAATTTTTGAATGAATTTTGGTTGAGTTTGCCTTAGTTGAAATTTGGCTGAGCTTCGTCGAGTTGAGAACAACAAAAATTTGGTGAATTCTACTAACTCAGTCCTAACGAAATATGCCTAAATTTGGTCAAGTCATTCTCAACTAAAATTTGTACAAGTTATTCTCGGTCAAAATTCGTTCAAGTCAACATTAATTAATAGTTGAGTTGACTCGAATCAAAATTTAATTGAATTTGGAATAGTTGAAACTATCAAAATTTGACTGAATTCAATCAAATTTGTGATTTTGGATTTAAAATTGATCCAAATATTTTGGTCTAGATTTAAAACTGGATCTAAATATTTGAATTTTAAAATAATTCAAATCATAACTTTGTTGTAAAAATATATTTAGATCCAAAATCTGATCCAGTTATTTGGATCTTTAAAAATCCAATACATGTCCATTCTAAGAGAAATTCAGCAGATTCCTATGAGCTAATGCTCTTGTTTTGAAAGAAAAAACGAAAAAGAAAATAAAAATGAGAAAGAACACGAAATAGCTACGTATAATTTTTTCCATCTGTATCGTTTACTTGTGAAATGAAATGATAGTTATAAATGAATATCTTAGATTTGTGATTATTCATTAGTGGACTGTGTAGTGCTGTTGAGGAAAGGAGTAAGAATATTAATTACTGTCTTAACGATCATATAGAAGAATTCCTTTCACATAGCACAGTTTTGACGGTCTAAAGAAAACTACTCAAATGCTTATTGTTTAACTAATTTGATGAGGGCTTTTACTTCTTGCATACCCAATTTCTTTGTGAACCCTCAAGTTTTCAAAATAACCATTTCACCCTCTAAAAAACTGGCTTTTCGAATATATAATATATATTTTGAAAAGTTGTTGGAATAGACTTTTTGAAATTTTCAGAACAAGATTTGTACAAAAATATCTTAAAAAGAATTTATAAAATCAGTTATCCTGAACGTGTGAAATATATTTTGAAAACACTTTCTTGAATAAAATTTTGAAAAGAAATTTTCTAGAATATATATAGATAAAAGATAAGTTGTCAATAAGATTGAATTAAACTTAAAATTATATTTTTATATATGTAAATTTTAAAATATTTTGCTTTTCTTTAACATTTTAAAAAGTAATTACTATTTTTTCATTATAAAATAATTTTTAGAATGTTAAAAACAAAAATATATTAGTGTTTATTAAACATTTTAAATAGATAATGATTAACGTGTGGATAAGAATTTCAAAGTCCATTTTTTTAATAATTTTAAAATATTTAATAACAATTCTTTTAATAGATGATTTTAAAAACATATGAAAATAGTTTGATTAATTGTAATTATAAATATTTTAGTTTATTTCAAAATTAAAATTTTAAATTTGTAATTTAGAAAATAATATTTTAAAAGTGACAGAGTATTCTAAATACTGAAAATTAATTATTTTAATAATAAAATTTAAACGTACAAATAGAGTTTTTAATTAACGAGTTTCATTACTTAGAAAACATTATCTCTTTAAAATTCAGTGTTAAAAGGTTTTTACCTTTTTTCTAAGTTATCTTGACTCCTTTGTCACCGGTTTCAAGATCAAAGATCGCCTGAGTGATCCTTGAAGTGAAGTTTTTCACTTCAACGTACCAATTTCCTCAAAAGAGTATAGATAGAGTTCTTTAATCAGTGAGAACGATTTTAGGTTCTATTGAGTGGTTTACATTTTTAATAGGTAAGGAAAGCTAACACTAGTGTAAGATGGACATATAATGTCCAACGTTCAACATTTGACAACCAAGCACCTAACGTTAAAAATGACCGATGAAAATATCGTAAATAAAATCATGCGATTGATGTCGGTTGGTCAGAAGAACATACGTCAATTACCTTTTTGACGTCTGTCGGTCAAAGAACAAACTTTGTTGGCATTCAAATTCATAAAAATTTGAGTGCAAAGATATTTTAAGAGACTCATTAGATACCTATTGGTCAGAGTAATAGGCGTTAATTGCCTTTTCTATGTTTGTTGGTCAAAGAACATATGTCTATTGGTGTTTAAATTCATAAAAGTGAAGATATTTTAAGAAATCCCATTAAACGTCTGTTGGTCAGAGAACATACGTTAATTGCCTTTTCGACGTCTGTTGGTCAAAAAACAAACGTCTATTGGTATTTAAATTCATAAAAATTTGAGTGTGATGTATTTTAAAAGCATGAGAGAGAACACTTACTTCACTATTTTTGTGTGCATTTTCTTCATTTTGGCAACCACCAAAGATAATGTTGCTTCCACTTAACACAAATGTTCGTTAATTGATGGCTTTATGTATGATTTCTTTTCATTTCAATCGATTGGTATTGTGCATAGACACCATTTGGAGCACCGTTGAGTTCTTTTTTTTTCCTCTTTGGCGGTGGTTGTCTTCTCCTTACCCTCACAACAACACTTTTCTACTCCCTTACCCTTACAATTAGTTTCATTTTTGATTTTTTATGTATATTGGTTGTTGCACTTTCATTAGTTGTTACTACTTTTAAAATTTTGGAAATTTTTGTAGTGTATTTTTGTATTGTAAGAACAACATACGTCAATTAATGTCTGTTATAAATGCAATAGACCTTAATTGACGTTTGTTCAAAGACAACAGACGTCAATTTAACATCTCTAGCTATGATGTCGAACATTTAACAGATGTCAAAAACCTAAAATAACATACGTTAAAAGCTATTTTTGTGTTAGTATAACTATCTAGCATTAAATATGTTGTTGTGTTGTTTATCTGCATTGGATGTTTGGTTTGGTATGAATTAGTCATTTTGGTATGTTTAGTTGTGATTGTGTTTGTTGTATGAAATGTACTTGTTTTGATTGAAATTGAGGTCGAATTGGAGAATCAACGATTTAATCAATTGAACGAATTATTGTTCAATATCACACCTAAATCTCTTATAGAACTTTTCATTAAGTCAAAAATATCAATTTGATTATTTGAACAAGTCTTTGACTCCCTAATTCATAATGTTGAAGTTTCTAGTTTTTTGTGTGGCATTGAGGAGCCTTGGTATGGCACTGAGCGCAAGAGTTATACAGGGGTTTGAAAGCATTTTAGCCCCGAATCGTTGAGCGTCACATTTGTGCCGTTGAGCGCTAGCATTGTAAGGAGGAGTCTGAAGCTTATTTTACGTGAATTTGTCAAGCGCTATTTCTGGTGTTGAGCGCTCCCTATAGTGACATCAGAGGCTTTTTATGGTAATTATGAGTTGGATGGTTGGACAAATTTAGGTAAATGCATTTATGTTGAATTGTGAATGGTTTTTGTTATGGAATGTGAATATACTTGAATAATGTATGATGTGTATGGTGAGATAAGGTCTGAAGGAGAGATTTTATGTATTAGTGAATGATTAGTGTGTGCTTGATAGAAAGAAATTCTCGAAGGAGGTATTATGATATACTACCATTCAACTCATATAGAGGTGAATGGGAAGGGAGAAGTGTGGCAGGAGGTCTTTATCTGGACTTTTTTTTTAGTGTAAAAGATTAATCTGCTAAGTAGTAGGATGATAACCCATGTTTATATCTCTGTAGAGTATAAACACTACTGCAAGTGCAAACCTTTATTAAATATTTATCTTCATTAAATATCTATCCAGATAAATTGAGTCTAGAGTTTTTATTGTATGCCTTATGAAAAGTAAAATTTGAATATCTGATGTGGTATTATATGATTTATTTGAATGATTAATATTATAAGTTCTTTTAAAATATTAACTTACATTTTCTTTTAACTATGATCATCTAATAATAGTGTGAGAAAAAAGAATTATGTGTTAACACTCTTTTGCTATAAGCAAAAGATGCAATTGAATGATCTTGTTTGACTTGCTTTAAATATAAAACATAGATATTTTATTTTTAAAGATCTTATATATATAAAATATTTGTATGACTATTACTCAAAATAATTATATTTATATTTTGTATTCAATTTACTTATATATTATATAATATCAGAATTTATATATTATATAATATCGGAATTTATAATATTTTGTTTAATAGTTTATATTATATAAAATGAGACGTTACATATTTTATTATATATAATTTTCTTAATAAATGAAATGTTATATATTCTATTATATATAATTTTTTCTAATAAAAACAATTAAAATTATTCTATCAGTAACTAGTGTGTACCATATTCAACTTTTTCAGTATTGAAATATTTTTAAGTTTTTATAGAAATACTAACCATTTTTGTATTTTATTTATTAATCTATTTTTATGTCTCTTTAAATTCTCATATATTTGATAATTTCATTTTTTACAATCATTTTACTTTATTATTATTATTTGCTCAAGTTTCCAATGGTTTTTCTATTTTTTATTCTTGGACCACAGACCACATACATGATAATATAAGTGAACTTAATGTGACATCTCAAAATATCATATGCACATATAATATAATAGGATTCAACTATTATAATATGTAAAAGCAGTTGAGAGATAAAGATAACAATATTAAATATGTATACAATCATCCAAAATATAGAGGGAATTAAAACAAAATAAAACTCAAGTACAAGTTTTCAAAGTTCTCCAAAATACATGACTGAATAAAGGTTTAAGGGGACCTAAAGAGTGTGTCCAAAATACGGCTCATAATAAATAAGTGTTAAGAGTCTTTCAAAATAAGATCATCTAAACTAGAAGCTAATAGAAATCCTAAGCACTAGGGGTTGGGTCTTCCTCAACTCCCAAAGCTTGCTCCAAAGGTACATCAATTAATTTTCTTTATTAAACATACATTGCATTATACATATCATACCAATGATAATTTTCCGAGCCCAATTTAACACCAAATACACTCTCGACAAAATTTAAAACACCAAATAGGATTTCAACATTATATGCCTATAATCAAATTTCAAGGCACCACATTTTATCTACAAAACATATATAATATGTGAGCAACACATGTTCATGAATCATGAACCCAAAAAGAAAGAAGACAAATTTTTCAGATTATCAAACTAAAACAACCAAATACAAAGTTAACTTTCCATACATGCATTTCAAGTTAACTAGAATTAAATTCATGCTTCCAACAACATACCACTACAAAATTTATCATTCATTCACATTACATTACACAATAAAAATAAGAAATAGAACTAGCTCCCCTTACCTCTAGTGTGGACGGCCAACTCAAGGAAAAACCCTAGGCCACTTGCTTTGAACCTCAAAGTGTGAGGATCACCTATAAATCATCAATTGATGATGGAAAACGAATTTTAGAACCAAGTGGAAACTAGATTGTGGAAGAAAACGAAATGGGTTGCTTGTAGCAAGAAATTGCATGTTTACAACCCTAGGGAAAAATGGAGAAAGGGGTTTTCTTACCCGTTGGAGGAAACGGAAAATCAATCAGTAGAAACGTAGTTCTTAGAGTCCTGAATGTTTAGGTAGCTTCAATTTTAGAAACAAACGGTTAAATTTTGAGTTATGATAGATGGAAGGTAGAGGAATGAAGAGAAAAAGAAGAGGGAGATGTGTGTTTGGTGATGAACGAAAATGAAAGAGGAATGAGCTGAAACTTAGAATTGAAATGTTTTATTAAAATTTTATTTTTAAAACTTTATCCAATGCTTAGCTGCCACGTGTACACACCTTTGGCTTTAATTTTTTTACAAGGCGTTACACTTAACACTAAGATAAAATCATTATTCATTTAATAATAAAGTTTGTAATGTGCCGTTAATTTCAGTCCAAGATGGATCGATCACGCTGATATAATATGTATAATACGGTTTAAAATATGATTTTATAATTATATATTATCGTTATTAAAAAATATTTTTTATGCTCATTAAAAAATATTTTAAGTACATGCAGTTTCATATTATCAAATACTAAGAATTAAATAATAGTTTTTTCCAAAATATCTAGATAAATTGTAAAATTAAAAAGAACATGGTCTATTTTCAGGTTAAATTCTCTCAGACAGGACATCTACAAACTTATGGTATACTTAATTTATTATTAAGTGGTTGTTTAAATCATTGATCAATTCTATTAATCATTCTATTTATAGAACATATTTCTTTATTAAAAATTGTTATACTCTTTTTTGCACTCTTAACAGTGCTATCATATAGTCTTGCAATTCTAACTACTAAAAATATATTTAAATATAATAGTTATTTTGATTATTTTTGGTTAAACATATTTATGCTGTTAAAATTATCTATTTTTATTTTGAATATTTGATAAAAAAAACTTAACTGAGTATTTGATAAATTAAAAATTTTGGATTTATATTCTTGAAAAATATATATTTATTTACGTGTTGTCTTATTGATACGTCATTCTGTCTCAATTTATCTTTTATAAATTTTTTATTATATAATGAAATATATAGTTAGAAAGAACAGGTAATTTAAGAGAGTTAAACACTTGAAATGGTGTGACATATGTTCCTGCTGAGACCCCGGAATTTGGAATATGGCCATCAATTATTGGAATTTGGCATTGTTGGAAAATAGCATGAATAAGTCAATTTGGCTTTGATCTCTTGTTTTCTCCCGCCTAACACTGATTCCATTTTTCACATAAATTGTTTTTAACTTTAGGTAAAAATACTACTAATAAGTTTGTTTGATGAATTTGTGAATATAGAATCAATAGGTCAAAACGTTTATCAATAATTAAATATAATAATTTTTAAATGTAATATGAAGGACATAAGTAATTATAAAAATTTAATTAGCGTTATGTATCTGATTTATTTGTCAATTTTCAAACAATTTTTTAGAGGCAGATAAATAGATTGAAAAGCAAAAGTTGAAACGTAAGTCAAGTTTCAAAATCTTTTTTAAAGACCTTGTCGTCATGCTTTTTCCAAACAATATTTCTCATCTTATCATCTATACACAAACACTCTTCTCTCGTATGATCCTTTTGCTGTGAAGTTTGAACATTGAACACAAAGATATATTTACAAATATAATACAAGGTACTTGGATTTTTTACTTTCAACTCTTGTTACTTCTTTATTCAATCTGTTCATCTGATAACATATCTGTGACAGAGTTTGCTTATGTACATTTGATATTTCCCAGGAATAAAATAAGGATACAGTTAATGATAGTTGTGGTTGGTTTTGTGAGTAATCTTAAATTTATGATCTGAAACTGGTATGCTTGAAATGTGTTGAACTTGATAGGTTGTAATGGTGAAGATATGTGGAATTGGAGCTGGGTACGTGGGGGGTCCTACAATGGCTGTGATTGCCCTGAAATGTCCGTCGATTGAAGTGGCTGTGGTTGACATATCCGAGTCTCGCATATCAGCCTGGAATAGCAAGAAACTCCCTTTTTATGAGCCTGGCCTAGAAGAAGTAGTGAATCAGTGTAGAGGAAAGAATCTCCTCTTCAGCACCGATGTGGAAAAGCACGTTTATGAAGCAGACATAATCTTTGTTTCAGTTAACACCCCCACAAAAATCAAAGGAATCGGAGCTGGTAAGGCTGCAGACTTAACTTATTGGGAAAGTGCGGCTAGGATGATAGCTGATGTTTCCAACTCTGATAAGATTGTTGTCGAGAAATCCACTGTCCCAGTGAGAACAGCTGAGGCAATTGGGAAAATCCTAAGTCAAAACAGTAAAAGCAAGGGAATCAAGTACCAAATTCTGTCAAATCCTGAGTTTCTCTCAGAGGGAACAGCTATTCAAGACCTTCTGAAACCTGACCGGGTTCTTATTGGAGGGAACCAAGACCCTCAAGGTTTAGATGCAATCCAAAAGTTGAAGGACATATACGCTTATTGGGTGCCTCAAGACAGAATCATAACAACAAATTTGTGGTCGGCAGAACTGTCCAAGTTAGCTGACAATGCCTTCTTAGCTCAAAGGATTTCATCTATCAATGCTATGTCTGCTTTATGTGAAGCCACAGGGGCCGAAGTCTCACAAGTTTCTCTTGCTCTCGGCAAAAACACCAAAATTGGGCCAAAGTTTCTCAATGCCAGTGTTGGTTTTGGTGGTTCTTGCTTTCAAAAGGACATACTGAACTTGGTGTACATATGTGAGAGCAACGGCCTCACCGAAGTGGGAAATTACTGGAAAGAAGTGATCAAGGTGAATGAGTACCAAAAGAGTAGGTTTGTGCACAGGGTTGTGACTTCAATGTTCAACACAGTTTCTGGTAAGAAGATTGCAATTCTGGGGTTTGCCTTCAAGAAGGACACGAGTGACACAAGGAAAAGTCCTGCAATTGATGTTTGCAAAGGTCTTTTGGGAGATAATGCGTGTTTGAGCATCTATGATCCACGCGTTACTGAGAATCAGATTGAAAAGGATCTGTGTATGGATGGTGTTGAATGGGAGCACCCAATGGTTAATGTTGTTGGAGATGCTTATGAGGCAACTAGAGATGCTCATGGACTATGCATTCTTACAGAGTGGGATGAGTTCAAGACAATTGACTATCAAAGAGTGTACCAGAAAATGGAGAAACCAGCTTTTGTGTTTGATGGTAGAAACATCTTGGATGTTCACAAGTTAAGGGAAATTGGATTCATTGTTTACTCAATTGGGAAGCCTTTAGACCAATGGCTCATGAACATCAACATCATGAATTGAGCGATACCATGTTGTCTTTTCTCTCATTTCATCATTTCATGCTTTTTTTTTCCTTATATGTTATGTAAGATATGAAATGTTTCTGTCTTCTTCAGTGTTGCAGAATATTTTTTATACTTAACTAAGAATATCAAGGGGATTTCGTTTCTACTTTATTAACTATTCTTATTATCTTTTAACCAGATTGAATGTTTATACTTTTAAGAAATATAATATACAAATACACTAACACTACCATTAAATTAAAATCAATATTTTTTAAATTGGTAATAATTATACTGATATCGATTAACAATGTTAAAAAGTTTACTTTTATAAATTATAATATCTTTCCATTACACTAGATTTAAATAAATTTTTAGTCCTCATAAATTTATGAGTTTTGTTGATGTTCCTCAATAAAAAAAAATTATTTTCATAATCATTCCGTAAACAGTAAGTCTTCCTTATTTGACGTATTAGTGATTTAATAGAACTTATTGGTGTATTATTATTATTATTATTATTATTATTATTATTATTATTATTATATTACTTAATTTTTGTCTGTACTACATTTTTAGATTTTGCTTTTGGTATTAAAGTGATTAGTTTCAAAAGAAGTATTATATGAAAACGAAAAAGTATTTATTTATTGAAATAAAAAGATAAACTATGTCCTTATTTATTATGTTTCAACGATATTGAATGTTTATATTCTTTTTTATAAGAATAACACTTTGTAAATACATTCACATGGTCACTTAATTATAATTTTATATTGTTAAAAAAAAATACTTTCACAATGTAAGACTTATTTCTTCTTAATTAGATCGCACTATTGAAATAAGAATTAAGTAAAAATTTTAATTAAATAATAAATAAATCTGAATGTTGAAAACTCATATGACAAGCATTTCATGCTTTCAAAGAAATTAAAAATATTAAATTTGAATTATTTTTAATTAAAATTCCTTTTCTAAAGAAAAGACAAGAATAGTAGTGACTTTAATTCCTTGTACATCTTTAATTGTTTTGAATAAACATAGGTAAATAATTAGTGTGATGCTTGAAGTGTGAGGCAAGGTTATTGTTTGGTGCAGAAGAAGCAAAACAAGTGGGATCCAATAATCACTTTTTTACATATGCAGAATCTGATTTTCCTTCCATGCTACTGCTGCTACCTATATATACCTATAATGTCATGTGTGAACATAACTCCCCCTAACAAAACAAAAGTTAAGAATCGATTGTCGTTTGAAAATCAGAGACTATGCTTCTCAACTCAGTAACCGATTCAACTTTCTTTTTTCACTCCCCGGATAATCTGCCTTCAAAATCATAGTTAGTAAAGGTATGACATCTACTTCTTTTTCTTAAGTGGTAATCCATTTTTCATTTGTCATTTTAATTAAGATAATCAAATATTACAGGTGGTAATTAATTATTTCAATATATTTTTAAAATAATGTTTTATTCTTAAGCTCTCTTTAGCTTTTTGTGATCTTGACAAAGTTAAGTGTAAAATTCAATTACAAAAAGCTTTTATTAAATAACAGTTTTTCTAATCTTCAAATTTAAGCCTAAGTTCATCATCAAAAATCTTTTAACTTCAATTTAATAATAAATAGTTAGTTTTTAACGAGTTACATACATGTCTTATAACATATATATCTTACCCCATCATGATAAAATTATATATTTTGACATCTTTGATCTCATCATTTTTATAACTTAATCCTTTCTAAATTTTGATTATTGTGTAAAACATATTTTTGTTAACTCTTGACTTCACAATGATTTTTGATCTTGTGAATAATTTCTTCCTACTTTTTTATTTTTCAACACTTTTATATGATTTTATTTAGTAGTAAACACTTTGAATTAATAAATTATTAAAATGTAATTTTTTTTATTGATATGTAAATCATCTCTTTAGAGGAAGCGTATAAAAAAGTTATGTTGTCATCACTTTTATTGGATACTTTTTTGCCATAAGTGTTTATGATTGCATAATAACATGGCTTTCTAGAATTTATATATTTTCACAGGTTTTTCTTTTAAAACCAAAACATAAAAAGTTAGACAGTGTTATTACATTTTTCGTGTACACTAAGTATAATGAACTATAAACCAATTCATGTAATAAATTAAAATATCATTTTTAATTTAAAATCTTAAAAATAAATTTATATTTTTTTTTCTTATATGTTATTTATTTTTCTTATTTTAACGTGAGTCTGGAAACTTTAAACTTGTAGCTCGCATTTGAATCACATGTTACACACCTATTTTTTTCATTCTAGGAAAGAATTTCAATACTCTTGGATTTGTTAACTTGATATTCTATTTTCACCATCTTTTTTCTTTTTTTTATTTACGGGTTAAGTTCATTTGTTTTGTCCTGCTATTTTTGTGGAAACAAGGCTATTGAGTACTTTGTATTTCCTTATCTTCATATTTGTCTTACATTCAATGAATTATGCTCCTATGTTTTTTGTTTCTTTTGCTTTGGCCAAGGATTTGTAAAATAAAATTTGGACCTTAGAAAATGGGTTAAATGTCTAATTCAACTCTACAAAACCGGCTTGCCGAGGTATACACATCTCGTGCGTGATAGTAGAAATTGGGTGCTCCAATAGCGGCTCGACAACGGGTGAAAACAGAAATACCCACTTAGAACTCGCTAGGATAGGCTCTAACCATGACTCTGATACCATGTTAGAAATTGGGTTTTTAATGCCCAACTCAACCCTACAAAACTGGTTTGTAAGGTGAGGTTTGCACCTCACTTATATATATATATATATATATATATATATATATATATATATATATATATATATAAATTGACTTTATCTCTAGTCGATCTAGGACTTCCAACACCTCATTTATATATTATAAATTGGTTTTATCTAAATGTATTTCTAACAAAAGTAAAATTTTATGACACGTCCTACAGTGAGAAAAAAAAGAAGAAAAAACACGCTTTAAGATGCAGTAAGTTGATGACAACTTTTCTGGAGAAGAAGAATGCATGTAGAGCTGTCAAAACGGGCAACCCGCCGACCGGGCCCGGCCCACCACGGGTTGGTCACTTAGTAAGCCAACCTAATCCGGCTCATTTATTAGCGAGCCAAAAAAATTTGAACCTGGCCCGGTGAGTAAAGGAGTTGGCTCACTGACTCACTTAATTTTTTTTTAAATAAAAAAAAATTACAAACTTTCTATAATTCAAATCTAAACAAATTTCACTCCCAAATTTCATTTCCAGATGAGTGTTTAATTAATTTTGATAACAGGGAACTTAAATAATTTTTTCAAGCAAAAAAAATAAATAAATATCTTTTTATAAAATTAAAATTAAAATTTAATAAAATAAAGTTAGGTAAGAGGGTTGGTGGGTCAACCCGGCCCACACGGATTTAACCTGCATGAATCGGATTTAAATGAGCCGGGTTAAAATCTGATCCACATAAAAAAAATACAATTTTTTCAAACCTGACCCGACCTAAATCGATGATGAGCCAGATTAGCTTGACCCGTTTTCACATCTCTAAGCTCTAAATGCATGTGATGTAACGTGTTTTGCGATCTATGAAATATCACACTTGTTACTTTTCACTGCTGCTCATTTATTTCTAAAATCTTTATAATATATTTCTTCATCATGTTCATAACAATTGAAAAACATGGTCATGCTTTCAAATAAATCTATATATTCACTAACTCCCAATTTCTGAGTTTTTTTATATGTAGATGTCACAAAACAATAAAATAACACTTTCAATCAAATAAAATCTCTCTCCACTTGTAACAATTGTAAAGAATATCAACAAGGTAAATGGTTAATCAAGTAATTAAAAGGACATTAATATCAACATCAAATTAAAGTTAGAGTGAAAGTTGAAGGTAAATCGTACTAAATAAACCCTAAAGTATGGCAAATGAATTGATTTTTTTTCTTTCTGAGTGTTAAATATAAAAAGACGACATTTTAGTTGCAAGGAAATAATATGTTAATTAAGTTATTATTAAGATAGGGAAAAGGTAGAGAAAAAAAGGGTTAATTTTTAAATATATAATACCAATTAGTTATGATTAAAACAATAAATTTAAGTTTAAAAAACTTTAAAGTAATTGGTTTGTTGGTATTTTTTTTTATATTAATTTTTATTTGAAGCGAGACTCACTCGTACTATTGTTTCTAACGAAATATAAAAATTTATCATTATATAACCTTATTGACATTAATAAAAAATAAAATATCACATATATCAACAAAATATTAAAAGGGAAAAATAGATTTATAATTAAATGGAGTGTAGCCACAGGAATGAAGATACAAAAGAAAAAGATGAGTTAAGAAAAAAAGTGAAGGATTCCATTAAAATTTGATACTTACGATAAATTGATGATGATGAAGATGAGGTAATGAATTGAGCCATTAAATAATTAACATAGGAATTGAGGTTTGTTGCAGAGTGCGATTCATCTTCCTCTCCGTAGAACTTTTAAGGTAAGAATTCCTAGTGGAACAGTTTTCCCTAACATTTTCGAATGTTGTCTGGTTGTAGTTAACTTGGCGCAGGACATTTTGCTTTGTTTGCACTTTGAACCCAAAATACAAAGGTAGAAACGTGATGATGGTGGTTTTCTACACCAAGTCTCACTTTTCATATAAAAGCACAGGTATGGTGTGGTCCCACATTATCACAAAACTTATTTTATTACTCAGACAAAACTCCCTTTTCTTACATGTAAATTTAATAATTCTTTTTGAGTATCCCCAAAGCATTTCTGGTGATGACTTCCTCTCTATAACACATGCACCTTTTAGCTTCAATGAAGCAACACATGCACCTTTTAGCTACACCTTCTATATAGAAAAAAAAAAAGAGGCTCTTATAAGTCTATTCATCAGCCATTGTAGATATTTTTTTCTATTTATCTCTGTGAGGGGGTAATACTCATTTTTTTAACTGAACTTTTCTAAAAAAATACAAGCTTGGGGCTTGATTAATGCCTACCCTGCTTACAGCAAATCAGTATCTGCTACTATCTAATCACCCACCAAAGGAAAAGAAAGTTCTACTTTCTGATCATTTTTGTAACATCAATCACTAATGTTTCGGCCACATCTAAACGGACCAATAGAAAATTGAAACCTTAACAAAGTGGCTAAGACATCTATTACATCTTCAACTAACCTCTGTCTAATTTTTTACAATTCTTCTTCTGATAATTACACGAAGAGGGTGTCTGCAAAAAGCAGCTTGAAAGCTTAGAAATCAAGTGCTTGTTTGTTAGCAATTATGTGCATTGAATTCACCTACATATGTAGGCCATTCAGAATCATTTGAGCTTTCATTTTGTACATTATCAAACTTCATCAAGAGCAGTATGCGACATGAATGAAGGTAATTTCTCCAAAAGCAACTTTAGGGTGGTTAGGAATTAAGACTAACAACAACTAGATCTATAATTAAAGAAAAGGTAGAGCTTGTGGAAGAGCTAAGCAAAACTAAGCTCTGTTGTCTAAACACTAAAGCACGTGTATGCCTCACCTCAATCAACTGCCACCGACACTGTTTCCAGAACTTGATCACGGATATAGCTACCCTTTTGAATGGTTAATCTAGCACAAACCTTAAGAAAAGCATCTCACACCGCATATGCTACTACATTCTCTAGAGTGGAACACAAGTAGTGTGACTAGTCACTAACCAGTGAGTGTTCAATTCTCTTTCTGCTAATTCTCTTACTTTCAAGACCATAAGTATCTTTTATCATAGACAAGACTAACATAAGTCTGATAAAACACTCTTTCAATACATTCAACATATAGATACTAATATATAGTTCGGTAATGATTCGATAGTAAGTGAGACAACAGAGACAATAATCAATAAATTTTGTTAAAATAGACTATCGTTCGTGACTTTAATATCATGTTAATAAATAGATTTTTAAACTTAATCTAATATAATTAGCTTATAAGATAAAGTTTGCAACCTATTTCACTTGTTAAAGGTGTCCACATGTTTGGTGGTTATATTTGTTAATTCTGTTATGAGTTTAGCAAAGGCAAAAATCTTCCCCCAGAAGTGAAGGTTGTTTGGGGGGCATGGAGAGATTGACAGATCCCAGATGCTTTAATGAGGGCCAAAAGAGACAAGTCTGCTGTGTGAATTCTCTGCGTTGTACTCTATTATATACCAGTTAGTACAGAGAAGTTCAACCACATCGAAGCAAACTATATGCTCAGCTGTATTCTCGTTAAATATTTATTTTGGCCCATCAATTTTTCTTCTGTGGACCCAAAAATTTTGCATCTGCCTCTGAGTTTGTTAAATTTTTATGCTTAAAATTTCTTCTAGTACACCAGCTCATGTACTCAGTATTTAGTACCGTTCAATGCAGCGTTACTTTTAACGACTCGTGCTCTCCAAATTTAAGTTTTCACGTGCGCCACCATCATGATGTAAATCCATTATCCATCTACTTCCATTTTTTAAAGGAAAAAAAGTGATGACATGACAACGGAAGTTCCATTCTGTTGGCCTTTTCTCATCAAATTACTCAATTTTCTCACAAGTCTATACACAGTTTCTTCTTTCAGATTAGTATATACATAAAAGGGCATACACATAAATAGCATATTTTTGATAGAGGCTAAAAAATGTGGGGAGTGTACATCGAGTGAAGGTGTGGTAGCTGGTGCTAGGCACACCGCATGCATTATGTGCATGCACATGTTACCTAAATAGAAAATTAACAGGGAGGGATAGAAAGTCCAATCATATAGTATATTTATTATTTTGAAACATCATATTCTAATGCTACCCTTTTGCATATGAAGCTTCTTCTTCTGTGTGTGTGGATCAGCCATTAGAACAACGAAAGTATGGACAAATACAGCGAACGAGAATACTAAGTTGCCGGCAAAAGGAGGCACAAAATGAAGTAATTACAGTGAAGTTGTTTGAGTGGTAATAAGACAATGATGTTAATGAAGGTGGCCGGCTTGAAAAATGAAAAATTGCCGGCACTTACTTGGGTCTTGACCCTTTTAAAGGTAGCCTTGGTGGCCAATGTTTGAGCATATAATAGTGAGAAAATTAGGAGGAAATAAGATCCAATGCACCCTTTGTCTTAAAATAACAAGGTACTCACAAGTCACGATGCTAGACAGCTTGTACTACTTCTTTATTCAACTTCTCTTAATGAATTAACCTTGCCTAATCTTATTCAGATACCCTTTTCTAATTAATTCAACTCTTGCTAATCACATCTACATCTACTTTTCTTATATAATATTTTTTTATTTCAACATTTCATCTCCCTTCTCTCTATTGGATATATTAGGTTAGGTCATATACTGTATGTGCATGAAATTTAGTACACATGGCTTTTCAAAATATATAAGATATGTTATATACAGAAAGTTTTGTTATTTTATTTTATTTTTATACTTTTTAATAGAATATAAAATATTTCAAATATTTTAACTTTGATTTTCTAAATTTAAATAATAAATAGAAATATAATTTAAATAAAAAATATTAAGCAAATATTCTCCCTCACACACTTCTACAATGGAGATTGAGTTTCTATATATGGATGTCTATTTTAACTAAAAGGAAGTGATGGTATCAAGATTTTGACAATAAGATATTCTTCTTTGTTACTCTGAAATCCAACACCATATCCTTTAGGTAAGAAAATGCATTGGATTTTACATTCATTTGTGTTAATTATGAGACAATTTTTTAAAAGTTATGCATTTTTCTTGTCATGTAACTGCTTAAAATATAGAATTTAATGATCATATGTAAAAAAACTAGCAAAAAAATAATTTTTTTATTGTTATACAGAGCTTATTTGAACGGTCCTGTTTGAATCCCGACACGACAAAAAGTACCAATTTTTTTTCTTTGATTTCTTAAATTTTTTATATAAGCATTTATTGATTTCTGAATTTTAATACTTCACCGTATTTTTTTTTTAAATAATTCTTACATATTTATTTTATTTTTAAAATGATTTTATTCATTGTGAAATCTTAGTTTGACATAGAGAATTTAAATATTATATGTTTTATTTGTAAACGTTCATCACTTAAAATAAAAGCATATCATTAAAATGAATAAACAATACAGTTAAAATAAACGTACATTTTGAAATTTAAAATATTGTTTATCCCTTATATTTAATATATATATATATATATATATATATGGGTTTGTTAACGCGCGTACGTCTATTTTTTCAGATGGTACATTTTAACAATGTGTATCGAGTTTTGGTAGAAAAAAATAACCTCATATATTATGGATTCTACGTTTTAAAGTCAAGTATTTAAATAATTTTCATTCTCAAAACTAAAAAAAAAAAACAAGAAACCTCCTAAACCCTTACTCACCTCTCTCATTCTTCTCAACCCTTTCTCTTTGATCTCTTTCATTCCAACTTTTTCTCTCTCATATGTATTGTAGCCTCAATTGAAAAAAATAAAAAACACTGGCGGTTAAACAATTTCTTACAAAAAATGATTTTATAATGAGTTTTCATTTTATAATTTTTGTCTTATCTAATTTTTACGAGCATAATGACATATGAAGGAATTGGTAATTCGTTTGAAAAAAAATCAAAAACACTCGCTGATAAACCATTTCTTACAAAAAATGATTTTATAATGAGTTTTTATTTTATAATTTTTGTCTTATCTAATTTTATCTAATTTTTCACAAGCATAATGACATCAAAGCATAATGACATCAAAGGAATTGGTAATTGGTCTGGAAAAAATCAGAAACACTCCTTATTAAACAATTTCTTAAAAAAAGTGATTTTATAATGAGTTTTTATTTTATAATTTTTGTCTTATCTAATTTTATCTAATTTTCACAAGTATAATGACATCAGAAGGAATTGATAGTTGGCCTGGAGGTTTTTTAAGAGATGATGATTCAACATCTGCAGATGATGAAATTAGAGAGGTTAGTGAAGATGATGAAATTGAAAAGATCTTGAATGAACCTTGTCTGAAGGCGAATATTCCAATGACTCAACTCGTTAAAAGGTAAATTGTTTAACGACGAGTATTTATGATTTGTTTTTTTTTTCAGTTGGATTTACCATAGGATGATAGAGAAAATGTTGGAGTGAGAGAGATGAAAGAGAAAATGTTGAGAGGAATGAAGGAGGTGAGTAAGGGTTTGGGGGGTTTTGTTTTTATTTTTTTTTTAGTTTTGAGAATGAAAATTATTCAAATACCCTTCACTTTAAAACTTAAAATCCATAATATATAGGTTATTTTTGTCTACTAAAACCGGAACAAATATATATATAAAATAAAGATATTGTTCTTAAAATTAATATTTTAAAATGGAAGTACTTTTATATTAAAAAACTTGAAACGTTTCAAATGCATAAATTAATGTTTTTATGTCTTTTTTATCTCTAACATAAATATATGTTGAATAAAAATTAACGAAAAATTGTTTCTATTTTGCCAAACAAATTTTTAACTTAAAAGGAATTCTAAAACAAAATTAAATAAAAAATTTCAGCTCATCTCAACTTCATTTTTGAAACTTTATTTTCACTTTAACTTGTAAAAATATCTTTTAAGTGACAAAATGAAGTTAGACCAACACGGTGTAAGATTTTATTTCCTTTTATACGTGTAGCTATGATTTCCGTTCTAACGTTGTTTAAATATAAATTATTATATATGATAAAATTGTTGATTTCTTCTATTTTTTTTTATTGGACATGTCTGCAGAAAGCATTATGAAAATGCTTATTCTTCAACAGTACTGAGAATTTCAGTCTTAACTTTTTGTTATTTTAAATTTATAAGAATCGAGCAAAAAATATCATTAAAGAATTGACAACAGTTTATACTTACTATTGTTTCAGATTAACTCTTTAATTGTAAAAGTCTGAGCGTATATATATATATATATATATATATAACATATAAATTTATGCGATGTTTTAATGACAGTAAATGTATATTTGACCTAGCTTTCACAGTTTTCACCTGCAATGTGGGTTCTCTGTTGTACTATTACGTGTATGAATATAAAGCTGTGAACTTAATAACAGAAAGAAGAATCTGAATACTGCATTTGGTAAATTTGAGTGCTAAGAGAAATTTATTACACAGTTGCGACATAATAGAAAAAACGCATCACTGGTTTTCAGGGGGTGTGGGTGGGGACATACCACAAATTTTATCCATTGAAAATACTTGAAATGACAACGACCCAAAATTATATGATTTTAATCATTTATGTGTAACGTCAATATTGGAAATTGATCCTTCACCAAATTATCATTTTTCTCATACTTTTAATTAAGGGTTTGTACGTGTGATATGAAAGAAAATTCAAAAACAGGGAAACACCCAGACCCAACATGTTTGCCTTAAACTTAATTACAAGGCCGAATTAGCATTGCTTTACTAATACAAACTATGCCTTACAATTTTTATCCAACTTCTTACTCTTAAATGCTTTTCATAGTCCACCTAACCAATTTATACAATTAGCTGTATTTTTGTTGTCCTTAAAGAAAAAAATATCACATTATAAGTAATAATTTCTCATCCTATATATGTGAAAAGAAATGATATTAAGTAGAGAAAGATTTAATATTTAAGAGAAGGTGCATGCTCAGCGACTAAGGGGAAAAAGAAGTTGAAAAGTAGAAGAAACTCACATAAGCAAAGGACACTTAAGAGAGTTTTGGTTGACGAAAATGCCCTCAAAACGTGCCAAAGAGAGAATCAGGAAACAGTGGGCATAGGAGCAGGCTTTGCATGGGCCCCACTTGAAAATCTTTTCTAATCACTCAAATAAAAACCATTCACTAATAGAAAGTCCAAAGAATAACGGCCGGAGGATGGAACCTTTCACTTCAAGTGTGAGAAAGTGAGTGGTGGAAATAGCAATAACCATTTCCTTAATAGCAAGACAAAGGAAGGAATAGTTGGGGTTCCAGTTAGTTTTCGTAGGTTCCTCCTCTCCTGTTCTATGCTGACGTGGACACATCTTACACCGTTCGATTAGGAGTGGATTAGTATCCTCAGTTGAGTACACGTGCTGCTATCCTCTCTCTCTCTTCACTCCCTCTTTTTTATCTTTGCTTCCATGCATGGATTTCTCCTCCAAATATAGTCAAGTAGACACAAGAGAGAGAAATCATCTCTCTCCCTATTTTTCTCCTCTCTTCCCTTCTTCTTCTTCTTCTTCGCCATCATTGCCAACAAAGGTAACCACACCTCTTTCAAGTTTTCATTTTTTCTTCCAAACTCAACTAACCATAATCCTGCTTCTTCTACTTTTCTTTCCTTTCCTTCACTTCTCATTCTACATCTCTTCCTTTTTCCTCTTTTTCTTCCTTAGATTTCCAAATTTTGTGGGAAACCCGAGAACTTCAGTGCAAAAGGGTACCCTGATGCAGCTTTTCGCACTTTCACATCAATAATCTGATCTGGGTCTCTTCAGTTGTACTTTTCTTCTTCTCTGATTCGCGTCACGAGATCGATGAATTCAGCATTCCTGGACACTCTCTGATTCGGCCTCCAATCAACGGCCAACCCTTTTGCTTCACTGATCCGTGACCGAATTCAATGGAAGGAGATCAAATTCAAGAATTCAAACACGCGTGCAAGTTCTGCGGTAAGTGCTTCCCTTGTGGCAGATCCTTGGGGGGCCACATGAGGTCTCATATCACCAACTTGTCGTCGGAGGAAAAAGAAAAGCTTCCGACGAGGAAGCTTTTTTCGTCGTCTCTCAACAATGATGGAGACAAAGATTCCGAAGCTGCTGCAACCAACGCTGGCTATGGCCTCCGAGAGAACCCCAAGAAGACTTGGAGAATCTCGGATCATTCGAGCGAAGACGCTTTGGTGTTTGACAAGTTCTGCAAAGAGTGTGGCAAAGCGTTCCACTCTTGGAAGGCCTTGTTTGGTCACATGAAATGCCACTCCGAGAAAGAAAGAGCTTCTGACAGCTTGGAAGATCAAGATTCGTGGACTAATGCTAAGGTGGTCATGGATAGTCAGTCTGATAACGAAGCAACTGCTCCAAATAAGAGAAGAAGGTCCAAGAGAAGAACGAGGTACACGGTTGCTTCTGCCGCAGCAACTTCTTCGGTTGTGTCTTTTGCCAATCCTTCCTCTTCTATCTCTGAGGTTGAGCAGGAGCAAGAAGAGGTTGCTATGAGCTTGATGATGCTCAGTAGGGATGCGAGTCCTTGGAGTGGTCCTCATTCTGTTGCCGAATCCTCTGACAACAACTCTGCTTATTTCGAAGCTCGATCTTCGGTTCGAACTAATCTGGTTGCCAAATTTGATGGCAGCACTAACTTCACGCCTAACACGGCAAGAATGATCAAGCAAAGTGATAATAAGTGGGAGGTTGGGAATTCGGAAAATCCCAACTCAATCAGAGGAAAGAGTTCGCAGCGTTTGACTACTACTGCTGCTACTGTGGAGACTACTGAAAATGGATTTGGAGCGAACAAAAGCGGAGTTTCTCGTAAAGGGTATGAAAAGGTCAACAACTATGAGCTTCAGTATGGGTCTGCATTGGAGGATTCAGAAGGGGAACGTGGGAGGAGCAGAGTCAATGAACCAGAATCAATTTTATCAAAGTCCGCTGCTACCGGCAACAAGTACAATTCGATCAAGACAAAGCTTCTCGGCTCTGAATTGAAGTCAAACAAGAACTGGGTGGACAAGGCTTCAGAACCTGAATCAAGCAAGAACTCTCACAAGAGAGGCAAGTTTGAGTGTACCACTTGCAATAAAACCTTCCACTCATACCAAGCTCTTGGAGGCCATAGAGCTAGCCACAAGAAGATCAAGGGATGCTTTGCTTCGAAAAATGAGAGCAGCGAAAACAGCATTGAAACTGATCTCTCTCCTGATCCAATAACAACCGAACACAAGCTCGTGAACAACACTGACCGTGAGTATCTTGGGGAACACCAACAGGGTGCTGGTTTTCATGATGAGGTGGAAACAGTTACCGAGTCCAAGAAGAGCAAGGGACACGAGTGCCCAATTTGCCTCAAAGTTTTTCCATCAGGCCAAGCCTTGGGTGGCCACAAGAGATCTCATATGACTGCTGGGTCTGAGAGTAGAAACTTTCAAACAGTTGTACTTCAGGAACCAGTGGCAGAAATCAGGGACTTCCTTGATCTTAATCTTCCTGCTGCTACTGAGGAAGAAAGCAATAGTCATGCTGACTCTAACAGACCCTGGTGGGTAGTACAAGACAACCACAAGCAGGAGGCACTGGTAGGCCTGATCTTATAGCCAAAGATGACATAGTTTATTCCATCAGTGCTGCTACTTCAGAGTGAAGATTCAAACTGTATAGAGATGTTTCTGCATTCATTTCATTAATTCTTTACAGGATATGCTTCTTCTTCTTCTTCTTCTTCAGGGTATTTCTATTTTTGTTCAGTTTTTTCAATTAGCTCATAACACATGTTTTCTTCCTCTTTTGGTTTTTTTTATTTTCTGTGTGCCATATGTTATTGGTAGAATAATTTTCAGTTCAGAAAAGTTCAAGCTCACTGTTTTGGTTCTTTTTGAAAGTTGAAGAATTCTAACTGATATCTGTGGTACTGTGCCACATAATGGTACTTTTTTTTTTTCACTCAGTGCATTTGAGAGATGTATGTAGTTAATTATATAATGATAAACTGGGAAGGTGACATGTTTGTGGGGTAATTATTTTTCTTTGCATCAAAGAGAAATGAATGAGGTGTTGAAAAAATGGGATAGGTAGCCCAAGGCATTACACATGAAGAGATAGAAAGGTAGATTTTATAATACACATAAAGAAGACATGTGAGCACAAGGTGGTTGTTTAGTCACCTACCATAAAACCTGACCACCCATCTGTTGTTTCCTTCTCTTTCTTGGCACACAAGTGGTGTGCTAATAAATCCTTCTCACTAATCACTATGTACACTCAGTAGCAAAAATCATAATAATTCATCAAGGGAGTGAGGGAGATGGCTGGACCACTACTATGCAACAAACTCAAATTACAACGCCACAAACTTGACGCAAAGTGCAGCTCTCTCTACCTAGCTTACTAAAAAATTCAACCAAGTGGTTAAAGAACACTCTCTTTTCTAGTAGAATCACCTCAAATTTCTTGCATTTTGGTCATGGAATGTGTAAATAAAATGGGAATTTAACCATAATAAATTTTAGATCCGATGCTGGCACCAATTAATATGGATTAATTGCTAGCATTATCAGTATGTGTCACGCGCATGTAACTATTTTGTAAACGGTCTTCTTTGGCAACAACATAGCGTTTGGTCACTTGCACTGTATGGCGGAATTCCTCTGTTTGCTCGGTCTCGGTATCTGCCACATGATTCTGATACTGTTTTGTCAACTATTGCTAACAGACTGAAAGGAAAGCTCAGCGATCTCAACAGTGCAAGTTTGGTTCTTAGGTACAGCAACTCTAATGGAGTTGCTCTTGTTTTAAACTTAAAAAAGCATTGCAGCACATTTCTTCATACCAGGAAAGATTGTTTATGAATAAAAAGTTAATATTTTAATAATTGAACAAAATTAATTACGTTTAAATAATATATACAAACAAGGACTGTTGAAGGAATGTATTATTGGAGTAAAATGTCTCTATATTACTTCAATTTGTGACATAAGTACTCTTATAAAGTAAAGTAGTCATCAAAAAAAGTGAACTTTAAAAGATAAAATAATGGGTATAAAAAAAATTTACCATCAAAGTGACGTGACTCTTTTATAAATATAAGAAAAAAACTATTTTTTAAACACTAAAAATATCACTTCACAACCCACTTTCAAAAGTTATTAAAAAAATAAATTTTTATATTCATAAAAAAATTGAAGAGTAAAATAGTATATATAAATTATGTGTAAAAGCTTTATTGGATGTTAGAATATAAGTGTCCTGTAAAGATATGCTTACATATTTATCTTTCTATCTGTTCTAGTGTAGATTAGGTAGTATTATCATAGTGGTAAATTAAAAAAGTTAGTATGACATTTACTAAATAAAATTTGCTAATGACAGTTGTTTATTTTTTAAATCAAAGTCTTTCAGAAGTCATTTGGCTTGCTCTTGTTTGGCTTTGACTTCTACGAAATGAGTAAAAATAAAATAAATAATTTAATCTGTCAACAACTACTTATTTTGTTCTCCTTAAAACTAGTTATCTGGCAAAAAAAAAAATCTTGAATCATTATCCTCGCAATAATAGTTAAAAAGTAATATAAAGAAAACTATTTACTAAATCCGTATATTTTTATTTTTAACATTAAGTATTATATTTTTAATATTTTTTAACCAATATATAAATAACTGACGTCATATAGGGTTTTACACGGAGATTAAGAAAGTCGGTCCAGATTCTCAATTTTAGAATAAAACGGGGTTACTTATAATACATCTCTCCATTTTATCAATAATATTTCATTTCCAATTGAACAAAATTAACTAATATTTTTTGTTTTGAAAATAATAACTAATTAGTGAAAAATAAAAAACATTTTAAAGTGAATTATTTTGAAAATGAGGGAATAATATATATGAAGAAAGTACAGTTCCACTTTATAAATTTGAATGTGCAATTGGCATAACTACGATTAAACTTGAAATTAAAGAAAAAAATCACGTCTGAAAGAAAGTTTGACAGTATTAAATTGTTGTATACACGTAGGAGCCTTACATCAGCCAAACTGGCTTAAGGGAAAACATAAAAGTCATTTGAAAATAAAAAAGATAAAAGTTAGTTTTGGATGGAGAAGAGCTAAAATACTTGCCACTTGGTCAACTTAGTTTATAGAGTCAATGGGATTCGTTTGGAAGTTTGATTCCTGAGAACATCATTAGTGGCAATTTTTAATAATATCATTAAGGTTTAACTAGTAATCAAAATTAAGGTTAAGATCAGATGCAGTCTTGATCACACGCTGTGGTAGGTGTCGTGAAAATAAACAACAAATGATTAGTTCAGCTTTTATTGGATCTTGAGTTTTCCATTTCTATTAGTTTATTAAGGGTCACAAAAATTGAGAGAGAGAAAAGTCTGAGCTAAAACTCTACAATATGTGCTGTTGATCATTAAAAACATTTTCTTCAGCTTGCTTCGGATTCTATTTCTGTCTCAACAATGTTGTTTTATTATCCTAAAACAACGTCATCATTCGCCAATGAAATTATTCTCCACCCTGTATGATCATTTTGTTAAAGATTATAATGAAATATAGAAAATTCACCCAGCAGAAAAACTACTGAGGGTTTTTTAATGTAGAAGAATTGTTAAATCATTAAAGCAGCTTATGTAATTGGTTATTGTAAATTTGTAATGCCATTCCCGAGTGATGTTTGACAAAAACAAAAGTGGGTTATTGAAAGGTGATGAATGTCATGGCTACATTCTGGTCAATGTTAGTTTCCATGACATGGTACCTACACCTAACAGGGACAACAACAGAACTACGTTGTCATTTCCCACCCTGATGAAGTACTTATAAAAGTATGATTTATGTCTAATTAACGGAAAGCATGTACAATAGTTTTTCTATTTCTTTCCTTCGAAATACCTACATCAATTAGAGATAAGATCAATTTATATATATAAATAAAATATAAATTATCTTATTTTATTTTATAAGTATAAGATTAAATTAAGATCAAAATTCACAGAAACAACATTATTTCATCCATCTTCGTTAAGTGATTTGGGTAATTTGATCATGCATAAACTAATTTCTTGTATTCCACTTCCGACTTATATATCAAAATCTATTTTGTGAAATTCAAAGTAGTGGGACAGTAGGCTATTATGCCTAAAAAAATGGTTGGGAGATATATGATTAATTATCCATTAAAATTCAAAGCAATCAATGGATAAAAATTACTACATTTTAAAGCAATAATCTTTATTATCACGTGGCTTCCATTTTCAAGAATTTATTATCTGATAATTTAATTCTATTGTCCAAGTGGGGGAAACTTTCAGCTAAAAAGAAAAGAAAAATGCTAAAAGGTGAATTAAACCAACTTAGACCTACACCGTGCTTAGCTTAGCTTAAACCACGTTTAATTATGGACCACTTTCTCTGGATTTTTGTAATTTAAGCCCAATGCTTTAGGATCTATTTAGGTTGGGGTGGGTTAAGAAATTGGAACCGGGGTGTGTATATTAATTAGGTGGTTCAACATGGAAAGTAGGGGTAAAAATTTATTCCTTAACATTCCTTCAGTGGAAGGAAAGGTATAATTAAAAAATAAATAAATATCAGGGTAATATTTCCCTTCACGTCTCTTTGGTCGTTTTAACTTTTTTTTTTTAAATAATTCGTGTTTCTAAAATATAAAACTCTAATTAACATTTTTCTTTTCAAATATGTTTTATTTAATACTCATTATTAGTTCTGTATGCATTAAGGATCAAGGAATTAAATAAATATATTTTTTTATTAAATATAGTAATTTTTACTTTCATTAAATGTTTATTAATTTATGTGCTTATCCTTAAACAGTTAAAGCTGTGCAAAGGAGGTGGGATTTATATATTCTTTTACATTTTCTTTCTATTTATTTTATTCAAATGAAAATGATTTTAACATTTTAAATTATATAAATCTATTCTTTTTCACGAAATACTTTAGTAAATTATCAAAAATAATTATGAAAAGGTATTGTAAAATTGAATAAATTGGATTTTGTTGAAATTGATTTTCTATAATAAATTGATTTTCTATAATGAAAAGATGAATCACTATTTACAATAAGATTCAACCACTTCGTTTTTTTTTTTTTATAAATTAACGTTTTAGATCCTTGTTAATGTACAATCATATTTTTATATTAAAATAGATTACTGATTTAAAAATAATATAAAAAAAGGGTGTGTATGAGAAGTTTCATTAAATTATGAATATACTGAAATTCAAATATTAATATACAATGTGTGAGAGTGTTAATTGTGTTAGATTGTTAATTTAAGAGCGCATTAATTTTAAAATGTTATTAGAAACATGTTAATTAATATAGTTTGGGGTTTTATTAGTAGGAAGAAACAAAAAAGGAAGCAGAGATGAAAAAAACTAGGTTACCCTAGTAGCATACGTCACATAGCATAATGAAGCGACAGAATTGGATGCAACAACTATGGACACTTTTTGAAAACCAAATCCAAACTGTTAAATCAGTCTAAAAAGTTGGAAAAAAAACTGAATAAAACGTAGCAAAAAAGGCAAAAATAAAAACTCATTTTTACACTATATTTCTATATTATATTATTTCAATTAAATAGTTTGTGATAATTTTCTGTCTTTGAGAGTATAATTTAGAAATTATAAAGCTTTTCCGATGTTATTTTGGAAAGAAAGGTTAAACAATTCTACCTGATACAACTGAGACGTAAAATGGACGGCAGGGATGAATCGAGGACCAATATGTGAGTGAGCATTGAAGCATGATGAGCACAGTAACATTTTATCCTTCTCCTTCACAATATATGAACAATAAATGACATATCATGAGTCAAAGTTGATTTGTTGACAAAAGTGACACTTGACATGAATAACAAATGTCAAGTAACATTGCACTAACATCGTCACTATGAATTTGACGAAAAGAATTATATTTTGACTTGTATTTGAAAGAAAATGAGACCAAATTAAAAACATTCAAAATAGTGAAAAAAAAATGAAAAAATATCATAATATTAAGATAAAAAAAAAGCATATTTAATCTAAAAAGTTTCTTACATTTGTTTTTATAAAAATAGTTTTATAGTTATTGAATTAAACATGGTATTTCAATATTTATAAAAGCACTAAACATTATGTTTTAATATTCATAAACAAACATTAAATATTGTGTTTTATTATTTATAAATGATCAGTAAATATTGTGTTTCAATATTTATAGATGAATAATAAAGTTGTGCTAAAAAAAGTTAAAAATGTTTAATCTTAAAAGAAAAAAGGCATATGTATATATTAAAAGTGTACTTTATATACTCAAATTCACAATATTTTACAAAATAATAGAGCCTATTAATAATGAAAAAGGAGAAAACAATTAGGTTTTATACTTCCTTAACAAAAGTTATTCAAATATCGAACTTGGGTGAGTTAGTACCTATCCAATCTTGAGTTTAGGTTTTTTATAATTTTTGTAGGTTTAAGTTGAACATGTATATGTTATGAATGACATTGGATGAATCCCTTTTATAGTATTCAAGGATTTATCTTAGTTCTACCATTACGAGCAATATTAAATTTATTTAATTAAAAAAATAAGATAAGTATTCACATATTTCGATTTTAGTAAAAAAAAAAAAAAACTGCACCAAACTACACCTTTAAATACATGTAGTAATTATTAAAAACTCCCAAACGTGTCTTCAATTACTTTAATCACTAATCGATTTCAAACAAAAAAGTACATGAAATTAAACTTTTTATACTAAAATTGTATTTTTTTGCTGTACTAAAAATAAATTCTTAATATTTGTTGTACTCAACCGATTATTTACCAAAAAATATATATACCACTAGTATTTATTTCAATTTAATCTTATTCTTTAAACAAATCTAATCAAATTAGCTTAATAAGAAAACAAGTCGATATTTAATTTGAGTTGTTATTTTGAAAAACGTAAATGTCATATAAAAAGAAAAAAAATACATTTATCGTAATGAGTTAAATAAAAGACAAAAGTTTAAATTTATTTATATTTTTACGAATATTATAGTTGTAAATTGACGTTCAATTTCTTCCTACTTTTATAAATTATTATAGAAAATAATTAGTTTTATCTTGTTTCATACATGACAATAAAGTAAGACAAGTAGTGAAATATGATAGTTGAAATTCTTTTTTTCTTATATTTTGTTTTACAGGTTTCTATTTTTTAAAAATAAGACATTTTGTGTATTGATTTTATTTTATGTATTCTTTAAAATTTGATATAGACCAAGAAAAAAAACAACTTATTACATTTTCAAATACATGACTTTCCTTCCTAATTTTCAATTTAGATGTTATAATATTTTATGGAAGAATATACAAATTTGATATGTAAATCTAAATTGACATTTAATATTTGTTTTATTTTTTTAAATTTTAATTTTTTAAAATTAGCTGGTAGCGACAAAAAAAATATATTATTATCCTTCAAGTATTAGAACTCAATCGTGAGATTCACATAAAATAATAATCTCTTAACAGGGAAGAAAAATATTTCAAGTACATTTAAAGATATAAACAACATGCATGATTAATTTTTTTTTTATCTTGGTATACTATTATATCTTGATCTTATCATATTTGTTATTATTTTTTGAATACCAACAAGTCCAGAACCTATAAATATCACTTATCATTTGGAGTAATAAGTTAATATTTTTTTTTAAACACTCATAAATATCACATATTATCTTAAACAATTGAGTTTTGGACTTCTTTCTCACGACAATTCAGAACTCGGATCTCATTAAATATTAAGTCAGTCCACTTCAAATTAATATAACTCATTTTTTTGTTAAGAACATTACCTATTCGACTCAATATATTATTATTGTTAAACCTAAAATGGTCCAACAAACATTAGAACTTGAATATGATATCACATGAAATAATAACTCTTAAAATAAAATAAGGTAAGAGGGTATTTCAAATATATTCGAAGATATAAATGCATATATTTATGATTAACAAAGTTTTTATTTTCTATCTTTTTTTTATACTCTTCCCTTATAATAGTTGTTATTATTTCTTAGACAACAACAGGCCCAAAAAGCCTATAAATATCATATATCATAAGGAGTAATATAAGTTAATACTCTTTTTTTTCTAAAAGACCCACAAATATCTTCTACTGACTTGAGTGTTGGAGTCCTTGCAGGTGAACTTTCCTCTTCGTGACAATTCATAGTTTGGATCCACATCAAATGTCTCGTATCATAAATATCCTAAAGGAAATATGTCGATCTGGATATAATAAGAAACGAGGCTCGTAACATCATAAATACTTTAATATTTAGCTTATGAACTAGTTTTACTACTTTGTATGACATTGATGCAAATAAGTTTTGTACCACTACATATACATTCAATAAATTCCTCGTGTTATTCTATGTTACACTTTATGTTTCATAAGTACATGAATAACGTATGAAGTTGCGACTACTCGGTAAATCTAAATCCAATGTTAGAACATGCAACTACTTGATAAATCTGAGTGCACTGCGACTACTCAATAAACCAAGCTTAACGCCTGAACTTGCAAGGGTAAATCTGAAGCCAACGTCTGAATTTATGAATACTCAGTAAATTTGAGCCTAGTGTCTGAATGTGTGACTACTTAATAAATCCAAGTATAAGTGTCTAAATATTTGACTACTTGGTAAATTAGAGCATGAGCATCAAAATATGTGATTATTCAATAAATTTGATTATGAGTGTCCAACCATGGACCTACCTGGAAAATACTGGAAGTATCTTATATGTGTCCATCCATGGACTCGCCTGAAAAACACTTCAAGTACCTTACAAGTGACAATCATGGACTTACGACTCTCCGATTATGGATTTACTTGAAAAACATTACAAGTACCTTACAAATGTCCAACCATGGACTTACTACTGTTCGATTATGGATTTACTCGAAAAAACCAGAGTATAAATTAACCGTCCAAAAACATAATATAAGTGTTCGAGTACAACTAAAAACATTATATAATTCGTCCAAAAACTGAAAATAACATATAAAATTGAGTACAAAGAACTAAAAATAACATATAAAACCAAATAAGAAGAGTTAAAAACAACTAATAATCTCGTTCCTTTAATAACTTGATCCATGTATAAATATTATTAACTTTTGAACTGGATGAATCTATGTACATACTTAACCCAATAAATGCTAAAATATGAATATAAGATCTACTTTAAATAATAACCCATAAAATAAGAAAAGAATGATGTTTCAAAAATATATTTGAATATATAAACAACACCCTTAGCCAAATTTGTTTTCTCTATTTATTATTATATTATGATTTTATAGTAGTTATTATTTTCTGGACATATTTAAGACAATACTCATTCTTTTTGCTAAAAGACTTACAAAAATCTCATAGTAACTTGGGACCCTTCTCATAACAATTCAGAACTCATATTCACACAGAAGATTCAATCCACTCCACCATTTTACTGATTCTTTTGTAAAAACATAATTTTTTTTTCTATTCTCTCATGTTACAATGACTTATTTCACAATATTTTTAAATTTCATTATTTAAAACAATAATATAATTAAAATAGAGAACTTTGATCCAAAACAAAATTACAATAATTTGTATTATGTTTTTAAGTAACTTTTCACACAAACAATTACATGATAATAGTTTACTTGTTTGAATATATTAATATATATGAAACATAATTATCTATACCAATCAATGGAAGATTTGTTTTTTAGTTTTATCTTTTAAATATTTTTTAATAAAAATAAATATATTATTAATTTTACTTTTTAAATGATGGTTTCTTTAAGTGTATTTTTTTTTATTTGAAATTTTTTAAATTTAAAAATACCTACTAAATGAATAAAAATTACTTGTAATAAAGTTATTTTAAATTTTATTATAATAATTTGTAATATTTGTAATAAAGTTATTTTACTTGAAAAAATGTGATCGTAATATTTGTAATTGTTTTCATTTTTACATCTAACTTTTTATTCAGATATCATTATCATAAACATTTGTTTTATGCATCATACTGGTGTATTGTGTTGCGTGTATAAGTTTTAATATGTAAAAATTAAGATTTCCGCTCCTCTTAAAGTATTTATTTATTTATAATCCCCAATCAAGGGCGTGGCCAACAGTGCATTTAAAAGGAAGAGACCGACGAGGACGACGGAAATGCAATTCGGTGGCGCGGCAGTAGGCCTCTAGTCTCTCCCACCGCCGTTTCTGTTCCGGTCACTTCTACTCCAATTTCGAATTTCCATTTCAATTATCGTCTTCGATTTCGAATTTCCGTTTCAATTACTTTCTTCACCCTTCCCGCTAATTCCCCTAAAATCTAACGTTCGTTAAAAAAGTGTAAGCGTCCTCAGTTTTGTTTACTTTATTCTAGTTTTTCTTATTCAGTGGTTGGGAAATTTTTGAAATGCTTTTAGCGACTTGGTTAGGGTTTATCTAATGGAATTTTGACATTTTTTTTATCTATAATGAGCTTTAAACAGGTACTGTTCTTCCTATGTCTTTGTGTCGAATTTGTTTACATAAATGTCAAATAGTTTCAGAAGTGATAATCAATTTCCCTTAAACGCGGAGGAACTTAGGAACCTGGTAGCCACCCCTTCCTTTTAAACCTAACTACTTCTTGTTGAATTCCTAATTTTATGAATGTATAATATTACGAGGTCTGAGTAGAATGGAGAATTTTTTGTATTTCAATGTTGTGATTTTCAAATATTGATTGGCTTTTCCACGCAGTTTGCGAGTGAGGTTATGCACCATCTCGTTTTCTTTAACAACTATATATTTTGTCTATGATTTGCAGCACGGAAAAGAGAAGCGCGTTTTACAAAGTTCTCAGTCCCTAAGCATTCAAGCAGTCAAGGTATGTTATGTGGTTGGTAGGTTGTTGAGGTTAGTTCGACAGCGGTGTTATGAGATTTTAATGCTCGTTGATCCTATATAGAGAGCTCCAGTGTCAAATTTTACTGCAGACACTCTTCTTGCTGAACTTCAAAGTCAAAATAAATCATGCTTAAATGTTAGAATCACTCAAGTAGACATTAGTTGAAGAGAGGGACGAAAACACTTGGTAAAGGAACAATACAGAGTGAAGTCAAACCTTGCATAGATTCGTTTGAACTCAGTTCAGTAAATCTTGCTGCAGTGGTATATGTTGAGTTATGCATTTATAAATAGGAAAATGAAGAGATAAGGGCCTAAATCCGTTACATCTAATACTCTCCCTTAAGATGATACATACAAATTGTATGTACTAAGCTTATTACAAATATAATTAATTCTAAGTTTGTATAATGATTTAGAAAATACATCTACCAGTTGTTCACTAAAATTAACAAATTTAGTCTTGATTTATGATGTAGATGCAGATACTAGAACAATGTGAGAAGTCATTATCAGAAGCACGGGCAGGAGATAAGAAACGCATTCAGATGTTGGAAAAAGAGCTGCTGAACTGTTCTCAAGAAATAGGTAGTTTGTTTTTTTTAATTATTTTTATTTTCGTAGCATATATTTTAACTTCCATAGGTAAACAACTTTGGCAACAGAGATAGTTGTCTTTGAAAGCGTAGTCCTTCTTTACCCCTTTCTTACATATCTCTTTTACCTCAAAATTACTTTGTAATAGTTGTTTATATGGAATGCATTTATTGAATGCTGCTGTAAAATTTTTGAGGCTTTTAGTACACTTTCACCGGCCTAATCTGTTTGTACTTTATACAGATTATCTTCAGGATCAACTCAGTGCTAGGAATGCAGAGGTGAACTATCTGGAAGAGCGTGCTCACAACCTTGAATTGAAATTAGAGGGGATGGAAGTTTTACAAGATGAGGTTGTCAGATTGAGGGAAGAGCTGACACGATTCAGTTCAAAGCAATTTTCCTTGATCCAGGAACTAGGTTATAAAGAAATAGAATTAGAGAAGTCCGCTCTGTCCGTGGAGAATCTAGAGGACTCAATTTCATCAATAGCGTTAGAGTCTCAACTTGAAGTAGAGAGCCTGAAGCTTGACATGATGGCCTTGGAACAGAGTCTTTTTGAGGCCAAGAAAATCCAGGAAGAAACACTGGATGAAAATAATAAATTGAGTAAATCAATTGAGGAGCTCCAGGTTGCATTGCAGGATGCCCAAAAAATAATTCTCTCTCTAAATGAAGAGAATAGAGAACTTGAAGAGAAGCTTGATACTGCCAACAAAACCTCTAAAATTTCTTCTCAAAAGGATGAATACTGGCTAGTAAATAAGGACACACCACTACGCAAGACTCAATCTTCCTTGAGTAAACAAGGCAACAACTCTAGAATAGAGAAGGACACAAGGTACATATTTTGAAGCTATATTTAGATGTTTGAATAATTATTTTTAAAATGGGACCTTAAGTGTGTTATGTTAGTTGCATATAGTTTCGGAAGGATGAAGATGTTTTCATTGGGATCTGCTGTTATCTTTCGGGCTTGACCTTCAAATTGATAGTTTCATAGTGGGGACTTATCAGTTAACATTTTAGTGTTTAAGATTTAGGATATCAAGAGGGAGAACCAAGCCACTTAAGTATTTCACTGAGCATTCTATACTATTCAATGTGGAACATAGGTATAACACATACCCTGATAGGACAAGGAATGTGGGCTTAGACAATAGTGGTAAGTCCAAGGTTTGGAGGGTGTGAGAGGAGAAAAAAAAAAGTGTGAAGAGTAGTTATGAGGTGGCAAAAGATGTAACAAATCAACTTAGGAGTGAGAGGGATAAGGAGAATATAAGGGAGTAAAATAAGAGACAGTGGGGGGAGGACTGTTAAGAGGGAGGAATGCTGTATTCCTTGAAGTAGCTTACTCTGTGTCAGTAGGATCATTAACCCTATCGTATTTCTGATACTTTTTGAGTAATAATGCTGAAATTATCCCATCCATATTGTTATTCTCTTAGTTCTTTCTTCGTAATCAAGTATACCCAAGTTCGAATCACTTTTGGATTCGGATTTTTAAAAATGATTCATACGTTCCAACTAAATTTTCATGTAATGTTTTTCTTAATATTTCCTCAGCACTTCTGAAGTACATGGTCCGCATGTTGGAAGATCTGTAATCTTCTTCGATCCAGCTGCAGATTCGAAATGGGAGATGGAGAGGTCACAACAGATCCAAGAATATGAATGTGTTATCCAGAAGCTTAAGGTATGTCCATCCATCCAAAGCTAATCATTGAAGTGGTCTATGTGAACTTGTTAATGACACTATGTTTCATAACTCCACGCAAATGATTTATTTAGCTTTGAGATTTATATGGTATTTTGAACTCCTCTGCTAGGAAGAACTAAGAGAGGAAAAGTCGAGGGCTAAAGAAGAAGCAGAGGACTTAGTTCAGGAAATGGCAGAGCTGAGATACCGATTGACTAGTTTGCTGGAGGAAGAATGTAAGCGCCGTGCTTGCATTGAACATGCATCCTTGCAAAGAATTGCCGAGTTAGAGGCTCAGGTATGAATTTACAAGTTGAAATCTATTTTTTATATATTTTTTTTCTTTCTCTTGCTAATTCATTAGAGTTCATTGAAAGTGTAACTTGCTGACATTTTCCAATTTTGTTTTTATTTCAGCTTCAAAGAAAAGCCTAAAAATTAAAACCCCATAAGTGCTGCCTGTCTCCTCCCTCAAATGTAGGCTGGGACTGTTCTAATTCGTCCAGATTCAGCAGTTGAGAATGACCTCAAAGGTTTGTATCAATGTGTCTCAACAGTTTCTCTCTGAACATAAAAGTAGCTTATTAAATACCGTTTTCATTACAACTATTGAATTCAAAATGCTGGTTGGATGGAAAGTCCAGCCCATAATCCTTGTATCTTACATCTCTAACCTTTGACCAGACTGGCTTGTGTACGTACTGAAGACAGTTTGGTAGTTTTCAGGCATTATAGCCGCATAGTTCACATACTGCGGCCAGAAATCAATTGAGGAATAATTTTAATATCTAATATACGGAGGAAATGAAATAAATAATGGAAAATTTTAATGGTGGAAGAACAGAATAAAATGAAAATGCACTGATTATCCCTTCCTTTTGTTTGAGTCTTTAAAAATTGAAGTTTACTTCATTTTTCAATCCTCAAGTATTGAAGTTTGCTTCTTGGCAGTTTCTACAACATTCATGTCAATTTTCCTCTTCCATTTTGACTCTTTTCAGTCTCTTACTTCAGCGTCTTACAAAATCAAGTCCACTAATTTGATTTGCCATTGTTCCTCAGGGTTTATGGTTGGGGAGAGCGTCCTGGCAAGAAAATTGCTGTATTCTGGACAGCAGCACAGTCCCTCTACCTTCTTGTGAAGTAAGATTTATTTAAGACGTCTTCTTATGGTTTCTATTGAATCTGAAAGAACCAAAGTAGATAGCATAGAAGAACAGGGAACGACCTGGCAGAAGTGACTAAGGATACCTTTTTTCCATTTTGTGTGTTTAGGGGGCAGGGAGGGGAGAAGATAGGATTGTAGGAATTGTGCGTGATCAAAGTATGGATTTAGTCGGCATACAATTTTTTAATGAATGATTCTTGGCATAATTCATTTAAGATTGATAAAAGTAAACGATTATGTTTTTAAATAGCAAATGCACGTTAAAAATAAGATGACTTTCAGCATGTTATGCCTACGTCTTACCATAATTTTACTTTCTCTCAAATGTCAACGGAGTTTTATCGGAGGGGAATATTTTTCTCCTTCCAAAGTATGCACATCTCCAGAAAAGGAAGGATAAAGATAGAAAAATTGGCCACTCCACCAGTACACGTTTTCACAAAACAGACGGAACACTGTCCCTTTATATATAGAATTATGACATCTGAAGGTTCGGACAGTGCTTAAATATTTTAAATTTTCAAGGTAGTACAATTACCAAATTTTGATCTGAAGTTGCATGCATGTCTTTTCTTGAATTCCGAAAATACAATCTTATGTTTCTTAACGTGATAATTACGTTATAATTGCTTTCATTATGTAATTGAAATACTTATAACAATTATAGATGATTAATTATAAATTTTGAAATAATATAATTTAATTTAAAATAATTTTATTACCTTAATTTTAATTATAATATGTACAGGCTGTAATGGTCATGATTAATATAACAATATATTTTTATAAACCAAAAACCAGCGTTCCATCAACGAAACACGGACATTTGCTGCATTTCTGACTCTGGTGTATGATCGATTTAGTATTATTAATTACTTATGAAGAAAATGCAATTATTTCTGTAAAATGAATCTTCCCTGGAATTGTAAATCCTAGAGCTGTAGCAAAAGAAGAGTGTAGCGAATGTTTTATATAGAAAAGGGCGTTGTATTTAAATTTAAGAATGAATAATTGAGTGATTGAGTAATAGTGAAGAAATTGGGCATACAGATAGTGTAGTGTTATATAATGGAAGAGAGTGAGAAACGAAAAGAAGCGAAAAGGTTGAGATGCATTAGATTACATTACATTACATGGATTAAAAAATGATAGAAAGTGAGCGCATAAACATATCCCACCCTGGCTTCCTCTATCTGATCTGAGAAGAGAAGAAAGAAAAAAAAAAGCAAAGTGAATAATAATGAGGGAGGGAAAAAAAGCACAGAAATGGAAAGCGAGAGAGAGAGAGAGAGAGAGAGAGAAAGAGAGAGTGAAGAAGGGACCTTGGGAAGGGAATGAATTGGGCTAGACATCCTTGGCAATGAGGTCACCGTTGATGAGCTCTCTGTAGGCAGCAACGGGCCAACTGAACCCCCGGAAGAGCAAGCGAGAGGCGAGAGGAACGTCGATGATGATCTCCTTCATCGTCGGTTTTTTCTCATCCCTGATGGCAATAAGGTAGCTCCGACCCACCCACCCGATCCACCCGGCGATGTACAGGAAGAGGAACCCAGGAGTGATGAACTCGCCCCAGTGCCTCTGGTCCCCGCTCACGATCAGGTGCGGTAGCCCGTCGGCGCCGCACAGAAGCCCCTGCTTCGCGTAGTTGTCGAACCGCCGCTTCGTCTTCTCCACCGACGCCTTTATCGCCAGGGCGGGAGCGCTGTCCGGCGCGTACAGCTTCAGCGATGACTCCAGCTTCTTTATGGACTGCTTCTCGCGCTTCGCGAACTGCTTGGACTCCTTGCACGGGGTCAGACCGGAGATGTCCGCGACGGCGGGGAGTGGCGCCGAGAGCAGGATGGAGGAGAGGGCGAGGGCGGCGGAGAAGGCCTTCAGATCGGAGGATATGTTGTTGTTGTTGTTGTTGTCGGAGTTGTTGGGAGTAGCACTGCAGACGATGGTGGGGCGCAGTTTGGAGCCTAGTTTGGGGCGGAGGGCGGCAGGCTTGGATAGATTGGTGGGAATTGTGAGCGACATGGTTGGTTGTTTGGAAAGGGTGTGTGAGAATGGAGTGTAGGGTTGTAATAGAAGTAAGAAGGAAAGGTTTTTAGATTCTGATAGAGGCAAATTGGTGGTTGTTAACTAAGGAGAGGGTTGTGGATTGTGGATAAGGTGAGGAGAGTGAAGAAGCTGAGTTGGATTCTCGTTATTGGTTGTGCCTCACTGCCACTCTCTCGTCTGTTATCTACTTTGGGTCGGATAAGCGAAGAACGTCATGTGCCTGCCTCGTGCCTCTTACTTTAATTAGCACCCTCCTTCCTTCCTTTCTTCTTACATTTTAGGACATCAAGTTTCATCTTTAATTCACAATGTGGATAAAAATATCCATGATAGATACATGGGCACTTCCATTTCTCCTCTATACCTACACATCATCAATAAAATTATATTTTTATTTTAAACTATAAAATAGCTTAAAAATAATTAAATAAAAGAGTAAAAGTATTAACTTTTATTATATGTTAGATAGGGATAGACAAATTTAATTATGTTCGTATAGAATTTTCCTATCTAAAACTTGTAGGAGTTTTGTTCTTGTATAAAGCAGGCGTGGTAACAAGTTAGTTTAGAATGTTACTCTTTTAACATGAACGGAGTGAGATACATGTACAAATGTTCAAAAGTAAAAAATTGGCATTTATTATTGGAGACTTCAAAACATCCGATACTTATACCAAAGCCCCGTAGAGCGCTCTCTTTATTCCTCATGAATGTGCGATTTAATATATTAAGGATCATGCACATTGAAAATGTAATCATTCCTGTTTATCTTCAAGTAATATTCTTAGTCATGCTCAACTGCTGAAGGAAAAGCTTCATGTTAAGCGGATTTTGGGGTGTCTATGGTAATAGGATCAATTGTTCATTGTCCGAATTCTGTGCAAGAACTACGGGATTCGGCCAAGTACTCCACCAGACCAGTTTGTCACATAATGATACATTCCAAATTTGGAACAGAACTCCAAAGTTCCAAAATTTTCTAAATAACTAAAGTAGGCTCATAGTATATTTGACCAAAGACATAAAATATTTTTCTTAGCCTTTGATCAGTAAACCATATAACTCAACTCAGAAGAATAATCAAAACTATGTGTATATAATTAAGGCCAAAACAAAACGTACATACTGTTGCCGTACTTTGTTTTAAAAAAACAAAAGCCACTAAAATAACTTCTTCACCAATAACAAAATAAAGATTATTGGTAAACCTTATGAACAAGAATAGCAAATAAACTCTCCGAGCACATTCTTGCTTGTGTAAAAAGACTCAACAGCCAAGTGCGAAGCATCCTCAAACCTCGAAAGCTTTAAAAAGGCGGAACAACAGACACGCACAAGTGACATGCCAGAACTTCTAACTGTTAACTTACCTACAGAGATAGATAGGAAAACAAAGTCAATACTAACAAAAACACATAAAACTTACTGAAAAGCCAATCCCCCGGCCCCCATAAAAGTCAAATTTGTTAGATTTTGATAGCTTTGAATATCAATATATATACAATATTTGTGTCTATTTAATAAATACAACATTTAATAAATCCCACTGTACTAGCATAATGCCTTATTTCTGTAACTCTATCTGTCATATCCCTGTATTGTGATATCTGCTTCTACAGTATTGGGGAATATCATATCAGTACCTGTGGCCTTGTCTAATGATATTGATCTACTTTCACCTTTTAACTGAAGGTTTCATATAATGTAGGCATACATGTAGGAACCAATGCATTCCATTTTTGTATAAAGTCATAAGCCAATTGACAATTTGAAGACTTACAGAAGATGAATGGAAGAAGGACCAGACACAGCAACAGCCCTCTGTGCCCGATGTGCTTCAAATCTATAAAGCTCTTTTGTTTCTTTCTTAGTGCGACGTGCCTCACGTCGTTCCTCCTTCACAGCAGCCTACAAAACAACACAACCAATCATTCCTGTCATTATAAGTGGTAATAATAAGAATTGCATATAAAAGGAAAACATCAACATAGGTATCATAGAATCAAGTAGGGAATATAGATACCTTCCGTTCTTTCTTCTCCTCCTTTGTCTCAAGGCCATGTTGTTTTCTCTTGTTCTGTTCAGTTTTTGTAATGTTCTGGCCTTTAGACTTTTCAGTGGAAGCTTTCCTACTTCCAGGAAGGAAGTCTACAGGAAGTTTCTCTTTTCCTCTAAGGGATATTATTTGATCAGAGGAACCCAAGACTGCAGACACAGTTTGAGCCAATCTCTTTTTCCTAGAGACTCCAGGTGCTTCAATCTTTCCAGGATGATTATCTAAATTAGAATATGTTGAAACAATAGTCTCACAGTCCCAAACTTCTGATTCATCACTACTTTCTTGTACAAATACAACATCCTTGTTTTCATCTTCGACTTCATACCCCTCGGCGTATTCCTTGCAACGGCGGATCACATCAGCAGCAGAATCGTCTTGTTCCTCCTGTGGGGCCTCTTTATTCTTCAATAAATCTGCAGGAACCTTATACTTATCATCATCAAGTTCTAGATCATCCATCCCATGATTCTTAAGAGAGTGTTTGAGCTTCTCAGCAAGGGAATCATCTTCATCGGCTTGATAATTTTCATAATAATCACCATCATCTTCATCATCATCAGTTCCATATTCTTGACGTTCAAGCTATGACAGAAATATGCAGAGAATGAGAAACATAGGCTAAAAGGCACGGACAGTCAATAAAGACATAATACTTGCAATTATAGCAACGGAAAAATTTGGCAAATGTATCCTCTTCAGATACCGGAAAGAAAGAGGCTCGACATGCCTCATTAAATACTTTGATTCCTAAAGAGAAAGCAACAGAGGACCAAAGTATTGACACACATAACAAAATGTTATGCATAGAAAAACTCACCAAATCAAATTGCTCATCCAGCAAACGACAAGGTCTTGGCTTCTCACCAGCACAGTCCACCCCTGGTACACCATCTGTTACCCCATGAAAAGGTTCATCATCATCTGTATCTCTGGAATGGGCAGAAACTTGCAGTACATGTGCACTGTTTGGATTTCTATTTACCAGAGATTCCTCAGGAAAACTTGTTAGATTACAAATACGATTCTTCTCTTCGTCATCTTCATCTTCAAGGAGATTTGCCTGAAGAACAAAGTCTTCTTCCAAATCCTCAACATCAGATCCCAACCGGGACACGTCACTGTCATCTAGCAATGCAGCCACTTCAGGATCAACCGCCTTCTGCACCCTTACGCTGGTAGTCTTGGATGCGACACTGTACAAAGAATTCTCCTCGGGCTCTCCATGGGACTCAGAAATTTGCAATCTCGAAGCATCATATGCCTACACTCACCAGCGAAAAAAACGCAAACAATCAGTTTCCACTTCAACAAGCAACCTAGTAATCCATCGCTTCAATGTTAACATCATAGACCTCACAATTTAAATGCTAAACGAAACAAAAATCACTAAGGCCGTGTTTGAGTTTACAAAATGCCAAACGCATCCATAACTTCAATCGCACAACTACAAATAGAATTATAACTTTGGGTGGGAATGTTCGTTTGATGTCATCTTTCATTATTCCTGGGAATGTGAAGATGAGAACAAATAGTCCTACATTTGTTAGGGAAAAAGTACACCTTCACAATTTGAACTGTTTCTATCATCAAAAAGGGTGAGTGCCATGTTAAACAATAATATAACTGCCTGTTCCTGCTAGGCTATCTTTCTTCCATTAATTTATTTGCCATTTTTTAACTTTTATTTTCTAAAATTAAGTATTCAAACCTAGCCTGTTTATGGGAATACATCACTGGGTATAGTATTCCTGCGACCACAAAAATCACACCCTAAAACAAACGCTTCCTTTCTTATTTGCACATATCCTATGAACCGGGAACGAAAATAAAAAACACAGACCTATCTAAAAGCCACAAAAAACGAGACAAAGGTGGGGGCACCTTAACATCACGAGGGAGGTGCTGAAGCTTGAACTTGGGGTTGTGAAAGAAAGCAGCACCAGCGCCAGTATTCTTGATTTCCCTCAAGTGATTCAAGTAGTTATAGCCATCATCCGGAAACCCTAGCTCCAGAATTTCCTTCCTGACGTCCTCGGGCAATGGGCCACCGCTAACTCCATCGTAGTCGTCGTAGTCACCAGTAGCATCGTCGAAGCCAGCGTCTTCAGCATCGGGGAAGGAAACGGGGTTGTTGTCAACGCGGACGAAGACGCGGTCGGATTGGGAAAAAGAAGGGTCAGAGGAGTCGCGAGCGATGAGTTGGAAAGTGGCAGAGTTCTTCTTGTCAATGAACTTCTTCTTCCTCCCTCCCATTCTGCCTTCCAATTGTTTGACGAAAGGAGAGCCTCTAACAATTACGAAGCGTGTCAGTGTTTCGGTAACGGTTGGGCGGCAGTGTTTGTTGTGTTTCTCACAGTGCTGCTCTAAACCTTTGGGGGTTAGCGATTTGGAAATTGGAACAGTGGTAGGACTGCCAGTAGAAGAACGGAAACCCTAAGCTTGAGATTTTTTTTTATAGTAGAAAAATAATTAAATACCTCCTCTCTTCCAAGAACGTAAAATAATATTTCTCTAGTTCTAAAATAAATAAAAAATCATTTTTACATTTTTAATAAAAATAATAATTTTTTCTTTAACTTTGTAAAAATATTTATTTTCCTTTTGTAAGATCCAAAAATTATAACTTAATATTCGAATGATTAAACATTATAATATGATATAACAGTTTAAGAATAAAAATAAAGTTATAAGTTTACCGTCATCCAAAATTGACCATAAATTTAAAACTTTACTTACAAAGGATGTATTTTAAAATAGATAAGTCAACTAAGAATGATCCTAAGCACTAGGCGATTGCATCATCTTCATTCTCCAGTGCTTGCTTCAATGGCACATTATCAACTACTGTTCACATCCAAAGGATTGGATGATCATCGCAAGGGGAAGGCAAATACATACAACACACAATGCAAGGGTAAGCTAGGTTGAAAAACATGCAAGATAAGTCCAAATTCAAACTAACTTATACATATCAGCATACACACAAGCAAGCAAGTAAACATTATATCAGATTATACATTAAATGAAACTAACTATCCTGTTATACAATCACACACAACATGAAAAGACCATAACACAATACAGACTAAGACCGAACACATTTTGTTGATATCAATGACCGACACGTGATTTGACCATCCGGACTAGTATGAAATGTCCAGTTCCAGGGGTTTATGCACTTGTGGTGGCCTCTACTGCTTTGCAAAGTCATTGCCAACGGGTTTCACCCTTACCACACACAAGTGTAAATCCATCCAAACTCATTGGCCCATAAATGGAGACACCCAAGACTAGGACATCCTGCTATTCTCACTACATGACTCATCACTCTCTAATTGAGCATGGATGGTCATTAGAATGTCAGGATAAACCCCATAAGGAACTCCGACCATTCATACGGTCAATCACAACAAAGTACAGGACACCACCATGTAACCTCCCTTGAGGATCATGGAATTACGTCCATCAATCATACTTTTAAATTTGAAACACAACTCATGATTTTCAAAGTTCATACACTTGTACATAATTATACATTGTCATTTGAATATATACAGATCATATATATAATTCATACATACTCAGACATTACATAACATCATTTATTAATACAAATTTCTTTATAGCATTTTAATACCAACACTTACTTAATTTAAAAAGCTTGAAGACCCTCACCAATGGATCCGAAAGGGTCAAAAACCCCCAGAACGACATAAAGAACGTCCAAAATGGACGTCCGGAACCCCCAAAACGTCAAAAACATTAAAAACACTCAATCTGTCGTAGAAAATTCGCTCAGCGCACACCCTATGGTGAGCTATGCGAATTTTTCCTACCAGTAACCCTTCACAGAGCGCACAGAGTGCGCTAGGCGACTCTGCATAATCTGCAGCGCGAAATTCTGCAGATTTGAGGAACTCACACACCCAAAACTTACTCTAGGCCATTTGGTGAATTTCTAACACTCCAAATTCGAAGTATAGGTTGAATTAAACTTGTCTAAAGGTTCACACACACACACACACTCCTAGCATCAATCTCTAGTAATTATGCATCAGTTTAGATCTAATAACTTCGATTTCATTTACTTAGAGATTCAAATTCTAATTTACCCTTTGAAAACTATTTCTAACCATTTTAGTGTCTCTAATAAGTCACAATTGACTTGTATGAACTACCTAAACCTACTCACACAACTTGGTATACCTATTTCTCAATTTGACTACCTTGGTTCCTCTAACAGGACCCTAAACACCTAATTTTCCTTGAAATACTGATCTGATAACTTAATTCCACTAACTTAACTTCATCCAGCCACTCACAATCAACATTTAAACCTCATCTATACCAGTTCATAACATAATTCAACGGTTGCACATTTTGCCAGGCATTTGAACAATAGAAACTCACATGAAAAATAACCAAACTCAGTACAAACACTATCTATTCAAAAGAAATTCACACATGAATTAATTTGCTATTTCAATCAGTCATTGATCACAGGCACATCCAATTACACCAAATAGAAATAGTAAGGCCCAACTTCCCTTACCTTGCAAATTTACAGCTCACAAGATGATCTTGATAGACACCTTGCACCCTAGGAAGTTGACAACACCTATAAATCCCTAATTGGAGATAGAACTTTGTTTTTAGAACAGTATTTGAGCTAAACATTGGGGAAAAACCTAAATCACTCACATGTAATAGGACCATTGCATGATCACTATCCTAATTTTGATAGAAGAGGGAAATGAACACTTACCAGACAAAAACAAAAAATTGATCCGGTAAAAGTGTTGCTCCTAAAGCTTGGATGGTCTAGAAATCTTCTGATCAAAATGGGTTGGTTAGATATTGAAAGTGAAAAGGAAAGGATGCAGGACCAGGAAGAAGAAATCATGAGAATGAGTTTAGGGAAAAAGTGACTTACTGGAGTATAACAGAAACTGATCGGTGATGACATAAGTTCTCAATCTCAGGATCACTTAGGGATTTTTTGATCACCAATTAAACGGTTCAATTGTGAACTATGGTGAAGTGAAAATAGAGGAGAGTAGAGTGGGCTTGATGAGTTGCATAGGACGTTATCAGAAATGGAAAAGCTTAAAATTAAGAAAAAAATGTGTTTAATAGATTATTTTTATTATAATTTGCTCAATTCCTTTTCCTATTGACACATGTGCAGTCTCCCATCCTATTGACACATGTGCAGTCTCCCAAGCTGACACCTCTTTCCTCAGCCTTTACATCTTCTATTTTTACAAAATAATATTTATTTTATTCATTTTTTAAAAAAACTTGATATTCGTTTCTCTTACTTTATTTAAAATGGTTTATCGACAAAAAAATTTAATATTAAAAGAATAAAATTTAAATATTCGAAATATAAAAAGTAATGCTTTTTATTGAAAAAATAAAATATAATAAACAAATAATTAATTTTTATTTTTATTTTACATTATTAAAATATGGTTATTTCATTTGTTAATTTTTTTAATGTTACCTGATTTTAAAGACAAAAACTATATTTTCTTTTGTTATTGGTTTATGTATTCCTTTGTTTTGTTAAGGAAAATAAAACATAAATTTTATATTTTCCTCGAATATTGGGAACCAAATGAATGTTCAATACAGATACAAATATGTCAAATTTGCACACAAAATTTCAATATAAATCGGCAAATCTTTTTGTTATGTTTATAAATGTTTTTTTTTTTATTTAACACTGTGCTCGTAGTGTCACTTAAGAGAAAGCTTTCTTAAAAGTAGAACTTGTGAATTTTACCAACTTGCTTCGTCCATGATAACTTCTTCATTGATAATTAGTCTCAATGTGAATGACTATATATTTGGTGGTGATTATGTTTTTTTTAGATAATAAATAATTTCAAGAAAAAAATATAAAGTTGTAAAAATGATGTATAATTAAGACTGATGACCATTTTCATTTGAAAAGTCACAAGAAAATACTCCAAACTATTTGGAATGAGAAAAAAAAATTAAATATTTTTAAAACAATAAAAGAAATAAGCTAAACAAAACCCAAAAATGGATGAAAAAAAATAATCAAATTTTAACTATATTTTTTTAAGAAAATCATCACCTTTGTAATGTTCATATCGGTAGATAATATTCGTATATAATATTCAATATACCTACACATCCTAATCGATAATATTCAATATACCTACACATCCTAATCGATAAATAATGTCCATATATAATATTTAATTTACTTATAAATTTATATCCATGTATAAAAATTGATAAATAAATCATAATTTTCTTGTAAACCAATCTTTATTGAATTCTTAATATGCCATACAATAACTCAATATATACAAGAAAATTGTATGTGAAAAAACTATGTAGAATTATCGTTATGAAAAAAAAGTAAGACCATAACTTACGCTGAATTGTTTTTTCATGAAAACATAACAAAAGTGGCGTCAACTAAATGCAAAACACACAAAAAAGAAATTATTATTTTAATAGGCCAAAGTATGAAAGATTTAAAATTGAATCATTAAATATTTTTCAGAAACAAAATGTTACCTAATAAAAAAAACCAAATAGAAAGTGTATTTTTATTTTTATTTAATAAATAAAGCTATATTTCTTTATTTTTACTATTATACAAGAATATATATATATATATATATATATATATATATATATATATATATATAATAAATATAGTATTGAAATCAAAAGATTATACTGTCACATTTTTAATCTTGAATGCATCACAGTCCATAATGCAACTATCGTTCCTGAATATGGTTTCGTTGACGAAATTTTCTGTTACAAACTAATCCAACATAAACCCTAATAGCAAGTATAATAATATAAACTAATACTAACCTATATTAAAATGATTTTCACTGAATACACTAATCTTTATTGCGATATGATTTAGAAACATTGCACTTAGTATGAATTAAAACTATGAAATATTTTTAAAATAATAATTTCAAATTATATTAATTGAGTAATTAAGTATATAAACTCATGAAATAAAAACAAATTACAGGAGACTACATAAAACAATGTCATTATTATGTTTTTTAAGGATAGAATGTACTTTAAAAAGTATATAAAATTGTTTAATTAATTTCAAGTATTTGTAGATTAAAATGTTTTTATTGACCTTTTTATTTATTAAGTATTTTTTTTAACTGAGTTTCTATCCTTTAACTCTCTCTTTTTTGTTAACTATTATTTTTTCTTGTCATACATTATGAATATAAAATGACATTACGAATAATATAAAAATGTAAGTGATTTTTATTGTTTTAATTGAAAAGATGTTGAACAGTGGGTTTTATAACTTATATATTCATCTACAATAAAGAAATTGTGGCTGTTACTAGTGAATAATGATCTTTATTATACAATATATCTTCAATACAAACAATAAAATTCACTTATGATTTTACACTAATCTCAACATAATTTTATATTAATACAAATATCGTATTTTTAACACAAATATACATGTGAGCAAGATAACAATGATAAAAATTTAATTAAAAATTATAAAAGTCTAAATACCTAATAATAACATTTTTTAATAGAAGCACAAATAAAAAATACTCAAATTTATTTATGAAAATGGAAAATTAAATCCCGTAAAACTTATAAATGATAGAGTTACAATCTTTGTCTCATTTAATTATATTAAATAACAGTTGTCGAGTTTCAGTGACATCTTTGGAGTGCCACTTGCTTTTAGACTGACCCAACAAAATACTAGGTCAATGGCCGGCAAGAATTTCCATATTTTAAATATTTATTTATCATTAATTTCTAATATTATAGCATAATTGTACATGCGCAAATATTTTCTCTAGTACAGTAAATATTCTAAAACACTAACAAAATTATTATCTCTGAATAATTTGTTTGGTATTATTATTCAATATAAAGAAATATTTTAAAGTTTTTGTAAAAATATGAATAAGTGTAAGTGAGAATCCCAAGTATTCTTCTTCTAGTATCCCTCCTCTTCCTTTCCCTTTCATTGGAATAATTGGTAACCCTAAAACCCCAAATAAAGACTTTCATTTTTCGCGTTTGAAAAAGTTTGAAAAAGTCCTTTTCATTTTTTTTTTTCTGTTTGGAATGCCCCCACGTACCACATCTCAAAAGGTCCCCACTTGATCCATTCAACGTCTCAATTCAAACGACGCCTCCAATAAACTAACATACAAATAATAATATTTTTTAATTAAATAAACGAAAGAACAGTGCAAGAGCGCATCAACAAACCTCCCAAGAGAAAACTTTCACTCTCGATCTTGCCTTGCCTTGCGCACTGCGATTTCTTTGCAGTTTCCACCCTCCAATTCTGACATTTCTTGACGCGATTTTGGCTTTACCAACTTCTTATAGAAACCATCTTCTTCTTCCTCCGTTGTTTAGACCTCTCTAAATTTGTGCTTCTTCACGAGTCTTTCTGAGCACTCCTTTTCCTCTCTCTGGTACCATCTTGCTTTCTCTTGTACAAGTTTTGATTTTGATGATTCTGTTGCTTGGATAAGCCTTTTAGTCCATCTGGGTCTTCTGTTTTTGCGCTCTTGTGTCTTGCTCTATTCTCGAAAATCTCGTGTTTCTTGATCTTTTTACACAGGCTTCTGAAAAAGAAAATGTTATTTCATTTTCTGTTGGGAATTTTTGTACTTTTTTTTAATTCTTTAAATCCTTTTCCCTGTCATTGTTAGAGGTTGTTGATTCCGTTTTTTAGTATGTTGCTTTACACTTAATCGCTCTGGTCCGATTTTTTGGCTCTATCATTAACCTGTAGTTTTAGTCAAGTTATGAATAAGGTTTCTTGACAAAATTAGTGCTTTTGTGATAAGTTATTTAAGAATTTTATGTTTGGGTTTCTTTTGCTTGTTGAGGAACATATACAGTGATTGAATAACACTTGCTTGTCTTTGCAGGGAAAAAATTAGGTTATCTTTTTAGGTCGAGCCAGATTTTGAGAAATTTACTTCTTAATCTGCCTCTGAATCAATTTTGCAAGAAGAGAGATAATGTCCGGTGCAAAGAAATCTCATTTGAAGAATGTTAAACCTAGTTCTGTTGAATCTTGGACTAATCCATTTGATTCTGATGATGAGGAGAAGAATACCAAAAAGTATTCTTCCTCGAGAAAGACTTCTTCGGATCGCGCACTAGTTACTCTGGAAGTTAACACCAACCCCTTTAATGATGACATTGATGCCACTAAGAAATCATCATCGTATGCCTTTCAATCGGCCAACCGGAACAGGTACAAGAATGATTTTCGCGATTCAGGCGGATTAGAGAATCAATCGGTTCAAGAACTGGAGAGTTATGCTGTGTACAAGGCTGAAGAGACCACAAATTCAGTCAACAATTGTTTGAAGATTGCAGAGAATATAAGAGAGGATGCCACCAAAACACTAGTCACCCTTCATCAACAGGGTGAACAAATTACCAGGAGTCACCATGTTGCTGCTGACATTGACCACGATTTAAGTCGGGTATCAATCTTCTTTATGCTGTTTTACCTTGCTGAAAATATTGTGATGTCATGAAACCCCTTTTGAATTCAAATAGCATTCTGCTCTAAATCTGACTAACTATTTTTTCCAGGGGGAAAAGCTCTTGGGAAGCCTTGGTGGCCTCTTCTCCAAAACTTGGAAACCAAAGAAGACACGAGCAATAACAGGCCCAGTTATTGTTGGAGGTTAATGTCTTCTCCGCATAGTTTTCTTTTGCAATTTTAATTTTTTGTTGTTGTATCATTGACATAATCACATGTTTGAAACCTTTTGGTTTTTTTAACCAAATCAAATGGCGTGTGTGATCCATGTAATGGACGTACCTAATGGAATAAGCCTTTGTTGTTCTTATTATTGTTGTATCATTGACATAATGTGGTTCATGATCTGCAGATGACCCAGTGAGGAGCAAGGGCAGTCATCTGGAGCAGAGAGAGAAGTTAGGACTGTCATCTGCCTCCAAAGGGCAGTCCAAGATGCGGACCCCACCTCAAGAACCATCCAATGCACTTGAAAAAGTTGAGGTTCGTATCAACTAGTTGGGGAAGATTAAATTGTTGTTTAAAGATTTAATGTGTTAGGTACAGTTATGGTACCTGTTATTCTCTATCGTATCTGATTTTGATGTAGTTAAGTAGTTTTGATGGTTACTTACAATAGTTTCAGCTCATGACCAGATCACAAGTTTTTACAACAAGCCAGTTTCATTTACAATCGTTACCAATTTTACAGACTTTATCTTCATAATTCTGCCACTGACATTAGACTCTAGTCACTGTTGGACACATTATGTTTATTTTTAATATTGAATTGAGGTACTAAATGAAATGTTCTGAAACAGGTTGAAAAAATGAAGCAAGATGATGCACTATCAGATTTAAGTGATCTGCTGGGAGAGCTTAAAGACATGGCTGTTGACATGGGATCCGAGATTGAGAGGTCAGTGAATCACATTGTCTTGTATCGCATTGAATAACCATTGCTTCTCAAGTGATTCATGAACACTAGATTTTAATATACTTGTAAAACAAGGTTATAGTTTACCTAACATTTTCATGAATGCCATTGCACTTGCAGGCATAACAAAGCATTGAATCATCTGTACGATGATGTGGATGAGTTGAATTTCCGAATGAAAGGTGCTAATCAACGTGGCCGTCGCTTACTCGGAAAATAAGAATGATTTCCACACTTGCTAAAAATTTTATTACCTCCCCTACCCTCTTTCATAATTGTTTTATATTTGGATCCATCACTTGTTATAATAAAACAATCATTTCATTTACTTTATACCTCTGTTGCATTGTATTCAATTTGCAACAGATTCAACTGTTCTTTTTGCAATACTACATTCAATTTGTTCATTTCTCACCCTGCTTTTTTATGGGTGAATCCCCTAAAGTGCTATTATTTGTGTGTGCATTGAAGAAAAAAACACTTTGGTGTAGTTACTGGAGAGTAATGTTATGTTGCAGTTCCAATAATTTTTTATCAAATTTTCCTCACCAAAAGCAAGCAACTGAATAATAGTATTTCTCAAAAACCTTGTTTTGCAATGCAGAATTGACCTCGCACAAATTTATTGTTGGGCCAAAAAACATGATTCGAATGGTTTTTCTGTTTTCAAAAAAGCAATCCGTTTAAATTAACTATGTAAAACAATTATTGGCAATAGAATTGTGTAAAACTAATTTCTTATTTGATTTAATTAGCAGCGAATTGAAGTAGGCTTTGTAAATAACAAGCTTATCATAGCAATGATACTTTTTATAGCATTACTCTCTTAATCGCATTAATTTATTATTAGTTGATATTAAGCCAAAATCCAATCTATTTATGTCAAACTTATAATTTCAGTAGTTAATATTAATGAAGTCAAAATTCACTCTATTTATATCAAACTTGTAATTTCAGTAATGATTAAAAAGTGTTAACAAAATTAGATATAATTTAGCTGCATTATCATTGCTTATTTTATCAACAGAATTAGTAAAAGACAAATACTTCAAACTTTTTTATTTAAACAAGATAATTTTATTGATAACCAACATAATTAAGCAAAAGACTTGCTCAATAATAATAATAAAAAAAAAACTCAGTCAACCACTTAATCAAGCGATAACATATTTACAATAGATAGTTTCACTCTAATCTAAATTTTATCTAACAAAATTAAGTGGTTGAACTTTTTCATGGACGAGAGATAAAGGTGATTACAACTTTGACACAAGTATATATAAGCTATTAAATACATAATGACAAGTCACATTCTATAGTCCTAATAATTGGTAGTCTACAAGATTCACTTAAGGAGGCTTTGGGTTAAAGTTTTGTCTGAGCAGCACAAGCTGGAGCATCAAAGTAGGGCAATACAACAAATGCAATGGATAAAGGAGCTAAGTGTATTGGAGAGTGCACACTAATGAGTAGTGGTTCCATCGTCGGAATTTCTCCATCATTTGTCAATTCTAGGGGAACACCATTCAGCAACATGGTTTGGCTTCTAAGGTAATTATCTTTTGCATTTAAGTGGTACTCCTCCCTGAATGTCACATCTGATCCTTTTCTTCCAATCCAAGAAAATGCCCTCTTCAGATTATTTAAGAATGAATTTTCTACATCGATACTTGTACCATTTTCATGTCCTCCACTACTCAGAGGTACTCGATCACGAACCATCAGTGTGAAATCAGTCTGATTGCTCAAATTGATAAGCAGTAATGTTATACCATCCTGTATAATCAAGTTAAAACAAAATTATAGGAATGCTTATCGTGCAATTCAAACTATACCTACAAGTATGCTGGCATAACATTCAATTCATGGATGTTAATAATATAATAACAACCTTGGTTTTCTATGAATCGACCTACAATTCAATCTAGCATATAATAATGTATGATTGTTGGATGTTATACGAACTTAAATTTTACAAGTTTGTATGCAAAGATCAGATATAGAAGAACGAATATCCTGCTGTTCCTTCGCACAATTTATGCTTCTATAAGATGATAAGACACTTACTCTGCCTTTCGAACAATGTGCATAAGTGCGTAAAGAAGGTGAAAAAACATCACTACTGGCTGCAAGAACAGTCTTCCCCATTAGCCGATGCCACAAAAGTGCACTGCTCAAAACATCATCATGACATACTTAGATTAGATATGTAAAGCAATATATTTTTACATTATTATAACTACTCAAGAATGTAGAAAAACGTATTTATATATTCCTTTTCTCTTCATTTACATTTTTTAAATTTACACTTGCCTGTAGTAGTCAGGATTAGGAACGAAAGTAGTGGTATCGAGAAGTCCATAGTTTCCTCCAATTATAGTTTGTCTGCAGTAAACCTTAGTGTTGTATCTGGATGCCATTCCAAGTTGATCTAAGTACCTGTAAGTTACCTAAATCTCAGAACTCCTTGATTAATTTTAATGATGTTTTTTGTAAAACAAGGAAGAACCAAGATTACCAAAAGCTATCTACAAATGTGTTAGAAATTTGACGACCACCGCTGTTGAATGCTCCACCAGCTTCTCCTACCCATGCAGAAGACCAATGGCCATATTTTTTAATGGTTTCTGAAAGACTTCTAAAAATTGGTTCCACCTTGCTCAAGTGTTCGGGATCTAGAATCTTCCTGTCAAGATGCTCGTCACTACCTGAAAAAAAGAAAAGAAAAGAGAAATTTACTTAACACACTGACCAGAAATGATTAGACTAAAACACTCTCCGTATAACTGTTTGCTTTCACATCCATCATCTAGTTATGTTAGAATGTAAACTATTCTCTAAGGATGACTATAGTAGAAATAGTAAGGCAACTGAAAACAAACCTGGTCCCAAATTATAGAGATGATGAGTGAGCACATTGACTATGCCTGGACCTGTAACCTGAAGAAGCTTATCATACCAGTCCTTTGAATAGAACCCTCCAGGTGCTACAAGTAAAGGTTTGAAATTGGAGTTATTGTATAATGAGTTTAAAACTTCTTTAAGCTTTATCAAGTCTTTCCCGTACTGTACAGCATTCACACTTGCTGCAATGCCCTTCCCACTCAACTCGTTACCTATGACAGCACAGACAAGAATCAGTTCCAGTGAAGCAAAAATTGAACATACCAAATAGCTTTATCTTCTGTCCTACCAAATTCCCACGAGTCAATCTTGTACCCCTTTGAAACAGTGTAATTGATTAAATCATAAGCATTGGAAGAGTCCCAGTCTCCTTGCCAAACATTATTATGACCACTGGGGTGCCTCCCCTTGAGTGCATTCAAACCAAATGTCACAATGGCCCTGCAAATGTCAAACTCACGCTGATACACCACAGATAATCACCTCTTCCTCACCCTTTTCTTCTTTCCTTACGCTACAAATGTGCTTAGGCTAGCACTCAAAGTGCATGTGAACTTTTATAGTTCCAGTTACTGAGGTGTAACTCTAATTTTAACTGCTTTACAATTTTCACGTTTTTACTTTAGCCGGAAGGAAAAGGGGAGGGAGATGGCGAATAAAACAACGACGCGAATGCTAAATTCTCACCCTGTATTATCGAAAAAATGATTCAGCTCATCCCACCTTTTCATTTGCAAACACCCCTTTGAAAATCCGAACAATCCACCTTTCATCTTTTGAAATGGATGACAAGGGGACTTCAAACTTCCTACCTCATACAGCAACTGATCTTGCAAAGAACCTCCAACTCTTATCCTCAAAGGCTTGAGAGCTATCAAGCAACCATTATGGAAAGAATGATATCACACTTGTAGTAAATATTCCAAACATGTTACCAACAATAAAAGTATATTCAGCATCAGGAAGCCACAGAACAGAACAGTAGAAGAATTCCATCACAGTGACTGATTTTCTACAATATAAATACCTTGGATTGCCTTCACAAGGAAAGGATGAGACAAGTCCTGAAAAAACCAATCCACATTCAGCAATGACTAAAACTTCTGCAAAGCTTTCTAGACTTCTAAATGAGTGATAGGAAACAGGAAGGATACGTATACTCTTTACGTAAGTCATGTTGTATACAAGCAAGTCCAAAATACTCACCAAATTTGCAGCAGATGAATTACCCCAGGGGCAATTGTTGTAATCACACTTGTCATGAGGCCACCAATCAATAGTTGCACAGATGAAGTTATCATCAGTCTCAGCAATTGCTTGAATTCCTTGTACTAGAATCAAACCATGTTCAACATCTTGAGATAAACCCAATTGCAGAGAAGCCAGAAAGAGAAACAAGACCAGCTGGATTCCCATGAGTAGATCAATTACCACAGAATCCAAAATTCACTGCAGTAAAAAAAGGAAAAAGAAAAAAGTTAGTTTTTTTTATTTGGTTTTTTCCCATTCCGGATAATTTGTCTCCACGAACAATTACAAAAGCACCACCTCGTTTCCATTTCATGATTTTGTGAAGGGTAAAAAGAACATTCTTTTTATAATTATAACTATATAAGCAGAAAAGGAAAAAACAAATCAAACCCTATAATTTAGAGACAAATCTTTTGAAGCTGCATAATTGATATTTTCTTTATCTAATATCCTTTTCTATATAAGCTTTCAATGATTAGCCCGTGGTTAAAAACTAAAGACAACAAAAATAAACAACAAATGCATACAAAAAGAACGAATTTTTTACTGTCCAATCTTCCATGAAAATAGAGCCAGTAATGTCTAATTCAAACTCCAGTCAAGAGTCAATAATTCATTTACTTTGACTATTTCTCCATTACCAATATTTTAAACAAGGTACCTGACGTTCAATGAACGCGAATCACAACGAACTCTTTATATATACATATTCTATTCAATATGCCTATATTTACAACAAGGAAATCGTTAATCACAATGACAGATCTAAGAACTCGGAAGGATTAGCCTATGGATCTAAATACAACACCATACCATAACCAGCAAGGAAAACTGGTATTCTCACAAGACAGGACGAACCCAGAAGAAAAGAATCAAACTTGAAGAACACCCAGATAGAGAAACAGTGAAAAACTATAAAACATAAACACAACACCAACCTGAACCTTGTATTGACTTTTTGATCTAGCACAACCTTTAAAACGAAAGTGAGGCTCAAGTGTAAGGCAAGAGGTGTAAAAAAGACAACAACAATAACAACACTAATAATAATGATGTCTCACGTAACTGGCAAAGAAGGAGCACTTTCCTTGCCTCGTACTGTCCCAGAGGAAAAAAGGAAAGGTTTAAGAAAACGAAGCAGCCATGATGAAGGACAAGATTGTCGTGATGTAAAGTTAGATTAGTAGTAGTTGGTTGGATGTATGAGAAGGGTCGTGGCACAACTCACATGCACTGCTGCTATGCGACATTAAAATTAATTTTTAGCTGAAGGGGTTTTCTCATGAGGTCATTGTTGCCTCCAAACTTAGGTGTCTTTGTGGTAGATTGGTTGAAGGTATGCATCGTTTTAGGAAAACATACCAACTCAGATAACGGGTGCAAGCAAAGCAAGGGTCAATTTTCCCTCTTGCTTAATTGGACTAGGAAAAAAAGAACACAATTGTGTTTCTGATAAAACCAGAATGGAATACAAAATTTGCAATTTGCTGATATTTCAAGTCGTCTCTGTCCTGTCTTTCCTTTGTGGAGAAGCTATACCTTCTTTCACAAAACCATATTCCACCACATCAATGTACCATCTCATGGGGAGACTTTTTTATTTTATTTTATTATTTCAAAACAATTATTCCTCTTTTTATCTAAATGATGTTTTTTTAAAATAAATTTAATTAATTTTAAGGTTTTTTCTCTATAGAAAAAAAAATATTTTTGCTTTTACAGTTCAAAACACATTTTTTTAAACATAATTATTGAATGAGTAGTTATTTTGTTTTGATTGTTGGGAGTTGGTTTCAATATCCTGAAATTGCCCGTTGGTTTTTACTTATTTAGAAGTAAACGCAAATGGAAATTGAATCTATATTTCTGGTTGAGCTTAATGTACATTAAAGAAGGTTTAGGTCAACTATTTGTCGAAATTAAAATTGCGGAAACTTTGACTGTAATATTATAATTGCAATCGCTAATCACGGTGTCTTAGTCCTTCGCATGGTTGTTTCAGTTTATTTATTTTTTAAATAATCTCTTATTTATTTATTTATTTATTTTAAGAAGTTGCTATTATTTTCTTAACAATCAATAATTTCAATTAAATACATCTTTTAATAGCGCTTAATAAACTAATTAAAATTAAAGTAATATACAAATACGTTTTACTTCATATTATAAATTTCAATCTTATTAAAATATTAGAGTTGATTGAAATGGAATAAAATATTTTGGCCTGCTCAATTTTGTTTACAAGTTAAATATCTAACATCTCTTAATATTATAAAATTACTAAATATAATATTATAAAATTAATAATACAAAACATATAGTCATAGTTATTCAAAAACAATAGTTACAATTATAGAATATAAAATACGCATAATTCTAGATTAAATTAATTGGATACATATTAATATTAGAGTTACTAGAGACGTGTATTTGTGGTTATGTTTACTGTTGTGCAAAGTCATTATTAATGAATTTAATCCTACTACATACAAGATTAATTTCCTTTGTGTCCTAAATCAAACAAAACTCTTAGATTATGACTTGTTACTACTCATTCACCACATATTCTACTTTATTCGAGTGTGAATGATTATTAGAATATCAAGAAACCTCCTTACTCGAATTCATACATCAATGCATACACATGAATGTCACCATAGAATCTTCCTACGAGATTTTTCAAATTATGCCCAAACACATACATTCTCATATCCAATAACAAGCCCATAACAACACTTTCACATCACATATATTAACCATTAAAATCATGGACATGAATATTATCAACCATGAGAACCATCAAAAGCAGTTAAAGAGAAAAACAGAACAAACAACGAAACTACTTTTACAAAAAATTGCTTTTAGCAACACCATGTTGGTGCTTAACACCACAACATTCATAAAAACTAGTGCTCAACAACACCATGTTGTCCCTCAATGCAAAGCATTCGCAAAATTGACGATCAACGTCTTTGAGCTAAATTACTCTTAAGACTTGTCCCAGTTTGTTCAATTGCTTAGATTATAATTCTCTCATTCAAACACAATATCAATTCAATCAAGCACAACCATTCTAATATTCAACTATCATCCAAATCATACAAAATAACCTCAACAATACATACCAAATACATACCAAACCAGATTAATCAGAAAAGTCATTTTACAACCAATTTGATCTAGTAGAAATATGCATTTGTCAAATTAACAAAATCACACAAAACAAGTTAAAATTAGCTTACCTTACTTGACTAAACTATTTAAACAAATCTAAGACAACTCAACATCACCAAACTCATAGAATACTCTATCTACACATAGAAACATCACAAGAACGATCGAGACCTACCATTATGATCATTGATCAATAAAGACTCATATAGAAGACTAAAATGACACATGTAAGTTGAAAAAATCTCACATGCAAGAGAAAATAGATTGAGCTCAAGAAAAGAGTAGAATAACCAACTTACTTAAGTAGAGAAATTAGTCGATACAAATTGAAGAACTCATTGTGAGGATCTACAGTCTCAAATCTTCAATCAAACAAATAGAGGATGAAAATGTATAGAGATAAGTCATAGAACTCTAGAAAATTGGTTTCTAAAGAGATTATGTGTTCTAAAATAATGAAACTCGTTTATAAAACTTCTTATTTATATAAATCATTGTAATATGAAAATAATCGAGTCTCACTATTTTTAAACTACTGTAATATCTAAAATATCATTTTCTAGATCTTCACATTCTCTCAAACAAGAAAAAATATCGTCCTAAAAAATATCTTTTCTCTAAAATACCATTATTGTTTCCAACACCTTAACTCCATTATTTATATGAGTTTGTAAGTTTAGTAGAGTTAGGATGATCCCATCCTAAATATTCATACTCAATGCATACACTACACTATATGATATGGTATTCCTCCTCAAGAAAAAAATATTACTCGTACAATACACAAAATCAATAGTATTTTTCATTCACAACCTCAACAAACTCAAGAAAATCATCACCATTATTGTTAGTACTTCATTCTTCCTTTCTTATCCATATCACGAAATCTAAATACAAGTAAAATAATAACTCAATAATTATAAACCCAAAACTAAATATCGATGCAATCTAACATTCACCATTGTCATAAAATTGTCATTCTTTTATTTATCATTATGTTCCAACATTTAAACCACACTACAATCAATTAACATCATAATCATCACTAAACTATCATAGTTCAATAATAACTATAGTGATAGCCCAATGTCAATTGGGGCTGAAGTCTAAAGACTGAATGAACCTTAGGTAAAATACTTATGTGTTTACTTATGGAAGGGTTTTCAAGTCAATAATTTAAATACTTGTTTAAAGCATTGCAAGGGTGTGAATTAAACAAATATAATATCATTAAAATTACTTAAATAAGGAAAAGAGATAAGTAAGAAGCGTGATGGGGTGATTGAAAGATGATATAAGAAGTAGAAGAGGTCTGAAATAGAACACTTAAATGCTCTAGCTGATAAATCTATATGTTTTTTTGGTTAGAACAATAATATATCATCAAATCGTCACAAATTTGCTTAATGAATTTCTTTCTCGTCCAAGGAACCCTATTCTGGGACAAGGCTCACCTCAATGGTAACTAAGGGAAACTAGTGAAAATGAAACAAAGGGACCTATTTTAACTGGCACATAGTGCCACATCAACGACCCCTAATGCGGAGACTAGAGCCTAACAACCTAAACTTGACACACATCACCCATGCCACTAGAGCTCCTTGGATTTTAAATCCTCTTGTAGTGCCAAACAGTTCATGAATAACACCCAACGATAAGATCATTGGATCTTATTGAAAATTGAATATCAATTGGCACCTAATGGTCTCTAACTAGCACCCAATGTCATGGATCACTACAACTCTTTGACTTTAAATTTTAGTGTTACGTCCAATGCTACTTAATCACTGCGAAACACTATATTAGAAATTAGAGAAGAAATGGGCACATCAATTAATTCAATTAAGAAGTTCAAAACAATCATCGGAGGCCAATTGTTCAAACAAATATATTTATTCTCAATTATTCCACAAATTAAACATCAACCCAACATCCACACCATGTTCTATCACAATTTCTCAATACAAAATTCACTCATCAAGGTTCTTCAAAATTTTCAATCCAATTAAACAAAATCACACCAATCAAATATCAATTTTAACTCAACAATGTTAAACACATAATTAAACTAAATTAAGCAATTTGAAATCAAACAATCCAACCATTCCATCAATATCAACATACACACAGATGAAGATAAATCAAACTATAAAAATATTACTAACTTCTCTTATTTAGTGTAAAAAGGCATGACTCACGGATGTTGCTAGAACTTTAGTTCTCACAATATGCTCACAAACATTAGATAACATATCATAACGATTACAATTAAAAATATATTCACTTTAAATAACATGCATGATCCTAAAACCACATGTGCTTTAAAATGTTAAACTAACTCAAAAAAAAAAAAAATAAACTTACTCCACTGTAGAATCTGATTGTTTAAGTTTAAATCTTTCTATCATAAATACATTGATGATTTCTAATAATCAAATATATTAGAAACAGACTCAAAAAATTAAAAAGAAAATAGAAAAATTCAGAAATATATTTTAAAAGACAATAACATTTATAGAATGAAATTTACTTAAAATAAAATCTATATATTATTAAACTTTTATAATAAAATAATTGAGTTCCATCTTTTAATTATAGTAAAATATTATATAGTTAACTTTTCACTATTAACTCTAACTAGGTAAATATATCTAATATAAAACATAAATACTACTTTGCAATCGAATATTAATGTTTTTCTAGGTATGTATCTTCGTGGAAATATATAAATAAAATACCTTAAGAAAAAAAAATGTAAGTTATTTTCATGTAGGGCTGCAAATTCTACAATTTTCAATGTAGAAAATATTTTTTTTCTTTAAATTTTTCAGATTTAATAAAGGTAATTAATTTCCGTCTTTGTTATAAAGATTAAAACTTATAATCACGTTTATCACAATTTCACTATATTGGTTAAAAAATATAAGTCAAAATAAATTATTTTCTGTTTATTGTAATTGTACACAAATGATAAAGATGAACTAAAATTACTTAATTTGAAAAACAATAACTCCAAATGGTATATGTAAATTTAAGGAAATGTAACAAGAAGACTAAAAAGTCAAGTCGGAGAACGGTAAATTGCATAAGAAATTTACACAGTTGTAAATAGGATGAAAGTAGATGTTGGGAATCTATAAAATTAATTGAAAAGTAAACGAGCGAAAATAAAATTTAAATCTAAATATCATGAAATGAAAGCAATTAGAAGAAACGTAAAGTGAAATATTTTTAAAATTTCAGCACATTAATATAAATGAAAGGTAAATAAAATAAAATAAAAGAGCACACAAGGAGTTAAAGTAGTAATAACATAAGATGATTTTTTTGCTAGTCATAATAGGTATATTTGTAATATTTATCTAATATTCTTTTGCAATCATATAAAAGTTAGGATATTCCAAAGTTTAATATTATAAAAGAAGAACACTGACATTAGTTTTGTATTTTTTTTTCAATTGATGCATAACAATATGTGGCTAATTAATTTAAATAGTTTTGTTCTAATTTTTAAAATATGAAAATATTTTTTTTATATCAATCATGCAGAATTTTTATTCTAATAAGAAATTAGAATATGAATATAAATACAGTGTAATTATTTCTCCTCCATACTTAAACAAATATTTATGTCTATTCATGACAAACAATATTATGTCTTGATTATGAAGTTTTTAGAAGTTACAAGTTTTTAATTTGACAAGATAGTAAAGTTGTTTAAATTTTGTAAATATAAGAACCATATTGATTGTATTCAATGTACAGTTTTTGTATAAACTAAATTAAGGATCTAGAAACCGAAAAAACATAAAATGAAAATAGAACAAAACAATAAAAATGGCATTTAATACAAAAATTATGCAGATTAAAATGGATTAATCAGCATATTCAACAATCAAACAATCCTCTTATCATAATTTTCTAAAGATTCATATATAAATTTGAATAATTAACTAATTCAATAATAAACTATTTTAGTTATATAAATCAAATTTTAATATCATAAATTGAATTCGTATTCAATAATCAATTGAATTATCAATTGATTACTAGTTTGAATTTTAAGAAATTTGAATAATGTAAGATGTCTACTTTTAAATATTTGTACAAATTTTTTCTTGTTTAAAAAAATAAAAAATCATATCATATTTAAATGTTTCATATTTTATTTAGATAAAATCTTAAAGTTAAAAAATTCAAGTAGTGTTTAAAAAGAGTGTAACTAAACAAAATGAAAATAATAATAAAAGAAAATAAAAAAAAACAAAAAAGAAATTAATTCAAATATATATTAAAAAATTATTATTTCACGAACCTTCTAAGAGATAAGAAGAAATTAAAAAGAAAAAAGGAAAAAAAAAGAAATAAAGAAAAGAAAGAGATAAGATAATATAATATTACATTCATGTAAGAATAACTTTAAAAAAATTAAAGTACAATGAAATTTTAACTTATAAATAGGTGGAGTGGAAGAGAAAATGTGGAACAATGAATGAAATAAGATGCTAGAAACAGAAAAATAGAAAAAGAAAGATAATTTGAAGGAAGGGTTTCTCATAAATTATAATAATCTAAATGTAATTACAAGGTGTCAATAGAATCAGTAAGGTATGTCATTTAACCAGTTTATTCATTAATTATGTTTATTTACTTACTTATGTTATTTAATTTATTATTATTACATATTGGTCTTCTTCATTAAATTTATGATTGTGATATTTAATTTTGTTTCTAATTATACGTTAATTTTATGTATCACTTTATATCTTTATTACTATTTTTGTTTATGACATGCCGACTGATATCTATTTATTTATTTAAAGTTAACGTTTTGGCTTTAATTTATTTTTTTATTATTTTAAACACTATCATTTATAATTCAAAGAAATATATATAAAATAATAAAACAAGGTAAAAGTAAATAATTTTTTATTTAATGAACTTAAAGTAAAGAAAGTTATTTATAAGATGTATAGATTATTAGTTAACACAAAATTACACACCTTAATACTCATTCAATTTAGTGATTCTTAAAAATGTTCAAAATTATAAAAATATATACAAAATATGCGTTATCACTGATCTTGCTATCTAAACCTATTTTGACTTGTTAAAAAATAGATTTGATTTGTCTATAACTCAATCTAATCTAACTTGTTTCAACATGTGTTTAAACCTAATTTTAATTTAATTTGGATAAACTTCATTTGTGTCAATCAAATTTATGTTCGACTGATGTAGATCTATTTTACTTATCTTCAGATGGTATGACTCTGACGTAACTTAACCTAAGTAAAACTCACCTTTTCATATATTGAGTTTAGATTTGAATTGTGTAAAAAAAAATAAAATTGAAGTTACACAAAACATTTAAAAAAAACAAATAATTCAAACAACCTAACGCAATCATCGAATATAACTTCTCTTCCATCTTCTCTTAAAATTCATGAACAAAATTAAGGGGTACGAAATAAATTAAGGTTAAGAGTAGGATGGAAAAGTCCAATACTATTTTAATTTGGATTTTTAATCTTCATTTATTGATATTTTTTCTCACTGAAAAATATAATAACCAGACCTTAAGACAAAAAGAACCAGACATATCAAATCCAATCCTAATATATCTTACGATAAGAGAATGATTTGAGCTAGGTTAATTTTTCTAAGCTCACATATTTAGTGATTTGTTTTGTAATTGTTTAATTTTTTTAAGATAAAAAGCTTCTCACATCGGTTACCTTAATCATATTTTGTTGTTTGATGTTTGGAAGAGATTCTTTAAAATAGTTAATAAAACAGAAAAAAAAAGAAGAAGAAATCTGTTTTATGGTAAAGTATCTGTACTGCACCGACCCAACCAACAAGGAGAAAATAAAGAAAGGGAAAGAGAAAACGCAATGGCTGTGTGGTGTCTGCAATGCATGCTCTTTCTCAACCCACCTATAAACCTCATTCCCTCCTTTTCAACACTCTCTGTTCATTCCTTTTCCAAATTTTCCTCAAAACCCTAACCAAAACTGCACAATCCCCTTCTTCCACGCTACCCTTCCGATTTTTCTCTCTGTTTTCTTTTCCACTCTAATTTTCAAGAGTGGTTGCTTTACTCGCACTCTTTTTTTGGTACAGTATTTCAATTTAGCTTTCAAATTCCTTCTCAGTCGATACTCTTCCCTCCGTTCTTCAATGATTTTCGATTTCGACAGTGTCTTGTTTTATCATCCCAACGAGAGTTTTTACGAAATGTTGTTCACTTTTTTCACGTAATCACTTATTGCATTGGTCGTTTCGTGATGGAGGATAATGAAGTCGTTGATGATCAGAACACAGGGTGGTTCCAAGTTAAAAAGGTTATTTTTTTTTCTTTAAATATTTTAACTCGTTTGAGATGTATTTTACTATGACATTTTGATTTGTACTTGATGAGAGATAAAATTGAAGACACAATAAGGAAATCTGTAGACCTAGTGTATAGTTATTTACTAATTAATGCATTCACAGTGGATGGATCAGTCATTAAGTATTCATATATTTGCTCTAACCTTTAATCTTATTTTTCAATTTGATTGTGCTAATTCTTAAATATCATCATTCATCTCCTTTGGTTATATCTGAGCCTTGCACTGAAGATTATTTTCTTCCTTTTCTGCGTAGCTTGTTGTACAAGTGTTACTTACGTGTTCTAATTTTGTCATTTCTTTTCTTATCCAGAAGCACAGAAATACTTCGAAATTCTCTTTGCAGAGTTGGGTGGGAGGATTTTCGGGCAAAAATGCCTCTAACTCTTTGCACACTCAGCATTGCATTACTAAAACCGATGACAGTTCACGTAGCCAGCAGAAAAATAATCCTTCAAGGTCAGGGGAAAATTTTTCACAGAACCCTGCCTCTGGGATTGTGTCGAGTTCTCTTGCTGAATCAAATGAAAAAGAGAGCACAAACTGTTTTAATACAGGCGTAGTTAGACATAATGCCGAAAGTCAGAACTCAACTGCATTAATTACTGTTGATTCTCAAGGTAAACATGAAGAAGTTAGGAAATTACAGCAAACTGATAAGCCTGACTTAGCCCAGAAAATAAGATGGGGTGATTTAGAGGAGGGGGGCTTGGCACTGCCCCATGAAAACTTGATTGGGGTTGGGATCAAGTTCGGTAGTATTGGAGATGATAGTTTGCTTAGCTGTAGAAAGAATGAGAATATTCCTGAACCTTGTGATTCATATCATGCTCAAGAAAAAGACTTAATGGTGAATGCTATCAATGGAGGGTCTGCTTCTGATCAGATCCCTTTGATGAGACATGAAGATGAAATACTTGGGGAGAATGGTAAAGATGTTAAGGATGTATCTTTGGAGCATTTTAACAATCAACAAATGGTTGAAGAAAGAATTGGTCCAGAAGATAAGAACAATGACGAAGGGAATAAAACAACAACCCATGGTGCCGTAAACAATGACAGTTTGTCCACCAAAGATGCTGCCGAGGTCACAAGTCATGCACATGCCTCTTCTAACAATTTGGTAAGTGATAAAAAAATGTGTGAAGTGCCAGAACAAAATGGCAGTTTAAGTGAAGCAGTTACTGCCCACTGTACTGAGTCACAAGTGCCTGAAATTGTCAATGATTCTGTGGTTTCTACTGAAGCCAGTAGGGTTTCACTGGATGGTAATGGGGAAAATGTTGTTTCAACCTCTCAAAATATGGGTTCTCTCGAAGAAGGCGATTCCAATGAAAGCAAAGAAAGGTTTAGGCAGAGGCTTTGGTGCTTTCTGTTTGAGAATCTTAATAGGTCTGTGGATGAACTTTATCTTCTTTGTGAACTAGAATGTGATTTGGAGCAGATGAAAGAGGCAATTCTTGTTCTTGAGGAGTCTGCATCTGATTTTAGAGAGCTAATCACTAGAGTAGAGGAATTTGAAATGGTTAAAAAATCTTCCCAAATAATGGATGGCGTTCCTGTCATCTTGAAGAGTGATCACCGCAGGCCACATGCTCTATCATGGGAGGTATGTGCGTTCACATATTGCTATTTATCTGCTCCTTTCCTTGGTTAAGTTCATATTTTGTGGTTTCAAGATACTAAATCATAAATTTTATATTTGTACATGACAACCATGGATCCTCTGTCAAAGAAAATAAAATATATTCACTAATAATGATTTTTTTTTGAATAATGTCTATATTTTTCCGTCTTGTTAAGCAAAAATACTAAAGATACTTATACTTGTTATCATTGAATGCGTGGGACAAATTGAGTGTAATTATATGCATTTATGCAGAGTGCGGAATAATTATTCGCTAATGACATTATATATACACCATCCATTCCATTTCCTTCTTATTTTTCTTTTATCAATTGTGATGAGGGCATAATGAAATTAGAAGTCTTGATATGTATCTGTAACTCCTGCATAAATATGCATCTGTCTTGATGATTGTACGTATATCTAAAGTTTCTACTTTGTCTGATGGGTATGATAGATGTTAGGATCAAATGAACTAAGCGTGAACGTACTCATCTAACACTGTTACAAGACCTAACCCACCATTGGGTATTATTTGTTTATTGTACTTTTATAACTTTTGCATGATGAAATTCAAGCCATCCCAACTGGACTCACTTAACAATTTGTGTTAAACATTATTGTAGTTTAGACTAACAGTTATTGGTTTATTTGTCTTGGACTAAGAAAAAAATATAAATGAAGCATAACATTTATTTATTTTATTTAAGCATGAAATCACTTATGGTCTAGACCTGTTTACTTGTTTGCTTTCTGGTTTCTGAAGATGCTGATCCATAATATGAGTTTATCTGTTAGAAATCTGCACAATCTGGCTTTCTTATGTTCTTGATGTTTAGATGCTCTATGGATTCTAGGTCCGAAGAATGACAACTTCACCACATAGGGCAGATATACTATCTTCATCTCTTGAGGCTTTTAGAAAGATTCAACAAGAGAGGGCTATCTTGCAATCAGGTACCACAGAAAGTTCCATGTCTTTGACTTCTGAATCTATTGGCAATACAAACAAGTCTAGGGTCATTAATGGGACAGATGCTGCCAAATATTTGGTGGCGAAGTCAAGAAAGCATGTTGGATCTTCAGATGATAGACAAGGTAGCCTGAATGAAAAAGAGCATATTATTGAAGGGGGAAAATCCTGTGACTCAAACACAATGCTAAATGGATGTAACCCTCCAGAAAACATATTGATTTCAGAAGTTAAGTTATCTAAATTACCTCCCTTGGAAAATTCTTTTGCTTCTGCCACCACCAAGGGTAAAAGAAATCACCTTGGTTCTGGACTGGACAAGACGCTTTATAAGAAAGATAAAGCTCTAACAGAAGGTGTTAATGAGAAACCCCCCAGATCCACAGATAACATTAGGAGGCAAATGCCACTGCCTGAAAAAGATAAGGAGAAAAGGAGTACTGCCCCGGGAAAGTCTTTGAATGCTTGGAAGGAAAAGAGGAATTGGGAGGACATACTTTCATCTCCATTTCGTGTCTCTTCCCGCATGCCATATTCACCAAGCCTGGGCCGGAAAAGTGCTGAGCGAGTACGTACTCTGCATGATAAACTAATGTCTCCTGACAAAAAGAAGAAAACAACTTCAGACTTAAAAAGGGAAGCAGAAGAAAAGCATGCCCGTGCTATGAGAATCAGAAGTGAGTTAGAGAATGAAAGAGTCCAAAAGCTTCAACGAACATCACAAAAATTAAATCGTGTCACGGAATGGCATGCTGTTCGTCATATGAAGTTACGAGAGGGCATGTATGCCCGCCATCAGCGCAGTGAATCTCGTCATGAAGCCTTCTTAGCTCAAGTGGTGAAGAGAGCTGGTGATGAAAGTAGCAAGGTTAATGAGGTTCGGTTTATTACTTCCTTAAATGAAGAGAATAAAAAATTGATTCTGCGTCAGAAACTTCATGAATCAGAGTTGCGGAGAGCTGAAAAGCTTCAAGTGCTGAAATCTAAGCAAAAGGAGGATTTGGCAAGAGAAGAAGCTGTTATAGAGCGTCGAAAACTCATTGAAGCTGAGAAGTTACAGCGCCTTGCTGAGATTCAGCGGAGAAAGGAGGAGGCTCAAGTAAGACGGGAAGAGGAAAGAAAAGCGTCAAGTGCAGCTCGGGAAGCAAGGGCAATCGAACAGCTTAGGAGAAAGGAAGAAAGAGCCAAAGCACAACAAGAGGAAGCTGAACTTTTGGCCCAAAAATTGGCAGAGAGACTTAATGAGAGTGAACAACGTCGTAAGATTTACCTGGAGCAAATTCGGGAGAGGGCAAATTTGAGGGATCAATCGTCCCCTTTGCTGCGGAGATCATTAAATAAGGAAGGGCAAGGTAGATCTACCCCTACAAACAGCATCGATGATTCTCAATCAAATGTTGTTTCTGGCGTTGGTTCTACTAGTCTTGGAATTGGCAATATCACATTGCAGCACTCAATGAAGAGAAGAATTAAGAGAATTCGGCAAAGGCTAATGGCTTTAAAGTATGACTTCCTTGAACCCGCTCTTGGTGGTGAAAGTGCTAGCCTGGGATATAGAGTAGCAGTTGGTGCTGCTAGAGCAAAAGTTGGCCGGTGGCTTCAAGAACTTCAAAGACTTAGGCAAGCAAGAAAAGAAGGGGCCGCAAGTATAGGTTTAATAATTTCTGAAATGATCAAGGTATTGTTTTTTGTTCACTGGTAATTATATCTCTCTCCTTATGAACCGATGTATGTTAACATGTTCAAAGTTAAGAATGTTTCTGTGGGTAAAATTTTGTATGGATAGATGTTCTGTATTTACACTTCTGTTTTCTGAATCCTGTGCTAATTAAAATAGCACTTCTTGGAGAGCTCTTGTTTAGTCAGTGAATAAATATTAATCTGGAATAACTAGTGATTCTTGATGCTGTATTTGTTTTAGTTATTGCTTAGATTTAGTTTGTCTTATCTGGTTGGTGCTTGCATATGGTCTTCTTACTGTTGAATCAGAAATCATAAATCACTTAACTTGCACGGATAATTGTCCAACCAATCCTTGTTCCTGACTAAATGTTGAACCAAGTTCCTTTCCCTTAAGAATATTTACAGTTTAAGCGAGTGCATTTCCCCTTTTATATTGTGGAGTTTTTGGTTAGTAATTTTTTTCAATTGCTATTTTTTAAATTTATGTTAATTTATTCATTGATTATTATTTTATAGTATTTGGAAGGAAAGGATCCCGAGTTACAAGCATCTCGTCAAGCTGGACTACTTGATTTTATTGCTTCTGCCCTGCCTGCATCTCACACATCAAAACCTGAAGCATGCCAGGTTATGTTGCACTTGTTAAAACTTCTGAAAGTTGTGCTGTCTACACCTGCAAATAGAAGTTATTTCCTTGCACAGAATCTTCTGCCTCCAATTATCCCAATGCTTTCTGCAGCTCTTGAGAATTATATAAAGATTGCAGCATCTTTAGGTGTTCCTGGTAACTTCAGTTTGCCATCAAGTAAAGCATCAGTTGAAAACTTTGAATCAATTTCTGAAATATTAAATAACTTTTTGTGGACTGTTACTGCGATTTTTGGTCATATAAGCTCAGAAGAGAGACAACTTCAGATGCGAGATGGCTTATTGGAGTTACTGATTTCTTACCAAGTTATTCACAGGTTAAGAGATCTTTTTGCACTTCATGATAGGCCACAGACGGAAGGGTCAGCATTTCCTGGCCCTATTCTCTTAAGCATACAACTTTTGGTGGTTTTGACCTCCAGATCTGGAAGATTTTGTTATATCGACTGGGAATCTTGCCCTTTGACAATGGAGCAGGAAATTGGTAGTGAAGGGACCAAGCTTGCTGATTCTGCACATTTTGTCGTGAATAATTCCTGGGGAGATTACACTCCCCTATCAATGATCAATGGCAGCTCAGTTGTGCATTTACCTGATGTCCCTGAGGACAGACCATTAGATGAAATGATTAAGGTGAACAAGAATAATGAATCTATTTCTATTGGGAAGGATTCTGAATTGGAGCATGATAGTTCTGTTAAATTGAAACATGATGATATAGAAAAGATAGATCTAGATGAATCCAAGAAAAGTCAGAATGGGGATATGACTAATTTGTCTATTCCCCAAAAGGACGAGAAACATACAGTGGTAAATGCTACAATACAGAAAAACGAAAAAGTAACAAATTTGGGTCAGCCAGTAGTATTTCTTCTTTCAGCTATTTCTGAAACAGGACTTGTCAGTCTCCCTTCTCTTTTGACTGCTGTTCTTCTGCAGGCAAACAATAGATCATCCTCAGAACAGGTAGGTTTTCTACAACCTGCAAGTTCGTTCACAGAAGTTGTATTGAATTGTTTTGAAGATCTTTATTGTGAAAAATCAGTAGATTTCTGATATTGGCCTGTTAAACAAATGTTTTCTTCGAGGATAATTACTCAGGTCTGAGTTCACGATGCAGTCAATAATTGTCATTTATCAGTAAACCAATGTTTTCTTTGTTTTTCTGAAGAATTTGCCGTTAGCTAATGTCACATGCCTAATTATGTCCTTTTATTGAAAGGATTGCTTGTAATTGTCTGTTTTGTACATACAAGTATTCTTATTTATAATGAAAAAGATTTACAGTAATAAAGAACAAAATCAATGATTAAAATTATGAAATATTTCCTTATTTGACGTAGTCAAATCATAATATATTTTCCTATTTAATGTAATTAATCATATGTTTAACAACTTCAATTGCTCGTCTGTCCTTGTAATAAGTAAATAAGTAGCTATTATTATTTTTGTTGTGCTATGTCTAAGTTGAATAACTTCATTTTCTTCTAGGCCTCATATATCCTTCCATCTAATTTTGAAGAGGTGGCAACTGGAGTACTGAAGGTGCTGAACAACGTGGCTCTTTTGGATCTTGTGTTTTTGCAGCGAATGCTGGTAAGTTTGCTTATTTTCCTTGTAATAATGATCTATTAAAACAGCTGCATGTTAAATTAAGATCGCTAATATGTTTGATTTTCTCTTTTTCCTGGTACTGATTCTTGCTTATGTATTCATATTTTCCTTATGCTGTTATACTTCCAGGCTAGGCCTGATTTGAAAATGGAAATTTTCCATTTGATGAGCTTCCTTCTTTCTCATTCTGCCATCAAGTGGAAATCTCCCTCTGATCAGGTGAATCACCAACAACTTGAAATGATTTCATAATCTTAAGTGATACAATACTTATGTTGACCTTGCTAAGCCTAGCTTTCCTAACTAATATTCATAATGGGAAAAGACCCCTTGCCTCAACTCTTCATGCATGGTTGGTATTTGGATGTACCTTTGCTAGAATGCCATAGTTACTAAAATGCCATTGCATTTTTTTTTCAGGTTGGTTCTCTTGTGCTTGAATCTTTATCTCTCCTTGGTCACTTTGCCTTGTTTCATCCGGGAAATCAGGCTGTTCTTCGATGGGGACAGAGTCCCACCATCCTCCACAAGGTCTGAAACTCTAAATATTATTTAATTTTGGTTTATTTGTTCTATTTATCGAGATAATCTAATGTTCACCCATAAGAGGACAGGTTTGCGATCTGCCATTCGTTTTCTTCAGTGACCCAGAGTTGATGCCGGTCTTGGCTGGCACATTAGTTGCTGCTTGCTACGGGTGTGAGCAGAACAAGTTTGTAGTTCAGCAAGAACTGAGTGTTGACATGCTACTTTCCTTGCTGAGGTCTTGTAGGAATGCTGCACCTGCAACTCAGCTTAATTCCGCCTTAGACAATTCCACTACAGATGAATCTAGTGAATACAATCAACTAGGTGCCGAAATTAAAAAACCGCATGTGGAAATTCCTGTAAAATGTGCCCGTTCCAATGGCAAAGCCACTCGGACTTCCTTTGGAAAGAATGGTGCATCGGGAAATAACGTAAAAAATGGCAGAATAAGAAGCCAACGGGACGCCAAAACAACTAAGCATTCTGAAGAACCGGCTCCTAAGCACGGCGAGCCTTCGTATTTAATGTTGCACTGTAGATTTCCCTCCAGTTTCATCGATAAAGTAGAGCAGTTCTTTTCAGCTGAAATTGCTAACGGGGTTGATGAACTCTGAGGTTAAATATCGTGAACCCATTTTTGTTGGTAATGCACGGATCTTCACGCGTTAACTGAATATGGTCCCTTATACATGTTTCACACTGCTAATAAAGCCACACCAAAATTCTTAAAGCTGACGTCTCTGAAGATTAACCTGCCCGAGTTATAACCAAAGGTCGTTTCTTAGTCAATGCCAAAAATATTGTACTTTCTTGGAAGTAATATATTTTGTAGTAGGAGTTGATGAGCATTTTTGTAATATATATAAACTATAGAAAAGTGGCGGTTGATAACAGCCACCACTAATTACCACTGCTGTAATTAATTATAGCTGATATGGTTCGGGGGTAACAACCTCGGCCATATATTTGTCTTGTTTACTTCAAAGTTCAAACCTACCTCTAAGTTATGGATCTTTTATACAGTGAATTTTGTATGCAATTATGAAAATACTTTCGATAGTTTTTACTAATTTGATGGCACAGATGAAAAATAAAGAGTAAAGAAAAGATGTGCTTGCGAGCTAGCTTTTTTGTATATATGCAACTCTATTCACAAGATAATCTACGTCTCTGCCTGCCCGTAAACGTGCCATTATACCCTTCCACTACGAGGAAAAAAAGGAATAGCTTCAGTTTAGGGGCGAAGTTTCTGTTCTGATATCTTGTAATCCTCAATGTACCAAAAGTTGATTTTGTGACAAATACGTCTTTTTAGTGAGAAAGAAACCATGTAAATAAAACTGTTAACAAGTTGATGATAAAGGTTTATGTGCATGTGGGTGTAGTTCAAGGAAACGGAAAAGAGAAAGAGACGATACTTTGCATCATCTAGAGGCTGCTTGTAAAGCCTATTTTGCTTTGCTTGTCTGCATGCAGCTTTGGTCTCTGGCTGGAGCTGCCTTACGTATAAGGCCAGCTCTCAGTTCATCTATATACAGTCAAGCAGGTTGGAAATTAGAAGTTCAATACTGAAAAGTCTGCACAGATTTCAATTTCAAGGAATGGAAAATAGACTCCTCCAAAGAAGGTATTGGTTTCGTAAGTGCAAGTTGTAATGCCATTTGTTGTTTATCTTGATTTGAATTTCTTTATGCCGTAATTTCGTTCTGAACTGTTTCATATATTTCCTTGGTTGTGAGCTGTTTATGTTTCACATACAAAAACATCATTTTTGTTTCCTGCCAATTATATCGCTGAATACGAACCAAAAATTTCTTGTCTCTATTTCAGAGTGTCATTTTCTGATCCCCATTCTCCAAAACACCATGGGTCAAGTGACAAGACTTGGAACTGGCTCCCAAGGATAACTTCTCACGATGACCACATAAGAGACGACGAGTACGTAACTTCAGTTGCAGCTACGGCATTTGCGATTCATTCTCTTGAAGAAGCAGAGTTACATGGCTCGCAAAAAATGAGAGAGCACCCCAAATCTTCGAGGCCTCAAACGATGAGAAGAGAAGAGGATGGCATATCAAAGCGGTTAAGTAATGGTAATTATAACATTCTACCTAATATTGTAAAGTTTCACTACTAGCTGCTATGAGTAATTGCTATATTTTGTGTAGCAGGGGAAACTTCCATGAAAAGGTCACTCGGACAAGACCCTAGGACCAAAGAAACTGCTTTTCCTGTTAGACGTCCAAATAGTACATCATCTCCAATACCTGTATCTCCTGCACTACGGTATCAGAGGCAGCAAGGGGTTCCATTACCACACAAAAATACCAAAACCAGACCAGAAACATGTGAAAGGGCTCTGAAGAAAATGATTCAAAAGCAGTAATGCTAATTTCTTGAGCAGCTCATTCAATATATATATTTTTCTTTCCTGAAAAACTGTTGCCTATGATGCAAAGTGGTTGTCAAATAGGAATCTGGATTTAGTTTCCTCTTATATTGTAGGCATAATTTTTCAGGTATGAGATAATGAAGTCCAAACTTCTTTCCTGGGAGTTTGTGAAAACGATTCAGGCCAGAGTCCAGGTGGGAAGTGAAGAAGGTTTTCCTCAATTCTTAGAGATGTATTTTAAATATGTTAATTTAATAATCTCAATTGGTGATGGAACAACAGGGAGCAAGGAAAGTGCAAAATTACCAGAGTAAGGTGACAAGGGAAGATATTATAGCGCAAGGAGCTAGAGCAGGGTTAGAACGCAGAAGAAGAGAACAACTTGAGACGAGAAAGAACTCGATCAAAAATCGAAAAACAAGCAAGGTCCCTGTGAAAGCATATTGTTGTCTGGCATGGAAATAAAAGCAGCTATCAGTGACTAAATGTAATTCGTACTTAAACTATTTTTATAGATCAATAAAAATGCTTGCAAAATAAACGAACGTGCACTAACTCATCAATTAGAAGTTAGTGTGCTTTTTTATTTATTTTGCCACCACTCCATTGTATTACCCTTCCAATCATATAATCCAATCTTAAGTTTCTTTCTTCTTATATTTGGATTCCTTTTACGTTGCATTTGAAAATTATTTCAAAAGAAACACAGTTTTACATAAAATCCTTAACCGTAAATCTCTTTTTCTTTGAGTCTTTTGATATTGGAAGTGTAATAAATCACGGATTAAAGATACCGTGCAATGTTCTCCTTTTCATATCATCTTATTCTCTTCAACTTCAGCAGAAACTTTTCTGAGGAACGTAATCCAAGCGAGAGAAAAAAGAGGTTCCAAAATCATGTACAAGGAAGAATCATATATAACTTGGCCATGAAGGTGGAAAGTTGTTCCATTCAACACAAACATAATGGTATTAGCATAAGAGTTATCACATATCCTGACAATTCAGAGCAGAAAAGCTATATCATTAACGAACAAACAGCCCACTCAACACACCCAGAGAAATAGTATTATTCCTCAAATCTTAATGACACCAAAGGAAACTTTTTTTTTTATCAGCAATACCAAGGAAACATTAAAACACCATTAACATCATTAGCCAGATAAACCCAATCACCAAATTAAGAGTTATATGTATGTCGAAGTTGAATTCACAAGAATCCTTAGGTAACTCAACTTGTGCTTACTTCCGCTGCAGTGGCATCTTTAAGAGAATCAAGGGAAATCACTGTTTCAAACGCACCAACTAGAGCCTTAACTTTGCTCTTCCTTTGCTCAGTAAGAATACTAGCGGTCTCTTCAATCACATTATTATACAAACGTGGATTTTGTTTCTTCCCTCCCACATCTTGATGCTTCAAAACCACGTTCTCAGATCCTGATTTTGAATCCCCTATCTTGCTCTTATCTACACCAACCTTCCTCCCAACAATAATTCTCCTTTTACTTACCTCCACGTTTCTGACTTTTCCTCTATGTTTCTCTGATTTTGTATTTGCAGCATTTACCTCATCACCACCTACTTTATTATCCTCAATGGTACTTTTTCTTGCACCATTTATATCTCTTCCAATGTCATCATCAAGAATGCGTGCTGGCCTGAATTTGAGTCTCCTTGGAACGTTGTTCATCTGAGGCTCAAGTTCGATCACTCGTCCTCTCCTAAAATTCAATTTCCGGGATGCAACGACACTTTTATTGGTGAACCCGACTCTTGTGCTCATTTTTGGCCTGATTTTGTAACCCATCTTCACATCTTCACCTTGATGATGATCATGTCGTCTTTTGTAGAACCTTGATGCAGCATTATTTTTTTTCTCAGGGAAAGATTTGGAAGTGAAAATAGATGATGATGACGACGCAGATGGTGATGATGACGGTGAAAGACTGCGCGTTTTGAGCTGCATAAGTACCTTCCCTTTGTTCCCGGCCACAGATCTAAGGACCTTCCATGAAGATGCAGGAGACTCGCAATTTTTCTTATTGGTGTGCTTCAGCTTCTGTCCCCTGATGATGAAAGTGAGGGTGAAGACAACTTAGTGCATCACAAGCCACAGTAGGATCCTCAGATGAATTTGCAGAGGCAGGTTCGGTGACATGAAGGATCTTTTCTGGTAAGTTCATAGAAGACTCTCTTGTCGTGTTCTTGGGACTATTGGAACTTCTGCTTCGAGGTTTCTTGCCACTGCGTTTTGAAGACAATGGAAGACTTGTTGAGGTTGATTTTTTCTTGCCTCCAGTTGAAGGTTTCCTGTCTGTTTGCTTCTGCTGTTTGATTGTTTTTTACCATTTCCCTTTTTGTTTCACTTTTGGAACATTCCTGTTCTTGCTTTAGGTCACTGTTGTTATGCTCCGAGGGAACATCTGTTTCTTCAAAAGGTGGTGATTTTTTCTCTGATGTAACTGTTTCTTCATATGTTACTACTTCCTTGATGTCAACTGGACTATTGGCCTTCTCTACTTTTGGTGTTTGAGAAGGCCTTGATTTTTTTCTCCATGCCAAAGAAGTCACATTCTCTTCTGGAACTTTGGCTTTCCATTCCTTTGTGGTAGCCTTTCTCAGTGTTAGTATCCATGGTTTGGCTTCAACGGCCTGTGGGATGCCATATTTGCAAAGATCATGGCAGGAACGTTTTGGACCACTAAGATAACGCGAAATAATCTTCGGTGGAACTTTTTTGTTGGTTAAAATCTCTTCAGGATTTGCTTTCTCATCAACATCTTCAGGCTCAATTTTCTCAGACTTTAACTGGTTAAGACTACTTTCCTCTTCCATCACTTTGATTCAGAATGGAGCAATAATTTCAGAGACCCCTGCAATAAACAACAATCCAAGGGAAGTATATATGCTGGTCAAAGTTAAAGCAACACGAAATGTGTACAACTTCTTTTCACCAATCTAGATCATTGGAATGGTGCAAAAACTCATTCAAATATTTGATATTACTTGTTCAGTGATCTGAAAACATTTCGAAGACGAGAATTAAAAACTTGAATGTGCAAATAGCATGCCTAGCCTCAACGATACTAGATCCACAGAATAAAGCCTTGAATGAAGTGTTACTGAGCATGCAGAATGTGAATTCATTTGACAAAAGTACTTCGCACAAAAGCGAGTTACTAATGACTTCCTATCAAGTAGATTTTATATAAAAACGTAGGGGCAAAGAAATTCTAGCATGTTACTAAGATAATTACATTGGTTGGTTCATTTTGTAAATGCTCGTGATGAACGAGTGAGTTAATGAAACAAAACAATGAAGTGGTACACCTTGAAGAATTTTGCCAACACTACCAGGAGATAGACAAATAACCTTAATACACAGTTTTACAATAATTAATACTTTTGTGCAACAGACAATATAATGTCCATCTTTCAGTTCCATAACAAATTTTACTCCATAAAAGTTTGCAATGAATTTCACTTTTGATTAGACAACCATTATGTTAGGTTAAAGATAGTTTGAAGGAAAGTCCAAACCAGGACTACAGATTGAAAATTTGGTTTTAAAAGGAAAAAAAAATCTTGGTGTTCTACAAAAGCGGGATAATACATCACAAACTCATTCAGATTTCTGACCAAAAGCGAAAACAGAACCGCGTGGACAGAGAAGATAAGAAGGAAAACAGAAATTAAATTAGAAACTGAACAAGATTATATCTTCACCATCATGATTATGATCTGATGAAAGGAATGAATATAATAATCCCTTGAAAAGTTGGATCTTGTGACACATTCAAGAAATCTTGATCATCATCACACCATGCATTCTTAATGGGTTGCCCTTGTGATTGGTGATCATGGAATTCGTTTAAGTGAAAGTAAAAGAGAATAAAGAAAAAGAGACAGGAAAACAGGACCATAGGAAATTGTTTGTGATGAGAAAAGAAGTGGAGGCATACCTTGGTGTGTTATTGTTAATCTTAAAAGGAAAACATAGAAGGTGTTAAAGTAATGATCTGCAAATGTGAGTCAGGAATGGTTGGATTAAAGTGAAGGTGTGAGTTGTCATTGGAGAGGTTGCTTTTCCTGCTAACCAAAACAATGCGTTGTTGAGAGAAAATAACCTTAACCAAAAGAGAGTCCTACCATGAGGAACAATACTCTGTCAACCAAACTACCCTAACCATGCAATATTATTGCATGGCCATATGGGACCATCAATGGAAGAACCTACGTCAACATCCATCACCATTCACCATTTTATCTCTATATATTCAAAACATTATCTATATATATCATACGTCTTCATCTATCTATACTACTCCATCTACATATATCATATATTACTCCATCTACGTAAATCAATAACTTTACGTTCATCTTTTAATAACTATTAATATAGTTTTTTGATTTATTATTTAAGCTTTAACTCTCAACCCTTGTTTACCTAATGATCTAGACAAGTGATTTTGTAACCACATCATTATCTATATTATTATATAAAATTCTTTTTTTTTTCAAATTTATCCTTTAATAAGTAACTATTTTTTATATTAAAATAACTATATTACTAATCAGTTCATGATTGACCCTTTAGGTTTCGATATGATTATAGGTTTTTTCTACCTTATCTCCATACTTTCCTTTCTCACCTAACACAATATGCAAAATAACAAATATGTTTTTATTATAATGCGTTTAAAATATATTTTTAAATTATGTAATTTAAAATATTGTAAATTCTAAAACCTAAATCTATGTTATAGAATGAAGAAAAAAAAAAACTATATAACATGATATGTGGTTGTTTTTATGAGCCTCATAATATATCATAATATAAGAGCTTCTTGAGCACAACTCTATTTTACCCATATGAATAATTTTTGGTCTATAAGTCTTTCTAACTTCATTTATAAAATTATTATCATATAAATAAAGCTAAAATTAATTATTGCAAATATTTTATAGAGATTCTTCATTGATGTTTTTCACTTGATGTTTATTGGATTCTTCTCGTTCTGAAGATTATTATTCAATTCATGTCATCAGTGCTATCTTTTTTACCAAAATTCTTTATAATATCTTTTTTACATTTGAGTACAGAAAAACTTTTGGATATATTTTCTTTTCAATGGTAGTTAATAGTATTTTTAACCAACATCTATTGAAAGTAAAAAAAAAAAAGGAAATAACTCTATCAACCATGTCAAAGCAACATTAATATTGCTAAATAAAATAATTGTATCTGACATTAACCAATAAAAGAAAAATCAATGCCGATATAAGATCCTTAATGTCAACTAAAGTTTTTGACAAACTTTTTAAAAGATTAATATCAATTTGAAAAAGAATTTTTTTTTTGAATTATCTAATATTTTTTTTAATATTAAAAGGAGTTTTATGTTTAATAATACTTTAAATGATTTATCAAAAAAAACAAATTCAATATATTTAAGGTATAACATCACAACAGAATATTTAAGAAACAATTTATATTGAGAGCTCTTCCACTTTGTTATATTCTAATTTCCAAAGGTAAAGAAAACAAAATTAATTAAACCTTACATACACCAAAAGATGATTGATATATTGGTTAAAAAAAGTCATAGATATGTATAGGAAATATCAAATATAAAATCCTAATGCTAAAATCATTATTGGTTATGAATAAGAATAAGGTTTAATAGTTTAGAATATCCTTGTTTATGTAGGGTTTTCTCAATTAGGTCCTATTTTTGAAAATGTCTCGATTAAATTGAATCAATCAAGGGCTTGTCGTTAAATTGAGTGGATGACGTTAAAATTCAATGTGCGTGGTAGGATGACATTAATGACGTGACAATAAATGGATAAACTGAGTTGGATTTGTGTGATTTTTGAATTAAATTTTATTGAAACATTTTATTAAAAGAAGAACGTTTTAATAAAAAAAATTCTTTTTATTCTTCACTATTAAAAAAACTAAATGTTTTTTTCTTAGATCCAGATCCAACCCCTTTTTCAGAAATCTGTTAGGGTTTTTATTTTCACCCCCAAACCTCATTAGACAAAAAAGAAAACCCAGGAGCATCAGCTTTTCTCTCAAGTGAGTACAAGCCAACCCCTGAACCCCACGACCGCCATCCCAGCCACCGTGAGTTGCGGCCTGAGGTATCATCAACGGCGCCAATCGCCACCGCACCACCAGCCACTCACGTAATCACTCCGCCTTAACCTCCATGAGCCATCGCCACAGACGCGTCAATCTCTCGCCGGACCACCATTCCCTTAAAACCGACCGCCGCGCCACTACATGCCACCCAGTCCACAACCTCGTCGGCGACAACCATCCAATCGCGCGGAGATTCTTCTCCTCTCCCCTTCGTGCGCAAGCGGGTAGACCCCCTTTCTTCTTCTTCAAGTTCGGTACCGATGTCGTCAGGGAAGCTGGATGTCGCCGCAAGCGGGTAGACCCCCTTTCTTCTTCTCCATGAAACAACTCCAGACGACGCTTTCTTGATGGACTTGTGGTGGCCCGGTGAAACAAAAATGATGACTGGCTTGAGGTGTTGTACGTCGCCAGCACAGAAAGGGGAGGCTAGGATTTGTAGGTTCCAAGGAAGAGTTGGGTGTTGCCAAGAAAACTTAACTTTGATGGTTGGGATATTTCGACTTTAGTAATGGAGATAGGAAAATGAAGAAAATGAAGGATGTTCTGTGTGTGTTGTAATGTATGAAGGTGAGATTGTGGAAGCGGATGCGTTGATGAAGATTGGGCATACTGAGGGGCTGTTGATTTCGATTTGCTATGGTTTTTTGGTAAGGAGAAATGGTTTTGGGTTCTTGGTATTTCCAGAATGAAACTAAGGTTATAGGCAAGATGGTGAGATATAGAAGAGGAAGTAGGAGATGGACTGGTTGATCTACATGTTGATTGTGATATACAAGAAGAAGTAGGAGATGGAGTTGATGTTTACTGAATTTCCTTTGTTAATTGATTTTTAATAAAACGTTTGAATAAAATTTAATTCGAAAATCACAGAAACCTAACTCAGTTAACCATATAGTGCCCTTCATTACCACGTCAGTAATATCACCTCACCTGCCACGCATACTAAATTTTAATGTCATCCACCTAATTTAACGGTGAGTCCTTAATTGATCTAAATTTTTATATTTTTGGAGACTTAATTGAGACATTTTAAAGAACGAAGACTTAATTAAAAAAATCCTACATAAATAAAAATATTGAGTAAAGTTAAGAATAAAATAAAACATGTTTGATAAAAAAGCGGCATTGGGCCAATTTTAAAAAGAATATAAATAGATTTAGATTTTCAGAAGATCATGGGTATGATTAAGAACTTTTTTAAAAAAAATAATACTCAGGTTATGTTTTAAGACACAGTTGCATTCTTCTTGAAAAAAAATGGTGATTTCAACAGTTGATTTCATTTAAAATAAAATTTCAAAAATCGACTACACTATTTTTTAGTTTAAAATGTAGAAAAAAAAAACCTTGTTTTAGAAACATAACTTTTATAATTAGAAGTCATCTTTCAAAATATTTCAAAATATAATTTATTTTGCTACAGTTTTTATAAATAAAATATCGTCAATTATTGTTGTGAAAAGGTGTGCAAAACATTTTTCTTTATTTTAGAATGGCCATTCCTATACCACAACACGACAACATTCTAAATGGTTTTATTAACCATAAATCCGACAAAGTGAAGAGATGACCGAAAAAAAGAAAAGAGAAAGAGAAATTGAATAACCCATAAACAAAGTTTGTTTCTTTTTTCCAATAAACTAGATGTAAAAGTTTCTCCATATACCACACGTGATTTTCCTTGGTGAGAAGATTGATCTATAAATCCCTGGTGACATGTTTCCATATTCACAGATTCAGAACATATGGATTCGGAAAGAAAAGAATCGAAGAGTGTGTGTGTGATTGGAGCAGGACCATCGGGGATAGTGGTGGCGAGGGAGCTGAGAAGGGAAGGTCAGAAGGTGGTGGTGTTGGAGCAGAAGCATGACATTGGAGGGCAATGGCTATATGACCCAAATGTAGAACAAGAGGATGACCCTTTGGGAAGAAACCCTTGGCTGAAGGTGCACAGTAGCATCTACCAATCTTTAAGGCTCATGTCCCCAAGAGAGGTCATGGGCTTCACTGATTTCCCTTTTTCAGTGAAGAAAGGTAGAGACCCTAGGAGGTTTCCTAGCCACAGAGAGTTCCTTCTCTACCTCAAGGACTTCTGTGAATGGTTTAAGGTCACAGAGATTATCAAGTTCAACACAAAGGTTCTTTATGTTGGACCCTTAAACTATGGTGTCTCTACTCAGGATTTGAAATGGGTTGTTAGAAGCAAAGACAAGGAGAGTAATAAGGAAGTTGAACAAGTCTTTGACGCTGTGGTTGTGGCCACTGGCCATTACTCGAAGCCTAGATTGCCCTGCATTCAAGGTACCTCCATGCAATAATATTTATTGCATGCATGCACACTATCTCATCAAAATTTACTACAAACTCTTAAATTTATGTCTCATTCAAATCCATATATATTTCATGCAAATGAAAATGACATTTCTAATCCCGTTTTTGATGCTCAGGAATGGAGAAATGGAGAAGAAAACAAATGCACAGTCACGTTTACAGGTCTCCGGAGCCCTTCCGCGGGGAGGTACATGAACAGATACCACCTATTAAACTTATATTTTCTTTTTTAGTTTGGTGGAAACTTAAATAATGCAGGCATATATCTGAATTATAGCTGAGCCGTTTTACATTAAATTATTAAGCTAACACTCCTCAAAATCACTGATTTTTTTTCTTTTATATATATAGATAGTGGTGGTGGTCGGAAATTCTTTTAGTGGACAAGAAATATCAATGGAGCTTGTGAAAGTAGTGAAGGAACTGCACCTGAGTTCGAAATCACTTGAGATTTACGAGGGTTTATCCAAAGTTATATCCAAATACGAGAACTTTCACCTTCGTCCGCAGGTATCACTTCCTGATATCTTCAAGTTCCTGTCCCATGAAATAGATCCACTGCTATTTTTATGTTTTTTTGTAGATCGACAACCTTCGAGAGGATGGGAGTGTCACTTTCACGGACAGTTCCTGCATAATCGCAGACACTATTTTATACTGCACTGGGTAACATCTCATATCATCCTAAAATTAAGCTTAACATTTACTCTTAATTAATGTCTCATTCATAAAGTAAGAAAATTCAAAATGTCAACTTAAAAACAATTTGATTTGTGGATGGTAGGCCTTTGAAAGTTATAGTTTTTGTAAGGGAAATCATGCATCTTAATTCTGTCTATATCTATTATTATTATTTTTTTTTTATTTATCTTTTTTTTATCACATAATCTAATATATAAATCAATCATTTTTTATCATCTCTTTTTAGTTATATAAATATTGACATACCTTTTTTTATGTCAAATAATTTTTTTTTCTTCTTTTTCGTTACTTAAACTTTGATAAATAATTATGGAAAAATTGAATGGATTGTGTGTAGGTATGAGTATTCCTTCCCTTTTCTTGACACAAAGGGAATGGTTGTTGTGGATGATAACAGAGTGGGTCCTTTGTATGAACACACTTTCCCTCCATCACTTGCACCTTCGCTTTCACTCGTAGGCATCCCCAGAAAGGTAATTAAATTACCTTCAATTATATCTGCAATTTCGGTAACTATTTATGAATAGAGGTATGCACATATATATCTGATAAAAGGTGATATTTGTTAGTAATATGGTTGATACATAAGTGATGCAGATCCTAGGGCTCCCTTTCTTTGAGTCTCAAGGAAAATGGATAGCTCAACTGCTTTCTGGGAAAAAGGTTTTGCCATCATATGAGGAAATGATGAAATCAATTGACGAGTTTTATCAATCAAAAAAGGCTGCTGCTATTCCTAAACGTCACACCCATGAAATTGCAGACTTTGAGGTTAACTTTTATTTCGTTCGTATCTGCTAGGGCATGCAAATAATGTCACTCACACAGATAAACTTGTTTTGCAGTATTGTGACAAATATGGAGAAAATGTTGGATTTCCAAAGTTGGAGGAATGGAGAAAAGAGTTGTGCGTATCTTCCGTAATCAACTACTTTGTCAACTTGGAGACCTGTCGTGATTCATGGTATGATGATGAGAAGCTTCAAGAAGCTTTGAAATCTCCATACTTCACTCAACTTCAAGATCCTTCTTTCTAAAACCTAATTAATTTTTACTTAGTAAGTACATGTAATTCTATTTCTAAGTTCAAAACGTTCTTAATCTTCATTTGTCCAAATCTATGCCATACTTTTGGCCAAATGAAATGTCACCATAAAGTTCATGTAAGATTTGAATACAAAAATAAAATCTTCCAAAATTACTATCTTTAGTAAATTTTAGTTAATAATAAGTGGTTCTAACTAAGTTCACACATATAAATTTAATCTTAAGTAAATAAAAATAATAATCTAAATATTTCGACCAATTTTGAATGACAAGAACTATTATTACTACGTCATCATGAGTGAAAGTTTTTCCAATAAATTTTGCATACTATTTTTTTATGCCAAGGTTAATTGTCGATGAGGTTGAATCTATGGTAATCTACTCTATATTTTAGCACTAATTATATTATTAACTAATTGTTGAGAAATCTAACACAATCTTTTAAAAGCTTTCAATAATTTAGCCTATAGTCCTAGCCTTCGATTATCCACGGTAAAATAGACAAGGTTAAGTTTTTGTCGTTCACTATAAATCCACTATCAATTTTTTTTTTTAAATTCTCTATTTGTATATAAAGAAATTTTTTTACACTACCATTAATTTATTTAAACTCTATAAATTATTGTTTAAAGCACTTCCATATTAATTTGTATGAATATATTATATAATTGTTAAGACAAAGAAAGATGTTTAACTAGTTGAGGTTCTTGAAGGACAATGTCATGTTTCGGATTTTGTTTGCAAGATAAGAAACCAAAAGTTCACAATTTCTAATAAAGCTGAAGTGTTGGGAAGAACAAGATTAATCCCAGTGCTTCCCAAACACAGCCTAGGTAGTCATTCTTCCACTTTATTTCAATAATTGCTGGTTACAGAGAGTGGAATCCACGTTTGAACAAAATAGAAGCCATGCTGCACCAATTTTTACTGAGGTGTCCTTCACATAACATTCAGGAAAACAAAATAGTGTTTATTTATTTATAAATTCATATTAGGTATTATTATGCGTTTTCAAATCTCCATTAAGCTGCTATCTCAAACTACAACGATAATTTCTCTTCGCATATAAATATTTATTTTTAATAATAATAAAAATATAAAAAACATAAACTCATGTAATAAAATAATTAAACAATTCTGTAGATAGTTGAAATCTATTATAAAAAAATCAAGTTATAAGTTAGAAGCCATCTGGTCATACTATTTATTCAACATTAATTTTCTAATCCATAATAGCCATAATATTTAAATTTGATTTGTAAAATGGAAAACCAAATTGTGTTTTCTCAATATGAAAACTGTTGACTATAATATAAGGAGAAAAAAAAATAATCTCATTTAAAATATACAATTAATTATATGATCATTTCATTTAACTTATGAATCGGTAATTTATAATAAAAAAAGTAAATTTTTGACAATTATTATTAAAAAAATAATTTTTTTTTTGTTAATTATTAAAGATATGTCAAAATGTTTTGTTTTGTTTATAAACTTTTTTAAAAGTTGATAGTTGTCTGACTGTAGAGATTTATATTTGACGAAGGTGGTAGCAGGTGGACATACACAATCGTATAAACAAATAAAGAATGCGATATGTTGGTGTCTGCATTAATTATAAAGAAATGTTATGAATAAAACAAAGTGATAGATATGTGATCTTATTCAAAATCGAATCTATATTTGCCCAATGATTCACTTAAAAATTAAAATAGGAAACATCTTTTTTGCAAAAGTAGTCATTGCCATTTTGAAAAAGTAAATTGTACAAATGAAAAGTAAAGAACGATTGGAATAATTTAGCTAAAAAAATAGCATGAAATAAATTATTGCTGGTATGAAGTTCTAGATAGATTTGAATTGAAACAAATTATTGTTGGTATAGTTCTTAGATAGAATTATTTTTATTTTCATTTGATTTGAAACAAATTTGAATTGTTGGAGACATGATTGTGGAAGAATTCAACAATGATGTGCCACTTTTTAAAAAAATATTTGAACTAGCTAACAGTTTTAAACATTTTTACATTATTGTAAAGCAGAACTAGACTATCATTGTTATTGTGATTATGTCATTGTTGTTCTAATTTCAATTATTATTGGATCATTGTAAAGGTATTGTTAGGTTACAATAATGCACATATAATATAAGATTGTATGTGGAGAGATGTGTTTATGTGAAAATACTATATATATATATCTGATAAACTAGAAAAAGACCAGTTTTGAGATGAAAAAATATTATAAAAGTGTAAGGAAATTATACAAGACATATTGATAATGATGCATATATTTAAACATTATAGTTTGTCGAAGACTAGAAAGATGAAAATCATCTAGTCACAAAACCATGATTAAGTGGATAAAAAAATATGGAGTCTCAATAACAAAGATTCCACTAAAATTTTAATAGTAGAATACTGAATTTTTTTTTCTTTTTTTCTTAACTGTGTAGTACTGTACTATTTAAATGAGTGTATTTTTTATTTATTTGTAACTTCTTTATAATTATTTGTTTTAAAATTTTTACCATTAGGTCAATGTGGTGCAGTGGTTCAGAAAGAGGAGATTATATAGGAAAGCAATTAACGTAAAATATAAAGAAAAAAAAGTATAGAAAATATATTTTGTATAAAATTACATAATATATCTAATAAAATAAAGGGTTAAATATGTTTTTAGTCCCTATATTTTTGGATAATTTTGGTTTTAGTCCATTTTCAAACTAAGGTACAATTTAGTCCTTCAACTTTAGAAAATTCTGATTTTAGTCATTTTTATCAAAGTTTTTTAATTTTATTTGCTATTTCAAGCACGTTTCATTATAGCATTTGGATTGTTTACCTGTTTGATACATTTTTGCTTCAATGTTAACTGAGAAACGCGTTTGAAACAGTAAATAAAGTTAAAAAAATTTGGTAAAAAGGACTAAAACCAAAATTTTCTAAAGTTGAAAGACTAAATTGTACCTTAATTTGAAAATGGACTAAAACCAAAATCGCCAAAAAATATAGGAACTAAAAACATATTTAACCCTAAACTAAAAGGATTTACATAAATATAAATCAGCCTTTTTATGACATAAACTATGGAAAAAATTGAAACTGTCGGGTGAAGAAAAAGTTCATTTCGGCTTAAAAACTTTAATGATAAGCTGAATCAGCCTAAATTGAAAATAAATAAATAAATTTAAACATTATAAAATGGTTATCCATGCACAGAATTATTAGATTTTATTTTTTCCCTCTTATATTTTATTAATTAGTTTTTGGAACATCCAATTTTATATTAATTATTGCAATATTATATTACCATTATTCTTCTTAAAATGAAATAAAATGAATAATAGATTTTGAAAGAAAACTGGCCAAACCTTAAAAATGGAAAAATGAAAAGACAGTAAACGAAATGGGGCATTTGTAACCAACACAAGAAAGGTGAAAATAGAAACAGAGGGAAAACCAAATTTCCAGAAAAAAAGAAAAAAGTATACAATAAAAACTTCAAATAAGACAAAGTTCATGGTTGTTTTTCTATTGAGAAAGAGTCTAAATTCTAGTTGAAACCATTAAAAAACAAAAACAAAAGTTTTTTCGTTAGAGTACATTGAAAGAAAGATAATTTTAAAACAGATTTTTATTTCTTTTTCATCTTTTGTTCTCTTGAAATAGTTGGGTTTAACTCATAATATTTTCTTATTTTCGTTTATTTTACTGTTTCGAGATCCTGATGGGCTTGGCCCATTTCACTGTCACGGGCCGTTCCGTTAAATAACACGAAATTTTATATTTTAAATTATGCCTTTTCAAAATAAATTAATGACTTAATATCTCTTTTGATTAAAGGGAGAATGTTCCTCTTATGTTTTTTAAAAAGTTAGAAATGATCACAACTTTTAAAAAAATTGTTCAATTTAATTTTTTTGTAATGATATTAATTTTTTAACGGTGCAACTAACAGTCTGAACTATTTTATGTAACTTTGTGACTCTATGAGGTTAAATTACGTCTAAAATTTAAATTTAAAAAAAAATAATTTGAGGGGTAGGGGCTGCTTGCTCTGTATTGAAGAAGATGCAGATGTTAATGGAAGACTGGCGAGTTTGATGTGCTGATGGCGAATCTTAGTTGGATGATTTTCGTGAGAGGGTTGACATTTGTTATTCGCGATGAACTCGCGACGGGTGACTTTCATCTAATCTCAAGATTTTCTTTCATCTGCACAAAACAAACGGATCAAAGCACAAACAAATCCCTCAAATTCAGTACATTCAACCCAAGAATACATCCCCAATCTCCCAATTTCCACTTAGTCTGCAAACTCTAAACTAGCCATCCGAAACCCCATCCACATCCTGTCTCCACCGCAACCGTGAAGCTCCCACCGCCGTCGCTCACCACCAAGCTTACCGTCGCCAGCACACTGTTGTAAGTCGCGTGACCGTGACCCCAAACCCTTACGCCATCACAGTTTCACCATCTCCTCGCGTAAGCAACCAACACCAGGCTTCGGGTCTCGTTGTCGCTTGCCTCCGGCCGTTCGGAGCTTTCGTCGTTAATGTCGTTCATCATCGTGGTCGTCACTGGAGACATGATGTCTCCGACCTACTTCTCGTTCTTCCCGGGAGCCAAACGACCAACACCTTAACTCGCACTAAAGGTCTTCCTTCTCTTGCTCATTCTCACGGAGGAAACCCTAAGAGGAGTTTGGGCTTGGCCCATCTTCAACGCAAGCAAGCAGCCCTCTGTCAAAATATATTTTTTTTAAATTTAAATTTTACATGTCACGGCCACGTATGACAACTGTCAAAATATATTTTTTTTAAATTTAAATTTTACATGTCACGGCCACGTATGACATAAACTAGAGATGTAATTATGTTTTGTCCACACTCTGAGCTGGACCGTTAACATCGTGATAAAAAAAAATTAATTAAACACTTTTTTCCAAGGAATCCTTTTTAACTTTTTAAAAAGCATAGAACATATGTAAATATTCACTCTTTCGAATAACCAAAAAAAGAGATATTAAATCAGTATTTAAATACTAAATAGAATTAATAGTATTTTCAGTCTTCCATATTTATAATTATACATATAAAATGTTAAATAATTTACATCATTACTTATTTTCAAATTAATGTTGATATGACTTTTAATATAGTTATATAGAAATTAGAAGAATATATATATATATATATATGGATTTGTTAACTTGCGTACGTCTGTTTTCAGAAACATTTTAACAATGTGTATCGAATTTTAGTAGACAAAAATACTCTAAGATATCATGAATTCTAAGTTTTAAGATTGAAGGTATTTTAATAATTTTCATTCTCAAAACTAAAAAAAAAAACACCAAAACCCTTGCTCACCTCCCTCATTCCTCTCAACTCTTTCTTTTTTATCTCTCTTACTCCATTCCAATTGAAAAACACTCGCTGTTAAACAATTACGTAAGTTAGCAAACCCATATATATATATATATATATATATATATATATATATATATATATATATAAAGTTTGTTATTTGATAAAAGGTCAAAATTACTTTATATTATAACTATAGACTTTTTTTTCTCTATAATTTTAACACAAATTCTAATCTTTTGAGAACGATTTGTTAGTGCGGGATCGGTTGGGACACTTGTGATGAGTCAATGACCGATAATTCCAATTTCTAAATAAATGAAATTTGCAAGCACTAAAATACTTTGTTAAAGTTATCATAAATGCACATATTTAATTTTGAACAAGTTACCCTACATTATAAGTGGAAACACATAACATGAATGTTAACTTTTTTTTTTACTTTTTATATTGCAAAAAATAATAAAGTTATAATTATAAAAGTAAATGTAAATAGTTTTTATAATTTTATAGATAAATTTTATTTATTTTATAAATAATTTTTTATTATAAATAATTAATTTAGTTTAAAAAAGTGATTAACTTTTTAAAAAATTGTCAAATAAAAAAATGGTTAAATTTAAAAAAAATAAAATTAGTAAAATAATTATTTTAATTTAAATAAATGATTATTTATCAAAGAGTAAAATTTAAAAAATGCATATAAAAAAGGTGATAATTCCCTATAAATTAATACTTGTTTTGCTCCCATGACTAAATTTAAATACTTATTCACAGTGATTCTACGTAAACTAAAAAATGAATTTTTAAATTATAAGCTTAACTTAGTTTTAAGTACATTGAAAATTTGTATACTTTTAATAGACTTATACAACATAATATTATAAATATTATTTATATATTTTTGTCTTTAATTTATCTGTTAATTAGTTTTTTTCCTCTAACCGTCTTTAATATATCAATGAATGAAAAGAGAAATCCCAAATTATTAACAAGTGGAAGAAAAAAAATAGAAGTAATAATTTGGATATTTTAATCGAATAAGGTTAAATTAAAAAGTGAGTGTGAATTATACCTTATAGGATTATATTATGTTTAAAGTTTATTTTCTAACATTACATTAAAATTTGGTTATAATCTATGTTATCAAAATTTATTATTTGTTGGTCTATAATTTTATATGTTATTAGACCGTTTTCTTCTGACCACTCACATATATTTAATCTCACACTATGCTTTAATATAAAACAATTGTGTTGAAAATTCTATCACAATATCAAATTATAAGTAAATAAAAATCTTATCGTATAAAATGATTTTATTAAATTGAGTTTTTAATGTCTACTTCTTAGCAACAATTATATCATCTTATTAATAAAAGATATATTTTAAAACTAAATTATATAACGTTGAATGGTGATTGATATATGTTGATGAGGTATTGCAAACAAATAATTAAGAAGTTTTGAAGTCCAAATTACAATGATTAATCTTTTGGAAGGAAGAAAATGCAGTTCACAAGTGCCCCAATTTAGCATTTGCCCAATTAATAGCCAAAAATGTGACATCTGCTTCAAAGGCAGAAAGGGATGGATTGGGCATCTCAAACTCATCAACAAAGTATACTACTTTCTTTTCGTCAATTTACTCATCAAATTTTAGTAAACAGTAACCTCATCTTAGAACTCATCAATTAACAATAATTATCTATATTTTTTGTGGGAATTGTCTTTCATGATTGAATCTACTTTTACTTACAAATCATGTATTCATTATAATAACGAGTTTATTACTATTTACTGTTTTTTTTTTTAACATTCAGTTATACTGGTTTTTAGTATATTTTTGCATATAAATGTGAAAAGAAATATAATTAAATATGTTTTCATTATACTTATTTTTTCACTGTTTAGATCATTGAGTTATATTTAATAGGTTTTAAAATCTTACAAGGAAATGTATCGAATTATTTGAAAGAAAAAGACTTGTATTCAATCCATTTGGATTGAAAAGATTTGTAATTTAACTTTGGGCTCAAAAGAAGTAGAGAATTTAAAGTAAAAAATCACCTGAACAAAATCTAACAATTATTCATTACTCTAAATTAATTATTTTTCTGGTAGAGTGTGATGAAATTTAAAAAGCTTTATCAATATATCACATTTTACATAATACATATATCTATAAAAAAAATGTAGTCATGCTGTCTCCACACTACTGGAAAAAAATAATGTTTTTTTAAGTGTAGTTCTTAAATATTAGTAATTTCTAAAATGATTTTAAATGTAACTTAAAAATAAATATGAAAAAGATAAAAAAACAATTACAAAATTATAAAAGACGTCATTGTTGAAAAATCCCAAAGACACTCTCAATGAGTAGAAACTCTTATATATAAACGATCTTATTTGAGATAATTATAAGATGAGCACAAATTTATAAACCAGTGAAATAAATTATAAGTTATGTGAGGGTATTACACTTTTACATAGAAAAAAGAAGAACGATCATGTTTCTAAAATGCAAGCACATGCAACAACATCATTTCAGTTGCAGAAGCTACTGTAACGCAACTGGTTTAAAATAGCTGCATCTGCTAGCAACAAAGGCACCCAATATAATTTGGAACTTTACACTGTGTCTGTTTTGAACAAAATTTTCTTTATAAAGATCTCTAGAAAAGAAAAAAAAAAGGAGTTAATTCATGTATAAATTAATTTATTTATATCTTAGTTTTAGGTTAAGCATGAGTTAAACATGCCTTAAATAGTGAATCAAACATTCGCAGCCTGTTTAAAAAGGAAGTTAAAGATTCCTCTCTTTTCAATTGTTTCTTTCAAGTGCTGCAATTATCATCAGCTTCAATCCAACTCCTATAAACACAATTTTGAGGATCTTTTGTATGCTTGTGTACTTCTCTCTCTCTCTCTCTTGTCACAGATTCTTATGATTTCAGCTTTACATATATACAACATATTTGTGAATGATGATATATATAGCAATGATATGGAAAGCAACCCATGAGATGAAGAATGGTTGGGCAGGCACGTGCCCACATGGGCAAATTTCTCATTTCACTAACATTTAGGACACGAGATCACATGTGAGGTTCCATGTATGCATGACAATGAAATACCAGTGCAGTTTTGATAAACAAGTCATGACTACATAATTAAACTACTGCTGTTACAAATATATGTGTAACACAAATTATGAAATAGTTATAGCTTCTTTAACTAAAGGTTTAATTTACTCTTCTTGGGAATGGACTCAGTTTGAAAGGTAAAATGAAGAGAAAGTTACATGGATATTCGATGATGCAATTATTATTTTTCTGAGGGGTAGGTAGCATTATATAGCATACTGGTGGTAGTACATAGGAAGCTAGTTGTGATTGGAAGTGGTGGTATGGTCAGTAGTAGTAACTGGGTATTTCTTAGCATTCTTGACTATTTTTGTCAGAGCTGCTTGTCCAAGATCTAGCCCACAAACATCTGCAAGACGCACTAGATAAAGCAAAACATCAGAAAGCTCTTCCTCTAAGTGCTCCTTATCATCACTACTCCAATTGGGTAACCCCTTTGCAACCTCTCCTTTCCACTGGAATATCTCAGAAAGCTCTCCCACCTCTCCAACCTGCATAATAAACATAGAATATGTTCATCAACTTTGTTAAAGAAATTAATTTCAGTATCATAATAACACATTCTGGGTCTTACAAGAGCTAAAAGAAGGTTTCTGGGACTGTGATATTGTTCCCATCCTCTTACTTGAGCAAACTCAGCAAGCCTTTTGCTAAGTTCCTGAAGAGAAACATCTCTTTTTCTAGGAAATCCATTAGAGTACTCCATTTTTTGTAAGAAAGGCTTGTGTTTGTTTGTTTGGTTGATCCAATAGTGTTGCGTGCATGTCCAATTTATAGACAACATGGGGGAGTAGGGCTATAAGATAAAAAGAGAGAGAGAGAGAGAGAGAAAGAGAATGAGAAATATTCGCATTTCCTTTCTAACTAATATATGCACTAACTGGTGTAGTGGAGGGACACTTGATTGGTTTTTTCTGTAGGACAGTAATGATGGAGGTGGTGGCATGGCAGATATGCCTCTATCTTTACATCCATGACTTGAAATCACTTACCTACACCTGAAAAGTTGTATTCTAGCTCCAATTTCAATATAGCCATTTTCTCTAATCCTCTTATATATTCTGCTACATATCTCTATAGAATCTAGCACTCCAGTTTATTTTCTACAAGAATCCAGTTTGGATTTATCTTCTTGCATGCCAGCTTCATGCCTTGTAAATTTTCATATAGGATGATTCTGTGTCTTTTCTCTTGCGCATGGATTCAGTGTGGACACACAAACATCATCTCACTTACTCATGTGGTTTATTGCGATTCCTATAGAGAAAATATGCAAAATCTAATCTATCCAGAAATTGTCTCTAAAATTCATCGCAAGGACACGTCACGGATACGATACCATTATCTGTGCTTTATACGAAGGAGTGATGTGAAAACTCGTCACTCGGTCTGACCTACCACAAGTTAATCATTTAATGAGTCAATCTAACTCGACTTATTTACTAGCGAGTCAAAAAAATTTGAATTTGACTCGATTCACCACGAATCGGTGGGTTCACTTACAATTTTTTTAAAATAAAAAAATTACAAATTTTTTGTAATTCAAATATAAATAAATTTTACTTCCAAAATGATGTTAAAATCAAGACAATTCAAAATAATAAAAAAAAGTACAATGTAATCTACTTATAATGGGTTTAGATAATATTTTTTAAGATTTTATAAGATAATAAATTGATAAAAATAAAATTAAGTGGGTTGGTGAGCCAACCCGACTCATCACGGATTCAACTCGAATGAACAATATTTAAATGAGTCAGATTGAAAATTGACTCGCATAAAAAAAAATATTTTTTTTCAACCTAATCCTGTTTGAACCCGTAATAGACCGGATTAATATGCGGGTTATAACACATTTTGAAAACAACTATTTAGGGAGAGACACAAATGACCATAATTGCATTAATAATAATATAAAGTATTTTTACACTCTCATCCAGTTATAAATTATCAAGTGTAATATATAATATCCACATTTCCTATGTCATTATATTTCCTGAACTTACAAAGTTATTACTCGTGTAACGAATTGAATTATATATATAAAAAAATCATATGCAAAGCATCAAAAGAATAAAGTATCAATAATTTAAAATCAATTAATAAACATATGTAAAACATGATCAAAACCAATGTGATTCATTTTAAAACACTAGTGATAATATTTATAATTTATAGTTTGTAGAGAAATTTTTTGGAAGGATATACCCATTTTCCATGACGGAAATAAGGGGGGAGCTAGCATGCCCATGAGATGCTTTTCGTGGAGTTTGTGCTTGTCCTCACATGTTTGTCTCTTGTCTAAGAGCTTAGTTAATTGTTTAATAATAAAAATGGTATGTCTGAAATAAAGAATGAATATTTTATCATTTAAATATAAAATTTATAAATAAAAAAGTTAATTATTTAAATTTCATTTTTGTCTTATTAGAAATTATTTTAGTATAAGTTTCTTGTTTCCTTATCTTGAGTTAGTTTTGAAAAATTTTGCTGCATAGTAACTATAAGAGTCTTGCATGTGGTCCTTCTATGATTTAGATGCATATGTACTAATTCATCATTATACAGATATATTCAAATTATTGATTATAGTCTTTTGTGTAGAAATAAATGATAAGAAAAGTTTGAAGCTTAACTTTAAAATAAATAGAGATTTCCTTATTTAACTAGTAGTCCAAGTTACATATATACTAAGTTATCAGGTAATGAGAAGTTGAGGACAAAGTTCTTACACAACACGATTTAAATAAATAAGCAAATTGGTTTATAATGAATTTATCTTAATTTATTATTCTTAGATTTATTTGTAAATTTAAGTTTTGGTTTGGATAAAATGTTAGTTTTTAGTGAAACATATTTAATATGAGAGTCATCCATATAGACATCATTTGATATTTCACGTATTTAGTATATTTTGAAACATATAAATCCATTTGTGATTTATAGTAAGATGTATGATATATCTAGCAAAAAGGTAAAAATTTCATGAAGTTCTTTTGGGTTGATGAAGAACTCTTTAATTTTTAGCTTGTGTGTTGAATATAAATCTAACTTCAATGTTTAGGATTATAAGATCAGAGAATATAAAACTTCATTAAAATGTTATAAAGTCATTATTGAAAGAAGAAAAATAGAATATTTAGATTGGAATTTTGCTTATCAATGTTTGAAGGTATACCGCATGATCAAACTTTCAAAATCATATAACATCATTCATATTGATGAGAAATGATTTTACATGACAATTTTTTTTTTTACAAAAGTTATTATTTCAAAACATTTTTTTTAATTAAATTACTTTTTTTCTCCTCATCGTCGATCAGCTGCGGTCTAAAGTCTGTCACTCTATATAAAGAATTTAAATTTTGAAAAAGAAAAACCTCTTTAAAGATAGTGCGAGAGACATGTTGGCGTAAAGAAAATGTGAATTGGGGTAGCAATGACATGATAATGTTCAACCCAAAATTTCAGCACCAGTGAGGGAGACATGTCCCTAGTGTCTCCAATGGTTTCACATCTCAAGACTTTGACCCCAAAATCACTTTATAAAAATTGTTAAAAATATATTTCAAATTTAATTTAACTTTATCGATTTGTAAAATAATATTTTTCCTCACTTATATATAATAAGTTTATTTTATTATTGATCAATATAGATCTCTTACACGATAAACATCGTATAATTAATTTCTAAATTACATACAAGAAAAATCCATGTGTAAGCATTATATTTGACAAAAAAAAAAAATATATATATATATATATATATATAATTAATTGTTTAGATTATATCTATGGAAACATTTTTTAAAAGTGGAGTGGGATTTATGGAAAACACACAAGCATGTTGTATCTTGTTCCTTTCTTTTGTTGGATTAGTTTTATTATAAACTTGAAGAGAAAGTAATTTTACTTTTTGTCCGTTGAATTTAAGTGGTGGGAAGACATTGTAGAGTGGCAATGTTTGGAATTGGAAAGCAATGATTTGAGGCTAATAATGCCTCAAATTACAATGAAAAACCCCCAAACAAATTCCCTCCGCAAATTTATTCTAAAGTACACCACAGCCACCATAGCTATAGTCTCTTCATCTCACTCCTTCCATATGCTTTGCTTATGGAGTACTCAATGATTTCATTTTCTAAATTTATTTATTTTTTTTTATTTTTTAAAATGAATTTTAAAGATAAAGTTATATAGAATTTCAAGCTTTAATATGAATGATATGTTCGATGTAGTGATTGATTTTATTAATACTATATTATCTGTCAGAACAATATTTCTTTTTTTAAATATTGAAAATATCAAGTAAGATTATAAAAAAAAAATTGATATTGAAATGAAAAGAAATAAAAACTATTGAAGCTATTTTATTGGATAAACATATTTCAATTATAAGAAGCCAAATAAATTGAAATAAAGACTATTAAATTAGCTCAATTCTTTGTTATGTTTTAATTTAAGATAAACCATGCTTTATGTATTATCATAGATTTTGTTGTGAAAATACAACTTAATGAATAAAGTGTTCTGCCCATTTGTTGGGGGCCCGACACATTCTTGCACTGTCCATTGTGGAGTGAAGCAAAGTGGTTCATAAAAATATATTTATTACAAGTAATTTTTTCATAAATAAATTTTATAATTTAATGATTTGATTTATTTTGAAAATACATTTAAGCAAAGTGGTTCTTAAAAATATATTTTTTCATAATTCTTGTTAACTTTATAGATAAAGCTTTAAAATTGTCGTGTTTCAAACGTGTTTCTTTCCTTTAAATTGGGTCTTTTATTATCACTTTTATAAACTAAGCTAAATGACTTTCAACTATGTACTGAGTATATTATAGACGTAATACCTCGTGAAATAACAAATGAATAGTTTGCTCAAGTAACACTAATATTTTAACATTTTTTTTAAAATTGTAATATATATAACTTTAGATTATAATATATAAATGAGTTACAAAAATTATCTAAAAGTTTATTTTATGAATAAATTCATTTTAATAAGAGTTTTAATTATATTTATTCATATAATTTGATTTGTGAGGAATTCAATATATATATATATATATATATATATATATGTGTGTGTGTGTGTGTGTGGGTGAAGATGAGTATATAAAGATAAAAATCCAAATATTTATTATATTAAAATTTTGAATTGAAGGTAATATAAAAGTCTTTTATATAAAATGTTCATAATTTATTGGATTCATAATTCTCACTATTTCTAATATACTGTTAATAAAAAACATTATCATGTTTACCTCCAAAAATCATCTTAATAACAAAGAAATAAGATAATACAAAGACACTCAAATAAATATATAAATATATAAATAAATAAATAAATATATATATATATATAAATTCATTTATATATTTTTTGTAAGTATACTCATATTCAAAAAAAAAAATTTAATTCAAATATCACAATATTCTATTATAATAATATAAAAAAAAAGTTAAATACAAGTTTAAAATATCTTTAAAGGACAAAAAAATATGAACTTAGAATCTATTATATAATTATCAACATCCACTTACTATTTTATCTTAAGCGATCTGAAACTTTCCAAGACATTATTTTCATAATTTCAAAATTATTGAACATGCTTAACCAAAAAAAAATCCAATAACTTGTTATAGGAATAAAAAACTCGTACATAAAACAGTTTTAATATTTAATCATATTCCAAAGTTAATTTTAGAAAAATTAATATTATTTGTAATTTAGAAAAAGTAATTGTATAATTAAATAGTTGATAATAGACATGAAAACCTACTATTGATTCCATAGAAAGTAATATTTTTGTTTTAAAATCACATGAAAGTCATTTCTCTCGTTTTTAAAAGGCTTTATATTTTGCCAGCAATCTCACTAATAGAGTATGGTGCAATGTTGATAGCTATGGCTACTTTTTAGTCTTAACTTTCATAATAACATCACCACTTTCCTAGTGAGGCCAGGCCACACGTTTCTTTCTCATGTGAGCACAATACCGGGACATGCATACAATAAAGTTTTCGAAGCTCTGAATACATTAGCAGTTGTCTGAGCCAACATGGAAAGAGTTCAAACTATATTCCAAAGTAATCCTAGAACATAGAAAAGTCTGTGAAACTCCCTGCGCATCTAGCTCTACATGTATTCTTACTTATTTTTCATCAGTTCCAACTATTAGAGCAAGAGCCATGCTGCTATAGTGATCAGTCTCTCTAAACCTCTAGGCTCTATGTTATCCAAACTGTCCTTCGTTTTAACATCATCAAGATTTTGCCTCTTAGCTGCATCCATAGTTATTTATTAACAAGACAAGGGTAGGTACGTATGTTCCTCCTCACTTTTTCATTATTATTATCCATAACTATTATTATAAAGATTACTCAATTATGCAACAGTACATTTGGTACACTGTATTGTCGAGAAAATATGAATTATAGTACATAAGCAATTACAACATGGAAGAACTTAGGAGGACTTTGGAACACATCCTATATTATTTTGCAGAAAACATCCTATATTACTGCAATCCCTTTTGTTTTTTGTGCAATGTGTTAATTAAAGGTTTAGTGTTCATGCAGTAAAATGAAAGGTCTGATCTGATGGGGACCAAGGTTTGAAAGCAAAGCTACTGGACATAATTTGAACATCATGGTTCATTCACGAAACATCTCTAGGAAATAAATGCTGACAAAAAAGAATGGTAAATTTAGTTTGAAAAATTACAGAAGACGGGAATTCAAATATGTTAGGTTGTCATTGGACATAGGAAGAAAGCAATGAAACACTAATTAGACACCTAACCAAACCATTAATTTGAATGACACATGTGAGAAGAGACGTGTTTAAGAATCGGTTATAGAAGATCCATAATGCAGGATCTTGAGAAGCATATTGTGATACACAATTATAAAAGAGTTTACTATGAGCACCAAAGTGAGGAAGCAATAGAACATGTGCATGAATCTGAAAAGGGAGGTGTTAATAGCTACCGTCTTTTTGGTTCCTATAAAACTCAATCATCACGAAGCTACTCCTTAGTCATCGTGGTATTGTTGGTCGAAAGCCAGCAATAGTACTTTCCCCAAGCCTCATATAAAGTTGGAATCATATCACTTCATTGCTCCCTTACCACTTTAAATTATCACTGTTAAAGTTCCTCTAATCTTCTTAATATAGTATAAAAGAATATAATTAAAGTAAGTATAGTTGAGCAGTTGTAAGATATTCAATCAATAAAATGTAAGATATATACAATCAAAAGGATTAGCAAAAGAATGACTTTAGATATTCAATCACTAAATGTAAGATACAACCAAAACATAGAAACCGGTTATTTTCAACAATGCGAAGACTGAACCAGTTATGGATACTATCAAAATCAATTGCTCACTCGTACATTTACAATACCTTGTAAACTAATAAACTTCAAATGTTTGTCTTCTGATTCCTTTTATTTTTGTCCTTTCCCTGAATGAGAAGAAACTTTTTATGTTTCCGAAACTATTTTTGTATAATAAAAAATATTCGCTACCTCTGGAATCTGAAGAAACTCAGAACTCAATCCATGTTGGTCTAAAACTCTTGAAATCAAATGCTGTATACAGGAAGCTCAATTACTTCCATCCTATCATGAAGTGGTGGAGGAATGAGTCTAATAAGTTCCATATTTGGTACAAATGAGAATGTATAACACTGTATAAAAATGAAGATTTATTAATTCATTGTCTTAAAGTTTTAGGTTCAAAGTGATATCAATATTTTATTTGGTTGAACTCATCTCTCACTGTTATTGTATCTCTTTAATGAACTTCTTCTTCAATAAACTTAACAAATGATATTAGAGCTTCTAAGTAAACATGTCCTATTAAGAGTGAAGACTTAGCTTAAAAGTTTTGATTGAAAGTGACACTAAATATTTTAGGTAAGATTTTGAGAGAAAAAAGGAAAAGATATAAGTAATAGAAATTAATTGAAAAAATATTACTATTTTATAATTAAATTCTTGAAATAAATTTTTTATTTTATACTATTATATTTTATTATGATAAAAGTAAATGACAACAATTTCATATCCTATTCATTCGAAGAAAAATATATCATAGTAAACAGATAAAATTAAAAAATAATTGCAAATATACTAAATAAATTAACTAAAAAATCACTTTTTTTCATTTTTTTTTATATCTTTCTGTATATATCATTTGTATTCCAAAAATTCAACTACAACTTTTTCTTGAATCAACAATTTTTTTTTTAAATAAATGAATTTACCATAATGAACCAACTATAGCGAAAAATTATAGGAATTATTTTCATTGACGATGGATCAATTTAAGAAATTTCAATAATTATAAATATTGTTATAAATATTATTATCATCATTATTAAACACTATAGTTACGCATGAAATATTAATGCACGGGGAACTTGTGAAAAATAAAAATATTCAAGTTCGTAGAGAAATGGAGAGATTTAAATTAAAGAAAATTAATATTAAAGTTAAAAAAAATAAGCATCGTCATGTATAGGCTTACAATCAATTTAAAATTCTGAAAAAAAAAATTATATATATATATATATATATATATATATATATATATATAATCGATACCCAATAATTCTTATAATTATTATTTAATCAACTATAAAATTTTAATTAAGTTCTTGAAATAAAAACTTGTATTTTATACTATTATATTAACTTGTTTAACTAATTCTTTAAATATTTTTTATTTCTTTTTTTTTCTCAACTTATTTGTATTATGATAATCGATGGACTTTATTTTATACAATGATGCATCGTGTCATTTTAAGTTAAGAAAAAGAAAATGATGTAAACTTGTCAAAATTCTAGATGACAAATGTTTCAATTTAATATATAGAGTTAGAATTGATGTAACAAAATAAACGTAAACCATAAAGGCTTTATTAATTAGATGTCCGATTTAAAAAATAATTATTGATATTCGAAACATATAGATTTATAAAATTATTTAAGTTTTAATTGATTGAAGCAAGTTATAAAAGATTAAGTATGCAACAATAACAAAATTTCTATCAAATTTTCATTCAAATATAACATTTCGGAATAAGACAATAACAATTTGTAACAATGGCCACATTAATGTTTGTAATTTAAGTTTCTGGTTAGAAATGGCAAAAAACTAAACGTCCCCAATAGATAATTTTTTCACACACACACACACGTATATATATATATATATATATATATATATATATATATATATATATATACTTCTATTTGATATATATTATTGAATATTTTTTTATCATTGCATCTTAATATATCATGTATCTTATATATTATTGGCAACTTTTTTTTCTCTTTATTTGCATATAAATTAATGGTATTTATCAGGGGCTAAAAGAATCACATACTGTTGACAAAATAATTTACTACAGGAAGACAGATTTAGTTCAAAATGACCGAATAAAAAAGATATCTAACTATTACCATTAATACTTATTGAAATTAACATTATCCTTAAATATTTCTAGTGATTGGTATTATTAGTAATGCTTCGTATAATTCACAAGATTATTAATATTTGTAAACAGAGTAAGAATCTAAATATTTGAATATTAAAGTTGATAGGAATTTTTAAAATAATAAGACTGAATATTTTAATATTAAAATAATTTAATAATATAAATAAAAAATTTTAAACTCGTTTCACACTTATCTTATTATCTAAAATGTTTGTCGAATTCACCTAACAATATGTGAGTACTCTTTGAAGTAAAGAAAGCTAGTGTTTTTCTTTAATTTGAATTATGAAATATGATTGATGAGTAATATGATTAGAAACTTATAAATTAAGATGATTATTTTGGTGAGAATTGTGTTTGAAGGAGAATAATTAATGGTATGATTATTTGACGCTTTGTATAAATTATGTGTTGACTTGTAGAACTCTTGTGAATGTTGTTGGTGTGATTATATTGGTGTTAATTCTAGTTGAAATGTTAAAGAGGAAGAAGTTAGTAGAGTTATTAGTCATTTTTGGGTAAAAATGGAGTTTTGATAGGTGAGCTTTAGAATTTCCTGTATAAGGTGAGAATTTGTGGTTTAAGACATGTTATTTGGTCATTTGAAACTTGTTTAAACTTTTAGTTAAGCAAAAAAAATCTGATGTTGAGTTGGTAAATATGTAAACAGGTTGAGTTCAAGTTGTTTTTGGTCTACTTTAGAGGTTTTTTGTAGTGAGTTTTCAAAGTAAGTGGGATGGAGTCAAGTAGAGTGTTTGGGGTCTACTATTAGATCATTTGTGACTTGGTCAGAACCCTAAATGGTTAAGTTATAGGTTAAAAGTGGTAGATTTGAGTTATGCTCTATAGGTTGAAGTCTTAGTTGGTCTAAGTTAAAATTTCATTTCAAAATGAGTTTAGTTTTTGTTTTAATTGAATCATACATGCTTAAATAAGTCAGTTGTAGCTTAGAATATCAAACGAAAGTGATGAAAATTGATAGAAGTACCTAAGAGAGGTCAGGTAAGGCTAAAAAAAAACAATTATTACCGACGACCGAAATCCATCGGAAACGTCCAAAATCCGTCGATAATGGCATTTTTTCGACGGATTACCGACGGACATAACTCTGTTGGTAATAATGTTGTCGGTAATGTTTACCGAAGGAAAAATCCGTCGGTAATTGCCACAAACATCCTTCGGTAATTATCGAAGGAATTATCCGTCGATAATTATCGAAGAAAAAGTTCGTCAGTAATTACCGAAGGAAAAGTTCATCAGTAATTACCAAAGGAAAAATTCGTTGGTAAGTTCATCGGTTTCATCTTCTTCCTTTTCCCCTTCTTCTTTTTCCTCGGATTTTAAATTTTTTATCAAACTTTCTTCATTCCTAAACCAAAACAACAATCCAATTCATTCCAAAACCAATATGAAAGACTAAACTTAGGTTCTTCAATTATTTTAGAAACCCTAAAATTGGAAAAAAATCCCCAATTAGTTCTCTCATGGCAGCGGTGGTGTTCTCCCATGGCAGCGATGATGTTCTCCCATGGCAGCAGTGGTGTTCTCCCATGACAACAGTGGTGTTCTCCCATGGTAGCGGTGTCACTCTTCAACGGTAGCGGTGGCGCTCTCCAACAGCAGCGGTGGCGCTCCCCAACAGCAGCGGTGGCAGTGTGGGAAGATGGTTGCACGAGAGAAAAAAATGGTTGTAGAGAATGTGAGAAGTGCTCTTGAGATGAGAGGAAAGAAAAAATAAATATATGGATTTGTGAGAGAGAAAAATGTAGTCTTATTCGCATAATAGAGAGAGAAAAATGGGCGGAAATTTTGCCGCTCTTTTTACCGACGGATTTACCGACAGATTTTGGCCTTCAATAATTACCGAAGGATTTACCGACGAATCATGTCCATTGATAACTAGAATATGTATTATCGACGGATTTATCGACGAACTTAGGTCTTCGGTAATTACTGAAGGATTTACCTACGAATTTTATTCGTCGATAACTACGAGATTCATTATCGAAGGATTTACCGACGGATGTTGTCCGTCGGTATCTACAAGATGCATTACTGAAGGATTTACCGACGCATTTTGACCGTTGGTAATTATCGAAGGATAGAATCCGTCGGTAATTACATTTTTTGCATCTGTCGGTAAAATCCATTGGTAATGCACATTTACCGATAAAAATAAATTCTTCAGTAAAATTCCGTCGGTAATTTCATGTATTCTTGGTGCTTTTGGTGATGTTTTGGTGTTTTGCAGATTATGCAGAGTCGCTGGGCAAGCAAGTGGCTCACTAGGCAAATAAGTGGAGTGTTTTCCAAAGAGTTTTCAAGGTTGGGCGAATAAGCTCACTTAGCCTACAAAACTCATTGTTTTTGGACTCGCTGGACAAGTTAGTGAGTCGTTAGACGAGTTTAGGGAAGTTTTGAGGGGTTCCAGGAGCTGGGCAAGCCCGCTCACTTAGCTTGGGAAGCTTGTTATTTTGCCTCTTGTTGGGTGAGTAGAGGCTGCTCGTTAGGCAAATGGGTGGAGGTTGTTTGGTAGTTTTTTTTTCTCTTTCTCATTTGTGCTTGGATTTATATCAGTGTTGTCAAAATGGGTTAGAACCCACGGGCTAACCTGGCCCACCATGGATTTAGGTTAGGTTGGGTTTGAAAAAAACGTCATATTTTTATACAGACCAATTTTTAACCCGGCTAACCTGGGTTGAACCTGTGGTGAGACAGGTGGGCTCACCAACCCACCTAAATTAATTGAAATATTTATTATTTTGTGTTTCAATATTATTAGTTAACACTTTTTTTATTGTAGTGTAGATGGGGATAAAGAAAAAGATGTTTCAAGAGAACAAAATATTGTGGATTTATCCATTCAAAACTCTAATATTATAAATGGATGAGTGACACAAAAATGATTAATTTTATAAACTTATTTGTTCGTTTTTTGTGCTTGTGTTTTGGATTACATTTGGATTGTATGTTAATTTTTTTTATTTTGAATTGTCTTTGGAGTTTAACATCATTTTAGAGTGAAATTTATTTAGATTTGAATTACAAAAAAAAATTGTAATTTTGTTTAGATTTGAAAAAAAAATTATAATTTTTTTAAATTTTAAAAAAAATGTAACTAAGTGAGCCGATGAGTCAACACGTTTAACCCATCAACCCGTGGTGGGCCGGGTCGAGTTATCCATTTTGACAACATTAATTTATATGGTGTGATGTATTATCTTATACTTAGTGATATGGTTTAGAACATGTGATTAAATGAATGTGAAGTTTATAAAAATTCTAAGGAGAATTATTGATGTTGATTATCAATGTGTTGTTAGTATGAATGCAGGAAGCTAAGTATTAGGAGTTCATCCTGACACTCTAATGGTCATCCATTCTCAAGTAGATAGGAGTAAGGCATGTGGTTAAAGTAGCAGGAGGTCCCAATGAGGGGCTTTACCACTACAAGTGCATGAACCACCATAGTTCGACATTCATACTATATCTTGATGAGTCAAGTTTAAGTTCATTGTATGTTTTTAGGGTGTTTGATTATTTGGCTTAGAATGTGATTTATATTACATCTTAATCATTTTAGGATAAATATATTTACATTAGCTTATCCTGTTTTGTTTTCTTTTGTACTTAGGTGTTCTTGTTGTTCGTATGTTTTGGTTATGATTATCTGCTGGGTATGAATAGGGGGAGATGAGATTTCTATGGAACAAGCTTTGGATGGAGGGGACAACATATGTTTAGTTTTTTCTCTAGACTAGCTAGATGTATATAATTTTAATCTTAGTATGTTGTATATAAAATTTGCTTTATAGTTATATTAGATGACTCTAAATTAATTTTATAATCATGTCTGATCATTTTATTAATTAATTATGTGATAGTTCATTTATAATTTTAATGCTATATAATTGATATGTTACAAATAATAATAATAATGTTATTATTATTATCATTTATTGTAATTAATATTTAATTAAAGACATTAATATGAAATGTATATATAAAGGAAATTTCAAATATAATAATCATTTTTAACATATGTTATCATATTTAATATTTTCTTTTATCTCAATTGATTACTATTTATACTTATAATTAATGTTTATTGTCGTCAATACTATTATGAAATGCATTTATTTATAATCAATGTTCATTGTCGTCAATACTATTATGAAATACATTTATTGTAATTAATATTTCATTTAATTAAAGACATTAATATGAAATGTATATATAAAGGAAATTTCAAATATAATAATCATTTTTAACCATATGTTATCATATTTAATTTTTTTTTATCTTAATTGATTACTATTTATACTTATAATAAATGTTTGTTGTCGTCAATACTATTATGAAATGCATTTATTTATATTTAATATAATAATTAATGTTTCATGTAACTTATATAATTTTTAATACTTAAAATTAATAATATCCTTAAATACTAAATATGAATTTTATTTCGTTTTGTCACATGCCGATGTTACTTTGAACAACTTAGACGGACAGACTGGACCTCAAATTATAAAGCTTATTTTTGGATCTTACGACACAGATATATGCGATCAGATAAAGGACCTCGAATAATAAACCTTATTTTGGATCTTAAAACACAGATATATATGTTAACAGATAAAAGAGGATGAAGAAATTAATAAAGGGAAGAAAAATTATAATAAAATGGTTTCTAAACAACTTAGCCAATTGCTATATCCCAAGCACGGTTGCAGCTTGCACACACAGACACAACCATATGATGAGTCATGTCTTTGAGATATGGACTGATGCTTGTGTTCCCTTATGCACAGTTGCATGTGGTCCTTGATTGGCCAAGTGCCCTTATAAAATTCCTTTAAAAATGAAATGACTAAACGGATTAGTGGTCCCAACTCCCTCATTTGGCACTAAGCAGGGATATCACATACATATCCTGAGACCACACTGGAACTTTGAATCTCCTGGGGCCACAGTAAATGATTTAGAGTAACATTTGTAAAAAGCTACAGCTTAGGATTCATATAGAATACCCATATCTATGAGTATAATTATTATAAGTTTAAAAACAAGAAGTAAAATAAAAGCCTTTTGTCTCATGCCAGTACAGTTCTTTTCTGTTAATTATTAAATTGTTACTATAGTTAAAGGATGAAACATACTTATACAACGGATAGAGATATTTTAATCCAGTGATGGACACTGCACAAATTTTCTATAATATTAAGTACCGTTTGATGGTGATGGAGTATGAGTTAAATGATCACATTTGTCCATAATTTGATCCAGCTTCGGTTCTGTGAGAAACGGACCCCAGCATCAAACTCAGCTAACGCTCACTGCAACTCTGGCCTTGTCTTATTGACTGGTTTTGGCATCGTCTGGAAATTGATCACACTAAGTCATTGACCCTTTTGCTAGCAGGGTAGTGCATTCAATAATAATAAGATAATTAATTAATGTGCTCATCAATGAAACAGTAATGATTAAAGGTTAAAGACTAAACGGTCCCATAATAAAAGACTTTTCAAGTTTCAACAAAGGAAAATTGACAGATAAGCACATCTCATATCTTGCATGCAACTGAAAAGAGTGGAGGATGAAAATTTTTAAAGGAGGATTTGTTTGTGTGGGGAGAGGGGTTCATCTTTTGGGAGGGAAAAAATCCAAAAAAGACTACCTGTAAAACCCAGGCAGGTTTGGCTCTATCTGGTGGAACTATTTGTTACAACCAAGGCTTGGTTGCCGCCTTTGCCAATTGTACCCTTAATTCTTCCTTTTCTCCCCTTTTTCATGGATTTTCTCTTGTCTCTCCCCTCATTCTGTCTCCTTAAATACCCCATAGGTTCATTGGTTCAAGAATCAAAAACTACAGAGACCTGCTCGGAGCTCAAAGTCATTTTGAGTTAAGCATAAGAATTAGAGTATTCCCCTCCTCTTTGATGGCCTCCACTTACTCATTCTGTCCCTCTGTTACATAAATAAGGGTACGTAGCTCTTTATTTTGCTGTCAAATGTGACAGTGAATTAGCTAGCTTTTACCCAGTGTATTTGTTTAACTAAATCTTTCCGAGTATTGCAATTTGATACTGTTCTGTTTTGATGATGCGGATTCTAGTCAAGTTCAAGGTGAGGCTCCTTAGAAAAAATTGTTATATCTCTCCCATTGGTGAAATGATGCGCTTGCCTGGCTCCCTGAATGCCATGTAAGAAGCCTGTCAAAGAAATTGTCAGCCTTTTTATTTGGCATTATGGGAGTCATGCAGGCTAACTAGTCAATCATATATGAGGAGAGTTGTACATAATTGCTATTTATTATGATTGCCTCACTCCTTGTATTCTATGTAAGAAGCTTGTCAAAAGGAACTCACAGCGTTTTCACCTGACATGAGGCAAGTCATACATGCAGGCTGACTAGTCACTCAATCAGATATGAAGTAAGATATGTAAGTTTTGATGATGTTGATTGTTATTTACTCTGATTGATGAAATGGTGGAATTGCCTGGTACTCTGCATGCCACGTAAGAAGCTTGTAAAAAAGGATTTAACAACCTTATTTACTTGGCCTATGGGGGCTCATGCAGGCTCATTAGATTTTTAACAAATCGTCATGAAGATATGTTAAGAATACAAAATCCAATAAGAAAAAGTTATCCATCAACTTAATAAGAACAGAAGAAAAACAAATTTAATTGACCAGGCAATTAAAAACAAATCAATGGCTGTCAAATTCCAATTGTAGCTAATTAATAGTATACATAGAGCTTAGGTTTCTTTAACTTATCAGCCTCCCATAAAACGTTAGCATGATTGGTCTTTCCATCATTGAGAAGGTAACCAAACCAACTAATAAGACCAACCACAAACACTCATCATTCATAAGCATCACATATGAGCACTAATGTATGTCTATGATAGAAGTGGCAGAAGTTTTCATTTCAATGCTGATGGTTCGTAGCATGGCAGCCAGTATATATGGTAACAAGCTTTTCATTTCGCATTTACTTCTCGTGCAAACAACTATTAGTGCCCATTTGATGCACGGAATTGGAAATGGAATTGGTGCTTGGACTTGGAATTATGACATTTGGAAGTTCATCTAGAATTGGAACAATTCTAAAGTCCAATTCCATGGAATTATAATATAATTAAAGCGAACATTTCTCAGTTCCAAAACTCTACCCTCTATATTACAATTCCTAAGTTCATCCTCACTATTTTTGCTGTTCTCTCCGTCTCTGTTGCTCCTGCTACCAGACACAATGTCATCACCCCTACCATCACAATCCCTACCACCAATCACTGCCAGACTCCCACTGATTGCCATTGCGGTGCCACCCCCTTGACCAATTACGTCCACTCCAATCATCGCTGTCCTTTTTATTACCACTGCCTACAATGATTGCTACCGTGTCACTCTCATAATTTTGGTTGTTGCCAACATCACCATACTCATTCCCCCAACCCCAATAACCACCGTCACTCCTACCATCACCAATCACCATTCTTACCACATCAATGGCCATCACCACTCTGCCACTCTTGTCGCTACTTAACATCTCCACCACCTATCCACCCTAACCATTGTATCCACAACTACCCCTAGCTAAACAGAGATGTCAAAAAATGAAATTGAAATTAAACTTGGAATTGTAATTGTAACCTATAATTCATTACACAACGCAAACATAGGAATTATAATTCCAAACCAATCGAAATAGGAATTACAATTTTGAACAACAATTCCAATTCCATGCACCAAACTAATCCATAAATGATTTTATAATGGATGCATTACTTGGAAAATTTTAGAAAACATGCATCACTGAAAATTTAGTGAAAAACAAAATAGGATAAATAATTCTTCTCAGAAATCATACAGATACTATTCATAAGTAAAAAGGTATGGGTAAAAGCATAACAGATTTAAAGACATATTCATTCAACCTTAAAGTGAACATTGGGCGAATATTTTAGTCAAAAACAGGACTTGAGATAGCTGTATAGTATACTGCTCCAGAATAGAGAAAGTAAACCTGGAACTCGCACCCCTGGTAAAGAGTCTCAGAGGGACCCCAACTGTAAGCAAAACAAATCAAGCAATTGCATAATCATCACAAACAGGTCGTAATTAACAATAGTCAGCATACCTTGATAAGACCCTCCCATTTAAAAATGTTAGAATCAACAAAGACTACTTTAATATCAGGATCAACAGTCTTTTTCTTGCTGCACTTCTTTGTACTCCTTGTACAGCCAGCCTTGCCCTCGATTTCTGCACTTACAACACAACCCAAAAGGTCAAAGATCTTACCATTGAAGAATAAACTTTAAGACAAATGCAAGAGATCCTGATAATAAAAAATATAACCTACACACCTTAAACAATAACATCTATTCAGATTCAATACCCATAAACAAGTCCAAATCACACCAATTAATATTAGCAATTGAACCCATCACCAGCTCTAACCAGAAAACTAAAAAGAACACATAAAAATTATGAGTGTGAACAAACTTAAGAATTCAGAGTACAAAGTATGGAGAGTAATGGATAGGAAATGAATGAAAAAAAGGTAAAAATAAAAATAAAAAATGTGTCAATGCAAACCCTAAAAGAGTGGACCCCACTATGAAGACTACAGTCTTTGGTACAGTTGACACCTGCTTTTTGTTCCCTTCATACAAAAAAATCCCGTAATTTTAGTTATGAACTTGTTTAGGGTAAAAATTAAGATTAAAATCAAATTATATGTAAACTAATTTGAATAATTTTTATTTAATTTATTTTAATGTACATTTAAGTTCACTTTTACTATGTAGAAACCTAATCACATTTTTTCTTATTTTACTTTTTAAGGGTTTTTTTAAGAGTAAACTTGTCTAAATGTATATTTATTCTACATTAATAGTGTGTTTACTTTACTTGGTGGTAATCGGGGGAGAGTGATTGAGTGGATTTGAGGAGATTTGAGAATGATTTATTTTGTGTTTATTTGAGTGGATTTAAAGGTAATTGAGAGTGCATTTAGGATGAAGTTTGTGAGAATTAGTGTAGGATTTGATTGATGTGACAGTTTTAAAAAATTTGTTTAATTGGTAGAAATTGAAGATTACCAAAATGCTCCTAAGCATTAAAATAATATAAAATGATAATTGTTAATGTTACATTTAATCGTAAAAATGTTTATAAGAAGAAAAAAAATAAAAATTAATTTTTAAAATATAAAAAAATTGTAATTTAGTAAATTGAAATAATAATAATAGTAATAACTATTATTATTAATATTATTATTAATATTATTATTATTATTAATATTATTATTATAAAGAGAAAAAAATCATTATTATGATTATTATTAATTATTATTATTACTATTAATAATTATTATCATTAATATTATTAATTATTATTATTATTATTAGTTATTATTATTAATATTATTAATTATTATCATTAATATTACAATGAAACCCACTTCTTCTTCTATCATCACGACACTTCATATCTTCTCTCTATCATCTATACTTACATACCACTCATTAGTTACCTCTCTTCCTTTTCATTCTTTTCTCCTTCAATTTCTCAAGCTCACCCTTGACTCTTCTCCTACACCAGTGGTGACTGCGGCGGTCGTCTCCACTGCAACGGTGTCGGTGGTGCTCCTCCCGTCTCCCTGGTGTAAGTGGAGGTCCACCACGAAAACGACGATTCCGTCTCCAGTAACCAACTCCTTCCACTCCAATCGCTAGATGCATTCTCAGGCTGCTGCATTACTGTCGAATGGACCTCTGCATCTCACAGTGCACACCATTAGCCATGGAAAGACATCACAGCCATCGTCATCCTTCGTCCATTACTATCACGGCCATGGAGTTATTGTGCATTCACCACCATCAACCTCCATGTCATGCGCGCTGCATCGTCCACCGAACGCTAGCGCTGCAACCTCCCACGACCATTCGCATCCGTCAACCTCCATCCTTCGAACGCTGCATCATCCACCTTCGTCCAGCGCTGCAACTCCATCGTCGTCAATATGGCGCCCTAACGACAGCATCCTCCACTGCTTCAACCACTTTCATCATGGTCGCTGCATCCTCCAAATTCAGCCTTCCACCCCCAACGCTGCGCCGTCTCAGGCCATCATGGAACGTTGCATCATGGTTGTCAAAGCTCATTTTTCAGTCGTTGTAACTGGATACGCGGATGGTGTAACCGAATACACCTCTGGTTGTTTTACAGCGTACTGCTGTAACCAAATACAACATTCCTTCGTCTTCCTCTGCAACGGTGTAACCTCCTTCATCCTCTTCTCCACCTTCAAACACTCTTTTCATATCATCAATCACATCCTTTCTTCATCTACCACCAACGTGAGCTTCTTCATACACCACCAAGCCTGCAAACATTACACAAACGCAACAATGTTGTGTGTGAAGGGAGGAATCTCTGCGTTTTCAGAACGGACCCTCCTCATAGTCTCTTGTGAATGCACAGTTAAAACACTTTGAATTTAATATGTTATATAACGTTGGGAATTAATTATACGAATAAGGACATTTCAGACATTGCGACGGTAATCCCTCTGAATCTCTTCATACATGCGAGTGATTGAACAGTGTAACAATCTCGTTATTCACTTCAAATCATCGCTTTCAATTCACTCGAAGTGAACACAATATTATGCGTAATTCATCGCTCCCTAATATTTGTCTATAGGAACTTAACCTCAAGTGAACACAATCTAAAAGATGTAACTTGTCTAAACAATTTTTTTTTTAATTAATTTTCATTGTAAATAACTCAGGCTAACAAAGTCCAACTGCTATAAATATATGAGAGAATTATACCACCACAAGTTATAATTTTTTTTTTACCTTTTTCATATTAAAAAGGTTAACAAATATATTATATAAAAGGAGTTAAAATTATATTTTTTAAAGAAATAAAGAATTTTGTGTAAGATAAAAGAAAAGAGAATTGATTCTCCAATGTATATAACATTAATATATATATATATATATATAATTTGTAAACTATACATAAATTATTTTTAAATATTTATATATATTCATATAATACATCCAAAAACATAAAAGTTGTTTAGGGTTTACTTTGTTTTCTTGGTAGTGATAATTTCATATCAAGTGTCCACTTGTGTTGTGGTGCATATGCTAAATCTATAGGCACAATATCATCATATCACATTCTCAAATATAATAACTCATCATTTTCATTTTCTTAATATTCCATGTCCATTTTTCATGAACACCACACCTCATAATGCATCAATCATCCTATAAAAACTATAATTTATAACAGCATATCCTTATTTAATTTCAAGTTAAACAATAAAAAGTATAAATGTACAAAAATGATGGTTTCAATGCACATTCTCACTTTATAATCATCCCTCAACAAGATAGAGAATTGCTTTAATGTCTTTTATTCTCATACCATATTAGATTGATCTTGAGCAATGCAATCTATCTCTTGAATACATAATTGGATAAAAACAAGTATTGCTTTAGTCTAAAAGAACTTATCCTCTACATGTATTTAAATTATATTTATCTTAATTTAATTAGATCTGATTAAATTAATACATTCAAATACTAAATTTAAATATCTCTCAAATTAAAATAACATCAAATAACTTAATTTAAACTAATAAATTTAATAAAACCTAAATAATTTACACAAATGCAACATATTTATCAATATGTACACTTGCATAAATGAAGGATCTATCCTAAGATGTAATCCAACTAAATATATATTTTCAAAACAATTATTTCTAAGTTGAATAAATTAGATCATTTTATTTTGCCTTAATTCTTGTACTTATTAAAAAATGTATCCCAAAATTTCTAACTTCCTTCCTATAATTTGTTTAAAATATAATCATAAAATACACATTGTTCATTTCATTTTAGTTATTTTCTTTAAACTTATATAAAAAAGTCTTTACAAAATATTTCTTTATAAAAATAATTATTGAATAAAAAACAATATTTAACGTATTAAGAAAAAGAGTGAGTGTAATAACAATATAACAAATTACATAATCCTTGTTATATTTTTTATCAATTGAACAAATAAAATTTCTATGACGATTATGAATAAAAGTTAGTATTGTTAAAAAATTCAGATTTTACTAATTATCTTGTTTGTTGTTTAATAATTTTATTTTTATTTATAATGTAACAATATGGAGCGGAGTTGAAAATATACATACGGAGTGTTAGGGAGAAAAATGGGTTAGGTTAGGTATACTAAAAAAGTTGTCTAATTATTTATCATATATCTATTTAAAAAATAATTACAAATTTTAAAAAAATTGTATTCATTAATATTTCAAACAAATTATTTTATAAGGTTTTAGAATGAGATCAAATAAAATTACATAAAAAATATAAATTCATATTTTATTATGATCAATTATTATGCATGTAATTTTATCATAAAATTAAAAAAAAATTATTGTTGATAATGTTATTATGACCAATTATGCATGTAAAATAATGAAAATAATTTTGAAAACTAATTTGGACACTTAAATCTTCTACATGGATAAGATTCAATAAGACTATATTTATATATTTAATTATTTTAGACCACACTGACAAACTCAATTAAGGACAGTTTTTTTTCAACTTAGTCAAACATAAAGAAGTTGCAGCAATATGAGAACATGTTTCAAACATAAGATTTAACACTCTCAACCTCAAAATATTTGATTTTGCTGTGTATATATTTTAGGTTTTAGTTTTAATTTGGGTTGAAAAAAATGATAGAGAAGAGAAAAATTAAACATTAATATCTTAATTATAAAGTAACTCAATACGAAAATACAACAATTATATATATATATATATATATATATATATATATAACCTCAAAGTGTTGAGGTGTTAAAAAAAATTAAATTGAATTAATTAAACACTAATTTTTTTATCTCATTCGTATTATTAATGCAAAATCGTTATTTAACGTCACTTCTTAGACGTCGGTTATGAAGTGACAAGACGTATATGACTGACCAGTGACATTTTCGTAAATAAGTTGGTCATATAGACATCGGTTTGCGGGTCGACCGACGTCATTGATAGTGTAGACGTCAGTTTCACCTTAAACAGACGTTCATGGGCCTGACAAGTAAGTGAGAAGTCAGTCTATTTCAACTATATAGATGTCGGTTACGGGGGGCTAGACATATATCTTGCTGCAATTAATGTGATTCACCTACCTCGCAGGCACGTAGACGTCACTTGGTATAGGACCGACATCTACTGGACTGATTAGTTATTGAAAAGTCACTTCGTTCAGCGCTTTGGATGTCAGTGCCCCATCGTCCGACGTCTAAATGGCCTGAAAAGGCAGTTGAATAGTTTCTTGGACGTCGGTTTAGTCAGGCAGTCGACGTCTATATGACTGCAATTAATGTGATTCACCTACTCCGCAGGAAAATAGACGTCCCTTTGTTCAGGACTGATGTCTATAAGTACATAGACGTCGGGCCCCCAGGTTCTCGTCGTCTACTGGACTGACCGGTTACTGAAAAGTCACTTCGTTCAATGCTTTAGACGTTAATTCCCCTTGCATCCGACGTCTAAATGGCCTGAAAAAGGCAGGTGAAAAGTCTCTTGGACGTCAGATTAGTGATGTAGCCGACGTCTATAGACGTCAGTTGGTACGATGACCGACGCATAAATTCATCTTAAATAAATCGCGAACTCGCAGTTACTCGCACATCATCTTCTTCCTCCTCGCCTTTTCTGTCTCTCGTAGTTATGCGCACAATCTTGTTCCTCCTCTCCTTTTTTCTCTCTTGCGGTATTGCATTGTAGGTACGTTTTTTTTATTTTGACCGTTTAAACTTTGTTTTAGTCCGATTAAAATGGTGTCTTGATCGATTATCATCTAATAACCGATTAAAATGTGTTTTCGTTGTGTTTTAGGACAGTTTTGATCCTCTCTTTGAGTATCGTAGTACCACATTCTCTCATTGCTAGCTTCCTCACAAGAAAAGCGACGTCTTTTGGAGGTTTTATGGCGTTTCAACCCAAAATGGTACTTGGGTCCTTGTCTAGTTCATGTCACCGTAATTTTTTCCTTTTGCGGTGGAATGAGAACTAGGCATGGACCCAGGTTCTGTTTTGGATTGAAATGTAATAAGAGATGCAAATAACGCAAACTTTTTTGGTGGGGAAGCTAACGAAGGGAGAGTGTGCTACTAAGCTATCGAAAGACAAGATCAAAACTACACTAAAACACAACGACTATATTAGACGTTGGTTAGTGACATGTTCGATCTCTAGATATTCCTGTAGACGTCAATTAAGGTATAGGCCGATGTCTATATAGTGTCATTAGACGTCAGTTAAGGCATAGTTCGACGTCTATATAGTGGTCTTAGACGTCGGGGATGGCATGAACTGACATCTAAATAAACATCGATTATTTGAAATTTTGACGTCTCATTAATGTCACTTGTATAGACATCAGTCATGGAAATAACATTAAAAATCTAAAATAACATACTAAAGTCCTTGCAGTAATGCATATAAATGAATCATTCGGACAATAATAATAGATAACTACATAGCATACTAGTAGATAATTAAACTGTATAGCAAAGTGAAGTCATATATCTCAACAAAAAAATTTCTACAAAATGGTAGTGAATGAAGCAAGTTGAAGATAATTGAGAAAAAAAAATGATAACGATTATGTGATTAGGACAACTATTTATCCGATGATGTGATTAGGACGAACTATTTATCCTAGAGTGTGGTGTGAGAAAAAGATCTAGATAGGGAGCAACTTGAAAAAAAAAATCACCAAATGAGTTAAAAAGATGGAAAAACTAATTGAGGACTGAAGAGAACCTAATAAAAATTCAGGATAAAATAATAATTTTAAACATGAATATCCATTTAAAATAATCAATAATGATTTATATGAATTAGAAAACATGGAACAGAAATTATCTTTCAAACCAATGTAACTTTAGAAAATCTGAAATATTTATTATCGATAAAAATAATATATTAATTGATAATAAAGAAAATATGTTGAAAATTTAAGTTTATCATCCATTACTTATAATAAAAATCTATCGATAAAATAGTTATTCATAAATTTTATCATAAAATTGTGAAATCTATTAACAGTGAACAACATACCAAAGTTATGTGTAATTATTAATAAATTTTGATTATTAATAAAATTTGTTGATAAATACTGTATTTTTTTTTCTTCTTCATTTTTTTCAATTTCGTCATTAAGTAAACCATTATCATTATTTTGTCGTTTTTTTTTTTCATCGACCTCTCTTGATATAGGAAGATATTTCATCAAACTTTACTAATAAAATTGATTGTAAGATACATTAACATTAAACAATTCGTTTGAATTGACAAATTCATTACTGGTAAAGAAATCCATTAGAAATTTAAATTCTAAAATTTATCAATAATTTTAGATTTATTGACGACTTAATTTCTTTTAATAAAAATACATTAGTAATTACAAAAATGATGAAAGGAATAGGTGTTGACAAAATTGAGGGAGTTGTTATGTGTGTAGATAAGAAGAAGAAGAATGAACTGTGCATGACATGAAGTGTATGTATGTAAAATATGTTACATCCTGGGCATGAATTCCTAAACAATGTATCCATAAGTGGAGTGGTCCTTGAGGTTAAATATCTTAATCAGCATAGCAAGAACCTCTTTCATGTTCGGTCTGGCCTGTGGTGCATCAGCTGTGCACATCACTCCAATCCTCAGCAACTCAGTCATCTCCTCAGCCCCACCAACAAGCCCAGAACCCATCAGCAGAACTGGCACAGAGCGACTCAAGCCGTGATGATGACGATGATGGTGTCGTCCATAACCCATAACACGCCTCGCCCATTCCACCAAGCACTCTTCCCCTCCATCCACTGCTCTTCTTGCTGCTGCAAGCTCCATGATCAAAACTCCAAAACTGTACACATCCCCTTTTGTAGTAGCCTGCCATGTGTGTCCATATTCAGGCGCAACGTACCCCACTGTCCCAGCCACCATAGTGCTCACATGGCTATCCCCAACATCAACCACTCTAGCAAGCCCAAAATCAGTTACCTTCGCCTTCCCATCTTTATCTAGTAACACATTGCTGGCTTTCACATCTCTGTGCACAACTGAAGGGTAGCATTCGTGGTGTAGATACACCAGTGCACGTGCCACATCGATTGCCACTTCTAGCCTCCTCCTCCATGTCAAACGTGTTCTGTCAATCACTACATCCTCCAAGCTTCCACCTTCAATGTACTCATAAATTAGTATCTTTTCTGACTCGTTTAGGCACCAGCCGTAGAGTGTGACCAGGTTTGGATGAGGCCAACCAAAGCCATGACCACTCAGAACCTCCATTTCAGCTTTGAATTCCTTCTCACCCTCCAGGCCTTCCCTTTGAAGCTTCTTCACTGCCACTTGTCTGCCGTCTGAAAACACTCCCTTGTACACTGTTCCAAACCCTCCTTTTCCTATGATTCTGTCCTCGGAGAAGCTGCCAGTTGCTTTCAGAATGTCGGCATGTGTGAAAGCTGTCTTGTTCAAACGGATGACCTTCACTGTGTCGGACATCCATGATGAGGATCCGGAGCTGCTGGAATCATGCCACTGTTTTGTGTCCCTCAAGAGGTATCTTGGTTCCTCTGAAGGGCCTTTCACCGATACGCAGACTAAGATAGTGAGAAGTCCGCATACTATGAAAACCAGTGTTATGACCGCAAACACCAAAAGCAAAGGTAGTCTTGAGGACTTTTTATGGTCTTTCTGAGAGGTAGTGTTTCTGTCATTGCTAGTGTTCTGAAGAAACTGGGGTAGTTTCAAATGGGGGTTACCTAAATAGGAATCTTCTAAAAAGGTTGCGAACTGTCGGTTTGATGGGACCTCACCTGATATGAAGGGATTGTATGAGATGTTGAACTTGCTAAGCTCTGTCAATTTGTTCAAATTCGTTGGAAACATTCCCGAGAAATTGTTGTATGACAGATCCAGATTCATCAGACATTTCATGTTGCCAATTTCTTGGGGAATTTCACCTGAAAACTCGTTTCTTGTGATGTTTAATACCACTATGGATACACTTCCCATCTCTCGAGGTAACTTCCCAGAGAGATTGTTGAACCCCAAGTGCATCATGCTGAAGTTGACCATTGACCCAATCTCTGGAGGAATTTCACCAGTGAGCTGGTTCGAACTTAGCTGAATATACCCGGATATCTGTGTTACGCGAGAGGAATTACCAGGTGTACAAAACGGGAAAACACCATACCCTTTGATCAATTTGTCCCAAAGTTCTCTACATTTTTTCCTTGTTAAGAGGTCATACACAAAGCTGAATGGAGGGTAATCTGCAGGTATCCATCTCTTCATTGCCAAACATTCACCAGATCCAGCAACCATTCTATAGTTTCGCCTATTGTATTCAAATGTGGTCGTGGCATTCCTTCCAATTTTGGACAGTTCAGAAGGCAATTTTCCAGAGAGCTTATTGTTGGCAAGGTTTAGCCATAATAAGCTTGAACAGTTTCCCAACTCTGGAGGGATTTCTCCAGTTAAAGAATTGTTTGCTAGCATCAACCATAAGAGGGAGTTTAAGTTTCCGAGGGTTGGTGGTATAGACCCACTCAAATTGTTGAAGGCAAGGTCAAGCGCTTGCAGTTGAGTCATGTTTCCAAATTCCGGTGGAATTGATCCATTGAACTGGTTGTAGCATAACATTAGAAACTTCAGACTTGACATTTGAGAGATCTCAACTGGTAACGAACCTGAAAAGTTATTGTAGCTTACGTCTAACCGCCAAAGGTTTGGCAATGTGAGAATTCCTGAGGATCTCAATCCTCCAGTGTAGTTGTTTGAGTGCAACAGAAGAAAACTTACTTGCCTAAATTTCCCGAATATCTCTTGTATTTCCCCACCAAATTGGTTTCTGCTCAAATCCAAGAAGGTCAAAACGGTCAAGTTCAGAAGGGACTCAGGAATCTCTCTTGAAAAGGTGTTGTTCCCCAAGTACAATGCTTTGAGCCGGGAAATGGATCCTATTTCGACAGGGATACCCCCGGTAAATTTGTTACTAGAAAGATTCAGACTGCTTAAATTCTTGCAGTTAGCAACCCCCTTAGGTGCCTCACCAACAAATCCATTTTGAGAAAGGTCTAGTTCTTCAAGGCTGCAATTCAAAGGCAAAGCTTCCAAAGGAATAGTCCCACTCAGATGGTTCTCCGCGACAGAAAACATTTTGAGCCTCGCAAAGTTCATCCACAAGCTTCCACTCAGACTGTTGGTGCTCAAATCCAAGTACTGCAGCTTGAGACATTGATCAAAGCAGTTTTCGATCCTGCCAGTCAAGTTATTATTACCCGAGACGTTCAGAGTGACTAAATTGTCACAAATGGCAGGGAAATTCAACCCAATATCCCCAAAAAATCTGTTATTTGACAAGTCCAGTGTGTGCAAGCTTGTCAATCCAGTCAAGTTCAGCTCCCCTTCAAGAATATTATGTGATAGGTTGAGATGCACGAGCTTGTAGCAGCGCCTCAAATCCTCAGGAATCTCACCAGAGAGCGTGTTCTGAGAGAGATCAAGGTACATGAGTTCAGTGAGCTGCGAGAAATTCTTGAATATCTCACCAGTGATGTCACTCCGAGAAAGGCCTATGCGAACCACCCTCCCCGTAGCACTGCATGAAATTCCACTCCATTCACAAGGATTGGAGCTACTGGTGTTCCAGTATTTGTACGCTCCTTTGTCTTGAAGAGTTTTGCTGTCCAGGTACGATTTCAGCTTCAGCAAAACCTCTTTGTATGTTTCCAAGGATTCCCCTATAACAACTTTACCTACCAAAACCAAACCCAAACAAGAAATGCCTCGGTTAACTCAAAACCACAAGTTAATATAACAGAATCACCAACCTTTGCAACAGAATAAAATAATACTAATCCTCAATAATACAATAAAGAAAATAAGAGGCTCACATAGAGAAGAATCTGTACCTGAAAGAAGGATCAAGAAAAGGAACAAGAGTAGGCCACAAGAATGAGGTTCCTGCTCTGACATTAATGTTGCTATGAGGAGTTTTCCTTCTCTCTTGTTTTTCTCGTATTGCTTCTCCTCTTGTTTTTCTTTATTGAGAAAAACTCATGTGGTGATGATTGCCAGAATAAAATAAGAGTAACTCAAGAACGTGAGGAATTTGAAGTCATTGGGAAGCGTGTTGGACTGGGAGGTGCAGCAGCAGGGGGACAAAAAGGAAATCGCAACAGGAATTTTCCTTTGCATTATATGTCTACTCGTTGAAGATACGTGTTTTCAGGTCCTAGGAATTATTGTAATTTAATGAACGGTTGCAATGATTTTGTGAAAACAAAAAGAAGGGTATGCTCTGCTTGATGTTGTTTGTTAACGAATGTGAAATGGCTCGCGTGTTTCTACTTTGGGGGCATTAATTTATTCAACTATTCATATTTACGAACGGTAGCCTAAGGAAAAGATAAAGAAGCTCACGTTTTGGAGCCAGAGACCGGTCGAGCCGCCCTTGCTGACCGGTTCGAACAAAATTGGCCATCGCGGCTTTCAGTTTGACCTAAGACTCAACAAAACAGCACAAGCAGAACACGGTTTACGTTATCTTGTTCGTAATAGGAGGTTTTTACATTTGTTTTATGTAGAAAAAAGAAGTACGGAATAACAGTACTGATGTGGCAAAAAGTATTATAAACAATGTTTATGTGACGTCATAAATAGAAGGAGACCAGCGTTTTCGAGGTTGAAGAACGCACACTATTACAAGGTAGATGCCTTTTTGTGAATTTCTTGGAAAATTTGGCACTGTTAAGGGGACAGCATACGATAATAAGGTAAGGTATTTAGACGAGGTTGAATGAAATTGAAAGTAGTTAAGAATGGTGTATGTTATTTGTGGTTTGAATAGTCATAAGTGATTTTGGTGAAGGCAAGTAAAGCGAAAGGAACCTCATACCATCGCACAACAATTTTGGTGATGCAGTCCATATCAGCTTCGTCTACCACCACACTGTAATACCCTTTTCTCTGTCAACATTTTTATCGCTTTTTGACTTTTTCTTCCATCATTTTTCCCATCCCAACAAAAAGTAATATACATCAACAAATAAAAAAGAAACATTTCATTAAATATTCTTATAAACATTATTATTATTATTTATTAGTATTTTTTACTTAATTTAATATTTCATGATAACTTTTTAATATATATATATATATATATATATAAGTGATGTGTAATTGTAGCTAAAAATAGTATAATAAATTTAAAGTATAAGTAATTATTATTATGCTTCTCCTTAGAAAAATTGTTTCATGGTTACATGTGTAGTAGATAAAAAGTGTATAAAAATTAGAATAAAGGTATTACGGTTATTATATTTTACATGACTTTTGCAGTTACGATAAAAATTTCTTGAAAAGAAATTTACACCAGATAGATATCAATTTTACACTTGTATTAAATTTAAATATGTTTTTAATATTTATAAAATGAGTGAGTTTTGATTTTAATTTTTATAATTTGTTTAAGGATATCACCTGAAGATCTATAAGTATATAAATATTCTAATATATATAAACTTGTGCTTAGCGACTATTTGGTACTTAGCTTATTCAGATATGAGAGTGAATAATTCTTTTTTTTTATTTTTACTATTATATGATGTGTATCAGTCCTATTTTTTTTAAGCATTCGTATAGTAATTATATATAGTATTTTCACACTTTAGAGTAATTATGATTAAACTTAGTTTCATTACTGTTGTTAAACTAGAAAACACCTTAAAATGTGAACATAATTTATAGAACTCAAATGCGAACTATGAACTTAATATAATTTTTTTAAATGGCTAAACAAACAACAACATCTAACATATCTTATAGTGATTCGTTCCAACTCCAATATCATAAGCTTTATATTTGTTTCCGTATTTAAAATATGATAATTACAAAATAAAATAAATAAAACACACACAAAATTGTAAGGATAATATAATTATCGCAAAAATAAACTCTAATTTGAAATTTCTATATTTTTAACAAAAAATTATTAAAATAAAAATAGTAAAGATCAAACTAAATAGTAATACTTAGACACATTCTTTTAAAAAAACTAATGTATTGAATGAACTATGAGATGTTGCATTGTCATACTTCCCCTTCTCTCCTTTTTCTTTACATTTTTTTATCACATGTAACTCATATATTTCACTCGGTATTGATAAGATTAACTTCATTAGCTCTCTCAGTATGATCCTCTTTCATATCATGCACTTTGTTAAGTGAAGTTTCATTTGACTCACACCACTTAATTATCTTTCTTTATGAGTGAGACACAAGTAGAGTCAAGATAATTACACAATAGCAAATCTTTTTCAATACACTTCAGTAGCTCCCTAAGCATGATCTTTGTTCATATCATACAGTTTATCAAGTGAAATCTCGTTTGACTCACACCACCTAATTATCTTTCTTTATGTGAGTCAGACATTAGTGTTGTCAAGATAATCACAATAGCAAATCCCCTTCAATACATTTGGACTCACACTACATTGACATTTTCCTTTGGAAATAACTAATTTGACAACCCAAACATACTAAATCTTCACAAGTACTCATACACTATCAAGCATAACCCAACATATAATCATAAACATAATTTGTGCCATAAAAAGAAACTATTTAGTAACATATAAATCATTTCTAATAAAAAGAATTTCTTAGCATTATAACAATCACATAAACCTACTACTTTCTTAAAAAAAATATAAACATCATTCTCCCATCTCTACTCTTTTAACACCAAAAGAATTATCTATTTAAGCATGTCTAATTAATTCAATCAAACATATTCTATAAGAATCACAATACAACATCAAATACATTTCATCCTTCAACCACCAACTATAACTTCACTATAACATCATCAAGGTCACACCCATTCCTCACTTTTCTTATAGGTTAGTTCTTCTTTAACCCCTTCATATAATGTCATATTGTGAATATTTCTTTCATAACCAATTTCTCTATTTCAACAGTTTTCCACCACCATATATTTATACTTTCACAATTCAAATCAAACACATTTACTCACATTTTCATAACATTTGTTATTGATAAAATACCATATTACTTACACTATGTCAAACTCATTTTTCTCAAAAATATTATCAACTTTATACAAACAAGCAGCCACACCATTTGTACCACAATTTTTAAATGCACATCTAGCACTATTTTTCCCCACAGCTCCACCACTTACTATTATCCTGGATACACAACAAAAAACATAATCAATGATTAAGACATGATTTTAGAACCACAACTAGACGAAGTTTCATCTAGAAAACAAAAATTACATGTAATCCTAAAATATGCATATATAAAAAAACATATTTACTTTACAAAAATGATAAAATCTGAACTTCTCTAAAGATAAAATTAATTGAAGTATTTAATATAACTCTTCACAATAATCGCTTTTATGACTTTAGATTTTCAAAAAGATAAGAAATGAGGTAAATTTTTTGAGGGAGAAAGAAAGAAAAAGAGAAATATTTTTAATTAAATAAGTATTAGTGTTATGATATAATATCAATGTTTCATAACTAAAAGAAAAATCTTATTTTATCTAAGATAAATATTATTTTCTACTTTAAAATAGATACTATGGATTGAAAATAGTTATTTAAAATTTTAGAAAGATAAAGATCGAAAAGAAATATTTTATGATATCCATAACTAAAAATTACATATCTTTTAAGAATTAAAAATAATGAGTTTAAATTTTATGAAGATGAAATCAAAATTAGTTAATTTTAAATATTAAAGCTACAAAAGTGGGTACCAGAAAACCAAATATTAACCATTAAAATACAAGTATCCTTGCACAAAGAGCACCAAGAGAATAAACATATGCAAGTCCTTGGAAATTGTTTTATGATAAAGCATTAGAAGGTTTTGCACAAAGTTTCTAATCAACTCAAACTCCACCCACATTGAACCAAGCAAACACCAAATCAACAAAAGAACCATAAAAATGTAGAATCATTCATAAGCGAAGAGTGGAGTGGCCATAAACAATGGAGGTCCGCAAAAACTCTTCCAATGATGGTTACAACGAAACAGACGGAGGTGAAGTGGCGTCTCAATGGAGGCTATGGTGTTTAACCATGTTTTTGCAAGCTATCACAAAACTGAAGAAATGAATTTTGCATGATTTTTATGAAAATTAACCCTAAACAGAATTTTAAGCTTTAGTTATTAAAAAAATCGAAGTCTAAAATGTAAGACTTCGATCTTACAAATAACTGAAACTTAAAATTTTATGTTTAGTGATAATTTTAAAATTTTAATAAATATTTAGGTCTCGGTTTTAATTAACTGAATCAAAAGACGTAATAGACTTTAATTTTTGCTAATAATTGAAATCTAAAACTTTGCACTCAAAAATAATTTTGAAATTTTAGTGAAGGTTTAGGTGTTGATCCTTAATGTCTTGTTTACTTGAAGGGATTTGAAGGAGAGTGATTGAAAGGATTTGAACATAATTTTTGTTGTTGTTTATTTGAGTGAATTTGTAAGTAAGTGAAAACGGATTTGGAAGTAAAATTTATGAGAATTAGTGTATGATTTAATTTATGTGACCAATTAAAAAAATTTACTTCCAAATTCACTCTCACTTACCTCCAAATTCACTCAAACAAACAATAAAAAAATTATCTTCAACTCCTCTCAAATCCATTCAATAACTCTCCCCTAAATCCCTTGAAACGAATAAGACATAAGAAACCGAAATGTAAAAATTATATAGATGGCAGTTTTTCGACAATTAAAACCTAAATGTTTGGAAAATTATAAAAATATCACTACCTTTTTATATATTTTATTTATTTCACAACCGAAATATATTAGACGATTTCAAAAATCAAATTTACATCTATAAAAATGCATGAAAATAAAATAATTTTAAAATTTTATTTCTAATGTATTGTTCTAATGCACAATATAAGCATTTGCTGCCATTATATTGTTAAAATTGTTTATAAACATGATAAAATTATTCAATTCCACTGCACTAACTTAATTATCCTAAACTAATGCTAACTTTGACTTTGGTCTCTGGTTTCTTCCCAAGATGTATACTTGAAAAAATAATTAAAAAAGTAGTCAAGTAAAACAAAGTAAAAAATACTCAGTTCATGTATCACCTGCCATTAAAAAAATTGAGTTACTTAACTTCGAAATTAAATGTTGCATAAACTATGTTCCCTTAATCTTATATTTTAATTTATCTTTAACTGAATATGGTAGGAAAAGTTGCATATTATTAACTATGCCTTACGTTTGGTAAAGGGTCACGGTTCATCTCTTCATATCTCGACCCAGTTTTGGATTAGCCTGCAAGTTGAGTCTAGTTTTATATACTTTGTCAACTTTTACACAAATTTAAAATAAAGCAAGTATAGTTTGATACATTAAAAAAAAGTTTTTGTTTCATATATTTCATGATGACATGATGAAAATATAATGTATTTTCATTTTATTCCTCATAATTTATTTTTTTAATTTTAGTTCGTCACTTGTAAAAGTCTACGAAAACGATTTTAGTTGACTGGACAACGGTAGATAGAGATGTGTTGCATCACATCCCATTTCATAATGGATAAAAAAAAACATTTTAAAATAATTATCATCACATAAAATATCACATAAAATTATTAGTGTTAAATAAAAATTATTCTTAATCTTAGTATTTGGATTAGTTGTTTGGTTTATTTTTGCACAGCTGTTACAGAAGTTTAGTGCTTATCTGATATTTTACTTTTCTCTCCCTTTATCTATTGTATAAATATACATGTTGCTAATTCAATAAACGACACACAGCACAGTGCGTTGCATGCCTCTAATACGTGTCAATTCTGTTGTGATTTCTCTGATATTTGTCATGGTATCTAGAGCCTAACGGTCTTCTTCTTCTTCATCACCCTTCTTTGCTTCTACTGTCATGGGTGATGAAACTGATCCCTCTTTTAATGTTCACCATTTCTTATATCTCCATCCCAATGAAAATTCTGCCATGCCCTTAGTGTCTCCTTTACTCGATTCCACCAATTACCATTCTTGGAGCAGATCTATGCTCACTGCTCTTAGTGCTAAGAACAAAGTGGAGCTCATTGATGGAAGCACTCCATGGCCATTAGCTTATGATCGACTTTCTGGAGCTTGGAAGGGTTGCAATAACATGGTGGTCTGGCTCGTTCATTCGGTTTCTTCATCCATCAGGCAAAGCATCCTTTGGATGGACTGTGCAGAGGAAATTTGGCGCGATCTCAAATCTCGGTACTCACAGGGTGATCTTCTTCGCATTTCAGCTTTACAGCTTGAAGCCTCTTCTCTAAAACAGGGTGATCTCACTATCACCGATTATTTTACTCAGCTGAGGGTTATTTGGGATGAACTGGAAAATTTTCGGCCAGATCCGGTTTGCATTTGTGGGGCACAATGTACTTGTAAATTGTCTTCAACTCTTGCTCAACGTAAATTGGAAGACCAAGCTATGCAATTTCTTCGTGGTCTAAATGATCAGTATGTTAATGTTCGCTCTCATGTTTTGTTGATGGATCCTCTACCTCCAATCAACAAAATCTTTTCGTATGTAGCCCAACAGGAAAGACAATATTCTATTCCTGACATTTTTCATGCCGAGGCAAAACAGACTTCTATAAATGTTGTTAATGCTCCTACCACCATTGCTTCTGCTTGTGCCTTTTGTGGACGTTCTGGTCACACTGAGAGTACATGTTATCGCAAACATGGCTTCCCAAATCAATCTGATTCTAAGATCAGTAAGAATGCGCCCACTCGTGGAAAGATTTGCTCACATTATGGAAAGATCGGTCACACCATTGAGGTTTGCTATAAGAAGCATGGATATCCTCCTGGACACCGCTTCTTCAATGCCAAATTCTCCTCTGCTAACAATGTATCCCTTACTGAAGTTCCAGTTGCTGAAAAGGAACAACATACTGGTTCAGAGAATTCAGAAATTCGGTTTACTCCTCAACAATACCAAGCTTTGTTGGCCTTGATTCAACAACCATCTCATATTGTTCAGCATCCAGTTCTGCACATGTTAATCACATTGGTTCAATTTCTTCTTCTACACACACATCACATCCCTCAGGTAGTATCTCATCCATAATTTTCACAACACAAACACTCCACACAGCTCCCTGGATCCTTGATTCAAGAGCCACAGACCATGTTTCTAATTCCTTACAATTTTTCACTTCATATCATACCATTGCTCCTATTCCTATTAACCTTCCTAATGGCCATCGTGTTATAGCTACTCATGCTGGCACAGTTCACCTCACTTCCACATTTTTTCTTGTTAATGATTTATATGTTCCTTCATTCACATTCAATTTGATTTCTCTGTCAAAATTGGTTTTGAATACACCTTATCAAATTCTTTTCTCAGCTAACTTTTGTCTCATACAGGATACAAAAACCAAGATGAAGATTGGTTCAGTTGATGTGAAGAATGGTCAATACCAGCTCATTCCTCAGAATTTTAATTTTCCTCAAATACATTTTATTGTTGTTCATCCTGATTGTAATGTTCTGCCTATTGATCTTTGGCATTTTCGCCTTGGGCATTTATCCAACACTTGTTTACATACTATGTAGAAAATATATCCTTGTTTGACCATAAATGAAAATTTTATTTGCAACTCTTGTCATTATGCAAAGCAACACAAACTTCCATTTCCAACAAGTCATTCACATGCACAAAAACCTTTTTCTCTTTTGCATATGGATATCTGGGGCCCTTACTCTACCCCTTCCATGCATGGTCATAAATGTTTTCTCACAATTGTGGATGATCATACACGATTCACATAGATTTTTCTCATGACCAATAAAGCTGAGACTCGCCAACTGATTGTTAATTTCATTACTTTTGCTGAAAACCAATTTAATTCTCATGTTCAAATCATTCGCACAGATAATGGTGTTGAGTTCTCTATGCATGAATTTTTCAAATCTAAAGGTATAATACATCAAACATCATGTGTAGAAACTCCTCAGCATAATGCAATTGTCGAGCGCAAACATCAACATTTAATGTCACTGGTGCTCTTCTTTTTCATTCAAATTTACCTGCATGTTTTTGGAATTATGCACTTTTGCATGCCACTTATTTGATAAATCTTATCCCAACACCGTTTCTCAATAATAACACACCTTTTCAAAAACTTTATGGTCATACATGTGATATTTCTAACCTGAGAGTGTTTGGATGTTTGTGCTACATTTCTACATCTACTGCCCATCGTAAGAAATTAGACCCACGAGCTCATCCTTGTGTTTTTCTTGGCATCCCACACACTACAAAAGGATACCTTGCCTATAATCTTCATAATCGTAGCATTGTCATCTCACGCAATGTATACTTCTATGAAGATCACTTTCCATACCTTCAACCTCCATCTCCTGATTCTAATATTCCTACTGTCTCACCAACTCCATTTCATAACACTCCTCTCTCCCCTGATTTTATTCCTTATTCATCTAATACATCTAATCCTCCTTCTTCTCCTCTTTCTGCTAAGACACCTTCCCCAGCACAACCACCAAGGCGATCCAGTCGTGCTCATCATCCTCCCTCATATCTTCAAGATTACCATCATTCTTTCACATCAACTTCTACCACTCTTCATCCAGGTATGCTTTATCCCATTCAAAATCATCTTTCTTATTCTCATCTTTCTAACAATTTTTCAGTCATTTATTTCTTCCATCTCCACAATCACCTATGCTGAAGCTGTTAAATATGATTGCTGGAAAAAGGCCATGCAAGCTGAATTAGAGGCTTTAAACTTGAATAAAACTTGGACGGTCACGTCTCTGCCCCCCAACAAACATGTTATTGGTTGTCGATGGATTTATAAAATCAAATATCATGCAGATGGCAGCATTGAACGTTACAAAGCTCGTCTTGTTGCTAAGGGATACACTCAAATGGAAGGCTTGGATTATATTGCCACTTTCTCCCTTGTGGCAAAACTCACTATTGTCCGACTACTTTTGGCATTAGCTGCAATTTTAATTTGGCACTTAAAATAGCTGGATGAAAATAACGCTTTTCTCTGTGGTGAATTAGATGAAGAAGTCTACATGACTCTACCTCCGGGAATCAATCCTTCTTTCCCAAACCAAGTGTGTAAACTTCAACGATCAATTTATGGATTGAAGCAAGCCAGCCGCCAGTGGTTTGCGAAACTTTCTTCTTTTCTACTTCAGCATGGATATAAACAATCAGCTTCAAATCATTCTCTGTTTTTGAAGATTTTTTACTCTTCCACTAAGCTATTCTTGTCTATGTTGATGATATAGTCCTTGCCGGGAACAATATTGCAGAGATTGAATCTGTTACAGCCCTCCTTGATCATACTTTTAAAATCAAAAACCTTGGCAATCTTCGTTACTTTTTGGGTCTAGAGGTTGCTCGCAACAACACTGGAATTCATCTCTCCCAACGAAAGTACACTCTTGACATTTTGACAGACTACGGTATGCTGGCTTCTTGTCCTGTTGCCACGCCAATGGATTACACTGCTAAACTTTCCACCGCTTCTGGCACACCGCTTCCTGATTCTTCCTCCTATCGTCGTCTTCTTGGGAGATTAATTTATTTAACTACCACACGCCCTGACATCTCCTATGTTGTCCATCATCTCAGCCAATTCATGCCAGCCCCTACATCTGCACACTCTCAAGCAGTTTTTCGTATTTTATGCTATCTGAAGCAAGCACTTGGTTTCGGTATGTTCTTTGCAGCAAGAGTTCTCTCCAACTGAAGGCGTTTAGTGACTCTGACTGGGCAGGTTGTCTCGACACTCGCCGTTCTGTTACAGGTTTTTCTATGTATCTTGGAGACTCACTTATTTCATGGCGTTCTAAAAAGCAACCCACCGTTTCTCGCAACTCCTCAGAGGTTGAATATCGTCCTCTTGCTACCACCAAATGTGAACTTCAATGGTTGACATATCTGCTCACGGATTTAAGCATTTCTTTCAAGAAACATGTTCTTCTCTATTGTGATAATCAGTTTGCCCTCCAGATTGCAGCCAATCAAATTTTCCATGAACGCACCAAACACATAGACATTGACTGCCACTTAGTCCGTGAAAAAGTTCAATTTGGATTGGTGAAACTACTACTTGTGTCTTCTTCTCAGCAACTAGCAGATATCTTCACCAAGTCACTGACTCCTTCTCTATTTTCCACTCTTTGTACCAAGTTGGGAATGTTCAATCTTTATTCACAGCTTGAGGAAGGGTCTTAATCATAATTAGTATTTGGATTAGTTGTTTGGTTTATTTTTCACCGCTATTACATAAGCTTCTAGTGCTTCGCTGATATTTTACTTTTCTCTTCCTTTATCTATTGTATAAATATACACGTTGCTAATTCAATAAACGACACACAGCACAGTGCGTTGCATGCCTCTAATACGTGTCAATTATGTTGTGATTTATCTTATATTTGTCAATTATTATTGTTACATAAACTAAAATATTAATTTTTTAAAATTTGAAAATAGGAATGCAGATATGATCTAAAAAGAATTTTGAAAAAAAGTTGTAAACGAGAAAAAAAAATGTGACGAAAATATTCGATGAGCTCGTGCGTCCAGCCAAGAAGATTAAGAAATGTCACTATTTCAGAAATGTTTTTTTAAATTCATAGTTGTCAGACACGTGGCCCTTTTTTAAAAATATAGTTCAACTTGGTTTATATATGTATCAGGGATTTACGTAATTTCCGTATTCTATTACCAGACTTTTTAATCAGTAGCTTGAATTAATCATTAACCAAATCAATAGAATTAATCAAATAATACTTTTTAAACTTATATAATGCCTGAAAAAAAAAAGTATTTTCGCATCACAATTAGAGGTCTTAATTTGCGACATCAAATGCGTTTAAATTAAGTTAAACATATTAAGTGGTGAGTAGATGGAAACGGTTGGGTTGAATATACCTACCTGTTTAAAAAAAAAATCACTTTCACCTCCTCTACTACTTGTTAGATATCCATAAAAAATATTAAATACTTATTAATACTATATATATATATATATATATATATATATATATATATCACTATTTATATTATTGATTAAAAATATTCCTTTAATATCTATAATTGAAGTAATGTTCTTGTATTATTCGGTCATTTTGTGAGCAGATTGAATTGAAATCCTAGTCATGGTTAAATAATACATTTTTCTTCTCTCGCTCTATATATATAATTATCAATCATCATGGTTGGTGAGTAACTACTATCGTGCCGGCCTCTTTACATTCTTCGTCTTATTATATGCAGAAAGTGAGAGTGAGGATCATCTCATATATATATTTATACAATTTTAGCATTTGGATAAGTATATAAAAATATTATAGATTACATTTTTAAAATATAATCTATATATAGTCTTCGAGTTGATATTTTAAAATATTTAATACAAAGCAATCATAAGTATTTTAGTAATGTATTGTGATAATAATATGATACTGTGTCATCTGTAGATCCTTCAGTTATTAGCTTTAAAAAATCATTTAAGAACCTAATTAAAATATGAATTTGACTAGTTGAGTACTTTTTAACCAAACTTTGTTTACTATAATAAACTGATTAAGTCAATGTTTAGGTTGAATTAATCATTTAATCCCAGATTTCACTTGCTCTCCCACCTCTTACTACATTTAGAAGCTTTTTGTATTTATTTAATATATTCCTTGTTTTAAACACACAAATCCAGCCATTTCACCACAAAGAAGGTGCCAATTTTCAAATGGGAGAAAGAAGCAAAATCTTATTTGTTCACCTCCAATCAGGTCAACCACGAAGTTCCTTGCCCAACTTTGGTTCCGAAACCCATGCATCATATATAATTTTAAGAAAAATGTTGACAAAAACATCGTTTAACAAAATCTTTGTTAATAATTAAAAGTTGTAAATATATTATATTTTTATCATTTCAACAGATTTAAACCAAAACATTAAAGTGTGTTAAGATTTCTGTGTATTTTATAGCAGAGGTTTATTTATTGATTTTAAAATAACTAAACTACCCAGAATTATGCTTTTGAAAAAAGAATTGTAATAGAATTTATCCGAAGAAAACTTTCTTGATCAAAATCCATGTTATAACTAAGCAACTCACGGTTAGACTTTCCAAACCATTATTGTCGCGTGCATTTGGAGTAACGATGTCTTTAGAGTTTAGTTGTTCCAAGCTAAGGTTGATCTAAGTCGATTGGATCAACGTCAAGTAAAGTTGAGTAAGGTTAATGTTAAGTTGAATTAGGTTGTGACAAAAGTGGCTCAAGTTAGACCGAGTCTAGTTGGGACCAAGTGGAATTAATATTCGTCAGGTTGGGCTAGGTTAAGCTAAGCCACATTGCGTAAGATGATTGGGCCTACATAATTGGATCAAGTCTAATCAAGTTGGGCTCGAGTTACATTGATATGGTCGGGCCCACATTAGGTTGGGCTCGTGTAAGGCCATTAATCCCACATTGGGTTGATCAACTTAAGCCTAGGTCTAGTCAAATTTAGGAAGAGTTGAGTCATGTCAAGCCAAAATTGGGTTGAGATATGTTAGACTAGTAGACCAAGTTGAATTGGACTTATTTTAGTTTGAAACAAATCAATTCATGACTACATTAGGTTGAGTAAAGTTGAGTTTATGTCAGGTTAAATTGGGTTAATTCTACATTAAGTCGATTTAGATGAAATCGGGCTAGGTCAATGTAAGGCCAAGTCAAATATAGCCCATACCAAGTTGAATAAGAAGATATTTAGATCGAGTCCAGGACAATTGTGTCAAATTAGGTCAAGTTGGGTTAGGTTCATATTAGGGTGAGATGGTTAATCCCATGTTAAGTCAAGTTGGATCAATTCCATGTTATTCCAATCAAGTTGGGCATAAGTTAAGTTAAGTCAGATCAGATCCTCAAGTCAAGTAGACTCATTTTGGTAAAATTAGGCTCAACCCAAGCTAATCCAGGTTGAGTCCAGGATAAGCCAAGTCTGATCAAACATATTTTAGATTGGGTCTAAGTCAAGAAAGGTCAAGTTAGATTGGATCAAAGTCATGTAAAGTCAAGTTAGTTATGATAGAGGTAAAATCAAGATGGGTCAATTTGTGCCATGTAGTCTAAATTAGGTTGAGTTAAGTTTAGGTCCGGTTTAAATTAAGTCGAGGTAAGCCTAGACCTAGGTTAATTTTTTACAAGTTGAGTCCTAGATCAAGCTTAATCTAAATTAAGATGAGTGAACTAAGATCGAGCTCAATTGAGTCAATTGAACTCAAGTAAAGCAAGGTCAAATCATAATGAACTGAGTTTGACAAGATCAAACTCATGTTACATTAGGTTTCATGGAACCAAGTATATGTTAGACTAGATTGAACCTAAATTAGACTAATTCAAATTTAAATATATATTTAACAAATTAATCTATTTAATGTAATTAATAAACTATATTTAATTCAATTTAAATTGAATTGAAAAATATATATAAATTAATTTAATTTAGTAAAATAAATTAATTTTATTGAACTTGAAAATCTATGTTGGTTTTAGAAAAAATAAAACCAATTTATATTTATAAAAAAGATAATTAAAGATTATGAAACATAAGTTTAACAACCTGTTTGTCCTTATATTTGTAACAATAATTAAATATTTTTTCTATTTATTTTATGCTTAATGTGATATTATATTTTGAAAAAAAACTTAATATGATGTTTTTTCTTACATCAACACTAAAGTTATTTAGATGACGATGAACTGAAATGTGTTAATACAATCATTCACATTGAAATTTTTTTAGAAAAGACATAGAAATAACATTGAATAAAAAATAAGTATAAATATAAAATAAAAGTTGTATTAAATCAATATAATATTAGGTTTGGGCATCGATATTTAATACGTTAATAGACAAATATTGACTTTCAAGATTTTCCCCCTCATGGAGGAACAATCTACTACTTTGAACTTTGAAGTGTGAGATGTGATTGTCACATAAGACTATATGAATGCATGAATATATTAAATTGATATTTATCACGAATAATTGACCAGCACACGCTTGTGGAAATTCAAGACAAAATGTCCATAATTCAACGTCCCATTATTTTGTTTTTCCTTGTCATATAGGGACCAGAAACAAAGAATACAAAACAAGTGTTTAACTTGCTAATAATATTTATCATGTTTCTTAATTAAAAATTATCAATATTAAGTGTTTTTTAACAACTTCTTGCATATGCTTTTCCTTCAATTAATATTTAGGCTAGACTCAAGGGTAAATGAACTCTTCCCCCAAACTATAATTATATCAATATCTTCGTAACCATGTATAATGTATTTTAATATTTGAAGTTTTTTTTTATGAGGCCAATTTTAGATTTGTGTAGTCACTTTCTGAAAAAATAAATATTTTAAATTATAAAAGCACTTTTAATTTATTAGGTTACATTAATTTTTTTTATTCTTAATTTTGTAACTTATATTTAAGATAATGATTTGATCATTTATATTTTATCTAATTGTTATTTGATATACATTTATTTCATATTTATATAATTATAATTTTATTGATAATGTTTTCATGTTTTTTATGTGATTTTTATTTTTTATAAAAAAAATATGTAGTAAATATTTGAAATTGGGACAAGTATGCACGTGACTATACATATTGGCTATGAAAATGTGAATGAAGTTTCATACATAAAAATGAAGATTAAATTGAAATGAGGATTTTGAAGAAGTGAAACAGAAAACAGTCAAATAAATAAATTCCATACTAATAAATTCAAAAATTCAAATAAAAAATAAAAATTTAACTGCGGTTTTTGATAAAATTGTTAAAAATGATTGAAGGTTTAAAAACTGTCCGGAAATAAATTCCTTCTATAATATATTATTTTTGTAATGTTATTATTTAAACTAAATAAGACATAACTCGCGATCCATGGTTTTACGGCTAAGATTAATTTTTAGAATATGTAACACGTGAACATACTTCACACATTCGTTTCTTATAACAAAGTAACATATAAATTAATTAATATATTTTTTATTTTTAAAGATTCTTAATTGTTTTTCAATATTTAAATTTTCAATTAACTTATGTACAATATTTAAATTGAAAAAGTAACTAAATACTTAATTAATTTGTTTAAAAATAATATAAGAAAATTGATTTTGCTAAAAAAAAAAAGGTGAACGAGAAATACTTTTCATCTCCACCTCTAAACTTCACTTTCAGAAAAGTGGTATTTATTGTCATGCCCATTTTAAAGTGACGCTGAACATGTACTTTGTTGAATACTATTCTTGGACTTAGACAAAAATTCCAAAACAAGCCAATTCAATCACCCAAATGATTCAAACACGCCCTTTAAACCTAAAACATTACCGAGAACCTTCTATCACCAAATAAGATAGAAAAATAATGCTTTCATATACATAATTTTTTACATTTATTTTATACTATCCTTAATTACTTTTTACTTTTTTTTTTGAAAAATTACAAAGATTAATTCTTTTAAAACCATTTTAGAGTATATTAAATAAATGTGAAGTGTTATATTATTTTTATTCAATAAAACGAATGAAAAGTGGGAAATGACGGTGCAATATATTTTGTTAGAAATAAATAACGCCAAAAGACATTTTTTGCGTCACCTTAGATAAGAAGCACTGTATGATAACCAATTAAACATTAGAATAAATAGATTTCATAAGGGTTGAGATACGATATCCAATCGTTAAAAAGAACAAAAACATTAAGCATTCCCAGAAAAATGAAATTCACTTGACAATTTTAAAAATGTCTAAGATTATTTTCCATATCCTATGATGGTGGTCCTTTTTTGGAGGGGAATGCTCCAATTAACTGGGCCATCCGAGTTTTGAAATGAGCATTGAGCCCATAAGTCCTAAACTATCATCATTGGCCCAACCAAATCTAAACTATCATCATCAACTTTCTCACAATCGGAAGAAATTAAGTTGTAACACGTACGAATAATGAAAACTGAGAATAAATAACTGATATCATGTAAAAACAGAGTTGAAAAAACAAGATTAATAAAGTAGTTATAAATTAATTAGGTTCCATAGTTATATATTAAAATTTGCATAACCTGTTACAGTAAAACTTGGCGTTGAGATAGTTGTTTCTGATAATGTCCCTGGTCGTACATAACTTAAAGATATAATGTCTTAGGATAAGAATAAAACTGCTACAGAAAATAAGACCAAACAGATTATCCCATTGTTTGATACAACAAATATTTGAGGAGACTGCAACTAAATATAATTAAAAAGTAACAAATGACATATATAAGAGTTAGACTTTCACAATTTCATGTTGAGAACCTTACCTAAGGGCTGGTAGGATCCAGGTGTTCCATACGATGAGGAAGGACTAAATGGTTTAGGGCTAGATTCCTCCCTAAGGGCAGTAAGAGCAAGCCTTCTTCTCTGCCTATGTTCCCTATGTCTCTTTATTTTCTCCTCTAATGCAGTTTTAGCATTCTCAGCAAACTCAGCCCTGCTTAAAGCCTGTTCTGCACGAGCCCTCAACTCAGAAATTTTCACTGATGCATTTTCCAGCTCCTTTTTCATCAATGCTAACTCTGAAAATCTTCCTACCTCTCCTTCAACTCCAAATAAGGATTTGCCTGTCACATGCTCATTGTTCTTCTCACTATTTCTCTCTTCAGCTTCTGCCTTTGAGTGATCGGTTGTAGAATCTTCAGTGATCTTTCCATTCTTGTAAACCACCCTATGTTCCTGCAGCTTAGACTTCAACAATGCAATTTCCACCTGTGTTTCAATGTCGCTGCCCTTGTTCATGTTTAGTTCTGCTTTAGCCTCTTGTAACTCATCAGTGAGTGATTCATTAGTAATTCTCAAGGCATTTATTTCTTCCTTTGCAACCTTAACTTCTTGCTTTAACCGACTCAATTCCATTTCTAGTGTGTGAATGTACACAGATTGATCCATTATCTTTCTCTCCTTTAGTTCCATGTCAATGTTTAATCGGTCTAAGTCTTTGGGAGCAGAATCCTCAGATAAAACGAGTTTTCCATTAGCTAGTATATGTTCCAGGAGAAGAGAATCCACCACTGTAGACACGCCCATTGGTTTATTTTGTAACATTTCCGCATGCTTTCTCATATCTTCTAGCTGTTGTTGTACCTGAGCAGTAGCTTTTGTAGCGAAATCAATTTGCTCATCCTTCTCAGACAATAAAGCTAACTTCTCTCTCTCAGATTCAATGGCTGCTAGTTTTGAATTGTGAATAACTTCATTGAGCTCCTTCACTTGCTGCACAAGTTCTTCTTTCTGTTCCTTTTCAGCCTCCAAAGCGGATTCCAATTGTTTTGCTTTGGTCAAAGAGTTCATTTCTGAATCTCTAGCAGCAACAAATTCTGTTTCTTTGTTAAGAAGCTCCCTTTGTGTGGCCTTCAGTTCGCTTAAAACATGCGCAAACTGGTCTCGGACCTTCGCAGCCTCCAAACTCTGATCAACCATCTCTTTCATCTTGGATTCAAGTTCACCTTTGCGAGATTTACATTCTGAACATTCACTCATGTTCTTGTTTCTTTCAATGTCAGATTTCTTCAGTAGGGTAGATAATTCGTGGATCATCTTTTGGCTATGCTCCAACTTAAGAAGTGCTTGCATGTGTGCAGCATGCTTTGCTTCTAACTGAAACTTGCAGTTGGCCAATTCCTTTGTCAGCTCCTCAAATTCATTTCCACGATCACTCTGACCAACAAATAAATCAAAATCATGAATTTAGATGCCGATTTCTCATCATATTAATGATCGAATCTACCCGAGTGAACGAGGTTAATATTTTAAGATACTCTAAAATCCTTTCAATTCAAAACCATATTTCTTACTTATCTTACCTTACTCCTTGCAGCTTGATATTTCTTCTGATCACCTTTATCTCCAAACAAAGAGACAGCATTCCGGACAGGTTCAATTGATTTAGTATCTATCTCACTGCCCATGATTTTTCAAAACTAGAGTGTGCTGCACCAGTGTCACAAGAAAGTAAAAAATAACTCCAAAATCCCAGCTTATCTGTCAAAACATGGTAAAAAGAGCATCAAACACAGATCTGTTCAACATTGTTAAAACAACTAAGGAAATTTAAAATATATATATATATATATATATATATATATATATATATATATATGAACGTAAAAATAAGAAGATACCTGAATCGAGGGTAGGAAGCAAGGTTTGGAAGGAAAATGGGAAAAAAAGGTAGAAAGAATAGGATGAAGGGAGAGAAAAAAACATTAAAGTTATCATGATGGAGGTCTGTTTTGGAAGTTGTATTAATGGAGATTAGCATTACGGAGAACACAATGTTGTGAAGTTGTCATGGAGTGTGGCCGTCGAAGAATCATTGATGTTTGGTTCTTGGGATTGTCGGGTGGAAGAAAATAAACTTTGGTTTATGCTTTACCCTCTAAACTTGTACATTTACATGCAAACACTTTTCCTCTTATATGTTTTCTGTGGTCTCAGGAGTGTGATCTGTGATGTGGAATAGGTGTTCCTTTGTTTGTCTTGTTAAATATGTCAATTGTCAAAATTGTTAATTTAATCATTATTTACCAGTACATAAAATTGTAACTATTTATTTTTAATTTAAATTTAATGTGATGGAATAATGTGATCAGAGGGGTAATATTTTAATTTTAATACCCTCTTTAGATGTTCTAGAACATGCTACATCATCACCGTCTCATTGATTTAGGTTTATATTTAGAAAAATATTTAATTGCCTGATGTGTTTTATGTCTAAAATGAAACAATAATTATAATTCATTTATATATATATATATATATATAATATATATATATAATTTGTATCTTCAATCAAACAAGAAAGACTTGAAAATTGTTTAGAAAAGGATCTTATTTTGAATATAATGAAGACTGCAACACGTAATTAACTTTTTAGATTATAGAAGGGAATCAAATCTGTCCATAGCTTTATAATTTTTTGTTAGTATTTTCTAATTTTATTACCATTGTATAAAATATGAATACCGTAGTTCTTTTATCTCCTCATAATGTAAGGAAAAACGTTAGTTTTTATTTATTTTATTAAAATAAAATTTCAGTATAGAAAGTTCCACAATTAATATTTAAAAATTGAATTATTTCATTAGTTTTCCTATATCATTAATTTACGAGTCTATAAATTATTTATGTTGAATATAGTAAAAAAATAGGTATAAGATTAATTATTTTTGCATTAAATATGTATAAAATATTATATTTATAATAAAAGAGATGTAGACTAAATTTAACATGTAAATAAAAATAATAACAAACATATTAAACATAAAATAAAATATTTATATTTAAATAAATTATTTAATAATACAATATATCTAATAATTTAAATACAAATTTTTTCAACTATTAGAATCACGTTTTAAAAATAAAACTATATAACAAAATTTAAAATTTAAAATTTCAATATCGAAAACGGATAGATTTTTCAACTCTAACCATGTTAATTTAAAGTAGCCAAAGAACTATTTATTTGTTAAGTATTATTGGAATGATTTAATTAAATTTTAAGTTTATTATAAATTTAAGGATTAAATACGAGTTTAGTCTCTCCTCAATTAATTTTTATAGTTTTGAAATTGTTATAAATAATAAATTATTGTTTGAATGGCTAACAACCAGTCCACATCTCATTTTGTTCTCTCCCTGTTTTTTTTTTTTTTCTTTTTATTTCAAATTTGCACACAGACCCTAATTTTTTCAATGCTTACACTAAGAAGGAACATTCGCAATTAGAATTCAAGAACACCGCAATTAGATTAAGTCGAACCACGGAAGGCGAAATCAAATCGCCGTTCAACTTCCAACGCAAGGCCGCCGTCACAAAAACCCTAAGCCAACCACCTGCAAAACCCCGAACAGAAGCGCAATCGTCATCTCCTTCAAATCACGTCGTCATCGTCGAGAGAGAAAGCCAGAGTCACTGCTATAAACTAGTCTGCATGCATCAGAACATCCGATTCTGTTATGAGGGAATGGTAAAAAAAAAAGTTAAAGAAATAACCCAAACAACACAGGAAGATGATCAAGAATCAAAGAAAACACCAAAAAGACATAACCATAGGTCTTTGTTCGGATTGAATAAGAAATTGAAAGGATACAAAACGTACGAGAAAAAATTGTGGCGGTGGGAGTGGAGGGGTTACTCTGAGAAAGAGAGGGCTTAGGGAGAAAAGAGGAAGGCATTAAGAAATTTTGAGAGAGGGATAGGCTGAACTGTAAAAATCTCCATTGCTGCTATTCTGATTCGAGGAATGCTATGATATTTTAGGGATTTAGTGCTTCCTTTTATATCGAAAGTTCTGCAGATTTCATCTTTGGAAACACTCTCTCTCTCTTTGAGGTTAGATTTTCTCTCCAAAATTTCACAGCTGTGATATAGAACTAGTGCTGTCAAACAATCCAAGATTTTTCAATAAATTAATCAGAAATGGAAAGGAAGTAGAAATAATGTTTAGGGTTTAGAGGGCCCTAACAGCCCAAGGAAGGAGCAGCTTATTACAGGACACGGGATTCTCGTTCGTTCACTATACAAAGTGTTCCGTCTAGGGTTTTCGTTTTCCCCTTTCTTTCATTTTCTCTATTTCTCTGTCAGTGGCTACAAATTCCTCAGCAGATCATTATTGTGCTTCATGCTGTTATGTTATGATTGTAGAACAGGAGATAATAAGGACACTAACTATATTCTCCTCAGCAGCAAAGTGGAGGTGTAAGGTACCAAAGAAACTCCTAGCAAAGAAGTTAGGGACTGAAATGTAAACATTGAAAAAATTAGGTGCTTGTGTGCAAATTTGGAATAAAAAGAAAAAAAAAAACATGACAGATAATAAATCCATACATGACATGAAACGTTGGTCAAAATTACGAGGATTAAAAGCAATACACATAATTAAAAATACTAAAAAATTATCAGGAACTTAAATTTAATCAAACCTATTAAAATTCATAGAAATTGTTTATAAAGTCTAATAATCAGAGGTATAAATTGAATTATTGTAAACTCTTTAATATATTATAAACTCCTATAGATAAAAAAAAATCATAAAATTTAATTGATAATTCTAAATGTTTGGTAAAAATATTTAAACACGGGACTCTGTCAGATGTAACATTTAAGTTAGGAAATCATTTTTTGTATGACAGGTTTTAAACCTCATATCTTACATAAAGGAGTGATTGAATGTGAAACATCACCCACCTACACAGCAATTATAACCATAAACTCCCTGAAATTACTGTTAATTTAGATTACAAGGCAAGCTAAGCTCCTACCTGCAACATTGAAGCATCAGTCTAAACTGATCTATTTTTTTTTATTGAGAGTCTGTTTTTCAGTGTTCGTCCAGTTTTCTCATTTTAACCTCAAAATCCAAGAGAGAAAATTTTGGAGTTTAACCTTATGGGATGGTTTCTTTTTCTTTTCTTTTTTTTTTCACTTTGAGTGATTTATTTGAGAGTTTCTTTATGCCAGGCCTTGAGTTGTCTGGTTTACCATCCATGACAGAGACACTTTCCATACCATTGTGTTTAAACGTGATTTTCCTTTCTTTCAAAGAGAGAAACTGAGACTTGGTAAAGTTAAAGGAGAATGGATAAGGCTCTCACTAAACTGGGAAGTGCTTGGATTTCCAAGAAAGCCAAGGCAGAGATTTCCCACATAACTGACGATCTATCAGTATGCATCTCTCACCATTTTTTTCTCTCTTAAAATTCTCATTTCTTAACTTTCTGTCTCAGTGCTTCCCTTTTCTCTGTTTTGGGTAAATTGTTTTGTTAATTTCTCAGAACTAGAATCATATCTTATTTGAAAATAAACATGGAGGACATCAAAGTGCATTTTTTCTTCTGAAAAAAAATTATTGAATCTGAACGATGTTGCAATGCAAGAAGGCTTATACGTTACTTGCAATTTCAGGCTCTCTCAAATACTGTGGAAGAGAAGACAAAACTTTTCATCAACAAGCTGAAAGGTACCTATTGTTTTCACATCTTGCACTTGCATTTCGAATATGAACTTGCAATATAGATAATAGCAAACATATTAATGAGACACTCTGTTTTGTTCTGTTTTGTTATTAACAGGAAAATCCCAGAAGGCTTTACCAGATCTTCTTCGAGAGTACAACCTTCCTCCTGGTCTGTTTCCCCGGAACATAACTTGCTATGAGTTTGATGTATCTAAAGGAAAGTTGGTGGTGCACTTGTGCTCTCCCTGTGAGGTGTGCTTCAAGGACTCATCCATTGTGAGATATGCAAACCGTGTGAAAGGGACCTTAACAAAGGGTAAGTTGAATGTTTTAGATGGAATGAAGACCAAGGTTCTTGTGTGGGTGAAGGTCACCAGTGTTGCTGTTGAGAGTTACAAATCTGACAAAGTGTGGTTCACTGCTGCTGGAGTTAAGAAATCAAGGCCCAAAGATGCTTATGAAATGCCTCGTGAAGCTATTAAGGTAGAAGAATTTTGAAGCACTTTATAATATGGTGATTCAATTCAAAAGTTATGTATTATTTGCAATGGCTATATCATTAGACAATTGATTTTTCTTTCCTGGGTAAGTTTAGATGTATTGTATATGTTGTTACATTTGACTGTCTGAGCTAATGTATGATGTCAAGAAAAGTGTATGCGCTGTGAAATTTGCAATTTCAATGATGTTTACATGGTCACAACACAAGTATATTTGCACTGAGTTGTAACACAGGTGAAACATTGCTGAAGTTTTGGAGAAACTTGGAGGAGAATCTTACCTTCCTTTTGGTGATAAATTATCTCTGTTTTAGTTTCGATTAGATTTGTATTAATTAATTATTTTTTATCAAATATAATAAATTTTTATAAAAGACTTTTAAAACGAATTTAAAAATTTATGCAACATATAGTCAAATATGTAATATAATTAAAAAAATACTTTTATAAGTTTTTTTAAATTTAAATATATTTAAAACAATTTTTTTAAACTAATAGCTATTGTATACATTAACTATTTTTATAATATATTTTTTTTCAAAAACTTAAAAATGTCTTCTTCTTTTTTTCAAATTGTAAATTTTATTTATCTCCATGGCAATGTAAAATATTACTGGATCATTAGACTTGGTTGGTTTTGTGATATGAATACAATATGTTTTTCATTTAGAATATTGTCACACCATTTTTGTTTTCATTAAGAAAATATTGACTAGTTTTTATTGAATAGAATTTTATTTTATTTTTGTTTGGAGTAGTAGGTAAGTGGTAAACCATCAATTTACTTTACTGAATAATTTTAAAGAATGTAATAATTATTTATTTTTGGTAGAACAAATTTTATTTAACATAAAAGATTTGTATGATATATGGTTCTAATATTAGCTATAATTTGATTGTCATAGATACACAATCTCTTTTAGTGTGTGTTCACTTCAACTGATTTGTTCACATATATTTGTGAGCGACGAAAAACAATGAAAGTTGTGTTCACTTCAAGGGAAATGTGCGGAACGAATCAAATGGATTTGTGGGATTATGTAATTTTCAGTCATCCACAAAGAATGTGAGATTTGAAAGGATCGCAGTTAAAAAGTCTAATGTGCCCCTCTATATTCATATAATTTCACTTCCAAATTTGCTACATTGTGCACTTATGAAGAAGATGAAAGTGGTTGATGAAGAAGACGAGTCTGCGAAGCTGGAGAAGACGAATAAGGTGAAACCATATTCGATTCCAAGACGCCGTATTCGGTTATAGGTGTATGAAGAAGAACCGGGAAAGCGTATTCGGTTCCCATCCCTACGTATTCGGTTCCCCATTTTGAGAAGAGTTGTATGCGGGTAGAAGCTCTTATATTCAGGTATGTGTGCATGTGTTGTGTACATTGCAGCTTGTATCCGGTTCTAGAGGGTGTATTCAGTTCCCTTGAAGAATTTGCTTGCTGCTTGTATCCGGTTCTAGAGGGTGTTGTGAACATGGTGAACGTCAAGCAACATAAAAATCGGCGGTCCAGGAGGGGTGCTCAAGTGAGGAATAGAACTGCCAGTGGTAACACCATTGGCTGGTGATACAACGTTAGAGGTGTTAACGGAACAGAAAAACACTTGATCTTGCTGTGAGGGCAATTTTGTTGGAGGAAAACCAGATGGTGACAGTACAAAATTAAGAGGGGAGCAGAATGAGATTTTTCTCAGGAGTTGCACTCTCTCTCTCTCTTAGGGGTGAACCCAACATTAGATTATGTTGGGTTAATTATTGAAAATCAAGGAAGCCACTAACAAGAAATAGACACAATAGGTACAATATCAAGAAGCAGAGTTCAAAAAATATAGTGTGCTGAAGTCAGAATTGAATTGACAAAAATCAATATAACCAAGAAAATACACAGACTCTAATCAAGATTCTCATTCCAGTCACAAGACAATAATAATTCCACTACTAAATTATCATGTAATATACTAACTTTCTTTAATTATTTTTTTCTTTAAAAATATTCAATTTCATTTCGATAACATATAAAATTATATTGCTTCGTAATAAATAACATAACAAATATATTACAATTAAAAATAAAATAATTTTACTAATATTGAATTTTTGTACAATATAAAAATTAATTTTAATAATTAATGTTAATTTTTTACTTTTATAAACTTTTTTACAACTTAACATAACATTAACAATTATTATTTTATATTATATTAATAACTAGAAACATTTTAATAATATTCAATTTTTACTAATTAATTTTTTTTATCTCTCACATCAATAAAATTATATATTAATTCTCATAAATTTTATTTTCAAATTCACTTTTATTTACCTTGATAAATAATAATTAATTCATTCTCCACTTCGTCCCCTTGCTCAGTGAATTACTCTCCTTCCAAGTAAACAAAGTATTAATCCATTTATGATTTTAATTATTTTTTAATTAGAGCAACTTGAAGTTGAATTTAATAATATTTTATTATATTTATTGATGTGCAATGTTGTACGACTTTTTCTTCTTCTAAAAACTGTTAAAAAATATTTAAATTAAAAAAGAAATTATTCCCCAAAACCCAAACCAGATACATCCCCTTCCCTGTTCAATAACTTCCAATTTTTTTTTTTTAAAAAAAAACTAAATTTTAATAGAATCCTGATAAAAGGATTAAACTGACCTTAGAAAAATCAGGGTTAGAGGCTTCAACCTGTTTGACTAAAAAATATGTTTTCTTTTTTTTGACTGGAGTTGTTATTTGTTTAAACAACTATAGTTGCTAATTTGACATGTTCGAACTTAAACATTATGTGTTAGATTTATATGTTACGACCTTTTACACTTTTAAGTGGAACTTAAATTTTTAAAATTCAATTATACTATATTATTTTATTAATATTGTTTCATATATTAGATTACTTTATGTAAAATAATAGTTGTATTTACTAAAATAAGTTTAACTTATTTAAACAGTTGAATCTCACATTTATTTATTTATTCTTTAACACATGAGTTTTTTTATTAGCTGTTGTTTATTATTTCTGCACTTTATTTTTTCAAAAGTGACAATATGACTCAACTCTTTTAGGTCTCTCCCATATTTAATCTGTTAAATTTGAATTGGTCTAACTCGTCCGTTTTTCAAATGTATTTTAAATAATTTTTGGATTATAAGTTATGCAAGTCGAGTTTTAATTCTAGACTAAAAATTTCAGTTTGCATCACATTTTTTATTATAAGCCTAAAAACTGGCCATTACTTATTTTTTTTTAAAACCATAATATTATAAATGCTAAACTATTCTTTATGAAAATTAAAATAAAAAGATAAAATGTAATTTTTCTTTTTTTAATATATTTTGAACTGTAAAATATAAAATTTGATTGTAGATACTGAGTTGTGTAATATAAAATTTAGTTTTGGATCTAGAAAATTTTGGATTCTGTAATATAAAATTTAATAGCAAATCTATTACATTTTAGATTGCATAATATAAAATATATATTTCAGATACAATTCAGAATGTATTTAAAAATATATTATAAATTATATAATATAAAAGATATTATCAAATTTAAAACTTTGTCCAGAATATATAATAAAATACATTAAAAACATATAATTTAAATTATATCATCTATAATATATTTCAAACAAATTTATAATTCAAAATATATATTTTAAATATATTTGGGAATATAAAAAATATGTTTTCAAATCTCAACCACTTTCTAAAATATATATATAAAAAATATGTCTTCATAAATATGAATCCAGAATTCGTTCTTCTGAAGGTTAACAGTTGCGATAGTGTTGTTAAGAAACGGGTGAGCGGCTATCTAAAGACGAAAGAAAAAAATTAAATATATTTTATATTTTTATTTTTTAAACAATGGTTAAAAAAGGAAAAAAAATTGAATATATTTTAGATTTTTATTTTTTTTAAACAAAGGTTAAAAGGGTTATTTTATGTCTCAATAAACATGGATACAAGACGAAGCATTTTTTTTTAATTGGATTGCTTTTGATGGGCCTGAAGCCCAATTACAATAGCGTCCATCTGACGCATGAGAAAGATCCAATGGTGTAGAAACTAACACAAGAAGATCTGATACACAAAGGAAAATAAAACCCTAACTGGATAGGTTGAGTTTGGTGGCCAAGGAATATATTATATAGGTACAGAGATCTGTACTTGTATCTTCACTTGCTCTTCTCCGCCAGTTCTCAAATCATCAGTCTTCAATCCAAGCCATGTCGGACGAAGAGCACCATTTCGAGTCCAAAGCTGATGCCGGAGCATCCAAAACCTACCCTCAGCAAGCCGGTACCATTCGCAAGAATGGTTACATAGTCATCAAAAACCGTCCCTGCAAGGTGAATTATTTTTCCAAACCCTAATTTGCTTTTTGCATGTTTTCTTTTATGATTACTGCTTTTTAGATCCTAATATGTTTTTACAATTCCTGGCCGTCACCGCCATTATTTTCTTTATTATTTAATAAATCAGCTGTTGATTTTATGTCCTGCCTCTGTTCTTGATTTTGTAGCTTATTTTGATTATGTTATATATTTATATACATTAACAGGTTGTGGAAGTTTCCACTTCCAAAACTGGAAAACATGGTCACGCTAAGTGTCATTTTGTTGGAATTGATATTTTCACTGCCAAGAAGCTTGAGGATATTGTGCCCTCCTCTCACAACTGTGATGTATGGATGATTTGATCTTTTAAATTTCATTTTTAATCTTTGTTGTTGTAGTAGATTAACCTAACTTGGCCACTGTTTTTCCTTTGTTGTTGCAAATTATGGTTGTTAGGTTCCTCATGTGAATCGTACTGACTATCAACTCATTGATATTTCTGAGGATGGATTTGTAAGTTGATGTTTGTATTCATATTTTTTCCTTTTTTTTTTATCATTGTAAATAGTGAAAATGAATTCTGAACATGGGTTTGCTAATAACATTATTGTAGGTGAGTCTGCTTACTGAAAATGGGAACACTAAGGATGACCTCAGGCTCCCTACTGATGAGAGTCTTCTGACTCAGGTTGGTTCAAATTTGAAGATTGTTCCCCTTTTGGATTGATCAATATAAGTTATTTTTTTGTTAGTATATTCTCTGATGGGGTTTGTTTTATTGGTATCTCTTTGCAGATAAAGGATGGGTTTGCTGAGGGCAAGGACCTTGTTGTGTCTGTGATGTCTGCTATGGGTGAGGAACAGATTTGTGCTTTGAAGGACATTGGGCCGAAGAATTAGCTTTTGGTGTGGCTGTTTCTTATTTCTATTTAAGCAAAATTATTTTTGTAAACCTTGGTTTGTTCAAGAACTGCTTATAGATTTTAGTCAGACTAGTCTTACCCATTGTGTTTTTCTGTTGTCATGTGATTTTATTATGAAAAGAAGAGTATGTGGGAATTATTTTTGGTATTATACGATGAATGGTGAATATTTTTGGTATGAAATGATGAATTTCATGAGAAGACATGGTAAATAGGTAATTTGAGAGTGCCAATTCAACAGAAGTTACTTAATTTTTCTTTAAAAATAATATATCAAATCTAGTAATATTTTTGAAAATGAATTTTATTTTATTTTTATTTTGAACATTTTTCTTTTACTTTTTAAAATGAATTTTCTGTAACACGATCTTTAAATGGGTTTATTGGTAAAGTGACAGGGTTTAGGGTTTAGGGTTTAGGGTTTAGGGTTTAGGGTTTAGGGTTTAGGGTTTAGGGTTTAGGGTTTATCCATACTGTGTTGAAATTATAATGGTAGTTTGTGTGGACTTTAAGGTTTTGACAATGTTATTATTATGCCAATAAAAATTATAAAAGTTTGGTTCATGTCTAATTGATCTTTTATGTTGTATCTTTGTTTTGTTTTGTGAAATTGTGTTTATTTTTTCATTTTAGTTCATTTTGTGGTCTATACAATGTTATTTACTTTACAGTGACTGTCTTTCATCTGTACATAAATGTTTCCAATTTATTTTGTATATTTTATAACTTTCATTTCATATATATATATATATATATATATATATAATATATAGATCAGTTATGTTTTACCGTAGAAGTATAAAAGTTAGTAAGTTTTGTTTATAAATTATATTTTGAATAAATAGTAGGTTTACTTCATAAATTATAAATGTTTCAGATTTATTTTTATCGTTTTTAATTTTTTTTCCAAAATTTAAAGAAATTACTTAGATTTTTGGGATTGTACCTGTCTTCCTAAAAGATTTTTATCTTTGATCTTTTCACATTTTTGTATGCGAAATGTAATAACTATGTAATTGAATTAAATTGTTTTCTTTCATCTTTCAATTTAATCAGCTTTCTTTCTTATTTCTACTATCGAATAGTACGTGTTTTTTATTCTAATTCATTTTTGTTTTTATTCTCTATTTATTTATTTTTTGTTTGTGTTTTCCTTATTCAAATAGAATGTGATTAATTACCTTTTTCTCTGTTCAGTAAAGTTGGGCAGAGACTAAAAGTCAATTAAAATTTGGAAGGCTAGTTTGAAATTCATAATTAAAAGTTAGGAAACTAATTTATTCCATTACAAATGAAGATTATATTTAACAATCCAAGTTGGTCCTCAATTATAAAAGTGTGTTTACACCTATATCTTTATATCCAATAAGTGTTGGAGAGGTTCGACACAGTTAGATTTTAACACATGGTAAGATATTGTAATGTTGGGGATTTTGTTTGTACTTCAACATCCTTCCTCAAACAAAGGACTGTGGTCTTCTTCCTCCCTGTTGTCTTATGGTCTTTTTCATTCCTGAGTACACCTTGAGCCCGGTCACCAGACCCGAACCAGGTTCTGATACCACTGTTGGGGAGGTTCGACACACACATAGATCTCCACACATGGTAAGATATTGTCTGTTTTGGGCCAAGCCCTCACGGGTTTGCTTTTGGTACCACTCAAAAAGGCCTCTTACCAATGGAGGTATCTATGTGTATATAAACTCTTAACCAACCATTCTTTTACTCAATGTGTGACTTTGTTTGTACTTCAACAATAAGGTGATCATTAAAAAAAAAAAAACACAACAAACAAGAAAAGATAAGCTAATATACAAAATGAACATCGTATATTAATAAAAAAATGTTGTATCACACTACTAATCATACAAATATAGACATATAATCAAATACACTTTTCAACTCAATCATTTAGACATATACATTGATATTGAATCTTGGGAGGTTTTAACACTTGAAATGGTTAACTTCCACCTACAAGGTTAATCTTATATAGGTCATTAGAACTTTACAAAGTTCTCGAGACCAAACTTTGTGTCACTCCCAACCCCTTAACCATTCTACTTTATATGAGTTAAATGATTAGTCGAGTATCAAAGTAACATTTCCTTGGACTCCTATATAGATGCATACATAATACAACAAATAGAACTTCTCCATGAAATTTCTTTCTTTAAAACAAACCACACTTTACTTCATCATTCTTAACCAATATAACATATAAGGTCGATTAAAATAATCTTACCTTACATACATACATATTTATCAACAAATTCCTCATCACATTCAAAACAAGAAAACATGATAGTCTAATTACGGTCCAATGCTAGAAGTCTTGCCCAACAAAACTCTAACAGAAGTGCCCTTGGAAGAATCTCGCCGAATGAGATATTGGTTAACCAGCTTAGAAGAACCATTGTTTGAGTGTTGTTAACGCTATTAATGATGTATGACGATATCATAAAATCCCAACTTCTCTTTTTAAGCTTGATTTGTGTAATTTGACATTCCTTACGCCAATTCTTAGTTTTATTTATTTTCTATGATAATAAAGATTCGTGATTCTTGGCTCAATAAATGTCTTATTACCAATTTCAAGTCTCGCAAAGGCAATCCACAAAACCAACTAACATCTCAAATCAACCATCCTAAACATCAATTACAAAGTTTATCATTCCATACATATTCTACCACATCATCACAAATTCAATGCACACAAACAACAATTTCACAATTCAATTCTATCATACATGATTTATCACAATATCATAAATGCAATAAAAATTCTAACTCAAGATTGTACAACTATTAACTTAAATCAACAATAATCATCAAAGTAAAGATTTAGCTTCCCTCTCTTGACACAACGACTCAAACAACTCTAATACAACCAAAACACCTCTAGCTCTACAAGGTGCTCTATCTACATATAAAAACATCATAAAAACAATCAAGACATACTGTTAGAATCATTTATCAAAATAGACACATATAGAAGACTAAAAAGACACATGCAAGCCGAAGAAGACTCGCATGCAACAAAAAACATAATTAGACTAATAAATAGGTTGAACCTCAACTTACGTGAACAAAGAAATTAATGTGTTTAAATTGAAAAACTCACCACAAGGATCATTCCAACGCTCTCGTATCTTCAAACAAATGAACAAAGAAAAAGAACTCTAAAAAAGTGATTTCTAGAGAAATGATGAGTTTTAAAATAATGAAATTGAAAGTGGAGCACCATATAAATGTGAAGACTCATTAATCCATTGCCTTAAAGGTTTTAGGTAGAAAGTGGTATCAATCCCTTATGTGGTTGAGCTCAAATCTCATTGGTGTTGTATCACCCCAATGAACCCCCTCTCAATAAACTTAAAAAGTGGTATCATAACCAATGGTTAGTCTTTAGTGACCAACTCAAACGAGTATAATATGGTCCCTGTATCGTAAGTCTTCCTGACAAGGTTTCCAGGTAAGCGTGTCCTGTTAATACGAATGATGGTACAAGTTGTCAAATTTGCACAATGTTTTTCATGTATCGCAAGTGAGGAAATATGTTTCAAGCCCCAACTATGTGTTAGAAACAAATGATATCCAAGTTTGAGAGGATTTAACCGTGGATGTTGGACCAATGTAGGTTTTGGACGTTCAAACGAAGAAGCTTCGGAGAAGGAGGTTTGGAGTGAAGGTACTCTAGGATGGAAGGACTCAGAAAACAACTTGGGAACTAGAAGGTTATATGAAAAAGGAATATTTGCATTTTTCTCATTGTATGACAATTTTTTAGGAGGAAATTTTTTTGAGTTGGAGAAAATGTAAGACCTGAAAAATATTAAAAGAAAAAGTGAATATATATACACATATATACATATATACACGTATATACACGTATATACACGTATACATGTATATACGTGTGTATGTGTATATATATATATATATATATATATATATGTGTGTGTGTGTGTGTGTGTGTGTGTGTGTGTGTGTGTATGTATATATATGTGTATATGTGTGTGTGTATATATATATATTAAGTAGTTGTTAATAAGAGATAAAATGTTTTTTTAAGTATTGGGTGTCTTAGTTATGTGAAGTTAGCAATTTAATTTTCATGTAGGCATGACATGTGTTATTATTGATTTCTTTTAATTTGTGCGTTATTATTTGAGATGGATAAAGCTATATAAAATTATATTTTTGCATGATATTGATTAACCAAAAGAGTTAGTTAGAGTGACAAAAATACATTGGTCGTTGTGCGAGTTATAAGTTTCGATCCTTGATGCTTAAAGTCTTGATATTTTTTTGGGTAGGATAAAAGTAACTTGGTATTTGTTGATATAGGCTGCAGGCTAAGAGCCTAAAAGTACATGTCATGAGTTTGTGGGGGAGGCAGGACTTGTACCATTGGTTGTTAAGTAACATTCATCAGTTTTATGGTATGATGACTACATTCACTGTGACTGTTGTGAGCCCTTCTATGAGATCATGTGGATTGTTAATGTTATTTGTGATTGTATGCTATGGTGTTGTATGGCTCAATCATTGGATTGATATATGGTGATTAAGGGATGTAATACGGGAACATTTAGTTCTTAAGATAATGGTTATCTTAATGTGGTGGACTAATCAACTATTATGGGTGGTTGTCAAATCTAGTTCTAGAATTCACAGGTTACCACGATATGGTCATCAAAAAGGGTACATGGCTTTTGAAAGGGAAACTCAATGAATGAGGGGGTTGGGATTGAATCCCATGATCCATCTCTAGTATGAGCATGAATGCACGTTAGTGTGGTAACCATGAGGTATATGTTGGTGATTATATTTTTGGTTATGTATTATTGTCATACTTCGTTAATTTAGGATTGTACCTTTCTTCTTGTGAGAGGGTAGAAAGAAAGGTGGATCTCTTCGTCTTTAAGAAGGGATGGAAGTGACGTAGATTCGAATGATGCCCTTTTATCTTTCGAGCGGGTAAAAAGAGATTAATGTCTCGCTTGTAGAGTTTTGACTCGTTCTGAGTAGAATACCTGATGTAAGCAACATCTGAGTTTTACTCATAAGTCTTTGAGGAACAGAAGAGATAGATCCGAAGCTGCGATAGAGGACAACTCAAATTGTCATATTTTGGTGAACATGATTTATGCGAAAGAGTATGGAAAATGACATATAATTGTATAGTTGGTATTAACATGAGTTATCTTTAGATGACACACCTGTGTAACACCTGTGTAGAGATTGTGAGATAGGCAAGATTACTTTTAAGGGAAAGCATAACTTGGAATTGTATTGCTCATTATAGTTTTAGTATAAATTCACTTTTGATTATATGATGGATTTATGATATTAACTTAATGATTGAGATAAAATATGTTGTATTTATGTTTTTATGTTTAATATATTAGTTTACATATAAGTCAGGTTGAAGTAGATGATCTTACAAATATTCTCATTGACACATAAAATTATAAAATTATTAATAGAGTTGGAAATCTTTTGGATTATTTTAAACAATATTGATTTTAATTATAGTAAAACGATTTATTATTTTTGGAGATTTATACTTTTGTTTAAATTTTTGTTTAAACGACATTTAATTGAATTAGAACTTTTATTAAAGTTATCAATACTGAAGCAAATTAAATTTTTAATTTCTACAATAAAAACAATTTATACCGTACTCGTGACATTGTGAGATGTACAAATATGACGAAGAAGAAAAATTAGTGAAGTAAATGAAAAAAAAAACACTGGTTCGATAATTTTATATAAAATAAATTAAAATGACTATTAATTTAAAAAATTTAATAAATAAATATATTATAAAAGAAAAAATAAGAATAATAATTGTGAAAAAAATTATAGATAATATTTTTTATTTTAACAAATGATATTTTATTAGAATATTTAGAGATTCATGTCATTATTAAAACAGAAATAAAAACATAGATCCTTCTTGTTCCGCTGTTTTTTCTTTTTCCCTGCTCCCTGTAGTGTAGAGCGAGGAGGAGGATGAGTTCTTCTCCGCCTCGTTCTCGTGGCGACGGCGAGAAAAGACCCAGGTTTTTCGACTCAAACGCCAAGGCCATCTGTTGGTCCAAGGCTGATATTGTCCCCGGCCGTCATCCTGAGAGGTGGCGCAAAGACGCCGCGGGTAACATTGTCTGCAAACGTTTCTACAACTGCATCGGCTGCCTCTGCTACGAGTACGATCACATCATCCCCTTCTCCAAAGGTTTCATTCTATTTTTAATCCATTCATTTCTTCTGCGGCATTTCCGTAGTCTATTCTGCTTCTATAAGTATCGTACTTTTAGTTAAGAGAACATTCTGGTAAGTGACTGAAGATAGAACTAAATTAAAATGATAATGATAATGATAATTTCAGTTGTTTTTTTTTAAATGAAAATTGGTAGAAATTTCCAGATAAAAAAAAAAGTGACTGGATGCGTATAAAAACCTGTGTTGTTTGTATTAGGTTTGCCGTCGAATGAATAGCCAATTGGGCTTGCTATATCGTAATTTGATATTTATCTAATTGTCTCGTGATGTTGCGGTCTAGGTGGTGAGTCTACAGCAGATAATTGTCAAATACTTCAATCAAGAGTTAACAGACTCAAATCGGACAAATATGACATTGATTCTAATCAATTGAAAGACTACTCTTGTGAGGTTAATTTTACTGGTATGCCTGCTTCTGTCTTTGTCTATCTCTGCATTTCACTCTTTCTTTATCCTCTTATTATGCATTTACCCATCCCTGGCTTGAGGAATTCCTTTATTCATCTTTGTTCATCGTGGAGGAACAAATGATAGAATTATTTTTAGGTACTGAAAATCACAATTCCTATTTTCGAACTCAGTCACCTTAGTAAAGTTAGAACCTCAGTCCTCTTCAACATACAACCCAAATTGTAGGTAATAGTTGTGATTCTTTCAATTGCTGGTTTTTTCAATTTATAGCTTGCATCATTGAAGAGTATCTGCACAACTTTTTTAACGTGTCTTGGTTGCACGGATTGGGATTTTCTAAATGCTGTACACATTCATGTCCTTCAATTTCTTCACTAGAAGCTTTTGCCTGCACTTTTTGGACTCTACACATTATGACAAACAGAATCTTGAACTTGGTTCAAGGTGCTCATTTACCAATGAGTTATGGCAATTGGTGCGGTCAGATGAGGCCCTGCTTGGGTATCAAGATGCTTGGGAGGTTGTAGATAAATGTTATACCGAACAGGAAATTGAGAATACTTTGTCTCCAAATGAGAGTGAAGCTTTGTTGAAGATAAAGAAGAAGGATCAGCAAGCACTTACCATTACCTATCAAGGTTTTGAGGACATCATGTTTGAGATGGTCTAATGCATTCACCCCCAAGCAAGCTTGGGAGATTTTGAAAAACTCCTTTGAAGGTGTTGACAAGGTAAAGAAGGTGTGCCTACAAATTCTTCATCGAGGGTTTGAATCCTTGCAAGTGAAGGAGATGAATCAATTTCTTATTTTAACAATAAGGTGATAATGATTGTAAATCAAATTATGAATTATGGAGAGAATGTGGAAGATGGCTGTGGGCGGTATAGAAGATTCTTCATTCATCTACCGTAAAATTTGATTTTGTGGTTTGTGCTGTTGAAGGGTCAAAGGACATAGAATTGATGATCATAGACCAATTGATGGAATTGGTTAGACAAATAACCAGTTGAAGGGTCATTGGACATTCAAGTTTAAGAAAAAAAATTGATGAGAAAAAGGTGGAGTTAGTTCATCTGAAGACACAAGATTTCATTTTCATTAAGCTCCTCAAGGTTAAAGATTTTACAAGATTAAGAAAATGACTTGGTATGCAGAAAATGTGTTGAGAATTTTCTAACTAAGGGGGATGCTGGAGATAAAAGGGAGTGACTTTACATGAAAAGTCTATAATAACTAAAACCTACTCTAATATAAAAAGAATAATCAATCCATCTTTTTCGTGTCCCAAATGCAATAAAATCTTCTCTATTTTTCTAGCAGATCTAGGCCTGATCAATTGCTGACATGTTCATTGAAATTATATGTCTATTTCACAATACTTCTAGGTATATTGTTGTACAAGAAAATTGTGTAGTGCTCAAATTTTTGCATAATCAATCATGTTTCTTAGCTCAATATTTTACTTTTGATCAATTAGCAGATAAGGAGCTTGATGTAATTGAGATGGCTGTTTACGGGGATGTGGTGCGGCCTGGAAATCAGTGTCGTTGCAGAACTATTGCTGAGAAGCTTGGCAAATTTAAACCAAAAGATGACAAAGATGCTTGTAAGTTGCCACAGGGATGAATCTTAACTGTAGCAAGCAACTATACAACATAATGTATTGAAAACAGAAGCTGATGCCAAATAAGTTTTAGACAAAAAACAATTGTTTCACTTTATATCATACCATTTGGTCTAACGTTAGGATTGACATCTAGACCTAGTTGTTAACAATAATTCTAGGTTTCTGACTTCTTTAAAGTAACCTCTAAAGTAATAGGGGAAAAAAATCTATTATCAATGACAAAATCAACAATTTATATTTAATAAGAAACTTGCATATATGTGGGTTAATTATAGATTTGTTTGACTCTTTTTTTCTGATAAATGGTTGAGATCATTTGCTTAATTAATTAAAAAGAGAAGGCCTATCGTTCACTTCCTATTTTTGGTCCATGAACATGGTATCCCTTCCTGGAGATAAGTAAAATCTGGAGAGCTTTCTTCCTCCACCTCCAAATTTTACTGTGATGTTCATTATTACACTATCAGATTATATATATATATATATATATATATATATATATATATTATTAAATTCGATTATGGAATTTTCTAAATTTTGAAATTTGTTTTCGATTTTTTCAGATTCCGAAATATAATTTTGGGTTTTTTTTTTTGAAATTAGGTTCTGGATTATTTTTTATTTTGATTTTTTCTGGATTTTCAAAATTCGGTTTTAGATCTACTTGGATTTTGAAGGCGGGTTTTTGAATTATTTGCATTTCAAAATTTGATTTTGAAAGTATTTTTATTTTGAAATCTGATTTTAGATTTTATGGATTTCAAAATATTTGTTTCCTGCACCCTATCAAAATTCTTCCAGCACCCTATCACTTCCCAATAAAAAGTTCTGGAAATTGTTTTCCAAAAAGCAATTACCCGCTCCTATATTACGGAATTTATTTTCCGGAAGAAGAAATGTGATGAGGTGTAGGCTTCCAGTTGAATCTGCCTGGATCAATAAAAACGATTGAATTAGTCGCATTGTTTTTAGTGTGTGCATATTTGTCTCTTAATTTTTGTTTAATTTTTATTTATGGATCTTTGGTGATATTATATTTTGAATATTAGTTCTTTCAAAATAATATCTTAAATTTTGAGCTATCAAATTCCAATTTTTTAAACTTTATTCACTATTTCATTTATTGTTATTATTTTATTATGTATCAAGTTTTAAATTTGATTAGATTTGTCAAATTGGATTAACTTTATATAATATATTTTTTTTTCAAAGGTGTATTGGTCTGTAATCTATCTGTCCAACCATTAATCCAGTACATCAAGAGGGCGACTTTTCAGAACCGTTTAAACAAGTGGTTCACAATCTTTAGAATAAAACTAAATAAAATAGAAAAAATATATTTAAAATAACTTGTTTATCGTCTTTTACTTTTCCGATTTCTAATACAGTACTTTTGAAATGCTACGAAGCGTTTTAATATTGCATTTATTATTTTCACAGCTTAAAGGTCTGTTGGGTGTGAGGGAGTAGGGCCATCCATGGCATCCTGAACAAAAGGATAAAATAAACTGATGTCCCAATCCACATTCAAGGGCCAAGAAAGATTACTAAAATTTTGCATCATAGATCTAAAATACTTTCATTTTATATGTACCATTTCACCGTTGTCCCCGGCAGAATCTACGGTCCTCTCCCAGAATCCCTCTCCGATTTGAAGAACCTCAAGTTTCTCGGTATCAACCGCAACTTCATCTCCAGCGAAATTCCGACCCAACTCGGCAAGTTACGCAGTCTCAGAACCATCGATCTCAGCTACAACCAACTCACCGGACGCATTCCTCCAACCGTGGGATCATTACTACAAGTGTGGTTGTCACCAATTGTCATTAATTGTCATGTTTTTATTGCATCCATATAAGCCACACTAAGCCACAGACCCTATTTCCCCAATTTCGTACACGACCAATTTCCCCAAACCTAAAATCTTTTAATCAGTTCAGATCAGTTTTCCCAATTTCCCCAATTTATCTTTACTTAAATTTAAAGCAGGTTATTTTTTAATTTTAATCCTTAACAAATAAAAATAGTAACCACGTCATAAAGTGGTTAAGTGTCACTTGTTTACAAAATGATAGCTACTTTTGCCAGTAAAGACGATTTTTAACGCCGTTTAGGTAAGTTAATAAAATGTCTTTGATTGGTTTAATTTTTCAAATTCAGGGATCAAATGAAAAAACGGAAACCTAATTAAAGAAAACCAACAAAAATAGGGACCATTGAATCTATTCAACCTAATCTTTAATGAACTCATAACCTAATTTATGATGGAAATGGATGTGGAAGCGTATTTAAGTTTTTCATTGGAAATGATGTGGATGATGAAATTAATGACAGATATATGATCTTTCAAATGTAAAGAATTTTAGACATTGCTTTTGTTATCTCTTAATGAGATGAAGAGAAAACAAAATTATAACACAGTAAAAATGTTCTCTTCATTATAATTCGTTTTATAACTATTGTGAGTCACATTTCATATTTCCATAATTCCAATTAGGCTTTTCATCAAATCAAAATATTAGTTTAGGATATATATACATAATAACCTTTCATAACAATTATGTCTTTAGTTATAAATTTAGTATTAATAGATCATTTTATTATTTTAACTAATCAGATGTTAACACATTTAAATAATATATATGTGATTCAAAAGTTTTAACAATTCTCTCTTCGAACTTTATCATTATATCAATTTTATATATTCTGGTCACTTTACTTCAACATTAAAACTTTTTTTGTAATTATTGAGAATAAGATTCTGGATAATAAATGATAATTGGAGACAAACAGAAAAATCATTAAAGTTTTATGATTATAAAAGAGTTATCTTACTTTGATTGGAATATTTTATATAGATTCCTTATAAGATACTTAATTTATATCCGTTTGAATTCTTACTAAGTAAACGTTGATCTAAAATGAATTATCTGTATAATTCTACTTAGATTTATTTGAAGAAGAGGATATGATTCCAATAGCAAGATTATCAAAGTTTAACTAATAATCTTTAAATGTGTATACATTTGCCGTTTTAGGAAAAATAAAATAAGAAAACTTAGATCATCATACATTATATAGAGTTATGGTAATTTTTGGCTTTCTTCGATTTGGAGCTTTATTTTTATAATTTACATTTCATTGAATATGTTGAATATTGTGAAACTCTACATATTATTAAAAAAAACCAATCAATCGTATCTATAGTATACTCTATTCAAAAGTTTTCTCCGAAAAACTTCGTATAAGAAAGGAGATATGTTTCAAATACTCATTTTTCCACTAGGCATTTCTTCCAATTTTTACTAACTATTTTTTTTTCGTAAAATTATTCTTTCTGAAAACTAGTTTTTAGAATTTAGTTTTGGAAAAAAATGCAATCGTAATCCAACGCTTTACTTGTATTTGAAGACAACCAATTATCTGGTATACTATAGTTACAGTTATAGGGTGACAAAATGGACTATTTTTAGACTAATTAATTTTCAAATGTAGAGCTCACATCCATTGGAACCACGTTCTCACTTTTTCTTTTTCATCAAGAAATATTTAGACTACCACTTTAAATTTATATAAATAAAAAAAAATTCATAAAAATTGAAAATGTTTCTAGTCTTTAATTTTGAAAAAAAATGAATTTATTATTTACTCATAATTATAATAAACTAATTAATAATCACCTTAGTATAACCGTTTAAGCAATTACTTTATATAAAAGTTATAAGTTGGAAACTAAACCGTAAGAAACTAATAAAAGTATATATTTTTAATGTAAAACAATGGCCACAAGTTGACTTAAAAGCTTATAGAAACTTTATAAACCCCACCATCATAGTCATAATCTTACTGAACGTTGACCCTTTTCTCTTTTTCCTTAGAAATAAATGTTTCCATAACTAAGTAGGTAGTACTTAACAAATGGAATTAATATTACTACCAAATTAAGTTGCTCTTCTCAGTCTTTGAACAAACAATTAGAAATGTTCAGAGCCACTAATTAAATTTATTATATGCTTCAAATTTAATTATAATTAAATACTTTATTAGAGGCTATTTCATAGTGTACTACAAAATCTAATGAGATAATTTCCATTTTCACAGCATAAGTTTCTTTTCATTTTTTAAGTATCCTAATATCATTTCATTTCATAAATTATTTTATATAGATTCTATTATATATAAATCTTATTACGTCATATCATTTTTAAAATATTTGTTTTGATACAATATACAAGTCTTATAATTTTTTAACACTCTCTCCAACTATATATAATGGATTTCTTGAAAAACTCCAATTACTATCTTTGGAAAAGAAATACGTAATGATCACGCAAGTGGTAACTTGTTTTTCCTTTTTCTCAGATTTGAGAGCATAATGCACGTATAACTTTCAACAAAGTATTTGAAGAATTGGCCTTTTCTTTTGTGATGTGGTTAAGTTCTGGCTGAGTAATGATGAGGGAGAAAAACATGAACATGTTGCATGGCCAGAATGTGTGTAAGAAAAGAATAAAGTAACTGACGAAGGAAATGTTGGTGTGCTTTGGTTTCCTTGTCGTTCGGTGTTTGTGGTTTCATTAAGCGTATGTAGGTTCTCTAGTCAATATTTGCACCAACTAAACCACAGTTATAAACCAAATCCTGACATGGATCCCCACTTGTGGCCAACCTTTAACCTACCACACCCACCTCTTTTTTTCTTCATTTTATTACTCTTCATTCTTTTTAATCACTGCTGTTGGTTTTAAGTTTCGTTGACACCTTTTCCAGTGGAGGAGAGGCTGATACTTCCTCCATCATGTATAAAAAAATGAATTCAAAAATTAATCACAACAGCTCCATTCACATGCTTGTTCAACATCACATTTACTCACTCTTGTTTCTTTTGGTGTACATTTATTCACTTGTTTGAGTTGTTTCCTTGTTTGGAAATTAAGCTTATCAGTTTAATCTTGTTTAGGTGCGCATGCATTGGTTTTATGTTTCTTGTCAACTTCCTCAAGTTGCAATTTGAAACACCTTATATATATATTGAAGATTAAATAAGTCCACTTATGCCACTAAACTGTTTGTCATTATTCTCAAGCCAACTTTGTCAAAATGTCTGGAGTAGTTAATAAATGCATTCAATGGAAAGATTATTTTCTCTGATCAACTGTGGCACATTAAAAATCTGGGGGCTTTTTCAGCTGTGTTTACCCTGCAGTAAATACATGCAGTACATCTTCATATTTTTTCTTATAACTGGGTTGAAACTTTCAGGGAAAGATGGGTGCAAGGTTGTAAATCTAAAAGACAATCTTTTTCCTGTTTTAGCTCTGTGATTAACCACTTATCCCCTTTTCTTTTAAATTGTGAGTTTGAATAATGCTTTGTCTGCATTTATTTACATTGATTAATGCAAGGGTTTCTTTCATAGTTTCATCTATAGATGTATTTATTAGTTATCACTTTGGTATTGTTTATTTCTATCATTGCTTCTGAGTGCTCCTCATGCTTTGTGGGATATCTTGACTAGATCACGGGAGGCACGAGGCAGCAATTATGGCTTTTCTCAGAGCCATCTTTCCTTTTTTTTATGCATATTATCAGAGCCATTTCTTTTTCTGGGGGAGGGGTTGGAGAAGTTACTTTAAAAGTTTTAAAAAGAGTTACTATTATCAGTGTGCATCAGTGATGTCAAAGACACCACATGTAGAACTGGTAAAAGGAAGGCTGATTTTTTTTAACAAAGTTAAAAAATCGATATTGTTTAACTCTCTAAATTTTACTTTGATACTTATTTGTTTTCCATGTTTTTAAAATCTTTTTTCGTACTTTTGTGATTTAATTTGTGAAATACAGGAATGTAAGATGGGGTGAAAGTGGGATACTGATATTTAAACTCCAGTCATTATTATCAAATTCAAAAACTTTTATTACCTCATGTTTCTAGTTCCGAATCTTGACCCAGAATTATTAATCTCAGTTACTCGTGACTCAATCCAGCAACTATGAGCCTTATTTCCTTAAATTATGACTTCCTAGTATGATGTGTCCCTGTAGCTAAATAGACAAAATTATGAAAAAGCTTCAATTTGCATAACAGCACAAACCATTATTTAGGTGAATAACAAGACTTGCAGAATCAGGAAAGTTACTCACTTATTTTACTTTATCCTATTATGACTGTTAACTCTAGGATTCCGGAAACTACATAGAATGGTAATCATAATGGTGAAAATAGCTGTTCGATGCTTGGATCCCCCTTTCCTTTTATCACCTAGAAAGAGAAAAGAGAAAAAAGAAGAAAGATATATTGTGGGAGCCACACTGCAAACTTTTCCCTCGCCATTAGGATACTGAGAAAACAGCATACTGAAAATAAGGTAAGCACATTAATAATGCAGACAAGGTTTTGGTGATCAAATCATCATGCTATCCTTCTTTCACTCAAGTCAGCTATGCTTACACCATGCCTAATCATTGTACTAAATTCCTAAACGCATTAGCACCATAAATAATTATTTAAAACAACACCGCTTTCATTTTTTTTTCTGTATTATTAATTGGAAGAAATGTTTGGTTTTCCTTTTCTTGTGCAGATAGGAAGAACTCTTGAAACATGGTAAATTATAGCAGGAAAAAGCTAACTTAGCATGTGTACGAGCCTAGGCCGTTTAAATATTTTTGGTCTACATCAAATTCAAATGGGATAATTTGGGGAGATTTTCTGGAATCTACAGAAATGGTCCCAAGACTCCGAATTCCCTAGTCAGCCTATATCCTAAGCAGCACGCTTTCTGCCCACTCAAAAATATCAAACATTCCAAAGCGTTATCTCTAAGAAAGTGAGAACTGTGGTCAATATATACACCAAGGATATAGAAGCAAGATAGATAGACACTGTTCTATTTTCATAATCGAGTGTCAAACCACGAAGAAAATTTTGTGTGTAGAGGTGCCTGCCCCCATTATTATTTCAACCTATCAAAATCAAACACAGAATGCGTGGACTTTAAGTCAGTAACTGACGGAAGTAAACATGAAAATGTCAGCGTTTTATGCAGACACAGTTCAAGTAAGCGAATTTTATGCAGACTAACATCTCCTTCCATTATCAACATTGCAGGGAAATGATTATTACAATATTTATTATTTTCATGAAGTGATTAATACGAAAAATCACCCTTTTATTACCCTGTTCCCACGTAAAGTGGTGCATGAAGTATGAATAGAAAATAATCTTCAAATCTTAATTTCAAAGAAAGTGGAAATTCAAGCAAGGAAGACGCATTAATGAACACAACAACGACAGCCCAATACCATTTATCAGTGTGAAAGCAAAATTAATTGTGATTGATAATAATTGGTGATTAGCAAATTGACATGATGACGCCATAAGGCAAATGAAAACGGAATATATCAATTTATATATCTCTCATATTATACTATGACCTCCCGATTTCACACGCGCTCTTCTAATCAAGCCCATGCAAAAGTTCTCTACTTTCAAGTAGTTTACCTTTCACTCACACACAACATCACGCTCACTGGCAAAACAAACCTATTATAATACAAATTTGCAAACTAGCAGTAGTGAGTAGTTACAAATACAACAAAACCAGTATTTCGCATTTTTGTTCGTTCGTTCGTTCGTTGTCATGCAAAAAGGCAAATACGCACAAAAGACTTTCATCCTTCCGTTGATTTCGGCGTTGTGTTTCAGTGAGCCTCATTAAGATCCCAACATCCACCCTCTCTTTCCGCAATTACCGGAGAAACGAAAAAAAAAAGTGAGAAAGCGAGTGAAACAAAGTTTTAGTTCGTGCCAGTGTCTGAGTTCATGTCGCGTGAGCTTAAAAGATCAGACCCATTTGCCCTTGCGATGTTGAACAGTTGCTGATGCTCGCTCTCGTTCTCTTTGGTTCCCAAAGAAGCTAACTTCACCCGGGGAACAGGACGAAGTTAACCGGTTGCGTGGTGGGTCGGAAGGTGAAGGGGTTGGGAGTGATATGGTGCGGTGAGGCGTAACGTAATGGGGTGTGTGGTGGCGAAGCAGGCTGTTTCTGTCACACCCGCGATTGAGCACTCGGTTGAGTCGGATAAGAACAGGAAGAAGACTGAGTCTGGTAGGAGCGAGTTGGGCGAGTCAGGGAGAGCGAGTTCCAATGGTGGAAGTGAGTCTCTGAGCTTCAGGTTGGGTAACCTGAGCAAGTACGTGGAGGGAGAGCAGGCGGCGGCAGGTTGGCCAGCGTGGCTCAGCGCCGTCGCAAGTGAGGCCATTCACGGTTGGGTTCCTCTTCGAGCTGACGCATATGAGAAACTTGAAAAGGTTCGTATAAATACCAGCCACTATTTCATTCAAATTATCAATGGCTTATCTGGTGGTGTTAATTTTGTGATTTGACTAACTAGGAAGCCTTTCAAAATGAGAGTCATGGATGAGATTTCTCAAACATTTTGGAATGGTATAGATAAGATTTAAATTGCTGTTGCTGTCAGCAATTTTATCACAATGACTTTGCAGAAAATTTGTAGACGAACACAGCTCTAATTGCATCTCAATTTTCTTATCACAATATTAGATATTATAAAAAAAATTAAGAGCAGTCATAACTATGGTTGCAGAAATCTTAAAAAGCTTGACGATGCAATTGAAATTGTCGCTGTTGAATGATTGGTTTCTCGAGTTGTATATAACGTGCTGCTTTATATACTAATGTTTATTATTGAGTTTTGATAAGTTGGCTTTTATATATTTGGAAACTGGATGAATAGATTGGCCAGGGAACATATAGTAGTGTTTTCCGAGCAAAGGAGATTGAGACCGGAAAGATAGTAGCTTTGAAGAAGGTGAGATTTGACAATTTTGAGCCGGAGAGTGTGAGGTTTATGGCACGAGAAATAATGATTCTTAGGAGGCTTGATCATCCAAACATCATTAAACTGGAGGGCTTGATTACTTCTAGATTGTCTTGTAGCATATACCTTGTGTTTGAGTACATGGAGCACGACATCACGGGGCTCTTGTCTAGACCAGAAATCAAGTTTAGTGAATCACAGGTATGAATGTTGCATGTTTGTTGTTTTGTTTCTCATACACCATGAGATAAGTGTTGAGTGATTTGTAAACTGAGACAAAAGAGGTGCCAACTGAATGTTGTGTCGCTTAGCTGAAAGGATGAAATAATTTTGTTGTGCAGATCAAATGCTACATGAAACAATTGTTATCTGGTCTTGAGCACTGTCACTCACGGGGTGTGATGCACCGGGACATCAAAGGATCAAATCTTTTAGTGAATAATGAAGGGATATTGAAGGTGGCAGATTTTGGACTGGCAAATTTCTCCAATTCTGGGAACAAGCAGCCCCTCACTAGTCGTGTAGTCACGTTATGGTACCGTCCTCCAGAACTTTTGCTCGGTTCAACAGATTATGGTCCATCCGTGGATATTTGGAGTGTTGGCTGTGTATTTGCAGAATTACTAATTGGGAAGCCTATACTTCAGGGGAGAACCGAGGTAGTAAAGTAAACTTTTCAAAATGTATGGACTTTTTTCCTTCCCCATTTGATATTTTGTGTTAAGAATCAGATTACCCTCTAATGATGCTCGTTGGTGAGAATTTGAGAATTGGATTAGATCTTATTACAACAAATAGTAAAACTACTTTTCTATTAGAAAGGTTTCATTTTATTTGTTGATGTACAAAAAAAACTGGTCACGTGCCTAAATGGTCTGTGGTTTGTGCCACCTTATATGCTCTTCAAGAGAATGTCTTTTTCAGTCTCAACTCAACTAAAGTCTTGAAATGCATAAATATCAGTCTCAACTCAACTGTCTTGTCCGTCTAAAAGCAAGTAGTGCTCTCGTGTCATGCCTACAAACTGATTTGAGCTTCATCCATTGTTTCTATTACATACTAAATTTACCATACGAGTCACATTGTAAAGTTCGAAATAAATCTTATGTAGTTGTTGACAATAATTAATCCGAATACATATTAAGTCCCCTTCCTGTTGCATGGGTGCTCCTGTGGTGTGTTTAATTATATATGATCTTGATACAGTGGAGAGTGGAACTGAACTTCATAGATTGCTTGTTAACCGGCTAATTGATAATAAACTTTTTAACTGGAAATGGCAAATATTATATTTTGTTCTCTACTGTTCTCTTCAATCTATTCTGAATTCAACTTTGCTATACATTTAGGTTGAACAATTGCACAAAATTTTCAAGCTTTGTGGCTCCCCGCCCGAAGAATACTGGAAAAAGACCAGACTTCCTCACGCAACATTGTTCAAGCCACAACAACCATACCATAGTTGCCTCCGACAGACATTTAAAGATTTTCACGTATCCAGTGTAAATCTTCTACAAACTCTTCTTTCTGTTGAACCAAGCAAACGTGGGACTGCCTCCTCTGCTCTCTCATTAGAGGTTAGTCAGCATGGCATTGCTGGTTTTGTATATGTTGAAAATCGTTAGAAAATGGATTTGGGTCTACCTCAACCATGTAAAAAGTCGACTTGTATGATAAGATTTTACTTGTATATAATAATATGATCATTTCTAAGTCAGCTTGTATGCTTAGGTTTCACTCACTTGTATGATAGATATTTATAGGCTGTCCAATTGCAGTCCTTGGCTAGGATAGACTACCATAAAATTTTAGAAAGTGGATTTAGAGTTAACTCTATAAAGTCGATTCTATAAAGTTAAACTTAAACTCATCTTTTAAGAAAAATCACTTAAGTGTTCTTTTTCAGTGATTAATCTCTATAACAGAGCATGGTCTTCTGATTGCCTTTTTCCATTTTGATTTTGATCATATCTTTTTATGCATATAATCTTTCTGACATGTTTGTGATATTAGTCCTAGCCTATATACAGATTTGTTCATCATCCATCTGCAAATTTTATGACCATGTGCAGCATTGATGTATGGTTTTGGACTCTTCTAGCCTTCTAACAATAATTTTACCACTTTTCAGTATTTCAAAACAAAACCTTATGCATGCGACCCATCAAGCTTACCAATATACCCACCTAGCAAGGAGATTGATGCGAAACATGAAGAGGAGTCAAGAAGGTAAAAATCAATAATCTTTTGTCTATTTTATGGAGTTTTACTGTCTAAGAAAGGTTTAGATTGTCGTACATAAACCACCGCCCCTAGACATCTATTTCCTTCTGTCTGAGTGGTATGGTAAAACCAAGAGAACATCTGCATGTTTAATTCACCGGTCAAGTTCATCAGCATACTTTCTTAAGTTGATCCATTAAAGAAATGTTTGTTTGAATATTCTATTATCAGGGTCTAGATTTGGTGTTAGAATGAGGGGGAGGTTAGATTGGTTCTTTTATCTTCCAAATACTTGAATGGCATCCTTGAACAGTAAATTAGGAAGGAAAGTCGGCTATTATAACACGAATACCAAAGGTTCAATTCCAGTTGCAATGGAGGCAGGAATACTAAATCCACCATCTCTGAAGAGTATTGTATTTGTTCTTCCGGGATATATCTTTAATTAAGGGTCCGTTTGGAGTCCCAATGTGGCAAACAGACTCTAACGGTTGTAATACTGAAAAGATGATACGAAGCTTTCAATAGTATTGAACATCATAAACTAAATTTAATCTTCAAATTTCCATTTTATCAATCATCGTTTGTTGCCTTTTCATGAGCTGATACGTCAATGAACTTCCAGGAAAAAAATTGGTGGGCGAGCTGGTGTACCAGAATCAAGAAAACCATCAAGAAAGCCACTAGCACTGAGTAAATTAGCCCCAGCAGAGGTCTAGCTTGCTTTTTTTGTTCTTCCATCATGGTGTTTCTCATGTACTGATTTCCAGCACTGCTCTAATCACCAAAAATGTATTTTCATCTCACCTAGCATCATATTCTCCTCCTACAGGATTTGACAACTCAAACTCAGACTTCCCAAAAGATTGATGATAGATGTATCCACACACTTAAAGAGGAGAACACTAATGCAGGTGAGGGGGCACCAAAGCAGTCTGGTGGTAAACCAGACGATGATTCCCACGTGAAGAAGGCATCTCAAGTAGATATTCCCTTTCCTGGGCCATTGCAAGTTTCAAAATCAAGTGGCTTTGCATGGGCTAAAAGGCGTAGAGATGACACTTCAATTAGAACTCACAGTCGTTCTATTTCTAGAGGGTACATCTTTAATTCATTGGAAACTTCTACACTAAATTCAAGGAATAATTCTGAATCCAGAAACTACGAAAATAATGATTTTTTCGGGACATGCACCAACTCTAGGGGCCATGACCTACTCGAAATTTCTAAGCTTGCCATGAAAAATCAATGGAGTAAGTTTGATCGTCCAGATTCATTTGATACTGAGGAGTACCATTCACAAGAACTTTCCATGGCACTTTATAACAGGCAAGACTCATTATCCAAGAGAAGTAACCTGGTAAGTTTATTTAGTTTGCTACATTCACTACTAATATGGCATTAAGCATTTTGAGGCATGAAACTTAACTGCCTCTTTCTTATGTGGAGATTGAGCACGGATTCTATTTTCAAGATTAAATTTGGGACCTTTGATGATATAGAGCATTATTTAAACTTTAAAAAGCATAAAGATCTTCATATTTGGTTGAAATATTCATATCTGCATTGTTTAGAACAATGAGGTGTAAAGAAATATCTTGCTTAAATGCCAATTAAAAACTAAAAAAGTTAGTCTTACCACTATCACTTGAAATATTGATGAAGTTTACTTTTAATTTACTTTACTGGTCCTAGTTGTTAATTTACTTGGACCAGAAGCTAGAATATGCAATATATGTGCCCTGCGGTGGCCATGCTTCTTATTTATTTCCTCCTAACAGAGTTACCAGGATCAAGGAGAAAAGGTAGAGTTTTCAGGGCCTCTGCTATCTCAAATGCACACAGTTGATGAGCTCTTAGAAAGGCATGAGCGTCACATCCGGCGTACTGTCAGAAGATCCTGGTTTCAGAGAGGTATGTGACAGTGATATCTAAAAGATTGTCACAAAAAGAAGAAGCAAATGATTTTTTTCACTCACTCTTCAATCTTTTCTCATTCATTTTTGTGCATAGACTTCTTGAAATCATTATCAAGGAACTATGTTATTACAAAGTGAATCGATCAAATTGGCTGAGAACTTTGGCATGACATGGATTGCAGGTAAGAAGCAAGGGAAGTAACTCCAATGGTGATATTTATTCATGGGAGGAAATAGATCCTCGCATTTCAAACCAAATGTCCTTGTGAAAGGACCATTTTTCATTCTCCAAGCTCACTAGCTGCGATGATTTTGAGCAACAAATGAACACCGTCATGTACACATGGACGCAGTATCCAGCAGCATGAGTTGGTACCAGAAGCTTGGAAACTAACCAATTTGAGGAGTGTAATTCAGTTTACAGAAATCTGAAAGCCATGGAGAAGGGGGGAAAAAAGCTCTTCTTTTACTTCTTTTTCACCGTGGATTCTCTATTTTTGGTCAATTATAATATATGAAAATTTATTTCTTTATGATCTAAACTTCCTCAAACATCTTTCCTTTGGTAATCGTTATCTACCTCTCAATTTTCATCCACCAATGTACATACTACATACACACATTATCTGCATTGCTTGAATATGTATAAATTGGTCTAATTCCTATTTCACTATTTTTTATAGGCTTCAATAGTATATGATGGAGGATTTTTGAATTGCACAATTAGACTTTAGGATTGCATAATCTGAAATTTTAAAATGATTTCCAGAAAAAAAAAATGATTTCAAGATTACATGATTAAGTTATCTAATTTTTGGATTACCTGAAAGTCATTTTTTAAATTTTAGATTGGACAATTTGAAATTATTTTAAGGTAAAATTTTCAAATATTTTTTACTTTCAGATCGTATAATCTGAAAGTCTTTTATTAAGGAAAAACTTTTGAGTTATACAGATGAGCCATTTGATTTTTAAATTGTACAGGCAAAATGGAAAAAGAAAATGTGGGAGTGCAGAAAGAAGATATGGCGGTGCAGTACGAAACTGCTTTCATGAGTTCCTATTGGACTTCTTGGGCTCCAAGTAACTTTTTCTTTGTGTCGTTTCGTTCCTTTTGTTTATTGGGCTTTGGCCCTAGACACACCCGGAAAAGATAATAAGCCGGGATTTAACTCCGCAGCACTTCTTCACATCTCCATCTTTTTGCATCTCATTATTTCTTTCTATAAAAAAAGTCTGAATTATTTATATAATATATTTTTTAGTTCGCGTAATTTAAAATATATTTTTAGATTCTTCAATTAAAAATATATTTATATATTTTTGGGTTGTATAATCTAAAACTAGTCGTTCTATTATTAAGTGTTATAAAAATAGTTCTTGGTTCTACAATTCAGGAGTTAAAATTATAATTTTAAATTTAAAAATTCAAAATTCATTATAACTAAGAATTGCATGATTCAAAATGCTATAACAGAACATAATCCAAAAATATTTTCAGAGTGCAAAATTTATAAATAACTCAAAAATTAGTATCACCTCAACGACTTCTTATAAAAGCAAAAGACAACCAACTCCAGTACTTAGAAAACTCTCACCTCCATAACATATTCTTTTTTCAAATTCAATGTCCAAAATCTGCACTTGGAAAATGATTTGTTTTAGCTTGTGTTTATCTAGCTGGTTCAAATTTTAAAATAATAATCAGGAAAAATCATTTAAAAATGATACAAACTTATATAATTCAAATAAATAATTGAAAATACAAGTATTCAAAATTAGAAGAAAGTTACTCTATTTATTCAAAAAATAATATCTTTTATAAATATAAATGAAACTGAAGACAAGAAAATACATGATTTGTTTTTAAATTATTTAGAAAAATGATTAATTTAAAGAAAAATTTAACATAAATTGATTTATTTAAAACAGTTAATAATTTAAATTGAAATGAGAAAGTCATTCTCAATTATATATATATGAAAAAGAGAGTGTGTGATATGCATTTAATTTAGGGTTTGATTGGTGCAATCAACGCATTAGAATGCGTCCCAAATAGAATGACCGCGTGTGTTGTTTAATTGAAAGCAAGATGACCTAAAGTGATTGTGATGCATAAATTAGTACTAAAAATAGAATGAAATTGTAATAATTGGTAGCTAAACCTAGAGACTGAAGAGAAGAGAAACCTGGAAGCACTTAGTTTGTCTAGGTGTTAAGAAAAAGAAAAAGAGTGAGGCGTGCATGCATGCATGCAAAGGGGTTGCTTCCAAACACAAGATGGATATATATTGATTTGTTTATATGCAGTTTGTGTGAGGTTAGTGATGTTTAAAGAAAGATATTAGAGAATTAGGAATAAAGGGTATTGTGAAGAACGTGAATATGATTGTGTTTGTTTTAGTTGTCAGTTTTAAAGAGGACGCGATGATGAAAGTGAAAGAGGGACCATTGCGCTTACAATCATATCAATTTTTTACACACCTCTTGCTTTTATTGCTTTCTCCAGATAAAAATAAAAGGCTCATTCAGTCATTCATATGCAGCTTTTTATCATCTTTGAGGAAGGATATGCCACATGATTGGACCACTACCTGCTCCCTTATCACTAAACTCATGTGTTCTACTCTAATCTTTTAGAGTCTATATGTTTTCTACTATTATCCTTGTTTTTAAGAGCCATATAAAAAAAAATACTTAAATTATTTTAAGTCCTAATTTATATATTAAAAAGATGGACTTAAAATATTTCACATTGCTCTTGAAAACAAAACACAACAAAGCAAAAGACACTGCAGCGCAAAATATAAAACAAAAACAGTTAAAAGGACCTTTTCAATTCACGTGGAACCCTTTCTTCCATTCAAATATGCGCAAAAAGGAAGAATCTACCTACGTCACTGGATTTCGGCAAGTTACATATCAATTGCATTTATCCATCTTCCAGTAAGTACGATAGACATTCAAATGTTTGTGATTTTAAATATTTATCTTTAATAAATAACATTTATATTTTTTTATTATATTATTAAGTCACTAAAAATCTTTTTTATAGTTTTACATTTTAAAACATTAGTTTTCGGTTTTATAATTTTTATACCCAAATTTTAATCAGCATAATATTCTTTAAATAAATAAAAAAAGTGAATAGCTTTTATTAAATACATAAAAGGATATGTCTAAAAAGAAATATGAGTATCATCTTATTAAAAGATTAATATTTATTTTAAATTACAAGTTATATGTATCATTTAGTATAATATCGTGACTCTAAATATATTTTTCCTTTTATTTTATAAATTTATTGTTAGATTAAAATATATCCATTTCGGATTAAGATTGATTAAAATATTAAAATAAAAATACTTGTAATTGTTTATATGGTTCCTATCCTTTGTAATACTATGAGAAAATAAGAACAGTTATTAATTTCGGTAATATATATAATTGAGTATAGAACAAACATGATCAGAAGAAATAGTCGTATTCATAAATTTTTACCATAAGTTCCTTTAAAAAATTTTATAAACATTTTTATTTTTATAAAAATTATCATTCGACCACGAGCTATACTAAATATTATATATTATATACATCTATCAAAAGAAAGTATAATAAATATTTATTTTTCATTTCCAAAATACATACTTTTAACACTAAAATTAATCCAAAATCATATTACATAATAATCTATTAATCTATTAATTCATCAAATATAAATACACTGAAAGAAACCTAAAATATATAGCGCAACACGTGACCGTTAATATGTTGGGATAAATTTAAATTTTAGAGATTTATTATTTTATTAGGTTTGAGTATGATAATATTTGGTTTGATTTGATAAACATAAAAGAGAAATTGGTAGTTATGATTTTGTGTTTATTAGATAGAATATTATTTTATAATAGAATAAAGAGATTTTATTTGTAAGTGAGTTGATATTTTATTTTCAGTTTTTATTATTTATAATTGATCAAGATCCGATTTGTATTATTTAAAGGTGGTTAAGATTTAATGAAAATAACCAATAAAAAGAGAGGATCAAACTTATTTAAATTAAATTAGGATAGTGTAGAGTGAAAAATTCTCCTCTCTTCAAATTGTGCATCCGTTCAGTAGAAGATGAGAAAAGTGTGAGATCTTAATTAAAAATATTATTGAATAATAGTTTAAAATTATAAAAAAACTAAACAATTATTGTTTTGTAACAAAGGTATACTTATTGCTGGGACTATTATTATTTTATATTGATTTTTTTTGTAGCAAAGTTATATAAATCTATATAACTTAATAGTTGATTATTAAATTTTCAAGGGAAATAGTTTTATAGTGTCCTTCACTCGCAAGACATAGTGTATTGTAAGTTTGGTAATTTCTGCAACAATTATAGAACTACATGTAAAACTGTTTCATACAATACATTTAAGCATCATCCAATTAGGTGTTACAATTTACGTTAAATAAAATAAAGTAAACTCTTTAATATTTATATTTATTTTTATGTGAAAGTATTTAATTTTTTGTCTTGTAAACTTCTTGAAATTTTCAAAACAAAAGATATCTCATTAGAATTTATTATTGAATTTTTTTTTAATACAGAGTCTAGTACTGATTTAAAGTAGCGGCGATGTTGAGACCGAATTAGCGTCGGTAGTCCTTTCTTTGATTGTTCAATCCAATGTAATCAACTCCCATAGATTATTTAAGTTAGATATGTTTGATAAAGATGTTCTCTATTTTATACCTAGACATCAATAACATATTTATAAAACTTATGACAGTTATGTTCATTGATTAACTATTAATAATACAGTATATCTTTAAATAATCAAACCTATTAATCACTGTATATTTGTAATAAATCATTAATACTAGTTAATATTCCAGTTAATTATTCATAAATAATTATTAACTCGGATCGGCATATTTTATACAGTAAAAAGTCCTTCGTATGTATATGTATAACTATATTTTAAAACCATCCCATCAAAACTTGAAAAGATTATTGTGATTAATTAGTAAGCCTGAGAAAGAAAGTGCTGGGAATCCTCTGCATTTCTGAGAAAGTGCTGGAATTTTTTTTCCAGATTTTACACGTGAATGCAGAATCTCAAACATCCGATCACGTTTCTTACCCAGAAAATGTTAGGCAGCACGGAGTGGTCACAATCATTTCACATCGCTGTTCACCACTCTCCGTTGATACTGTTGACTTTTCTCCACTGTTGACAAACAATCACGTGGCAGTGCACAAGGAGCCACAGAGGAACAGCGACAGGCCTCGCACGTCGATTCCTCCGACCCCAACGTTGCTTACCTTACCTTTTATTGCAAGAGACAATCAACGCAGATTGCTAAACAACCAAACACCTTTTTCACATCCATTTGTTTTTATTAATTAATTTATTTTCTTTGCTTTCTTATTCCTTAATCCACGACACATACCTCAAGATCAAATTACTATATATAATGAAAATAATTTATAGTAAAGTTAGAAATGTGATTGTTGTCGTCGAGTAAAATTAAGGTAAAACGAAATGAAAAGTTAGGGCAGTTAATTGAAATAAATGGAGTTAAATGTTTGCAAATTTGGACAAACATATAAGGTAACATTGTAAACAGTAGGGCTTTAATCTACAAAATAGACTTTGAAGTATAATTCAACTTAATTATGTAATTTCCAAGAAGTCAGTTACTTGAATCAGTTAGTTCGTAGGAGTTTAATGCGAATCAATTCACACGTCTTTCTTCCTACTTCTTTTTTTATTCACTACTCTTTTTTGTGTACTGAAATAAATACATAGTTATCGTGTTAAAAAAATCACATTTACGAATACGTTTTATTTTTATAGGAGTTGTGGGGATGATGTATCAGACGCGCATCTAACTCATGAGAAAATGAAATTTAACAACAAATATAAAATAAATTGAAGGATGTTTTTATGGATTTAACTAATGATTATAATTTCAAGAAATAAGACTGATAAATCGTTATATGTATAATTAGTTTTGCTTTAACGCTTGTATTGTACGATAATAGTTATCAGCAAAGATGTACTCAAAAATGACTTTCAGAAAAGGTGGACCAAAAATATGGTAAGTTTACTCATTAAAGAGCCTGACGTAACCTACTCTACTGTCCACCATAACTTATTAATTAAAAATAGACTTAATATCAAGCTATTTCATAATAATAATAATAATAATAATATAAATAATACATTATCCAATTTTAGCAAAGTTGAATATGTTCTTTTAAAGGATATATTTCCATGTTGAACTTGCATTTCTTAAAAAAACATTGTATTTTTTTGTTATAAAAAAAAATGTGTGAGTGAACTAAGAAGAGGGTGTATATTTTAGAATGAAAACATTGTATCCTATATATGACAAAGTCGGATCAAGCATGGTTTGTACCAATTAGTTATCCTAAAAAAGATTATCATTTTATTCGTCTCGTTTGTCGATACTCGTAAAAGAATATTAGTGAAATCTTTTATATACGTGAGTACGATATATGTAAATATTACTTTATTTTATTTTTTATTTTATTAATAAATTTATTTAAAAGCATAACTTTAATTTATAAATTTAGATAAAAATTAATTTTTAAATATAATTTAAATCAAATTAGTTAACAAAATGTTAATACAAATAAATTCAATTTTTTAGAAATGTAAATTTAAATGAGTTGTACTAAAATATAATTTTTAAAAAAATAATATTTTATAAAATAAATTCAGTTTTATGTATTTAAATAAAAATAGAAATATATAAAGTTAAAATTTTAAACAATTATTTTGTAGTTAATTTTTTATTAATAATTTTATTTCAGTTAAATTTTAAAAATATTTAAATAAAATGTATTATTAATTATTTGCAGAAGATATCTATGAACACCGTGATAACATCCCATTAATAAATGATTCGTACTCATTACATTTACATATCCACTAAAAATGTTAATGTAGTATTTCTCATATATTTTATTCACAAATATACAAACATTTGAATTTTATTTTATTTGTACATATTTTCTTGCTACGCTACTAAGCTTGATACCCCTCCATTTTCATTTTACAATGAAACTGAAATTAAAAAGAGAGAAAAAGTTTATATGTAATTTAACAATCGTGGTGCTTAATCTTAATTCTTCTTATTTCATTACAAAAACTTGGCCTGCAAATTAATTTTGACGCGATAAGCAAATTTATCTGTCAATATAAAAAAGATAACGATATTATTAGATAACTTTTTTTTGATAACATTTGAACATCATTTACGTGTCATTCTGTGATTGGTTTAAAATTACTCCACAATCAATAATAATAATCATAAACACTATTATGGACCAATCACATATTGACACGTAGATGATATTTAAATTTTATAAAAAAAAATGTTATATAAGTACAATTATCCTATAAAAAAAAATAAGAGTGGAATTTGATTTGTAAACTAGATTAGTGTTACCTTATTCAAATCCTAATGATTGACATTTATAATGTTTAAAGACAAAAAGAAAATATAATAGAAAATAATTTGAGCAAGAACTAACTTAATGTTGAATAACAGTTTAAGACTAAAATTGCAATTAAACATTTATTTAAGATAAATTTATGTTTATTCATAAAGTCAATAGTTTATATTAATAGCTATAAAGTTGGTCTGGTAAAAGAGGTGATAAATTTAATTCTTTTAATTAACATATTTGAGAGATATAATGTTAGTTTGAATAATACATTTAACCATCATCTATAGTAACTTAAAACTATGTTACCCCAGACAATTTATATAGAAGGGCACTCGTTTGCAGGGTAGATAATAGACCAAAAACTAGGTAATCATGTTGTGTCTGGTCATATTGAAGATTGGTAAAAGATTAAACAATAATGATTTAAATAATAAGAAACGATTAATATAAAGTGGGAAATTAATATTAACGTTGTGAAAATATATAGAAGATGTTCTAATTCTAAATGAGGAATATCACGCAGCGATTGGTGCCTCCTTTTCCCTTTCTGAGATGCAATGTAATGATTCATTTTGTTGTGTAAAAAAGTTATTAAAATAATTCATTTTATTCTTTTTAGTCCTTTTGGCTACACTAGTGGGGTCTCATACATCATTAATTAGTGGTGCAAATCTTCTAACCTATTTTATATCTTCACAACCCAGTCATAATTTTTTATAGAGTTACGTTATTCAGATCAGTAGCTCTTCATTCCATCCTTTCATTAACAAATGCATGGCTTTTACACTTTATGTATATTCCAAACTTCGCCCGCTGTTTATAAGATTATCATTGCAAAATTTTCTTTTAATTTTTATTATTTTACAAATAAAAACAATTCAAAATTTAAGTTAACTTAAAAATTCATATAAAAACGAAAAAGATAGACAATATAGTTTTTATTTTAAAAGTTTTGTTTAATTTTGATGATAATTTGAATAAATATTATATAAAGTAGATAAATAACTTTAAAGTTTAAGTGTTCGTGATATTGATTTTTTTTTTCATTTAAAAAAAATGTGTCTCACTATATAATAATGATAAAGTAAACTGACATACTAAAATATTTATACTTGTCTTAGTTACAAATGAATAACATAAATAATATATAAATAAAATACATATACGTTATCTTAATATTTTACATTTAAAGAAAATATATTAATTTCTTATCATCACACATTAGTGTCAATTTTTCTCATATCACTTAAATACCAAAAACTCATAAAAACAGTTTTTTTTTGTCTGCATGCTAGTGTTGAAAATATAAATATATGCTTACCTAATTAAAAAAATTTGTCTTATATATTTATTCATGTCTTTATAATTAATTTAAAAGTTATAAGATTATAAAAAAATCAGATAATTTCTTAGGTTAAATAGCTTCGTATTTTATTAGAAGAAGGAAAAGAAAAAGGCTTGTGATGTTGTATTGTGTGATCAAATTGAAGTTATGGAAGACTGTGATTTCCCTCTGGTCTGTACGACAGGATGAGTCCTCCTTGTCTCGCGGCGATTATGTTCCCTCACAGTCCATCACTTTCCATTTGTTTATGTAAAAAAAAATTATATATTTCTCCAACTTTTATAAAAAAATGTATATTGTTAATACTTTTTAACTTTAATAATATATTATATATACTTCTGGTTTAATATTAATCTATAAGAGGGTGGAGAGGATGAAATTAAAGTAGTATGTTGCGGGATAAAAAATTGGGAAGAATTTTAAAAAAACTATTATAGGTTTTTCAGTGCACTGTTTCTTATTTATGGGTATGATGTTAATTACTATAATCTTTTTCTTCTCGTTTCTATTTTTTCTAGAGAAATATAAAAGTAAGATTAGTATTAATGAAAAATAATTTTTTACCACGACTTATCATCTCCATTATAATTAACATGGTGATTGTATGATAAATATGAAAAGATTTTCTACATCAATTATGTCTAGATTTGATATATAAATTAAATGTAACTTCTATACCAGTTATTACCAGAATTAACATAAAAAGAAGACATGATAGCAATTTCATAATATAATATAAGATTTTCTATACTAATTAATACTCTCTTCTCTTAAATGACATTGCTCTTCGTGATAAAATATAAGACTTTCTATACTAATTAATTATATATTGTTAAGCTAACAAAGTCTTCAAATTCTATTATAAATTCTTTTAAATATCTTTTACTATTATAACATTTATCACATAACCATTAATTAAAAGTAAGTTTATGTCTTTGCATGTCCTATGGCAGTACTTCCAGTGTCAAACTTGAAAGCTTGAGAATGTTTTCAAAGTTTTGATTGCAAGTTCTACGACTACATTGACTGTGCTGTAAGTTTCAAGTTTTTTGCAAAAATAACATTAGAAAAACATCTTTAACAATACAGACTTGGTAGATTTTGTAGGTTATAAATAAGTCTAAAGTAACATTCAAAGACTATTTATCTTAATCATCTAACTTCTGATGCACATTTTAATACATTCGTATTTTTCTTCTTTGAAAAATCTCATATATTTGACTTGCATAAAATTATTTTGTTTTATGACAAAATATTAGAGGATCAGATAACTTATAATTACTATTCTGTGAAATTTTCAAGTTCTTAAATGTGTGAATTTGAACTCACATTAATGAATATGAACTTTTTGTCAAGTGTGCACACAATTGTTATCAAATAAAGGTTATGTGAACTATAGGATTCTAGTAATGCATGCAAGGCAACTAATTGTAGAAATGGATCCAAAAACATCATTAAAACTCAAGAAAACCATCAATTAAAGTAACATATATTATTAATAAGTTATTTAATGAAAGGCAACAAATGTCTACAATAAAAGAGATTGAAAAATCACTAAAGAATATGTGAAGGAGAATAAAGGGAATAATAAATGGTTAGGATTTAGGAAAAATAACAGCTGGTGATCATGAGTAAAAGAAACAAATGAGAAGAATTTGTTAAAGAACACTTTTTCACAGCAGCGTAACTTAAGAATCTATCTCAAGTAGGAGAAAAACTCATCTAACGTAGAATGGATTAGGGTTTACCTTTAGGGACTATGCCCTAATTGGGTGGAAGGAAAGGTAGAATTTTCCACAAGCATGACTGTGTAGATATTTGGGTTTGCACCAATGATTGAATAGGTTAGGATTCTTATTGGGGAGAGTTTAAATTGGAACTATGCTTAAAAGAAAAGAGATTCCCCAATGTTAAAATCTCGTTGCATTAAAACAACTTTTAATAATAAATGATAATAAGTTTTTAATTGATGATAATAATTTTATTTATTTATTAATTATAATAAAAAATGCATTTTTTATCGTGTAAAATATTTAAATCAATATTTTAATCTATACTTAAATGATTATATATATAGTAAAAAATTAATGGGTAAAACTAATACTCATTTCGAAAATAATAATTCCTCTAAATTTATTATTTTAACACTTTTATACTTTCAATTTTTAAGTTTTCATATACAATATCACAAATTAAATAAATAATAAACCCATAATTAAATTTCAATTAATAGTTAAAAGTAAAACAAAAATCTTAAAATTAAGTCGGTCAAACTATACAAGTTAGCCAAAGTATGACCAAGAGATCAGACACGATCACATAGCCAAATCAAACTCCTAAGATTGGGGATTTATGTTCTTGTATATCTAGTCTAATAGACATACTAAAGAATATAACCCAACAAAACCCGTTAAGCATCTTAATTATAGAACAACCCAAACTTAAGTCTACTGGAATAATATCCAATATCATAAATAATCTCAACAGTTTGGTTTTATGATTATTTGTGATGAAGTATCATTATGTTATTATTAACTACTATGTTATCATATATTAATGGTAAATATTATTTTAGTTATAACATAGGTTCACGGTCTAAGTTGATCCTATAAATACAACTAGTATTTCCTAAGGAATATTCAGTTAGTAATCACTCATACTCACTACTATATTCATAAAAGATCAAAACTCTCTTACTAACTTAAGCGTTGAAGAATCTTTTGCAGGTGGATGTCCTCCTTTGAACAACAAGGGATTCAATTCCGACTATAAAGAGCGTTCAAGCCACCACTAGGATCTTGTCACTTGTCCGTAGATCCACATTTAAGATTTTGATAAGATAGATTGACGCTCATCGTAGGGTCGATAATAAGATTCTAAATTGGGGCTTATGTCCCTACCACACCATATAGTCTCACATTGCTTAGAAGTTGAGACTTAAGACAATTTAAATACTTCTTTCTCCTTTTATTCTCCGAGACACTTTTTAAAGATAAAACTGTGACGAAGTTCTATATTCTAAAGTAGACAATTTTTAAGTATAAAATCCCGTTATGATTTTGTTTTTAAAAGATACGAAGTATGGAAGAAGAAATAAATATTAATTTATCTTAGACCTTAACTTTTAAATCATGTGAGAGTATTATGTATGGCAAAAACACTTTATTTTGTAAATTAATTTCAATTTAATTAAGTCATTTATATCTCTATATTTATATTTATTATTTATTTTTTAATTCTTTCATATTTTTCTTTTATCTGCCAAAAGAAGAGTTTCCAGACACGGTAAATAACATTAATTGATATTCATCGTTGCAACCTCTTCGTTGATAATCGAACCGACCAAAATAATTGGCTGAGGCTGTGCCATTATGTTTGGTTTGGTGCGTGGTCCACCAAACTTACATATCAGAATCACGCACGAGTGCTGACCATGAAGTGTGTGGGCAATGATATATGCTCTCAAAATCCAACGGTTCAAATAAAATACAAGTACTTCCTAACTTTTATAGCTCATCTCCACAAAACTCAAATAACATCTCGATCTCAAATTTTAAAAAGTATACGATAATATTCATAGTTGTTCTACTTTTCAATCTACGAATGGTTCAACTTTTATAGAAAGTGAATAGAATAAGTAAATTATGAGATGTTAATATAATCAAAACCTCAAAATAATCAAAACTATTCTGCGCATGAAATGTCATTCTTAATTTTTACATTGTTAATCAATTTGAAAACCACTGTTAATAATTTAACTTTTTAGCTAAATGTTACATTTTTATTGTGAGTCGGCACACGCTGATGCATAAAATATCTTTTCTATAGATTGAGTTAAATTTTCACTGTTAACTGAGAAAAAAATCACTAATATGTAAAGTCGACAAACTCATATCATCATTAAATGGCAATATAACACTCTTTTATGTTATTAGTACATAAACTGATTTTCCATACAACTTTTTTTTTTCGAGATATAATACTAATGTAATAATATCATCACATTAAAAGCATGTATAATTGATTTCCTCAAAACAATAATGTTATGTCACAAGATCACTAGAAAAGGTTTTTAACGTTAGTTATTTTAGGCTTGTTATGTTTGATCCCGATTCGACGTCTTTTTGGCAGGCGTTAATGAGACGTCAGACTCCACAATCAAACGTTTATATAGGCATCGGACTACATAGGTCAGACGTCTACTGTGGGAGCTTCAATGAACAACCCATGGTGTCCTGCGTCATGGAATGCAACTTCTCTTCAAGCGCTCTTTGTATTTCTTTTTGCTCTTGTAGCTACTCCATGAATCGTTGCACCATTGATCTCATGCTTTGGTTGAGTCTTTCCTCCCACTGAAAATCCATCTTCCTCAATGCCTCCTGACTCATGGATTAGTGTTTTTTTTTGTGTAGGGCCAAAGTAGTTACGAAAACCAAGCACACGAACAAATCTATACCAAAACAAAACAAAAACGCATTTTAATCCTTTCAAATGATAGATAATTCATCAAAGAGTAATGTAATCGGAGTAAAATTAATTTTAAATAGTGTAAAAGTGAGAAAACGAACCTTAAAATCGTAGTCCGGGGAGAGAAAACGCGAGAAAGATGATGAATAGTGAGTGCACGTAATTGTTGCCTCGCGTGCGGGTTTGGTAATAGTAGACCATTAGACATCGGCTCCCCCTTAGCCGACGTCTAAATGGCTTCAAAAACGTCAGCTCCTCTGCCTAACCGACGTTTAAAGCATTTAAAATTTTATTTTGGCGCATACTTTAGATGTCCGGGATGGGGGTGACCGACGTCTAATGGCTATAAATGTCGAAGTGGCTAGATTGGACATTTAAATGGAGTCAAAAAGTGACTTTTTAGATTTCAAGGCTGACCCTCTAGATGTCGGGCTCCCTATAACCGATGTCTAAATAGAATAAAAAATTGATTTTTTTTACTTTTTCGTTTAGTTTTGGTGTCCATTCGGGGAAGTCGACGTATATGAGTATTTAGACGTCGGGCCCCCATAGCTGACGTCTAAATAGAATAATTTTTTTTTCTTTTTCGTTTAGTTTTGACGTCCATTCAAGATAACCGATGTATATGAGTATTTAGATGTCGGGGCCCCATAAAAGACGTATAAAATAATTTTTTTTTTCGTTTAGTTTTGGCGTCCATTTAAGAGAACCGACGTATATGAGTATTTAGACGTTAGACCCCATAACCAACGTCTAAATAGTTGTCTTATTTATGGAAATGTCACCAATATTTTTTATATTGGATATTCAAGGATTAGATATCTAAATAATGACTTTAAAGATCTTTTCTACACTAGTGGACTCATCCATGGTCTCTAAAGTAACTAACTAACTTCCAAAGGAGGTCAACATTTGATATGCTTAAGCATGACCTGATAATGGTCATTCCAAACAAATTTGACATACTTTTTTAACAATTTTATCAACAATTTATAAGAAAATATGAGACAGGCGTTAATCTTCCAATAAAATGTTAACTTCTTTCACGTTCTTCAAACTTCTCACATTAATACAACTTAATATTTTTCAACATTCACTTCTATTTCGAATCAACAATAATTTATTTTTTATAAAATTATTAAAATGTTTCAATAAAATATTAAGAATTTATATAAATAATCAAATGTCTAAAAATAATATATCACTTTATATGATACATTCTAATTAAATTATATAATTTAGCATGCATGTCCCTTTGTACCAAGCATATGTTTCATTATAGACTAACATCAACTCATTAAAAATATCTTTAAAATTTATTTTTCATCGTTTTTACTTAGATTGATTCATGAACTTCCTTTATAGCAACCTTGTGCACAAACTTTCTTTACCATTAATGCCTTAATCTATTTGATTAAATCACCGCTTAAGTTCAAGATATTTTTTCTTAATTAATTTCGCATTTAATAATATAATATTTGATGTTATAATGCTATCCAAATATTTTCATCATGTAACCATAAAATTAACATAGTTTTATCTATTTAGTCAATGACACTTTCAATATATTTATTAATTTTATCATGTAACCATAAAATATAATATTTATAAACCTAACAAATAACAAATTTTATTAAAATACACTTTAACACATTACTCTAATATCAATAATAAAACTTAATCCAAATTCATAAAATCGATTTATAAAATAAAGTTTGCATTTAATTATATATTATAAATTAATTTTATTAGATATTCATAATAATTTTAAAAAAAAACTCACTATATCTTAGAGGAGAATTTACCTAAATCATAAATTTCATGATTTAGTTTAAGAAACTAAAAATAAATTACGCAAATTTCTAAAATAGGTTTAAATAAATTTTTAAACAATAAAATAAAATAAATAAATAATAAAATCTATTTATTTTTCATTTATAATCTTGAAGCTAAGCATAATATTATTTTATTTAAATTTTAAACATTCTTACCTAATATTCTAAATATAAACCCTTCCAATAAAAAAACCAAACATTTGAATTAATAAAGCCTTTATTTTTTTTATTACAAACAACTAAAACATCCTTTTAAAAACAGAGTAATCATATATAATCAACTAAAAGTTATATATTTTGTTGAAAGTTCCACGTCGACTAGAGATAAGATCAATTTATAATATATAAGTGGAGTGTAAATATCTTCTTACACACGTCGGTTTGTGAGATTAAGTTAGACTTAAAATCTCACTTCTTAATATGATGTTAGAATTAGATTAAAGTTTGTCTTAATGATATTTCTTTCTTGCACATTTCTCCTCTCACTTCTTAATACATTGTGTTGAACATTAAAAGTGAAATTAAAAAATAGATTAAAATTGCATGGTTAAAAAAGTGAGAGATAATCTTGTGTATAAGAAAAATGAATAATTTGAATAATGTTGTAGAAAAGATGATGGTTGTTTGGAATAAAAAAGAATTGTTGGGATAAGGGAGGTGAGAAAAAGTTGAAGTTGATTGGAATTTGTCGTTGAGAATGAATGGGGTGTGTTTGGTGTCTCATCCACTGTGCCAAGGAAAAGATATGCATCTTTGGACCCAATCCCAATCTCAATCCTTCCATTCTACACTTTTTCTCCAATACCTCTTTTATTTCATTTCATTTTACGTTTCTGTTCTCCTTCAATTGGACCTCTTCGTAACATCATATACGTCAATTATACTTTCCTTGTCTATTTTTAAAGTTGGTATGGATTGACTTTTCGAGTATAGATGTGAAGCAATGTACTTCTTCTTTGACCGTTTTCATATATTTTGATACTTAATTTTTTTTCTTTTTCTTTTCGTATAAATACGAATTAATGTAAACTCTGGTAACCAATTTAGATTTAAGGTTTCATTGTAAAAGAATTTTTGAATTGTAATACTTTTGATTAGTGAACTTTTTAGGTTTATGACATATCTTTGGAAGGAGATTCAGTTAGGACACATGATGAAAATGAAATTTATACCATATTTTATGCATTTTGATTGTATGCTCTTTAGTTGGGTTCCTATTAAAATTTTATTACGTTGTTATCCATTTTGTTGGTTAAGAGAATATTTTTTATTGATTGTTAGATTTTTTTAGAGAATTCTTTTATATATTTTTTAATTATTAGGGAAGAAAGTTTTGACTGAATTTTTCTTTTTTATTGAAATTTTTCTACGTTAAAAAGTTCCTTTATCGTTTTTTTTATTTCATTGTTTTAAGGATAATTAATTTGAGTTTTATTTTCACTTGTTATTTTTGTTATTTTTCTAACAATTGGTATAAAAGTTTCACTTAAAAGTTTTGATTTATGCTCCGAATAGAATAAGTGTTAAACCAATAGATAAATTTGAAGAAGATTAGAAAAAAAAAATAGAAAGACTTTTGGCGTGATCAACATAATGAATAAATCCATAAGTTTATCATTATGTATTATGTGAGACTTTGACTTATAACACATGAAGATGAAGTGAGTTGTTTAAGTCTAAAACTTCCTTTAATAAGATATTCCTTAGTAGAAATATAAAAAAACTTGAAATACAATAATGATTTTCTTAATGGTTACACACTTAAATAATTTTAAAAATATGGTCCATTGATCATGTGTGGAGATTTAAACAATGAGGTACTAGCATTGTTGTTGTTTTGTTCATTATTAGACAATTGAATTATATTAGTGGTATATCATAGTAAGTGTACTCCTAATGAAAAACTTACTATTGACACTATTAATAATAGCCTATTAAACAAACTGTGAGAAAGAGTAAGAGTAAAGTTATCTCCTATACTCAAAATGAAACTTTAGTTATATTAGAGTCCAAAAAATAAATAAGTATAACAATTCTCAAAATTTTAATGACTATCATTATAAATTTATTATTCGTGATAAGTTAAAATAAAAGTCAAGATAATAAAGTATATCACATATTTTTATTGTAACAAATAAAGATATTAAAAAAATCTTCAAACAAGATAAATCAAGGAATAAAAAAGATAATAATAATATTATCTTTTAATTTGAAAATAATATTAATTCTACTATTTTATTCTATAATTTTATAACATTATAAAATTTTATGATAAAACTTATTTTAAATTATAAAATTACATGTAAAGACAACTTAGTAAGACGAGGAGAAAATAATACTCATGTAACCCATTTAACAACCACAAAATCAAACGATAAACATTTAATTGAAATTTATAATTTTTCCAACACTAAATAAATTATAAAAATTTAATAAAAATTCAAATGAAAGTTTTCAAATTTATTCAGAAATCGAAAGTTAGTTAAGTCATAAAACTTTAAATGTATCCGTAGCATCAATTCAAATTTCAATAAATAAAATATGTAAATGTTTTAAAAAATAAAATAAAAATTGCACTAATCATTATAACATTACCACCACACTCTTTTTATAATATGTTATTTCACTTAATTAGTGATTTAGTATTTTAATTTGTTGATTTGATTCATTTTAGTTTAATTATTTTTTTCTCAGTTTAGTTATCTAATTTTTTTAAAAAAATAGTCATTTATATTAAGTTGGCATTAACATCCATGTCTTTATATATTATATATTGAAATTTTATTTATTTATTTTTTAAGAAAATATAAATGATTTCAGGTTGTGGTAGTGTCACATGTTACTTGTGAGTATTATTGTCGTGGTTGTTTTCAATATAATTTCTCTATTTAACGTTTTGATTTAATTTAGTCTTATTTTTTAAAATATCAAGTTTTATCATTTCTTGTTTGAAATCAAATTATTTTATTTTTTGAGTGTAAAAAAATTTAAATATAAAAACAATACAAGTAAAAAAATATAAAAAATAAAATAACTAGAATATTTAGTGGGAGTGAATTGATGTATTAATTTTAAAAAATTATTTTATCATGTATATATAAACTATAATTAAGCTTAAATATTACTTTATTGAACAAAATTAGATCACTCAGAGATTAAATTGAATAAAAAATTTAAATAAAAAGAGTAAAATGAATCAAATTTTAAATAGAAAGGCTAAATTAAAAACAACTACTCGTACAAAAATAAAACTAACAGGTATCACTATCACATGACATGACCATAATTTGATATGTAATAGTTTTTTTTTTAATTAAAATTTTCACAAATTATCATATCACATGACATGTACATACACAATGGTAACATCAAGTTAATGAATAAGACTAAATTAATCTTTTTTAAAATTAAAAAAACTAAATTAAACCAAAAAAAATAAAAAGAAGAAAATGAACCAAACTAATAAATTAAAAGAATAAACAACTAATTAAGCCTATTTTATTTTTATAAAAACCATTTTCCCAGTTTATCTTCAATCGAATCACCAACTTCAATCCAGATTTGTTCTAATCAAAACCTATAATAAAATATAACTTCCCCTACGAGAAAATTAGATTTGGAAGGAAATACCGAAGCATAATTCCATTCGAGTTCCCTCTTCAAGTCGAAGACAAAATATACATGTTTTGTAAAAAATAAAAGTTTAAATGCTAGCATTAATATTAGTAATATAAGAAATATAATGTTTATTTTAAAACAATAAAAAATATGAATGAAATCCAAAGGAAAATTAAATGAATCCATTTAAGATTTATCCATAAAAAATATTTACTTTTTATATTTTTAAATTTCCTTTTAATTTTTTTTCTTTAAATTAAATAATAGAAACCACTGACATTTCGTTATAAATATAAAGATAATAGATGTCATTTTATTAAAAATATAACGAAGTGAAAGTTTTTTAAAAGCTAGAAGTGGTGTTATTGTTATTTTTCATTTTTGTTTTATAAATTTAAGGGGAACTGAATGCTTTTTAAAGATACACATATTTATTACTATGCAAGTATTTTGCCTTTTTTGAGATATGAAGATATACGAAATCAATGCTAAGAAGATAAAAAAATACGGTGCGATACAGTACGAGTATATGACGATGTTTATTAATACACACTTTCGCTAAGTTAAATTATAGTGATATTATTGACATTAAATATAAGTTGAGTTAATAAGTTTTGGAATTTATCTACTAGTTAATTGACCTTAGGTTAATCCAAATGAACCAAAATCAAAACGATATATAATCTAAATTGTTGAATTGTTGTTCGGATAGATTTGTGTGTATTAATTAATCCCTAATTATGAATCTAATTGAAATGGTTAGAGGATTGATTTTTTTATAAGTTCAAGATTTTAACTTATTATATATATATATATATATATATATTAACGAATTTAAATCTTAAAAGTCAATCAAATGTATTTTTAAACAAGTCTGGATTAGTGTAATAAAAAGTCTTGAATTTCAAGTTATATTTTAACTGTTCCAATTTGATAACATTTTTAGAACATTATATTGTATTTATATTATCTATCTTAACAGTAATAACATATACGGTAAGTTTTATATTTCTCCAATCCTACAGTTTAACTATATACAATGTTTAAATTGATATATTATATTTGGATTAAATATGTTTTTAATTTTATGTTTTGGGACGAGTTTGGAATTAGTTTTTTTTCAAATGTATAATTTAATCCTTTAATTTTAGAAAATTTTAGTTTTAATCATGTTTACAGCAAATAAAATTAAAAAAATTTGATAAAAAAGACTAAAATCAGAGTTTTCTAAAGTTGAAGGACTAAATTGTACCTTAATTTAATTTAAAAGAAAGTTGAAGGACTAAATTGTACCTTAATTTAATTTAAAAGAAGGACTAAACCTAAAATCGCCCCAAAATAAACTAACAACATATTTAATCTATTATATTTTATACATTTGATATATTTGTCTAATTCAAATAATACAAGCCAATTAATAGGTATTTTTTTGATAAAAGTTTTATTAATTTCTATTAAATTAATTATTTTTATAATATTAGCTAATGAGAAATTATGGAAAATGTGAAACTTACGTAATTATTGCTAAAAAAGTTAATAAAAAGATGTAATGAAATAATAACAGGTTAAAAATTACAGTGAAACGTATAAAAAGTGAACTGTTAAATTTTGGATGTTGTGGAGTTAAACATGTCGAAGTGAGATGTGGAATGTACGTGCCACGTCACCAACCACGTAGACAAGGGTGCAATCAACCCCAGCTTGCGCAAAAATATGTTGTCTGTATGCAGTTGCAGAGAGACAGAACACAACACACAGGCAAAGAGAGAAGGAGAAAGAGAAAGAGAAAGAGAAAGAGAGACGGGTCTAACTTCCAACGAGTGTTCGTATTCTCCTTTTCAGTCCACTACGCTTCCTTCTTCCCTTTCCCTCTTCTCCGTTACCCCTTTCCCCGTTCACATTCTAATCACATTTTCTCACCCCGCTTTACCAAAAAAAGAGAAAGAAAGAAGAAACAAGATAAAGGTTTATTACCTTTTTTGCATTCCACTTCTACTTCACTTCAATTTTTCTTCTACCCTCTATCTCCTTCAATTCGTTTTTTTATTTATTTATTATTTTCATTTTAGAATTCAATTCTTTGACTATTGTTTTTCTTCAATTCAGCTTTTCATTGGATCACGTCACCCACCTTTGCTTTTGCTCTCTTCTGCCTCTGAATTGAGCATTTCCGAGTTCTATTGGCCTCTGATCGAATTGGGTATTTGCAAGATCTGCGGCTTCAATTGTTGGGGGCAAAAAGTTTTGATCTTGGTGGTGGACCAACCCAATTACCGGTTTGGATCCGATCGGGGTAGAAACAGCGCCATCAGATGGCGCTGTTCAGAAGGTTCTTCTACCGGAAGCCGCCGGATCGGCTTCTGGAGATTTCCGAGAGAGTTTATGGTTTGCTTTCTCCCCATTTCCCTCTTGCCTTTACTTTTCCCATTTTCTATTTCTTCATTGATTGTTCTGTTTTCTCTGCACAATTCAGCTCATGAATGCACCGGAAGCATTAATCCGTTACTTTTTCAACTCTCCAAGTTAAGGGGCAGCTGATTTTGTAGCTTTCAGGACTCGTTTTAATGTTTAGAAGCTAATTTAGTTAAATTTCATTAATGTCATTTCAAAACAATGCCTTTGGTAATGAGCTACAACAGGGTGGACCTTTTTTTGTTATTTTTTATTTATTTTAACTTGCACTTTTTAGTTTCCTCTCTTGCTTTATTGTAGGACACTAATTACTCTGGAGAAGGAAAAATAAAGCATTATGTGATTCATGGTGGTCAGTTATCAATTAGGTTGCTGTTTGATGAGCTCTGGAAGATTCTTTAAACTGAGACCATTGAGTGTTGTCCTTTAAGACATTTTTTTATGGCTTGCAACATATCCCTTTTTTTTTCCTTTGTTTGCAAAGATGTATACTGGCAAAATGAAACAGTGTTCTTTGTTAAGAAATTCTTTTTTCTTTGCTTATTGCCTTTGGTTTTCCTAACTTGTTGAAATGAAAACATGACTTTTAAAGTTGTAAATAAGTACCGTAGTTACCGAATTGGTAGTATCTGACTATTCCATACCCATTTTTTGCAGTTTTTGATTGTTGCTTCTCCCCGGATGTCTTGGAAGAAGAAGAATATAGAGTTTATATGGGGGGGATTGTGGCTCAGCTACAGGATCACTTTCCAGATGCTTCTTTCATGGTATTCAACTTCAGAGAAGGGGAGAGACGCAGCCAAATCTCAGACATATTTTCTCAGTATGACATGACAGTTATGGAGTACCCTCGGCAGTATGAGGGTTGTCCTGTTCTGCCGTTAGAGATGATCCATCACTTCCTTCGGTCAAGTGAAAGCTGGTTGTCTCTGGAGGGGCAACAAAATGTGCTTTTGATGCATTGTGAAAGGGGAGGTTGGCCCGTGCTGGCATTTATGCTAGCAGGTCTTCTGTTATACCGGAAACAGTACAGTGGGGAGCAAAAGACTCTTGAAATGGTCTACAAGCAAGCTCCAAGGGAACTACTACACATATTGTCTCCTTTGAATCCACAGCCTTCACATTTAAGATATCTTCAGTATATTTCCAGGAGAAGTTTGGGCGCTGAGTGGCCACCATCGGAAACTCCCTTATACTTGGATTGTCTGATTCTTAGAGTCCTTCCAATATTTGACGATGGAAAAGGTTGCAGGCCCGTTGTACGTGTTTATGGTCAAGACCCTTCAATTTCTGCCACTAGAAGTTCAAAGCTTCTTTTTTCAACTTCACAATCCAAAAAACATGTTCGCCACTACCTACAGGTGCCATATAAATTTCCACTATTGATACTGAATTGTGAATTGATTAGATAGAGCGTCCTCTTATTAAATTTTAATCACAGGCAGAGTGTATGCTCGTGAAAATTGACTTGCGGTGTCGTGTTCAAGGGGATGTGGTTCTTGAGTGCATACATTTAAGTGATGATTTTGTTCATGAGGAATTGATGTTTAGAGTTATGTTTCATACTGCATTTGTGCGGTCAAATATTTTGATGCTGAGCCGTGATGAAATTGATATTTTGTGGGAAGCGAAGGACCTGTTTCCCAAGGACTTCAAAGCAGAGGTAAGTTATTGTTATTCTTCCACAAAGGCCATTTTCTGGAGCAGTAGGAGTTGAACACGTACTCATATCTGTATCAGGTGCTTTTTTTGGACGCTGATGCTGTTATACCTGATCTAACCACAGTCACGGTGAGTGAAGATGCAAATGAGATTGAGAGTGCTGAGACAGAAAGTGCTTCACCTGATGAGTTCTATGAAGTAGAAGAAATCTTCAGCAGTGTAATTGATGCACAAGAAGGTAAGACAGAGTATGATTCTCAGGCTTTCCATGAAAATGCTGCGAATGATGAAACTCATACGGGGGTCTGGAGGCAGAAGTCTGATCCTCATAGTTTTGAGGATTGTCCGCCAGATGACAAGATCACCAAGCAGGTTTACAAGATGGATCCTGGTATTAATACTGTGAAAGACATCTCTATTGATGATGCTCACTATAAATTTGATGGGAGCATAGATTCAGATCCTCATGCAGTGAAAGACATTGCTGTCGATGACGGAGAAATTAAGTCAACTTCCATTGCAGTTATTTCTGATATGATGAAACCTCCTCTGGAAACAAAGGAAGTTACCATGCATGTGCAGCAGGAGTTTTCAGTCATTGAAAATGAATATGATGAAGATAAGGAGGTAACAGAAAAGGAGCTAGACTCCAAGGCTGGGAACCAGATGCCTGATTTGACTGAACAAAAATCTGGTAAAGTACTTCCATCTACTGCCAAGAAACAACCTCCATCCAACTCGAAGCAAGTTGGAGATACAGTTGCAGCAAAGCAAAAGATTAAACAGCAAGAAACCCATGGTTTTCAGGCAAAACAAGCTAAGCCAAATGCCGTAACTAGATGGATTCCTTCTAACAAGGGTTCTTATACAAATTCAATGCACGTCTATTATCCACCATCAAGGAATAATAGTGCACCAGCTGCACTGACTAATTTGTCTTCCACAAAAGAGAAAATTGAAGATTCCAAAACAAGATCTTTATCTGCTCCTGTTGTTTCTGCAGTTGTTGCTTCTATTGACAAAACAAATGACCTAAAAAGCCGGAAGGTGGTCACTTCAAAATCTTCTGGCTATATAGCAGCAGAAATAGATGAAAATGGTCTACCATCACCATTGTCATCAATTAAAGAGACATCTTTTCAGTCAGATACTCCAGCGCAAGAACAGAGCTCAGAACAACTGCTGCAGCCTCCCCCACCACCTCCCCCTCCCCCTCCTGCTCACAGTAGAGTCTCTTCTCAAGTTTTTGAATCCTCGTCATTAAAGGATGATGCAACAGCTCAAGGCTCTCCATCTCCTGTAGTATCACCATCTTCTTTGGGTGGAAAAGGGTCCCTCATTCCACCGCCACCACCTCCTCCACCGCCTCCATTTCAACCTTCAACTTTAACAGCATTTATGAGACCACCTGAAACTTCTCTTCCTTTCCCTCCACCCCCACCCCCACCCCCACCCCCGCCCCCCTTTTTTGGGCAAAATGTAGGGAGCTTAGTACCTTTTCCATCCGCTAGGATATCTGTGGCTTCATCAATGGTTGGAGAGACTAGTGTATCTTTAACACTTTCTACAACCCCTTTTCCATTTACAAGCACTGACGTTACACTGGATGTTTCTCAAGTGGGTACTGCAGTGATCCCTTCACAGCCTCCTCCACCGCCGCCACCTCCAAGGTATGAAGTTTCATCTGTTCCTTCTTTGACACCACTAGCATCACCTCTTCCAAAGAATGAAATTCCATCAGTTCCCCCTCCTCCCATGTTTCCTACAGCTTCAACAAATAGGGCTCCAGCCCCTCCTCCCCCAACACCCCCATTTGCATCACATAAAGGTTCACCTCCACCAGCAACCCCACCTCCAACTCAACCCCTGTCTCCGCCTCCCCCTCCCCCTCCCCCTCCCCTACCCAATTCACATATATATTCAGCTACACCACCTATAGCTAATTCACATGTATATTCAACTACACTACCTATACCTTCGCCACCACCTCCCCCTCCTTTTGGTAAAGCTTCATTACCTTCCTCTCCACCTCCTTTCAATAGTCCTCTTTCACCACCACCGCCACCACCACCGCCACCACCGCCACCACCTCCTTTTAGTCGAGCTCCACTACCACCACCTCCACCCACACTTCCTTCCCCACCTCTTCCTCTATCAAGTGTGGCCTCTCCTTCACCTCCTCCAATGTATAAAGCCGCACCTCCCCCCCCACCACCTCTTCCTCCATCAAGTGGTGCCTCACCTCCGCCACCGCCACCCCTTCCTCCATCAAATGGAGCCCCACCTCCACCTCCACCACCTCTTCCTCCATCAAGTGGAGCCCCACCACCCCCTCCACCTCCAATGTATGGAGCACCACCTCCACCACCACCTCCATCAATGTATGGAACACCACCTCCACCACCTCCTCCTCCAGGCGGTCGAGGACCACCTCCTCCACCTCCTCCTCCAATGTATGGAACACCACCTCCTCCACCCCCTTCATCATATGGAGCACCACCTCCACCACCACCTCCTGGTGGTCGAGGACCACCACCTCCTCCTCCCCCAATGTTTGGAGCACCACCTCCTGGTGGTCGAGGACCACCACCTCCTCCTCCCCCAATGTTTGGAGCACCACCTCCACCTCCTGGTGGTAGAGGACCACCACCTCCTCCTCCCCCAATGTTTGGAGCACCACCTCCACCTCCTGGTAGTAGAGGACCACCTCCTCCTGGCGGTCGAGGTCCTCCTCCTCCACCTCCCCCAGGTGTTCCTGGTGCTCCTACACCTCCTGGGGGTGGACCTCCGCCACCTCCGCCCTTTGGTGCAAAAGGTGCAAATGTTGGAGTTGATCCAAGAGGGAGAGGACGTGGGTATGCGCGTCCTACAGGGGCTGCACCCCGTAAATCCTCTTTAAAGCCTTTACATTGGAGCAAGGTTACAAGGGCACTACAAGGAAGTTTATGGGAAGAATTACAAAGACATGGAGAACCACAAATGTAATGTGTCTTTTCTACTGTTGAACATGTTTGCTGAAACATTTCAATTATGTATAATTGCATGATTTTCTCCATCTTATTTATATCCCTATATCTTGTAATGACTGGTTTTATGTTCTTAGTGCACCAGAGTTCGATTTTTCAGAGCTAGAGAAGCTTTTCTCCTTAAATGTTCCAAAACCTGCTGATGCTGGTGGAAAATCTGGAGGGAAGGGCAAGTCTGCTGGATCTAAAACTGACAGAGTCACCTTGGTATTATTCTAACACACACATGAACATTTCAAAACTTGATTTTTGATATAAGCCTTAGAGATGATTTGATGGGTTCTCATTTACTAAATCCATCTAGAAATATAAGTCACCATGATTTGTAGTTTTACTTTGCACCTTGATAGCTGATTCATTTAAAATTTAGTATTATTGACCGTACTAAATTAGTAAATGAAAAATATTGTTCTGTTATTGTTGTTTCACTTCATTGTCTCTCATGTTCCATAATTTAAAATTCTGATGCTGTGTATTTGATGAATTGTAAGGTGATATTGGTGCAGTTTTCTTCTTGTTAGTGCTTAAAGCTGACATAAACTCATTGACTTGATTTTTATTTGATTCCATGTTACTTATCAATAACTTGTGTGTTTGTATTATTGATTTTAGGTTGATCTAAGGAGGGCTAATAATACTGAAATTATGCTCACTAAGGTTAAGATGCCACTTCCTGATATGATGGTAAGCTGATACTTTGATGTGGGAATTTTTTTACAATCATCTAGGAATAGTTATTTAAGATAAGTATTTTTTTTAATGAAAATAACTGTTTTCTTTTTTTGTTTTTGTCTTTGCATGAAGCACTATGGTGAAATAATTCTTTTTTGTTTTCATTAAGATTGGTTCTTAAAATATGTGGAATTGTGAATATTAGTACCGAAGGCTGCTGATAGTAGATAAACAATCTTTTGGACTCCAATCTGCTTCAAACTTTTCTAACTTCTAAATCTCAACCTGTATCTATCAGTGGTAGGTATTATCTTTTATAACACATTCTAATGGGATATTTCAGGCTGCAGTACTGGCTTTGGACGAGTCAGTATTAGATGTTGATCAAGTGGAAAATCTTATTAAGTTTTGTCCTACAAAAGAGGAGATGGATCTTATAAAGGTGAAGTTTAATAAATTTATCCCTACTGTTTTAACATTCATGGGTTCGTTTCTGAGTTGTAAATTTCAAAAGGTTTTAGAAACTGCAACCATTTTAGTTGTAAAAATTGGTTTTTAGTTTTGGGTGATTTTTTAGTTTTGAAAATTAGTATTTTTTTCTAATTTCTAGTTTCAAAATAAATTAGATTAAAAATTCCCTATTTGGTTAAAATTAGTTTAAAGATATGTTTTAGCGTTGACCATGTTAGAAGTGGTAGTAAAAATATAGTTGCGGAAGTAGTAGTGTTATTATTGATGGTTCTTGAAGTAATAACAACATTCATAATGATGGTGCATGTTGAGGTAGTAGTGTTGTCTGTGACAGTAAAAGTGGTGACAACAATGTTAATAGTCATGATGGTGGTGGCAATTTAGGTAGTAGTGGTGGTAGGAGTAGAGACAATGGTGGTAGCAATGATGGTGGTGATGTGACAGTGGCTGTGATGATGACGACGACGGGAAGGACCATAGTCAAAGCTAGTGAGATGTGGTTTTCTAAAACTGGAAACTAAATTCATAAATATTTTTGTTTTTGGTTTTGAAAATGGGTTAAAAGCCATTTCAAATCCATTTTTGTAAAACATGCTTTGTTTTGATTTTGAAATTGCATCTTTAAACCAAAAGCTGAAAACTTGCAACCCTGCCGAATGTGCCCTAAAGTTTCTATTTTGTGGTATCTTCTATTACTTTGTTCCTTTTGCTCTGATTTGTTTGATTTCTAATTTGGATTCCTTTTGTTTATGGTTGTTTAGGCATACACCGGTGACAAGGAACTTTTGGGGAAGTGTGAACAGGTGTGTGTGCCATAATTTATTTCAGTCATAATAATATATATGTTGGTTATGAGCAGAGATCGTGGGTAATAGAATTATACATGCTTCCTTTTACTGTTATATGTATTTGACTCATGCTGTGGTGTCGTCAGGTTTCATGAAAGATGAATGAGCTATTTGAAAGTAAAATTTCCTTTAGAATATTGGTGATGGGATAAAATTCTCACAATTAAAGTTGAGGGAAAAATTAAACTTATAATATTGATATAATATTAGCCAGCATTGTCTGTAACAAAATCTGAGAGGGAGTGGGAGGAATGATTGCATAAAATAATTGATGTGTAGTCAAATCAAATTTAGTAATTGCTGGACTCTTGGTATAATAGTCAAATCTTGATATTAAAGCACTACAAAACAATTAAATTGCCGGCAAGGGATTTGGATGTCAATGTCGATTTCTTTACTAATTCTCTTTCGATTCTTGAATGTTTTGAATTATTTTTTTGGGGTTAAAGATGAACCTTTCAGAAATTGCTTTAGTAGAGATTTTTAGATTTTAAGCATGTCTTTTCCATTTTGTTGTTTCGTCAAATTCTGACAGTTCTTCGCCTATTTATGAATTTTTCATTCCATTTATGAATTTGTCATTAGAAAGATTTTCAAGTGGTTCAAATGTTGGAGGGGTGCTTCCTTTTTTGAGTGGTTGTACTTGTATTTTGGAAATCAATTACCTTTATAATAACAGCCTTATCCTACTAGGTAAGCTTAACTGCGCGGACCACATGATGCCATTCAGCACGGATAAAAACAAAATTTCAGAAATATTATTACCCTGAGATCTACCTTTGACTAATTCCCCACAATATCTTTTCCGGTCTTCCTCTCCTTTGCAAAATAGTAAAAATCGTGCAATCTACTCTTCTGACTAACACCTCTTGTGGTAATTTTTGTAATGCCCAATCCATCTTAATTTAATTACTTGTGCTACGCAACCTTTTCTTGTATATAACCATTATCCTATCCTTTTCTGTAGGGCTACACATCCATTTTAATTCTCTTTTTTGCTAATCCGACCTTCTCTCATGTTGTCCCTTTAAAGCATAACACTCACCGTCATTAGTATATAGCTGGATAGCATCCACTGTATTATCTCTCTCTTTTGCATTTCATGGTAGTTGCTTACAGGATTGAGAAGATTATGAAGGATTTTCTTTGGTTTGTGATTAATGGGTTTATCATAGATTGATTGGTAGAGCACCAATTGTAAATGTTGGAATGAGTCTAATGACTGGCTTTTAAAGTCTTATGACTAGCACTGAAATGTATTTACTCTTGAATCAGATCTTGCAGGCAAGTGCCTTGAGAAAATCAGATCCTAAAAGCCTTGGAGGTTGAATCTTTGGTTCTGACCCACCTGTATTGTTCATTTGTGCACTGTTAATAACAGCTCTCATATCATTTACCCCGAACTAGTCGCTGTTCATTACTGGTCACATGTCTTTTGTTCATCAAGGGGCCAAAATTATTTCTCTCGATTGTTTAAATAAGGAAAAATATCAGAAGTTCTTTTTTAAAATAAAATAAAGAAGCTATACAAAAAATTATATAAGTTTCTATGCGAACTAGTTTGACATCTCAAATTATTTGTCATTTGCAGCATACTCAAATTCAAATATTGTAAAAAATATAAGAAATACAAATCGAATGGGGAACTATACCAAAACCTACTCAAGAAACATAACTAGGTAGATTCAGTCTATTCCCACAGAAATCAAACAATAAAATTAGGAATAAAATCCCATCACCTAGTACATCTGTGTATGACCCCAAAATAAACGAGTTTGTCAGACACATGAAATCTCGCACCCTTAAGCTTCCGATGATTGGAGAAAACTTGCATCACCAGCATAGAATCACTTTCTAGCCATAGGCTATGACATTCTTTCTCATCTGCTATTCCAACAGCATCAGTAACACCAAAAATTTCTGCATATATAGCTTTTTTCGCAGCAAGATAGTAAAATATCCAAGAGAAGTAGCAGATTTATCCCTAAACAAACCCCCGCAGGCAGCAAGACCAGGAGCACCATGAGCAGCACCATCAATATTGCATGTCATCCAGTGACAAGGAGATAACCAAAAAACAGGAATGATCGAAGGAACAATACCCTACTTAATATAGATACAAAGATTCTTGAGACTACTGAACTCTGTAATGTTAAACCTCTCAGAAGATCAGCTTAGATTTCCAACATTGTGCTTGGGATTTTTTCTCGTTCCTTTTAGTTTGATATCCCTTTGCCAACTTGCTCTCTAAATTGCATAGTAACCTTTGATGTTGATTCTTTTACTATGCCAAAACTTGGTCTAGGATGAGTAATTGTTGGGCAAGAATCATGTGGTTTTTATTACCTTTAATCAAACACTTCTATGACTTGAATTACAACTCTTCAAACCTTCTTTATGAACTATTAGGTCTCCCAAGTTTGTCAAGATTGAAGCAAATGGTTGCAAAGATAACTTTGAATTGAGTCATGTCAGTTGGTCAATATGTCCATTCTTCCTTCCAAAGATAGTTTAAGGATGTGTTGATTTTCCTTTATTAATTATCTATTCAGATGTACAGGGAACACGTTATTTCTTTCTTTAGTTTTTTATATTTTGTTACTTTTATTGAAGAATTCTCCCAAGGCACTTAGGTATTCTTCATGAAAGAGTGTTGTATAATCTTTAACTTGTCTCTAGTTGATGTGAGACTTGAGTTTTTCCAATTAGATGTAAACAAATGTTTTTCTTCATAGAGAACTTGAAGAAGTTTATAAGAAACAACCTCCCATACTCGTTACTTGGGATAGTTTGGATTGTTTAGCAAACTACAAAAATCTTTCTATGGGCTTAAAGAATCCAAGTTTTATTGTGCAGAATGAAGTGAAGTAGTCTTTTATTTTCATACTTATTCAAGTAAAAGTGTTTATATGGTGTTAAGAGCTGATCATTGTTCTGAAATTGGTTCTCATTTGTTCTTGCTTTTCTTTGTAGTCAGTAATATGTGTTCTGTGTTATTTTGGTGGAAATTGGGTTCCTTGAAGATCTTTGACCAGTTATTGTGGGTTAAGTTTAGAGTATTTGGCTCTAGGGTTTTTCATTTTCTGGTCGGGATGAAATACTAGAATCTTTAATGTTGGCAGTTGTTTGTCATGAACCTTTGCATAGGATCAGGTCATGGGAGACTCTTTCTTGTAATCTTTTCGTTAAAGGGGAACAGACACTTGTCTTTCACAAAGCTCCTCCTAAACTAATCCAAGTTTCTTTTAAAAATTATTTCTCATTATTAATATTCTACTCAAGCTTGCCCTTTTAATAGGTTACGGAGATATCTTTAATTAATAGGACTATATTATATCTAACAATTATCCTAATTGATAAAATAAAAAATGAAATATCCTCGCAAGTAACAATTATCCTACTAAATATTAATGTAAAGGACATGAAATCTGATTCTGATACGAAAATCTCGTCAAGATCTGGGAAGATAAAGAAATAATATAAATGTAATTAAATCAATATTTAAATAGAGAGACATGATGATCCTAACCTGTTATCCACATCCAATAGAAAAGAAAATGTTGGTAAGCAATTTGGTTTATTAAAAAGTCAATGTATATAAATTCAAAGTTCATTTATATAATGAAATGACAGTTTGTTGATGCTGCCTTGTTTCTTGTGGAAGAAAAAGTTATTTTTGGGAAGTAAATAAATTCTTTTGGATTTTTTTCCATTTAAGTCCTATTGTATATTTACATATAATATATTTTGTGATATTTCAGTTTTTTATAGAGTTGATGAAGGTGCCAAGGGTGGAGTCAAAATTAAGAGTATTTGCGTTCAAGATTCAGTTTGGCGCCCAGGTCTGATGATTTCTGTAATATATTTTTGACTTATGAATGTTTAGTGAATTTAACCTTTTCCCTTCCGATATCATATTTTGCACGTTATGCAGCTTACGGAATTTAAGAAGAGTTTAAACACTGTTAACTCTGCCTGTGAAGAGGTACTTTACATTTCCTATCGATGAATCTTGTTTTGTTTGAATTTCTTTGACTATATGCACTTTTTTCTGGGTAATAGGTCCGACATTCTGCTAAACTGAAGGAGATAATGAAGAAAATACTTTATTTGGGTAATACATTGAATCAAGGAACAGCAAGGGGTAAGTCTGTAAGTTTTTTTATACTTGTGGCAATTTCATTCTCGTTATTTGTTGCTGGAAGTACTGACAGAAGGTGCCAAAATCTATTTGTTAACCGTCAATGGTTTACTCGATTCTGCTAGATCTTATCTAGTGTAGAATGTCCAGTTTATGGATAAGCATTAATATAAATGATTTCATTTTTTCCAGGATCTGCAGTTGGATTCAAGTTAGATAGCCTTTTAAAGCTCACTGACACTCGTGCTTCTAACAGTAAAATGACACTGATGCATTATCTCTGCAAGGTATAAGTGTCAATTGCAACAAATGAAGATATTATATGGTTGCTAACCTTTTTTCCTCCCCTATTTGGCTCTAGGTCCTAGCTGAAAAGTCACCCAAACTCCTTGATTTCCACCTAGACCTTGTTAGCCTGGAAGATTCCACTAAGGTGATGATTAATTTGTTGGTTTTTTATAAGCAAGAAAGTTCGACTTAGCATTACTTTCCTGATTCGTTGGTTCAATTTCACTTTTCCCCATTATTTGTAAAAGTGAGCACATTCCTTCTAGTTTTTGTAGCTAAGTCTATAAGACCAATAGATTTGGTTTTGGATGCTAGTGAACTAGGAAGTGACTAAAACAACAATTTACGTCCTTGAATCAGCATGTTTGTGTGTGTGTAAAAGAAACCATTGAGCAAATGAATTAACCTTAGAAATCCAAGTGAGTTTGAGTACCACATTAATTACAAATAAGAAAGTTGAATAACATACAAGGAAGAAGACTCACAAATTCATTGTCTTAAGGTTTAGTAGGTGGTGATATCATAATCTCTTATATGGGTTACTCACAATTCATTAATATTGAATTTGTCTAGTGAATCCCTTCTTGAAAGACCCAATAGTGGTATTAGAATCTATGGTTCATCTTGGTGATCAGTTCAGACAGCCAGTGAAGAATCCTAGGTTTGTGGATTTGTGGATTCTTTATATCGGAAGTCTTCATAGCAAGTGTTTCAAGTAAGCATGTCTCGTTAAGATAAACAAGATTACAAGTAAAGGTTAGAATTGAGGGGAAGTGTGCTAACATGGAAGGGACTCACTTGAGGGGGAGATTGTTAGGAATCTATGTGAGTTTAAATCCCTCATTTAGTACAAATGAGAAAGTTGAACATGTAAGGAAAAAGACCTATAAATCCATTGTCTTAAGGTTTTGGATAGAAGGTAGTGCTATAATCTCTTATATGGCCTGATCACACATCAACAAGTGTCTGATTGTTACAACCAAACCAATGGTCTTGTGTTTGAGGGGGCGGAGCATATTTGCCCTTGTTGCTCCCAATGCATTCATCATACATCTTGTGTGTAGAGGTGGAACAATATGTCCAATAAACAACAAATTTCACTAGAATATACTCTAAATCGTGGTTCTGATACCATGTTAAGAAGTGAACTTTAAGCCTATATCAACCCTACAAAACTGGCTTGTAAGGTAATGTCAAGGTATATACATCTTATGCGTGAGACTAGATATTAATGATGCTTCAATAACGACTCGATAGCAGATGGAACAATATACCTAACTAATAGCAAATCTCACTAGTATAGTATTTAACCCATGGATGTTGTGGCTATCACAACACCATTCACAAGGTAAATTGTGTAAAGTTGTGTGATTCGTGGGCTTCGTCTTGACTGCTCATCTGGTTGCACCATCGGCAAACAAGGCTATGTGACCTTCTATGTCCCTAGGCATGGATGTGACATTTGTTGTCATTGAGCATGACACTGCTACATTCGCTGTTGACAATATTGCAACCTGCCACTCCTTTGCACTCTCTTGTCTGTTTGGGCCAAACCTAGCTAATAGCAATTGACTATGATGCAGTGATTCCATAGATGTATCAGATATGATGTGTATCCAACATAATGATACATTTATTATAATACAATGCATGCAATATACATATTTGAAAGTGTTAAAAGTTTATGAAACATAAATATATAACTGCAATTGTGCAAATCTAAAAACCGCATTTAGACATTGCCGAATTAAAAAATATCAGTGGTTATCATTGTAAATTACTTTCTAGCATTTATATATTGGAGTACTGCTATCAATCTCATTACTTTTTGAAATTGTTCATAAAGAAAACAATTTCCCTCTTTGGTTTACAAAGAGAATGTTTCTGTGCTTTTAGATCACACATTTGTATGTTTCTTGTAGTTTTATTGGATATAAATGATTTAAAAGCTTCGATACTTCACCAACACATTCCGGTGAAGTATTCAAAAGTATTGCTGTCGAGATACTAGAAACAGATAAAAGTATTGCTGCTTCGTAGGTTTTCATTCTTCATATGATTATGTATCGTGCAGAGTCATAGGGTATCAGTATTAGATACGATATACATGATGCACATTAAAGTATCGGTGTTTTCATAAGCTGCTGAAAGGTTGGGCCGGGTTTCAGTGTTTTTTATATCTCTTGCCTGCCTGTTTTGAATTGTTGGCCCCATTTTGAGTCTTACGACTTTTTTCTTTGTTTTTTATGTAAAAATAGTACAATATAATCAACTCATAGTAGTAATGATATAATGAAATTAAAGAATAACACTAAAAAAATAATATAAAATATAAAATTGATTTCATTATCAATATATAATATAATGAACTAATAAAGCATATTGTGTGATATATAGTTAGAGTGGAAAACTAAATAAAACGTAATATATAAGATAAATTAAATAATAATAGTATTAAAAAAATTTCTAAACAACATAATTAGAAATATATATATATATATATATATATATATATATATATATATTGTTCAATAGCATTTTTATCTAATAATTGAATCAACTCAATGATATGTCTGTTTTCCAACAAACCAGTCCAATTGGCTGGTCCAATTTTTTTGTTTTTTTAAACATTAGTTGTGGGTTCTACAAAAAGGAATTTTTCTTTAAATTTCCAAGCGTGCACATTTAGAAACCTTAGTGAAATATGCAATTACCTGTAATCACAATCAAGTGAAATATCATCTAGGAGGTCACATGTCATGTTCCTGCAAAATCCCTTTTATTTACACGGCATCTCTTGCTTTCATTTCTTAATGTGTACAAGGCTTACAAACTGCTATTTGCTTGATGCAGTAAAAGTAGGATGGTTACACCCTTCATTTACTCATGGATCAAAGTTAAAGTGATATTTACATTTATGGATGAAAGAAAAAGCTGTTGCAATGGAACAATTTAACTACCTGTTTTGGGTAATAATATTACAATGTGTATTGACGACTGGGCGCACCACTTCTTTCAGATACAATTGAAGTCATTAGCAGAAGAGATGCAGGCAATCATCAAGGGACTAGAAAAAGTTAAACAAGAATTTGCTGCATCTGCAAATGATGGACCTGTTTCCGCAGTTTTCCATGAGGTGTTAAGAATTTTATGTCAGTCTCTTGATTCTTCATTATATCACGATAATAATTATAATAATAAAAGGGAAAAGTTTAATTTTTAAAGTGAATTCAAAGTAGTGGTTGTTCAGGCAATTATTAAAGTTGATGATTGTGCATGGGTTGCTCCTGATAGATGTGAAGATTTGCAGACTCTTGCATATTTTTTTCTCATCTTGTTTTGTTCATTGTATGTGACAGTCTTTTGTTAGATTAATTATCACAGCCATTGATTTTTAGCATGAGATATAAATGTACATTTAATCGTATTTTACACTATACAACTTTTGTGCTGACAGTTTGTAATGCGTTTCCTCTTTATGTAAGAGGTCATATTGTTCTAGAGAAGTAAAATGCCTCTGATACAACTTGTAAGGGAATTTATTGTGGATTTAAACAACAGTTTCCAGAAGCTGGCAAATGTTTTTTCCTTTGATTTGTAAGGAAAATGGCTAACAATGGGAACTGACTTTGCCTCAAATATCGATGGTGATAGCAGACTAGGTTCTATTCTATTCCTCTAAAGTGACGGGGAGTTCTCACTTTAGAGGAGCCAAATCCTTGGGTTGCTAGGGTTATTTATTGAATTGAGCTTGAGTATGTGTACTTTTAATTTACGTTCCAGATTTAATTTAATGGAAGGGATCACGTCAATGATTTAAGAAATAGTTAATGTAAATTACAAATGTTGAAATTATTATGAGGGCATGTTGGATTATGGGGTTCCCACCTGGTGATAGAATTGAACTACAGAAAACCAGAAGAAGCTCAAAATTCCAAACTTTATTTGAAAAGGAAACGGCAGCTGTTCTTGAGTGACTTGGTGCCAAAACAATTGTGTCCTTCCAAGTTTTGGGGTGCAGTTGTTAGGTTCTTATATGCTATTTATTTTATTCAGTTAGAACTTTTTACTCATGTTTTGGAGTGGCTCATTCCCTGAGCTAGTTTGGATAAGATTGTGTTCTTTGTTGTTGGTGTTCTGCTTATGACTATTTCAAACAAGTCACGATTTCTGATATGGAGAGAGAAAGATAAGCTCTGGTGTTTCTGGAATTTTTGTATGCTCATTGTTTCTTGATTTTAATGCTTCTGAAAGTTGTATATAGTTGACATAAACACCATGCTTTGACTTAGGCAATTATTTACTTGAACCTTCCTATTTACACCATGGATTATATTTCTCAACAATTCCAAATGCTTTTCTTTACCCATTTTCACTTTGTTCTGTGTCTGAACATTTTGCTTGCCAGCATTGCTACTTATCAGATTCTTAATTCTATTATCTCCTTGTTGTGATGAGCAAATACAAATTTTCAATTGTTGCTTTAGCCTTGAATAAACATTTGTGTGAAGCAAGTGGATGTTTAATATTTTTAGCCAGTGTCACATTTTCCTTCATATTTACATGGATGAATATAATTCTACTTTGTCTGGCTTATTATCCAGTTTACATTTTCAGTACCTTTGACTTTTTGTTAATGTTCTGTTCAGAAATTGAAAGAATTTATTGGTGTATCTGAGTCAGAGGTGGCATCTCTAACAAACCTATATTCTGTAGTGGTAATATGCTTACTATCTTCTTTGTACATTATGCCCCAATATGAAGAAATATAAAGATTGTATAATTTGCCTATGGACAGGGTAGAAATGCTGATGCACTTGCCCTATATTTTGGTGAGGATCCTGCTCGTTGCCCTTTTGAGCAAGGTAAGTTGGTGACTGACATGGTTGTGTTGTTGGTACTATACGAAGGCACTGGTCTTTTTCACTAGTTACATAGGGTGTGTTTGGTAAACAAATTCATTAAGTGCTTATTAAATATCACGTAAGAACTTATTAATAAGTCATTTCTGTAGTGGAATGGAAGATAGGCTTAAACTGTTTTCAAATGAGCTGCAAGAATTTTCAGCTATTCTAAAGATCTTAAACAATTCGTGATAGTCGTAAGCTCTCCCAAATATGTAGACAAAGTCTTATATCAGATAAATCCAAATAAGCTCTTCCAAACACATCCTTTTTTCATGAGATTACAGAATATTAACCTGTAATGTTTCTTGTGATAGTATTCATGACCTGTTGCATTTGTGGTTGAGACAAGTATGTATTTTGTAGAAATTAGGAAGTTTTAGAAATGTGATTTTCTTGTCTAAGGTTAAGGAAGCATGCTTGTATTTATTTATTTATTAATGTTTTCTATCGAGTCTCACATTAACTAGAGTAGAGATATCACTAATGTTGTCCTGTTTGACTCCGCTAGCAACCTTATGAACTAGTTTGTGGGATGAAGGTAAGTTTAAATCCATGTTCTAAGATAGTATTAGAGTCTATCCTAGATCTATTATTTTGTCACCTTACACTGTAGATGTTCATTCCTAGGCACTAGGGGGAGTTGTTGAATTAACTGCATTTGTTAACACTTTAGATGTTCAGTGTTTGGTGTGAGGAAGTGTTCTTATATTCCATATCAATTTGAAATATTACCAATGTAATCCTTATAAGGTTGATGTAGGCTAAACCCAAATTCTAAGCGTTTCTAATGGAAATGTACTGAGCTATTTCAAATCCTTCTTTAAAATGAAAGGTTGGTAATGAGTTGCTGAATTAATAGAAATTCCTTTCCCCGTTGTATCCATGTGTAAGCACTGCTAGAGAACAGAACTAGTTAAATAGAGGGAAAATCTAAATGTAAAGAAGTTTCATCATTAATATGTATTTCTGTTATGTTTAAAAAGGCTTTTCAAACATAACAGACATACATTCTCGCGTTTTCTGTTATACTCAAGCTAACTTGTAATTGGTGCTGGTTTAACAATTGCAGTTACTACAACCCTGCTAAATTTTATAAGGTTGTTTCGGAAAGCACATGAAGAAAATTGCAAACAAGCAGAGTTAGAGAAGAAGAAAGCTGAGAAAGAGGCTGAAATGGAAAAGGCTAAGGGCGTTAACTTGACAAAAAAGGGTGCAAAAGATAGTTGACGACTAGGTTTTCTGCTCCTTTGCATCAAACATCACACTCTTGCCAAAGAGCAGGAATGTACCCGAGCAAGGGGAATGCTTCCGAGATCAGTAAAGAAGCCTCTCCCTTTCAATGATGATGATGATGAAGATAATGTGGCAATTAGCCTTTCAAGCTGATACATTGGCTTGGAATAATGAAAGCCTGCATCCTGTGGAATTGAACATACAACAGGCTTAGGAGAGTTGATTCTTTGATGGCACGCTGTTGAAATGGGATTTATGTGGCCAACTGATAATTTTTGTGAGAATACCCTGCAAATTCCCAGATTTAGATGCAGAGTGGATGCTTGCTGTGATTGTATGCGTCCAGTGTATACTGTAAATGTTGGTTCAAGAAGAAGTTTTGTAGCAGGGCATGTCTTATATTATGGCAGTAGAACAGCCATTGGCATGCATCATTCACTTCATATTTTTTGTGGCACCACAGCAGAGGCCTTTTGGATTTGTGAAGCACCATAGTCCAACCCCAACCATAGTACCATGACACCTTGTATAAAGCTCTATCCCTCTCCTTTAGGATTCAATTCTTTCTCGTGTAACATAGAAATTAGCTCCCTTTTTCATAGAGATTTTGATAGGTACCCTCCACAAAATGTTGTATAGCTGTCAGGTTAAGAGAGAAAATAGAAATCAGGTCCCTGTATTGTAACCAATATTATTCTTAATTGTGAATCACGAGGCTAATTTTTTAATTGTTAATCATGAATCATATGGAATGAGAAGATTTTGACCGAATGAAAATAGCTTCAAATATGTTGTATAAATAATATATAATGCTGCTCCTTGTAATTATCTTCAGGTGGAAAACGACTTAAGGCTGCAAAACAAAATCAGAAAACATGAATGTGAAACATTTATTTTAAAATTAAATAATATATGCTGTAACAATTTATATTGCCATTTAATTACAAATTATGTGTATATTGACTATATATGTTTATTAATCGATAGCATAAAAAACTATAGTATTATTAATAGACTATATATGTTTATATTAATTAATCTTTTTTAAGAACAAAATAGAATAATAAAATAATCAAATAGAGTATATGAAAGGAGGATGTGGCAGTTTGAAATCCTTATATTAGAAACAATAGGAATGCGTTTGCGTGATAATGCGTTTTTAGTAATGCTCTTCCAATTCTTTTTAATTTAACATTAGTGCTTAAAAAAAAAAACTAAAAACAATGAATCATCTGAGCATGGTATTCCATATATGGAACCTCTCCCTTCAATTCATGCATGTATCGTAAGATTCAAATTTTTAGGTGATTCATCACATGATAGGAATCGTGGACCAGACCAGGATTATGAAATTATGCAATTGTGCCTCGTAAGATTCTAGAAAGTATGCTTGTTTTGTTACTGTAACATAAGAGGAGCAGGCCAGTAAGAAATGCTAGTTTCATTTTTCAGTTCTCCCAGGAGTTCAAGAAATTTGCAATATTGGATTGATATGAATAACAGAGAAAATTTAGAGATAGTGTCACTTCATTTGGCGTGGTAATTCAAGATTGTTTGATTGAATTTAGAACCTCCCTGATTCTTGTTTGTCCAAATACAATTGCTTAATTATGTTTGTGGAAGGGAGGGATTTACATTCTCATCCTAGCTTGCATCTTCACGAGTTAAGAGGCTGAGGCTAGTTCTTGGGTACAAAAGTCCGATAAACCATTGTTGATTTTTCATTTGATGAATAAACAATAGAAAACCAGAGACAGTTGCACACAGAGAAGGCAAAGGGAGGCATTTTGTATTATTCACACTGTAAAAGATTGCTAGTTGCTAATCTACAATGTAAAAGAGATTAAAACAAAAGATATAGTATGAGAATATAACATAATTGCATTTCATTTATATCAAATGGTGTCTGAGAATCTAACTTCTTTGGCTTTGCACGTAGTTGAGCTGAGGTCGCTCAATTGAAAATCTTTATGACTTCAAAGTTGCTTGATTTCCTTCAAGCAACATCAATGAATTGTAAATTCCTTCTATACTCAGTTTAAAATAACTGGTTGATCCTTCTCCTTCATGAAATGCGAAGAAAAACCTTAACCGAATTAGTAACTTGCCACCATATGCTACTTAAGGTAGTTCCTTGGTGCTCGTGTAACCGTACTGTTCCTCATCTGGGAATTCAATCCTGAACAAATATTTGTCCTCCTGATGGATCCACGATCCTGTCTTAAGGCTTTTGTAGAATATGCAGCTCACAATTGTGTCAAGGATGATGAAGATCGAGTAGAGGTAAGCAATGAAAATCCCCTCCAAAGCCACACAAGGCCCCGCCATTCCAGCAATATGATAGGGCCTAACAATCCGGAATTGGAACAAGGCCTCAATGGCTGCCAGTGCCACATTGACAGGAAGTGCCAGGAACAAAGCCATCGATGTCCTTCCCCTTAAGAGAAGACAAGCTTTAAGAATTGCAAAGTACCCACCATGTCCCTCCATGCCAGATAGAGCCAGTGCCATGTTGCATATGACAAGAGCATTGGCCAGAATCACAGAAAAGAGAACTGCTCCAGCTACTGACATGAAGAGGATGAGGTTACCGGGGGAAGAGTAGCCAAATCTTTCAACGAAGCTGAAGGCCAAAAACATGAGACCAAAAGTAGTTGCATTTGCTGAGAGAATCAAGAAACAGTTGCAGAAGTAGGTATGGAGGAGGGGCTTGTAAAGGGATAGAACTGAACTGAAGGAAGGCTGCAAAGTTGGTTTGTTGTGATTGAGAGCCTGGATTATGAATGCTTTAGCAACGAGGAGAAAGGTGAGGGTGAAAGGAAGGGTAAGGATTGAAGAAGTGATTGTTTGAGAAACCTTGAGGTTGAGAATGGTAAAAAACTGTGAAGATGAAGGGAAACCAGCAGCATCAAAGAGAATCCTTAGGCGAGTGTAGATTTGAGGCAAGAGAGATGAAGGGGTTGGAAGTACAGCCTGAGAGAGGAGTATGGAAGCTGAGAAAGGAAATGCTAGAAAAGCTGCTGTTGAGGTGAAGTAATGATAGTTTCGGAGAAAACTGTGAGTTGATCTTCTGAGAATCTTGCATGAAACTTCCATTTGGAGTTGTTGTTTTGGAAGCTTGCCACTAGAGGGAGAGGGAGAGGGAGAGGGAATGAGGGAGGAGTTGGGTGGCTTCTCAGTTCTCACCAAAATGGACTCTATATTACTCATCAAAAGTGCTAAGAGCCAGCCAGGTGTTGGTGTTTCTTTTTCTGTCCTACCTTTTTCTTAAATGAGTTTTGCCTTTTCTTTTGGCAATGGTAGGTTAGAGAGTTTAAAGGTTGGTGTTTTGAATAAATAGATAGGCCAACAAGAACAATCTAACCACTGCCATAAGGTGGAAGTGTTTGGACTTTGTTTTTACCAGATGCGTTGGAAACATTGTGGTTTTTGCTTTGTGTTCTTCGAATCCCACCGTCTGGTTGGTTTAAGAGGGTGTCAAGATTTAATTTATTGCCATTTACCAATAAGCCAAATTGGAATTTGGTATTAAAGGTCTTTTGTTTTTGTCTTCATCATGAGAGCAGCTTCTTCTCTTTCCAGATTGCTTAAATTGCACATTATTTGGTATATTATCATTTTGGCCACAACCCCTTTCGGACTCCTACAAATATAATAGATATTATCACAAACTGAATTATGAAACACTCGATGTTGGCCCTACCATTATCCTTGTAATTAAAGCGTCATTAGAATTTTCCAAGAGAAATTTATGACATGAGTGGAAAATATAAAGTAAAATCTATTACTTGATGAAGAAGGAGCATCAAATTAATCCTAGTTGCCGTAACATGCATACAATGAAAATTGTTATAAACCAGTGATTTGAGACATATACCACTCAAGGTAGGACCATCAACCCAATTTTCGACTTTTTGGCCCTTTTTCACATTGTATAATAAGTGAGCAATACGTAGCTTGTAAGCCATACCATAATATTAATAACAAAAAGAAAAATATGAATATCAATTATACTAGTAAGATATATAGAAATGGTTCCAGTTCCCTCGACAATTATTAGAGGAAAGGGACCCCTTGGCAATATGATACATCTATAAATCTAAATGAACAATTTAACGTCAAATCACATGCATTATCACACATAACCAATGATTCGTGACGAATTAAAATGCCACAGAAATTGGATGTGAGGGTTAGGCTATAGAATTAGGATATGATCGATGTGGGGTAGGGTTGGGTTAAACTTTTGTATCATCGTTGAGGCCATTGATGACCAATGAAAAGAAAAGAATGGAGTGAGTAAGAACAATTTAGTTGGTGACCCAAACTAGTTTGACCTTAATTTTGGGTACAAGTTGTTCAATGGAGTAATATATGTTATTGTACCAAAGGAATATTATCTCATTAAACCGGATTAAGTATTTTAGTTATACTTTCTTTCCTTGTTAAGATGTCAACATATTTGTTGACATTTCAACTGAAATTTAATTGCAATTAGGTGGTTGAATATAAAATAATTGACATTTTGCTAGGGACCTCTCTCTCTCTCTCTCTCTTATTATGTAGAGGAAGAAGAAAAGGGAAACGTTAAGAAGACAAAAAATATTTTAGACTACATTAGCATCATAATAATACCACTATATTTGCACTAAACAAAGTGTCGGTTCCTTTTATTTATAGTTAAAAATCATTTTAATCAGTCTATTTTATATATCATGTTTGTCTAAAAACCAATCTAAAAAACATTGACAAACATAAAGGGTCGAAGTTGACATAATTAGTGAACCTTTTTCCGATGCTATTTTATTTTTTTTAAAGGAATTCTGTTCTATTATGTAGTGATATAGTAATGTATTCCTTGGTTGGTTCCTGTGGTTTTTCTATGCTCATCTTTTCAATTTTGGAGCTACTGATCACACTAAACAATTCTTGAAATGTATAATATGGCAAGTTTTCGTGATGGTGAAGAAAAATTTATAATTAGCATTTTGAGATGGAGAAATTTGAAAGTGTTTGGGACATTTTAACTTATATTTGAGTGGTGTTAATTTATGTATGGTAGAAAAGGAATTGATGCGTAACGGCACTGGAATATACCATTTATTGCAGATATTCAACTAGTTGCATAAAGAGTGTTACATTCAACTCTTGCCAATTTTTTAATTGAGCCTCATTGACAAATTTCTTCAGCATATAATATTGAGCTAGAATATATGGTTAATTTCTGTTTCAATATAGAAATTTATGTAAGAATCATATAACATTCCTAGGGTAAAAAAATTAATATTAAAAGTTCATATTCTAGTAATGATGAATAAGGTTGGAGTCGTTCTTACAAAGTGATTTAAATTTAACACTTTGCTCTGTAAAAGCAATTTGTGAAGTGAGGACTATTTTATTTAAATACTGTGTTTTATGAAAATAATCTTCAGAAATGATAGGGTGCTGAAAGAAATCTGATGAGGTGCAGGAAGTAATAGCAATATTCTTACCACCTGCAAAATGAAAGACTGTTCTCTCCTACGGCCTCATGGGTCTACAAGGATTTGCTATTCACACTCCATTTTTTTTTCTAAGATTATCTCCATTTTTCTTATATTTTAAACAATTATCAGAAGTGTGTTTCAATTATATGAAAGGGTGACATTACTCTAAAAGCACATTTCTACGGTATATTGTGTCACAGCTTCACAATATAAGCATGTTTTCATTATGTTAGTTTTTCTTCTTTTTTTTCCTAAAAGTTTTAGCTTATCAAAAACTTATTTTTCTTGTGTACTTAATTATATACAACTTACTTTCTTAAAAATTATCGTTTAGCTGGAATTAAATTAATTATGATATGATTTTAATAGTAAATAAATTTACTACCATATGAGTTACTTTAATGATAATAGAAGTTGCCTTTTAGTAATAATAGAATTAATTATATATAATACAACTTGATATCATAATCAATTCAATTACTGTTGAAAAAAGACAATTTATGTAAAATTGGATTAGTATTATAAATTACTGTTTATTTGTAATTGAATTGATTTTAATTTAAAACGATAATAAAGTTTGATACGATCTATCTATATATCAATTTTTAGGGAGGGATTATCTCTATAATAATTTGTTAGATTTTATATAACTGAATCAGTTACTAGTAGTATAATGAAAAAGATTATTATAATGCACATTGCAGTTTTTTTTTTTTTGTGTGTAACTTATCTTTATTTTTCAGTAGATATATATATATATATATATATATATATATATATATATATGTGTGTGTGTGTGTGTATTGAAAAGGCTAAAAGCTATATCATCATAGAAAAAGAGAGAAAGTTTTATATAATCCCTAGGTTATTTTGATTTGGTAGTCGTCAACATGACAAGGGTGGCTATTATTCTAATTATTTTTTTGATTTTGTAAACCACTATATTAACTAGGATTTTATAAGACAAAGTTAAGGATGCTATTTTTTTAAGAATGGAAACTAAATTTTTTTATTGACTTTTTAATGTCTAAGGTGATTATTTTTTTATATTATTGATACTAATATTATTATTGTCATTAGTTTGTTTAAAGTTCTTTTTTAAATATTGACTTCAATTAACACTAACTATGACTATTTGATATTTAAATAATTTTATATATTAATAATTGAATTTGGTGATAATTGAATATTCTATCCAAATTAAAAAAAAAAAAAGAGTAGGCTCTTACACTAAAACTAAAGTACCTCTTTCTAATTCCTATATATCTAATATCTCAGAAAATACAGATCCTCATTTGTGCCTATACTTGCCCTTTTTTATCTTCAGCTTCATCAATCCGTGAGGCAGCTTCTTGTAGGCGCAACGCGTATTCCAAATGCCACAACACATCCCCCATGCTAGGCCTATCAACACCACAGTCTGCTAAACATCTCTCAGCAATTTCCACAAAAACACTGAGTGATTGAGGATTCATAGTAACAGCAATACGTGGATCCATTATTTCATTCACCAATCCTCTTCTATGCTGTTTCTTTGCCCATTCAGCCAAGTTAATCTCTTCTGTTGGACGTGTTGGCCAAATAACTGGCCTAGCACATAATATCTCAAATAGGACTACCCCAAAAGAGTATATATCAGATTTCTGAGTTAGTTGTTGACTCCTATAGTACTCAGGGTCAAGGTACCCAAAACTACCCTTCACGGCTGTGCTAACTTGAGCTTCATCTGGGACAACCTTTGACAAACCAAAGTCAGAAACCTTGGCCACGTAATTCTCATCTAAGAGTATGTTTGTTGTCTTCACATCACGGTGTGTGATGCTTTGAGCTGCGCCAGTGTGGAGATAGTACAACCCACGAGCTGCACCAATGCATATTTCAAGCCTCTTTTGCCATGACAAACAAGGCAGGTCGAACCCATAGATGTGAGAACGAAAAGGGCCATTAGCCATGTACTCATACACAAGAACCATCTCTGAGTTTTCATCACAGAAACCTATCAATGAGACAAGGTGGCGATGGCGTAGCTTTGACAGCATTTCCAGTTCTGTTCTGAATTCATTGATGCCTTGCTCTGAATTACCACTTCCTCGTTTTATGGCAACCTTTGTCCCATCTTTCAACGTTCCAAGATACACTTTCCCGAAGCCTCCAACACCAATTACTCTTTTCTCTTCGAAATTATTGGTGGCTTGTCGCATTTCACTGAAGGGGAAGAACCTTTTGGGCCCTTGTGGGGTGACACGATGATCATGTTTATTGCTCTTGCAGGAACTGGATGCCGTTGACCCTCGACAACTGCTTTTTGTTGAACACGATATAGGGGAATGGACAGGAAGGGGGCATGATGAGAACCTGTTATGATTTTCCCAACCTTGAGGCCTCTTTTTCCACCTTATGCAAGTTATTACTAGCAACAGAATTGTTGTCACAGCCAATGCAAGTCCAACATAAGCCAAAATTTTCATTTCCATGGGTGTTGAACATGGCCCTTTGTATTTCCCATCAACAGAGTATAAACCATCCAAGCTGTCTGCTATGTTGCTAATCTTCATCACCTCAAATCCATTCAGAATTGCATCGGTCATGCCTTGTGGGAGATTGGTCGGTCCCACCTGAACCAAAATGGAACCGTTTGTGATATCCCGTGCATTTAACACAAAGTCCTGGTAAAAAGCAGTGGCTAGAGCTTTAGTTTGTGATGATAGATTCAAAGCTGATACACCCTCAATCCCGTTGATGTACACATTAAAGTATAACTGATTAAGACTCCTGCTCAAAATGTCACAGAAATGCATTCTTATCAAATAAGAGTAGCTCCTTTCCACGTTCACCATCCAACTGAGATTGAAATTCGATCGCATGAATGTAGCGTTCTTCACGTGTACAGCACTTGCATAAACCAAGTTGGGAGCAATCGAAGGTGTAACCCCAGTATGAGGATACTTTATGCCTTTTTTGGAGACAGAAATAGTCTCAGAACCCTGTGGGAAGATGTTGTATGAACCATCAGTTTCCCATGTTCTTGCCAAAGTGTCGTCGTCAGGAGTTATGGTGGGACCACCAACGTTTATTCTGTAGGATACTTCAAGAGCAGAATTGAACAAGCCTTTGAATTCACCAAGTGGGGAAAGTGCAGTTGCTGAATCCGAAATAAGAGCGTCAGGGGCTGAGACAACCTCAATTGCATTGATGAACGCAAAGGAGCTTTTATTGGGCTTGAATTTGAGGGAAAATCTACTATCAGAAACGTTAATAAGGTATTCCTTGAAAACAGGTGAGTCATTGTTCCTGGCGGAGAACTCATGCAGGAGCACATGGTGATTAGTTTGGACAGAGAAAACGGCACTTGTTAGGTTATACGAAGGGTTAGAGAGAGGGAAGAAGTAAAGACGAACCCAAAGTCTACCAGTTTTGGAAAGGTAAAAGGAGTAGGTGGATTCCTCTTGAAAAACCTTTGCAGTTTGATACAAAGGAAGCAATGAAGAAGGAACAGAAGAGGAGAGAATTGAGTGAAATGATATTTGCACATCTTCAGCTGTGGCTAGGAGAGAAGTGGTTTGACGATCAGATTTGAAGGTTCTTCCATCTGTGAGCTGAGTGGGGTGGGAGGAGCCACAATCAAGGAGATAGTTAACATGAGGTGTGAAAGAAGATTTGGCTAAGGTGGAAAGGAAAAGGTGAAGAATGAGAAGGAATAATAGAAACGTAGGTTTGAGTCTGGTTCCTTTGTTCTCTACGTCCATTGCTGAGGTTGGAGAATGAGGGTGGTGGAAGGGTGAAGGTAAAACATGAAGAAGAGGAAGAAATTGAAAATGGTTTTATGCATGCAGCAGTTGGAGGAACAGAAGAGAGAGGAAGAAGAAGAAAGTATGGTTGCATGTTAGAAAGGTTGTTAGAATCGGTAGAACGTTTCTCCTAAAATACTTTCAGATTTCATCAATCAGCAAGTACAAACCGACTAACATCCAAACTGGAATCTGTTTACAAACAAAAAATAATGTTTTCCCATTATGCTATGCATTCAGACATATACGATCATTGCTCTTAAGAAACAACATGAATATTTATTTTATGTGATTAAAATTTATAGTAAAATCATATTTTTAAATATATAATATTATGATGAATAAGTATTTTTAATATACAAATTATATTTTATATTCAAATGAAAATTTGATCTATGGCCTAGTTTGCTTTGTCATCCTGGTCACAAGCTCATTTACCTTCTCACGTGTTAAGAATGCTTCAATGTTGAAAGGCTCTAAATTATTGGATAATAGTCCGTTCTCCAAAAGGGCGTTTCTTCGTGTATCTATTGTTTTCTTTCTGCACCCAAAAGTTTTCTATAGTTCCAACTTTACCCCTATAAAATATATATTAAATAAATAAATTATTAACATACATCAGATTCTGAAATCTAGATTCGATTAAAAAGAAATAAATTCTCAGAAATTCGATAAACAAAAAATAAATGATATTTAATTATATTTTAAAATTTAATAAATTACATTTAATCGAATTTAAAAATCCAGTAAATAAAAAAAAAATAGTCTTGAATTGTCAATTTGGGTCATTTTCCATTTCCTAGATTCAAGCTCAAAATAATAATTTGAGAGCTAAAAGTACTAATCTCCCAGCCTAGCTGAAGTAATCAAGTGGATTTTAAATAATAAAATGAGAGTTGAAAAGATCAAACTTCTCTTTATCGAGCTGAAAGGAGTTGGTCTTAAATAATAAGTTGAGAATTGAAAATATCTCACTCTTTTTTACTGAGATGAAAGAATTAAATAATAAGTTAGGAGCTGAAAAAGATCATACTCTCCTTTACCAAACTCAAAGGATCAATCGATTTTAAATGATAAAGTAAGAGCTCATAAAATCATATTCCTTTTTTTGTTGAGTTAAAAGAATTAATCTAAAATACGTAATTCAGCAACATACTTTAATAAATAATAATGTATATTAAAATCTTAATTTTAAAATAAAATAAATATAATTAAATATTGTTTTTTTATGTTCTTGTGTATTTTGGTTAATAAATATGAAAATATCACCACCAAGGAAACAAATTATCCCTTTTAACATTACTATATTATTATTACATTGAATAATATTATCTATATCTATATATTTATACCTATAAAGATGATTCCCCTCTTTTCTGTACATAATTTATGTTCTTATTATATTCTTTATAATATAATTATTATTAATTGTTCTTTATAAGAATAATGCTATTTTCAAATTTATTAAATAAAAAGTTTCTTTTTATTTTTTTTCTTTATATATTTGTAAAAATTTATTTAACTTGGTTAAGGAATAAAAATTTATTTTATATATTAATTTAATTAATATATTATTAATAACTTATTTTTAATATAAATACTTAAAATAAATTGATTGAACCGTTATGAATAAAAGAAACTAAGTCTTTAATATTTATTTAAATCGGTGCATTTAAATTTGGAACCATATTTAATGCTATTCAAATTTAAATTATATATATATATATATATATATATATATATATATATATATATATATATATATATATATATATATATATATATTATGCCTCAAAGTTTTGTTTGTTTTCATTACATTTGTAATAAACAACATAGGTTTCAAAAAGGAAATAATTTTAATTTGATACAGACTTGAATGTAACCAAATATTATTTAAAATTTGAATGCACCAATTTAAATAAATTTGTATTATTATGATTGAATTATCAAATACCACCAATTTTTTTATAGACAAATTTTGTGGCATTTACCATAAAAAAAGTTAAATATGTTTTTTTTCTTAGTAAAAATTAAAATTTATTTATTTTTGAAATTTTAAGTAATTTAATTTTTTATCTTTTGAAATTAGTAGATTTAGTAATTCTAAAATAATGTTATTAAATATATCCACCGTTTCATAGTAGTATTTAAACACGATTTGATACATTGCTATTTCAATATATATTATCATAAATGATATCAAATTATATAAATAATTCAAATATCATTATAAATTATGAGAGATTGAATTGAACCAAATTTTAAAAATGTATTAATTCTAGTTTCTAAGAATCCATAAATCTATTTAATCCAATAAAATTTACGTGGAAATTAAAGAATCATTCTATGCGTTGTTTGAAACGTAAAATATTTTTTTAAAGAAAAAAAAAGTATAATGTTGAAAATTGAAATCATCGAGAATCCGTAAAAGTACTTATAATTATCTGAATCTGAATTATATATAGAATAATATAATATTTAGGGTAATTTACGTTTATCTATAATTTAATTAGCATAAATTGTGCATCTGCAATTGAGTGATAAATTATTTGTACATGTTGACCTTCCAAATTTTGCGAAGAACCTTACAGTGGGGTGCAGGCAGAACTCATGAAATGAATTAAAGAAAATGAGAAAGTAAGAAAAAAAAAAAAAAAGGCAGTTGTGATTGCTGAGTTGAATGAAGAAGCATGGGGAATGTGGATCCTCAACTTCCACCACTTCCAAATCCAAATGATTGGTCAATCGGAGATGACAAGGACGATTTGGTATTTCCCCCAATTCACCACGAAAACCTCCAAATCCTCTCACCACATTCAGACCACCACACCCCCCAATCACCTCCTTCTTCCTCACCCTTCCAGTCTCGGATTCGTGGCTGGACCAGTGTCGCCCTACAGATCTTTCGTTCCAAGCTTTCCTCTTTCAGGAACAGAGGGGCAATTTGGTCAATTGGGGTTCCCGCTGCGGCGCTGTTAATGTTCTACTGGATCATCATCGCCACGAAGAAGAAGAGAACCCTCACACCCAATGAAGCTCGTCTCGTCTCCATCGTCAAGCAAAAGGAACAGGTTCGGTAATTTTATTTTTTTCTTTCATAAAATTTCCCCATTTTTATGGGTTTTAGCTCATGTTAGCTCTTTTGGGTGTATTAGTTAACATAGAATAGTTAAGCCTATAAAAAATGGAAGGAGACAACAATTGTTGATTGTTGTGTGGCATGGGATTTGTATTGCATTAATCATGTGATTGCCTTGTTTCATCCCACTTAAAGCCTCAAATTGTTTAAGAATCAAGGTTAAAATATAAATTTGTGAACACCTTTATCTTCCTTCTAAAGAATAAAACAATGAAAACCCATGGGAGTTAAAACTAACAATATTTGGATTGAAGTGAACCCAACAATGGTAAGAAATTTAAGGTCAGAACAATGTTTTACAGTGGCAAGGTAAGGTTCAGGAGTCATATAGCAAATGGAATGGAGAAAATTTACAATAAAGAAATTACCTGACCTTGTTTGCCCAAACGAGGAGAGGGGGTTAAACTAATTTTGATTTTGTGATCAAGGTCTTTCCTTCGGCTTGACTGCATTCAAAAATTGGATGTGTATGTAGGCATGAATGATTGATTTTTTATGCAAATGCAATTATGTTTTCTTTCTCTCGTTTCTTTTGATTCATTCTCTTGAATATGTACACTTTAATACTTGGCTAGCTAGTCCTCCTTTGTTTTGGCCTTCGATTGTAACTGCTGGTTACTTCTGTTCACAGAAAATTGCCCAACTATTAAACCAGATTGCACAAATGAACGAAATACTTATCGATCGTCATAAAGCCGTGGCTGCTAAAGTAGAGTAGTGATTGCCTACAGGTTGTGAATATGGTTGGTAGCTCACATTCACAAGGAACAGTGAACAAGAGCGTCACCCTACAGTGATGCCGCTTTAATCTTTCTATTTTGAAATATCACTGCTTACGTGTGCATGTTTTCAATTTGCTTGTATTCTGCATGTGAGAGTTGGGTTGTAATTGACAGATGAACTAATCACGATTCTTCGCACATGTTCCTGCTACAGCTGAGTGACTGAACATCTGCAAAGCAAATGGCTGACGAATTGAAGTGCCAACTTTGAAGAAGGAAGTTCTCCACTTCTCATGATTCGTCAATGACTAGATTAGCATGGAAATGACTGAATTCTCTTACTGTACCAATGGTTATTCAACCAAGTTCTTTGTGCTATAGATGTTCAGCGCATGTTTAATTTGTTCAGGTCCTTGATGTCAACTAAATGACACCATATTTAGTGAGCTTTTTGGAAAATCCCATTTTTTTATTTAATATATTTGAGATGCAAGCCATAGAACCTGTCATTCTACATAGTTTAATATATTTTCAGGCTGAATTACGGTTTTTCATTTGACTTCCTATACTTTTATTCAAAATAAAAGCCATGCAATAAAAAAATTGAACTGTTAATCACATGTAGAAAATTTTGCAGCGCATCTCCTAGTTAACAATGATGAAATATACAGAACATAAGGGAAAAGCTAAGGTCACTTGGGTGTGTTTCATTCGGAGAAAATAATGAAGAAATAAGTTGAAAAAAAGAGTAAGAAATAAAATTAAATGTGTAGTTGTTTGTTGGAGTAGAAATAACTGAGATAAATAGGAAATGGTTAGAAAGATAAATAATTTGATTGAAAATATAAATTGATATATGAAAATGTGAAATAGTATATTTGCTTGTAACATCTTTCTCATCCCTTCACCCCAACATCAAATAACCTTCTTTCCTCTCCTGATAAGTAAATCCAAATTCATTGGTATCGAGTATTAATGGAAATACCCAATGTTGACTAAAATATTCGGATGGAACATGTGTATGAATAATACTTGAGTTTTTATACTTGTCATCACTTTTAATTATTAAAATATTTTTAGTTAATTTGATACTTTATTTTAAAATGTATCTAATTATAATTTTTTAATTGTTATTTATTATTTAAGACAAAAAAGTTTATATCTTTTTTAAAATTTTCATAATTTGATATTGTGTTTCAATTTTCATTAATTTTAAAATTATTTAATAAAAATTAAGACAGATACACGTCAGAATAAATACATTATATGATTAAAAATAATAATAAGTATATATATTTTTTATTATTTAAAAAATGGGACAAATATAATAAAAAAACCTACGCGTCTCATTGCAATCTCTACTCTTCTCGACTCTACCAAAGAAGGAGTTGAATTTTAATCAAACCACAACTGTGCAATTATTAGTTAGGACATTGAAGGCGACACCAATAATGAATTGACTCATTTTGCAATTATAACTTGCAAGAGAAAACGATAGGGATACAGAGATAAGTCATGTGGTGTTAGGAATCTCTTAAAAGAATCCAACTAAATTAAGATTGTTGAGTTACCATCACCGTCAGACCAGCAAGAGTACTTTCATACTCTTTCTGATGCTTTATTGTTAAGTGAAAATTTATGTAAATCTCATTAACCCTCTCTATTATTGGAGTAAGCATATAATTTTCACAAATGACAATGAGGTTAAAAAAAAAATAGTACCAAAGAATGGGGCAATAGCCTAATACTAAAACTTCTGTATCATATTACAACTAATAGTATGTTCCTATTCTTTGCTCATCAGCCATAAATGATAACCTGTCCGAAGTATTTGTTTTCTTCAGGTCTGTGTTACTCGCAAATGGGAAGAGAAAAAAATTATCGGAAGGTGAAAACAACTCGTCAAGAAAATACAATGTTTTATTTCTGTACCTACAACAGCAGAGTGTGCAGAATGTATAATCGGAACGATAGCTGTAGCATCTGACAAAGAAATACGATAACTTTAACGTGCAAGAAAGCAGCGCCTCGTGAGATACGATAATCACCTATCAAGCCGCTCTATTGGTCACTATGAATGGTACCTTTTTGGCTCCAAGACAAAACAGTTTTGCAGTTAAAAGATGTTGGTGCGTCGGGGATATGATATTTATCCTGTTTTTAGATGTCACTCCTCACATTCTGGATTCTCCGTTACCATTAAGGTTATGAATCCAAAACATTGTCCAAATATATCATAAAAATTTACTTCGAATCATAATTCAGACAAACTATCACAAACTTCCATTGTTGAAGATCATACCCTTATTTCCTTTGCTTTCTCTTGGAATTTGGAAACACACATTTGAGATCTGCAGATCAAATATATCAGAAACAGAAAGTGGTGGTTACTCATGTTATACAAATCACAACGATTCAAGAGGACATGGAAGTATATTAAGTTCGTGAATTGATTTAATGTCACAAAAGCCCAAATACAAAGGTAGAGCTCAGTATACAGCAGATGAGTAAATAAAATTTGTTTGCTGATTTGCTCAAACTCATAAGAAAGAAGATAAATTACGAAAGAATTCTATCCTAACATTCTCAAAAGAAGTACCAAGACAACAGAAAAAGCAGAAGTTACATGTGAACTGTCCCCAAATGAAATTTCACTTCTAAATAATTTCTGTCTATAATACCACCATTGAACAGCGTTTCTTACTAGCTCTTCAATCCCTTGCTTTCCGTAGAATGCCTTCGAATATCAAACTGGTCTACAAACTCCAAAGGAGTAACAGTCTCATTTCTGATCCTCTTGATCTTGGGGCTCAACAGACCACGATGCCTGAAACCATAGAGCTTAAGCACCTGATTATCAGCAAAATTGTAAGCCCTCTCCATGCTACTGAGGCACCTCTCCACAGGATAATCTCCATAGCTCCCACAGGGCTTACAGCCGACAAAATGTGTCACAAACGGCCATCTCTCATCCCCCAACCCGGGGTGATACTTCTCAATCATCTCCTCGTACCGATCAACCAACCCTGCCCAGTAACCGTGCAAATAGAACGAATTCTCAAGAAACACCTTATCCATCCACTTCTCCTTCTTGGACAGCAGCAAGTATATCAATGCAGACTGATCGTCGGCCTCAAATGCCGGCCTCCCCTTGAGATTGGCCGTCAAGATCTTGCCGGCCTCCTCGCGAATCGGCCCCTTGGGACCCATGGGAGCCCATTCATCAAGCAAATCCAAAGACCACTGGCAGTTCCTAAACAGAAAACTCCCAGTATTCACCGCAATCCAAGACTTCTGGTCGAACAACAAATCAGGGTATCCATGAGGAACCAAATTATAAGCATCGTACTTAGACATGGGAAGCTCAAACACCATATCAGTAAAAAAAGCATCACTATCCATCCACCAAATCCACTCAACCTCGGGATGTGACAACATCAACCTCCGAATCATAGGCAACTTTGCCCAGTAGCCAGCAAGTTCCACATCCAAATGAGCCAAATTGTACACAATTTCAATCCCGTGTAATCTACAGTAATCAATCTTGTTCTTAATGGACTTCAAGAGGTAATGATCTCCAATAGGGTTATCACAGGGTTTGGGAGGGGAACCAGTGAGGAGCAAGATGCGAGGTTTACCTCTGATGAAATTAGGGTATTCAGGGTTTTGAGTGAGCCAATTTTGGCGCTCCTGGTCCCAATTATTGATTTTGGGGCCGAGGGTGAAGGTAGCGTTGGGGTTGAAGGGTTGCTGGTCGTCGGGATCGGAGGGGTCGGCGTCGGATCGGATCTCGGCGAGGATGCGGTTGGTCTCCTCGATAAGGTTCTGGTTGACGGCGTCGGAATCGGAGGAGCCGAGATTGACGCCGATGGTGCCGCGGAGGACGAGGATGGTGACAAAGCCGCATAGTATAGTGATCTTGATGTTGTTGAAGGTCTTCTGGATCTGGCGGCCGCGGGGGATCCCGGTGGCGCGGCCTCGGGCGTTGGAGGTGGGTAAACCGGCGCTGGCGCTGGTGCTGCGCTTGTGGTGATTGTCTTGCCCCATGTTGGCACGAGATTTGGGGAATTCACCTGAAACGAATCAGCCAAAGGTGTTGTTTGCGAAATGCCGCATAAACAGAGGATGAATGCTAGAGACTGGATGCTGTTTTTCTCCTCGGATCGAGCTTTACAAACAAAATCATTACTTTGTTTTTAAGAACATGAAAGCAAAGGGACGCAGAAAGTAACAAAGACGTGTTTTAGATACATCTTTCACACTTATAAATAATGATAATAATAAATAAAAATATATATTATTTTCTCTTCTTTGTGCTATTTATTTTATATTTAATACATTTTTTTTTCTTTTCTTTTCTAACATTCATCGCTGTTTACAGCAGTTGAGTTGAGTTGAGTTCCTGCCTCCGACACGCTCAGAGATAAATTGGACAATACTAAAAGCGCTTGAAAAATAAACTATGCCGTTAAATATGATAAGAAAAACATTAACTTATAAATTGGATAATATCAACTTCCAATTTGGAAAAAACATATTTTTTTAATAAAGAATAAAAATTGTTATTATTTTTTTAACAATGAAATAAAATATACACTACTATTATTGTAAATTTTTTATATTGTCATTTAATTTATATTATCTTGTATGTTAAATTATTATTTCTGTAATAATTATTTTAAAAGGTGCCATTTTTGCCATGACTTTATATGGAAAGTGTATATATGAAGTAAAAAACAGGTGCAAATGCATATGAGGAAATACTTAAAATTAAATATAGAACAATAAAATTAATAAATGTTTTATTGTTAAAAATAATTTTTTGAATGATATAATATATTTCACATGATTTATTTAACATATATAAGGAATTTTTTAATTTATTTTTTATATGTTTCTCTATCCAAAAGACGGATGTTTTATATAAGGTAACGATCATGTTGTGCATCAAATCTATCTTGTTATTTTCTTTTATATCTATCAAAACGTTTAGTGTTTCGTTTTATTTTTAAGAAAAATAATAATATTTTATTACAAATGCTTTTATCTTCTTTTATTTTATTTAAAAATATTTTAATTTCAATAATTAATGTCTGGTATTATGTTAAATTATTACAAATATGTTTTCATTTTACCAAAAATATTAAGAGATTAGTAAATTTTAGCATAGTTAAATTATTTAATTATATTTGCATTCCCTGATCTGTGCGTGATGGTGGTTGTGGCGGGTCTTGTAGTGCAGGTGGTGGCTTGCGACGGTGCCCGTTGGCATGTGCGATTGCATATTCGATGTTTGGCTCAGTTGATGTGCTCCTTCACTTGGACATGTTGAAAAATTCGGCAACCCCATTTGCTGAAAGGGTGGCGAGACTATTTAGAAACCAGGAAAAGTTTGTTTGGTCCGAGAAGGAGTCCATGGCTGGCTTTGGGATGGGTTGGAACCCATTTCATGACATGGAAACCGATTCCCGTGATGAGTTCGAACCGATTTCATGACTTAGGGAATTGATTATCATGGTGCATATAATTGTTTTTTTAAAGCTATGGGGTATGTGTTGTGCTTTCATAAACATTTTTTTTTTTAAATTTAATTTAAAGTAATCAAATCTATCTTTTTTTAATAATATATAATAATAATAAATAATATTATATTAATTTTTACTATAAAAGTAAAATAATAATATTATATTTTAATAAATTAAATTTTTTTTATCTATTATATCAATCAAATCTCACTCACAAATTTTCACAATTTTAACTCCCAAATCCATTCATTTTCACCTTCTAATAAATAATACTCACTTTACCACAAAATTCATTCAAATTCATTCGTCTACTCTCTTCAAATCTATCCTATCAAAAAAATACACAATTAATTTTCATTAATTAACTCATATGATAGTGTTGCAAATTAATATGATTAATAAATTATATTTATAAATTCATATATACTTTAGATTATAAATCAGTAAATTGTTATAAATAGAATATTAAATTTTATTTAATAATTCATACGTTTGCAGTGGTGTATTAATAATATATATCATAAGTAAACTATTATTTCATTTGAGTGATACTCCAAACAAATTTAAAGAACTAAAAACATATATGTAAAAACATATATGTTGAGTTAAGGACTATGAAATATGTGAAAGTAGACATGTCAATAAAACTAAATTTTATATTAGTATTAAGTAAATCACATATCATCAATGAATTGTTTAATTCATTAAGTATGTAATACAATTGATGAAAAGATTAAATTGATTTTATACAGTCACAATACTTACCTTAGAGAGGGTACTTTTATTAATGCTTCTAGCTTCATTGACTCGAATTGGTTTTGCACTAGTAATTTATAAAAATTATCCAAAGATTTCATTTTAAGATGATAATTTTAGACAATGCTGCATATATTTGCAATGTAAATAATTTATTTCATTGTCATTCACATACAATTTATACAGCATAAATACACAAGCTTTATAATAATCATTCTAAAAGATATTAAATATATTTTTACTCAATGTAAAATGAATTTTTTTTTTATTCTGGTCCTATTAAAAATCTCTTTGTTTTGGTCCTCTTAAAATTAAATATTGCCACTATTACATTATCCTAGTTAACTACTTATGAGTTAAATAACCATTTCAACTGTCACATACTAATAATATAACATGATGTGGGTGTGTATTATCTATAAAATGTTATCTATATATCTGAAAATAAATATTAGAGACTAAAAAGAATTATTTAAATTTTTGGAGGGATAAAAGTCAAATAAAAATATTAAAAACAGTAAAACCAAAAACTCCACATTTTATAAGAATTAAAAATGATAATTATAGAAAAAAGTTATAGAAAACAAAATCAAAAGTTGGTAACTTTAGACAGAATAGCAAAATACTGAGTTGATTTAAAAACTACGCCAATCACAAGTGATGAATTGATCTTGTAAAACTATTTCATCAATGTCCCAAGAAACCAAGAATTTATTTTTCAGTACTTGGAACGTAGATTAAAAAGTATGAGTGAAGGAGAATGGGCAATTGGGTGAATAAGATTTGGTTGGACAGAAAAGAGAAGTCAACAAATTCCCCAATCCGACAAGTTAAAAAGAGACAAAAGGTCAAAAGGCAGGAATGTGGTTAAAGAGTTAACCCCAGACAAAAGAGCAGATAATCTTAACTTACTAGAGAATGAAAAAATAAATTTTAGAAAAATGACTTATGTGCCAAACCAGACCATTAAGGATATTTATAGAGGAAAGGGGCAAACCAATTACTCACCACCGCACGTAAATATGCATCTAGCTGGAGCCGAATCCAGCTTAGGATGTTCTGGCATTGGACCCATCTTGTCCCTTCACTGTTGTTACGCACTTCTTTGCAACATCATCTTATACTGTCAACGCGTCCTTCGTTTATTCGCATCTTATGGGAACAACCACATAGGTGAATGGGAGCGCGTGGATTCCACTTCCATTGTAATGGAATGTTGGACTGAAGAGTGGAAACTGGAAACGTGGGTGAGGGCTATATGGGCCCCACAACATCCCTATATTGACGCCTTCTTCTTGTATCATTCCTCTGCTTAACTTACATGTGCCATGGACCCATGTGAGGGGTTCCCAGATCTTGATCTTCTGCTTGCTACCTCCATTTTGTAATACTGTGTTATGAGCCTCTGCCACTGTCTTACCTGGACGAGGATGCAGTTTCAAAAATAGCACATTCACCTCCTAAAGGGAAAAAGGAGCATTTTACTTCTACCAAGCAAACCTCAAAAAGACAGACAAAATAGAAACATGAGATTGTGCGGTGGAGTGTGCAAGTGCCATTAATTCCTACAAGAACTGATTTCTGAATCTAGATGCCTTTGAAACGGAAGCTTCTACAAGCTTTTCCAAGCATGTGTTCCTCTTTCTCTGCATACATCGTGTGGTATCGTGCAAACACAACGTTCGAAAACTATTACAAGGAGATTCAAAAATGATTTCCGATGCTAGGTCTGAAAACCATGGAATTCAATAATAAAGAAGACAAGTAATTTGAAAATATGTGAAAGCTCCTGGAAAACCAATGCGGTCCAGACAAAAATCTGGAGGAAAACAATGTCTCTGTTTTTGGTTTCAGTTTATGGGAAGTTGACTGATAAGAACCTTGTCCTTAGAAGAACCACGCTACAGAAAACAATAATCAAGTCGTTGTCATTGACAAGGGTGAAGTATCGGAGAGATTCACTTTATGTTAGTTATTCTCTTCAAATTCCTGTGACAGGTATGAACGGTGAGGGAAGTACACAAACCAGAAAAATGAAGACATGCCCGTATCTAACCAATAAAGTTGTTCATACCCCAACATGTCCATAAAGTATTCTTATAAAGTAAAAAGATAATATTTGATAAAGATGTTCATACTCATAAATACGTATTTAAATTATCATTTTCTGATGTCAACTAAATTGCAAATATTAAAATAATATGTTGGCCAGCTACAAGTGCAATTCTAAAAGTAAAGAGTTGAAGCAGAAGAAAAAAAATACAAGCTTTATAGGCAGTCAACCTTCCCCTGAAATTTAATCAGGATACCAGAAGCACATTTCCGATGATTGACTAGGTTTATTGTGTGAAATATTGTCAATGCACCAAAGAAAAATGAGTCACTAATGAACTAACAGAATAAGAAGTACTGAAATCCTAAAGATTTTCATGCAAGATGTTCAATCTAAAAACAAAGCATGTAGTTGTTAAACCCCCTAGTCACAGAGAGATTTAGCAAAAATCCTAGTTTCCCTCTTAATGTAATATAAGAATCAATCAAAGTGTCAATCCAAAGAAATTTAGTTCATTTAGACACTTGTGTAGCTTTGAACAAGTTTAAAATGCATGATTTGGGGGGAAATGAATATAAAAACGTGTACATGATGCATAAAACTAAAATGGAGATGTCAATGAATGATCTAAAACAGTGAAAAACACATGTGTTTGATAAAATGCCTAAATAAAGATGTAAATGCTGAAAGGTGTTTGTTAAAATGTCACACTGAACTAAAACTGTAAAATCAACCATAACAGCAATTGGAACACAAATGAATCAATATAACTTCGTAAGAAATGAATATAAAATTGGAAAAAGAACTTTAAACCAGTAAAATCAACTAATGGAATAGTGCAACAGGAACTAGCGCTAAAAACTCTGAAGATCATAAAACTCACTATGCATTATGAAGTTGACTATGCAGAATTTAATTAGAATGATCTAAACTGAATAGAGATACTATGAACGAATTTAAAATGGAAGATTACAAGTAATAGCAACTATAGAACTGAATCAAACACATGAAAACGAGAAGAACTAGCGCTAAAAACTGTGAAGAACATAAAACTCATTATGCATTACGAAGTTGACTATGCAGAATTTAATTAGAATGAATCAAACACATGAAAACAAGAAAATCAAATGTAACTCAAAAATTAAACTGTTAAAGAACACTCTCACGAATTAAGCTAAGTACAATGATCAAACTCAGAATCATGCAACATGAGATGAAACTAAACAGAATTAGAGATGCAAAATGATTTAGAAACAAGTTTATTGCAGTTTGGAACGCAGAATTAAAAGTAAAAGCAAGGGTAGAAATGAAATTCTTAATTGGGGAAAAACTATAAAAATACTAAAACCTAACTTCTATTTTTGGAACAGAACTGGAAATTGAATATTAAACTTGAATGAAACCATGAGATTATGTTTCAGACAACTAAACATTGCATAAAAGTATATTAAAGCATTAGAAACAGAAATTTGAATTAAGAAACCAGTGTTGAACATGAATAACAGGAGGAAACAACCTAACAAAACTGAATTATATCACTTTGATTGCAAGAAATCTGGAATGTGATTTGGTTTGGAAGTTTGGAATAATTAACGTAATAGGAGCATAGCAAGAAAACAGTTAATTGAATAAAAAATCGGAATCAAACATAGAAACAGAAAAGAATGAAGCGAAAACTTGAAATTTCTGAGAAGTTACTTAATAAACTCAGTTTTTACCATTGCGTTTTCAAGCTTAATTGCTAAGTAGTTCAAATCTGAACTCTTAGATTATGAAGATCCTTTAGACCAATTAGCACCCCAATTGCAGTCAGAAATTGTGGTTAAAGAAGATGCAATAATGAAAAAAAAAACATGATCAAACCTAATGTCTACGTTTCTCAATTGAGAAAATTCCAAGCAAAACAGAAAATGAAGATTGAGATAGAGAGAACAAATCTGAATGCATTAGGAACTGAATGAAGAATTACAAATGCTGGAGTTGGAAACTGGAAAGCACCGAGAGATACTGTCCCCTCTCCCAACTTCAGAGAAAAATGAAGAAGATCTAAACTAAAGTGAACTCTCCTCTCTCATACTGCAATATGTCCGGCAACAGGCCTTATATAGGCTTCTATGTTTCTAAAACTGAAAAACCTGTAAAACTGTCTAGAACAAGTCTTTGAAACTGCTAACAAAAGGTAACAAGTATGTACAATCTCTCTAAACTATTTAAAATACAATAACAGGACTACTAGGTAACAAGTAGAACAATTCCAGCTTAAATATTCATACACGCTAGAGCAAGTCACCTAAGCTTGATAAATCTGTCCTTTTGAGTTTCTCACTGGCTAATACAGGTCACGGCAACTGCTCCAGCCATTCTTCAGTCAACTCTCGGTCAAGCTTGCTTCTCACTGGACTGGATAAGTGTTAGAGCAGAAACCACTGCACATCAACTAGAGATCCAAATAACATGTCCACATACATTGCAAAATCCTGAAATAAAATCTGAATCGAAAATCCAAGCTGAAAATTTACTTTCCAAATTAAAACTGACTCAAGCTGGACTTTATTTTCCAAAAATCACTAGAAATCTACCAAACTAAAATTCTATAATAATAATAATAATAATAATAATAATAATAATAATAATAATAAACTATCTAAAAACTACAAATTAACATGTTTTTGTAAAATTCGCAAATTATTCAAGAAAAACCAAATATTGGCTAAAACTAAAAAGTAAATGCAATCTAAAACCCAAGGACACAATGTTAGCCTTTAAAAATACTACAAAACTTAGACTTATCAGTACTTCATAACCACAAAACTGTAGTAGTACTAATTCGATATTAATCTATTATAAGCAAGCAGCAATAATACGATGTTCTTTGGAGAAAAAGGGCAGAAGAAAGCGGGAACTGGAACTGTAAAACTGTCAAATTAATTTGAAGTAAACTTTTTAACTTTTTTCCTCTTTCTTGCATCATATTTTTCTCTCGTCTTCATTTTTCCAACAATTTTTTTAACTTTGTGTGTAGACTTGGCTTTTGAGCAGTCTACAAGACTGTTTTTTTCTGGCTTCTTAGGTTTGTAAACTTGCGTTATTGAAGGATCCAAAACATCTTCGGAACACTGAAGAATGATGCCCATAGATGTAGCTTCATCCCAGAGCTCTCTCCCCTTCTCAAAATTTCCGCCTCTACAAAGCTTTGGAATGAGCACGTCATAAACGGGTCCATAACCTCCCATTGAACTTTTCTTCATTTTCTCAAACAGTTCAACAGCATGATTTACCCTTTCAACTCCACAGAGAATACCAATTAAACTATAGTAAAACTTATGATTTGACATCAAACCTTTTCCAATCATTTGATCCACTATCTCTTTCCCCTTACCAAACCTGCCGCTCAGAAATAACACCTTTGCCACAAGATAATAGCTGACCCAATCAGGATCACAACCAGAATTTTTCATTGTTTCGAGTATTTGACAAGATTCCTTGACTCTTCGGGTCTTCCCTAGACAAGAAAGCAGTATGTTGTAACTGATAGAGTTTGGGAAAACCCTATAAGACCTCATCTCCATCATGACATTTAAAGCTTCAGGAACAAGTCCCGAAGGATTATGTCTAAGATTCCGTTCACAGAGGCACCTGAGGAATGTGTTGTAGCATAGCAAATCTGGAATAAACCCATTCGTTTTCATCTCTTTAATAATTCTCCTAGATTCTTTCACATTCCTCTGCACGGACCACCCGTAAAGAAGACTTCTATATATGCAAGGTTCTGCGCCTGTAATCTTGTCTCTGTGATGCCAAACTACCCCTTCAGCCCTCTTGGCATGCCCTTTGGAGCAAAGGGCATTAATGATAGCAGTGACAGTAAATTCATCTACAGGACAATTATACTTGTCTAGGTTCTTGAAAATACCCAATGCCTCATCTTCTTTTCCCAGATTAACCAAAGTATCCGCTACAAGACCAAAAGTCTCTGCATCCATGACTCGACCCTCCTTTTTGAGTTCTCCCATCAAAATATCCATTGATGTGTAGTCTTTCTTTTCAGCAAACACTCGTAGAGCATGATTGTAATCCTTGTCTTCCAAACTATGATTCAGATTCTTCCTAGACCATAAAAAGAACCTGAGCAATCTTCTAGTGTGTGCCTCGTGCTTACTAGAATCAATAGCCTGACTCACAAGAGACGAAGTTAAAGAATCTTTAAATTTATTTAGGCTCAACTCCAGATCATCTAGCCCACCAACAGTGCTCGTGACAACGCTGCAGAGCTCTTGGAACTGGGGAGAGACAGATATTGGCGGCAATGTGGAGTACTGGGAAAATAAAAGTATTTGCAAATTCTGGGTACTCATAGCTTTAGACCAAGAACGTTTCCATGCAGGTTTGAACAAGATGTGCGTCATGAATCTCATCCTTGAAATTCATCAAACATGTTATGTGCAGTACTGTAACTCTAACTCTTCAGACACATGGGCAGTGTGAAGTGATGATCACCCACAACTGTACGTTAACGCAGGATGATACGATGCTCCCATCCACAAAATCCAAACTTTAGAGACAGCAGATAAACCCCTTGTGTCTTAAACTTTGGGTTCGGAACTGAACTTCTAAGGTCGGGCCGAATATCTAAATTACCAGGGTTGTCCTGTCGGGCAGGTTGAAAAATGTTACTTGAAGAATATTAAAATATTTTCAGTAAAATTTAATTATTTTAATTATAATACATCTTAAAATTTCTATTCAATTCTATTTATAAATATGAATTTAAGTTTCTCATGCTCACGAAGTACCATAACAAAAAAAAATTATTATATTTTTAATAATTCCAAAATACGAAAAGATTAGTGTGACATGGAATTACTCCTTTCCGTAATTAATATGTTTGAACTTCTTTTGTCTTTAAATAATATAATTTTTTCCTTGACTTCCAATTCTTAAAATAAATATTCGATATTTCATCTTGATCTTTTTTATTCTGTTGAGTGACAGCTGAAATGCTGTAAAAAAATTTAATTCTACTTTCTTTTTCCAGAAAAGATTTATCTTTTGTATATTAATATTAAGTTAACAAAGTTATTATAATAAGGATAAAATAAAAAATGAAAATTTTCAGAAATTAAAAGTCGAGAAAAAAAATCTATGAACTACAAGAAAAAATCAAACTCATTTTGAAAAATAAAAACTCATTAAAGTCGTTAAAGTGATAGTAATAGGCGTCAACGTTAACAGCTAAGGACATCATGTAAGTAGGAAGGTCTCTTTGAGGTGAAACCATGGTTATAAAACTGGAGAGTTGACTGGTTAACTAAGACGAGTTAACGTTTCTACACCGAGCTTCCGAGTCAACTCGGAAGCAAACTCGATTTTCATGTGAACTCGCTAGAATCAGTTAGAATCGGTGAACTCGGCCAAACTCGCAATTTTCGAAGAGAATATTTTCTAAAACTCCAAATGACAGTGGTTTGGTATGCAAAAGTGAAAAAAACTCACTGATTAGGGGATTGGGGTTTCACTCTTTTTCTTCTGCTACCCGCACTGGTTTGTTTCTTCTTCTGAACCACTCGCCGTCGAGTCACATACCGTGCGCGCCTCGCCGTCGTCGTCTGCGGCAGATTGGGAGGAGAAGCTGCGGCGAGGTTAGGTGAAGAAAAGGACACCACTGCTCCCCTTCACCATTTCGTATAAGTGGTGGATAGTTGGGTGGGATTTTGTTGATTTTAATGGCTCACCATTGCACTAATTTCTCACCGAAAAAGTTTATATTATATTATTTATAATATAATTTTTTATTAATCTTTACAGTTAGGAATTAGGAATTATATTTATTTATTTAATAGTTATATAATATGATTTTTAATTTTGAAATTGAAACTTGAAATAGAGATTAGTTTAAAGTATATGTAATGGATCGAATTCAATTGGTCGTGTATTAAAAGTAGAAATATAAACGCTTCAAAAAAATTGATAAAATAATGGATGGAAACAAGATATTTAAATTGTGTGGAATAGGAACAGCATTCCAGACCCTTCACATTGACAGCACGTGCACATCCACTAATATTGTTACATGAATTTTCCATCAAGATCAGGAGCACTAACAAGTCCTCAACAGGACAATTTCACTGCAGAAAGAAATTCATTGGTCCTTCACCCTTTTGGTCAAACTTACAATTTGAGATTCTCAAGCATTCTCAGGAGAGAAATCTCTTGCTACATGGTTGTCTTCCTCCTCTTCATCGTAATCAGTGGAAGTAGGTTGTCCATTAAGATCCACATCAACACCATTCAACTTTCTGACAAACTGTCCCCTCACACGAGGCCGCCTTTCTGCAAGCCGTTTTCTGTTGACATACCTAATTTTCTTATCAAAACAGCGTTCTTTCCTTTTCTGTCTAAACTTCATCAGCGCTGCTTCTCTCCTATCAACCTTGTTCGATTTCACTTCACATGAACTTGAACTTCCTAACGATGGCCAAGAATGAGTTGTAGTAATCTGACCAGGTTGTAAGCAAATGCTCATTGGATAATATGGGAAGGATGTCATCCCACTTCCTTGAGGAGGACATTGGGGAAGATGATTGTACTGTGCAATCACGGAAGAACCAGAATGACTTTGCAGATCCTGGATATTCTTTTGATACATTTGTGCTGATGATGACATCATAACATGATTAACAACTCCTGAAATATAATATGGATAAGCATGTTGAGCAGGATCGGAACCATGACTTCCATTCATTGGATGCACTACTCCCCGACAATGTTCTTCCCTGTAATGCTTTTGCTGAGAAACTTCCATAGATGCAGGTGGAGTACAAGATCTCTCAATAGAAAAAGAATCGTGGATACTGTTGCTGCTGGGTAAGTCATCTTGTGAATGATTTTCAAACATTTCTCCATTTTCATGTGTATTAAGGTCATTACCATCCTGTTCACCACACGCTTGATTCACATGTTCCACCCTAACTTCTGTAGTGGTATTGTCAACATGAGCAGTCTCTTCAATGTTGCTCTTCAGTGCTGTTGCTTTGACATAGGTGAAAAAGGCTGATGACTCTCCAATCTTCAGTTCACTCTTCTTTGGACCAGATGAAAAATGTCCTGCAAAATTATGGAAAATTAGAGCGAAACCAGTAAAAATAACAAGGGGTTACTCACTTCAGTCAAATTTTATTCAGCTTTAGGACCTATTTTCAACTGTGGCCATTTTTTAAATTATGAATGTAGGAGGCAAATAAGATGTACAAGTGAAAACTACCAATATTAGTTCTGCTGCATGATGGATGCTGTATTGGAGTACCTATGTGAGTAATCATAAATCACAATTAGGAAAGAACCAATGTATTTATTCGATTTTCTTGAGAAATTGAACAGTAGATATATGCACCAAAATTGGCTATAAGGGCACAGAGACAGGAAAAACCGAAGCTTTACAAGAATGTGTTATTTTATGGCATTCAAAATATTGTCCAATACATTGTATTCAATAAACATAATGCACAAAAGTATTATATAATTTTGTATTTTGAAAATAGTGGTTAAAGGAAAAAGAGAAGCATACCTGTTCTGCGATCACTTATTCCAGGAACATCAGGCTGATATTCTGAGACAAGAGCACTGCGAAGCTCCGCCACAACATGGGTGGTGGCGGCAATACTAACCTGAAAAGACAAATTTTATACATGTATTATAATGTATCACGTAACCACATCTCTGTTCTACAGTTATTAGCAGTAAATCACACAGATCATACTTAAACGGCAGTAGCTGGCCAAAAAGACATTTGAGCAATGCTATATATACACTCATTTACAAATACAAAACTCTCACCTCCTTTTCTGCATTGCTGGGTCTATGCAAGGCTCGTATCAACACTTTCTACATGCATAAATAAATAATCAAATGGCTCTATACATAGTTGTGTCTTTAGTAAAAAAAAAAAAAGTGTTTTTCAAATTGTTATTAGTAACTTCCTTATAGTTATATTTTTGGCTTTCAGCAATGCTGTTTATTTAGGATACTAATTAAGACTTACATCAGAAATGGTGTTTAAGATTTTATTTAAAAATGCACTATGATTCATTTACATTAATCAATTTTCACCCTACCAAAGACTTTTACGGATTTATATTACAATTTAACTTTTATACTACCATCAGAATTAATATCCATTTTCAGGTGGAAAGCAATGAGAAACATGTGTTGAGGAACAGCAACTAGGATTACCATAACTTTTTATTTAGATCTTGACTTATTTCAGTTTAGCTTGTTTCTTTAATTTTTCTTATGATCTTAATAAGATCTTGATCTTAGGATCATTGTTTTATTAATTATTAGGATAATTTTATATAAGATCCTATCAATGATTGATATCCTTTATATTATCGAATAGGATAGTTGTTAGTTATGATTCTATCGAGTAGGAAACTATTTATTTTAAGTGTATCAATTAGGAGAATTCTTAGGGATATCTTAGTAGTATTTAAAGGGTGGACTTGATTGAAATTTCATCACTGAGAAACAGTTTTCAGAAAAAACTTGTGTTAGTTTAGGAGGGGTTCTGTCAAGAACGAGCCTGCTTCTCACTTTCATTAACAGATAGAAGCACAGCAATACGAAAAAAAAAAAAAAAAAAAAAACCTTAGAAAAGTTGAATAATTTGCAAAGTAATCAAAGTTGATTAGAGAAAAACACCGTTTCTAATATAATAGATTTAATTTCAAGGTGACACACAAAGTCATCAATTTCCAATTCTGTAAAACCCACTACATTCTTTATTTTATTGTTTAAATATTGTTCTCTAGCATTTACCTCTTCTTCTTGTTGGATTGATACTACGGTCTCTGGATTAGTGCTTCTTTTGGACTTGTCATCTGTGTCATCAGAGAACAAGGTGGTACTGTTTGTATTGGCATCACTTGGATCTGATGCTACCAGTTCAAACTCATAATTCAAGATGTTGTTCTCCACAAGTCCAAGCTGCCAGAATAAAAATATCCATTTCAATTTCCAGTTAAGAAGATTTAAGTAGAAAATTGAAAATTTAGTAAAAATAAATGTCCAATGCAATGGGGATAAGCAAATGCAAATAAACAATGAGGAAGCAAGCAAGAGAAAGGGGAGAGGCTGTACCAACATTCCATATTCCATTATGATTTTCCACATTTATTCACATATTATGAAGCCATGTGACATATTTTCATCAGAAATTAAACTATAATCAAGTTAGATGCACTGATCACAAACTCATATTCTGCTGAACGCTTTGATTCAATTTCAACTTACCTTTAAATGCTGATCACAAATTCATACTCTCCAAGCTTTCCAAAATCCTTCGGAAATACTAAACATATACTTTACACATTCACATATACTATAACATTATGTAAAATGTCTGAATCTTAAACACTAATGTTTTTCGGAAGCAAACAGAAGCTAAAAGCATGTTCATGTGAATTGCCATTATGCTCAGTTGAATTTCAATCCTTAGTGAGTGTATCATTCAGTTAAACGTGTATTTGAAAGTAGGACTACAGTAAACAAAGACCCCAATTAAATATTATTTCAAGAAAGTTGACATCATGGAATAGAGATTCTTTAAGTCACAAGAAAGACAGTCATCAATATTCATTTCGTATCAGCATGGAAAGGAGATTTTTAAGGACAGGTAGAAAACCAATAATAGTATGAATAAACACAATATAAATAAGTTGCAAAATACATACCATGCGTCTCCTTCTCCACATGTGTGTCCACAAATTTAATAGTTCATTTGTGCGTAAAGGCTTTACTAGGTAATCTGCTGCCCCAAGCCTCAAGCACTTTACAACAATGGATACCTCATCTTGTGCAGACATCACTTAACCCCCCCACCCAAAAAATTAAAACAGAAACATTGATGAGAAACAGGATAGAATTTGCCAAACAAAAAGAGTGCTAAAAAATTCCTTATGAAAATAAAGACTCGAAACTTACTTATAACAGGAATTCGGCATAATTCTTTATCCCTTGCTATGTACTTCAACAACTTCATGCCTTTCTTCACCGGAAGGTCAACTTCAACTAGTACCATGTCTATATATTGCCCCTCCGCATTCAGTGCATCAATTACTTGCCTAGCCGATTTTACTGAAGTAACTGTCAAGCAAAAAATATCCACGCTAGTCATATTTTCAAAAGTTGCAGCAAGCAAGTCTCTTGAACAGGCTTAATTAAGACATAAGGGAAGCTAAATATTCCTCTAAGAATCATCTTTCATGTAAACCTTGAACAAATGGATAAGGTCCACAAAGTTGAAAAGCAAAATAGATTGGATCAGCCAGCAAATACAATAGTTGGACTAATTACACAAATTGATTTTCAAAATTAAAGCATGTAACTCAATAATACATATAATATAACAATTCAAAATCACCCCCTTCGTATTTCTGACATCACTTACCATCCTAGAAAGAAAATTTCCAATTCAACTTTTTCTATCAGAACAATAACTGACACCAAAAGAAGAAAGTAAAGGGGGTTTAATTCATACCCTGATAAGAACACCTCAAAAGAAGAGTAAAAACCTCTTCAGAACTCTTGGAATCGTTGTCACACAACAAAATCCTCACTTTGCTTCTGTCAATAAAGCCATCGCCACTCTTACTATTATTCCCGCCACAGTTACTTGCTTTATTGTTCAAATTAATAAGTTCCTCAGTCTCAGTATCAGCATCCATCGTAACCCCTCTTCCCTGTACTAGAAAAAACAACAACTCAACACTAAACCCTCCCCCAAAATCAAATCTTGCAACCACAACCCCAATCAAGACACATGATATTCAAAGCCCATTTGTTCATATCAGCTGATCGTTGCGGCACCGGCAAAATTCAAAGCCTGGGAGAAGCGGCGCACGTTAGCAGTTCACACCAAAAAAAAAACTCAATTTTTTTTCTGGCCCTGTAGTGAGAAAAGATCACCCATGAGAGTATTTTGTGCTTAGGAATGGGATTTTCAATCCGAGGAAGAAAAGAAACTAGATGGTGGTAGGAGCTAACGTGCACCTGATGAAGTGGGAGAGAAAGGGGCGTAGCGTAGCAAAAAGGGTAGGGGATGACGTGGAAAGCAGGGAGAGAAGAGAGTTGAAAAAGTGAAAAAGAAATAGATATGAGTGGGTTAGGGTGTGGATAGTTAGTTTGAGATAGAGAGAAAGCCACGTCACTCCCAGATCTCCATCATTCTATGCAGCCACAATCTCACCAAAATATCCCAAATCTTCTCTACCTCTATTTTTCTTCTCTTTTTTGATACACAACCAGTTTTCAGATTCACTTATTCCAGTAACCAAAATACCTCGTTGTGTTTATTGTCGTTTTTTTCCAAGCCACTTATGCTGTTCTTGTTAAATCAGCCACAAGTATACTTCCTTTATCATGAATAAATAAACGTGATTTATGTTTCATCGTATGGAACTTATCTAGGATTTATGTCGAGCTGCACTAAATTAACGATTTTTTTTTTAAATGCCAAGTCCTTTTTAATTCAATAAATGATATTTAATGAGAAAAAAAAATGTAGGTATCAAAAAGTGATATGATTGATGTAAAAAGAAAAGGAAAAGAAAGAAATTATGTTACTTAAATGTTTGAAAATAAAACATGTTCATATCATTGCTCTTAGTAAAACTATTTTAAAGTTTTAAGTTGCTTAAAAATAGAATTATTGCTTTTGTATGGTTTATACTTATCTTTGTTTGTCGTTCAATTTATCTAAGATTCATTTTTTACGATGGCCTTTGTTCCTTCATCGCCCATATGCTTATCATAACCAGGTAAAACTAACAGCCTGGAATGAAGAAAGTGACAAATCAAATATTAGGAGGTAATAGATTGTTGTCAGAAATACATTTTGACATTTTGGTGTTGAGTGTTTATTATTATTATTTTTTCATCAATCGTGCTTGAAAAATGTGAATACGAATGTAACGTATTAAGTTGGTGTAATAATTTGTTAAATATGAATTAGCGAATGTTAAAATAAATTAATTTATTTTTAGAATTTCTTTTAAGAAATTGTGAAATTTGAGATAAAAGTCTCACTTATAAATAAGACCAATTTTACATTTTATATATAAATATAAACTATATTTTATAAATTAATTTTATAAAATTAAGTTAAATTTAAAATTTATTTTTTAATATAATATCATAATTATAATTTGATGTCTTATTTTAATTGAAAATCCTAAATCTAAGATCGGGTTATTTTATAATATATAAATTAATACAAATCTTATGATATAGATGTAACATGCAATTAAAATATATGAAAAGTTTATACTTATTCAAAAGATTTTTTATTTGATTTTATAATATTTAAGAAACTTCTTTCCAATTTTATAGTTGTTTGAATTTTATAATATTTAAGAAACTTTTTATCCAATTTTATAGCTATTCTTACAAAGTAGATCTATAATGAGATGTGGTTTTCTTTTATTAGTGGTGGTTGAATTCTTAACTTCACTTTAGTAATTGAGTTTTGTTTTATAAGTAGTTAGGGGTTTAGAATGATTTTCAATTATGCACCAGTCTTGCTTAATTATTTACTTAATTTATATTTAGTTATGTTAAATTATTTTAATCAATTTATATCATGTTACGCACAAATCCTATTTATTTAATTTAATTTTACCTTGAGTAGTTAAGTATTAGTTTTATTTATTTATTTAATTTAATTTATCTACCATTACACATTGATTGATCTTGTTTATTTATTATATTTTATCTTGTAGTAGTCTCGCTAATTATTTATTTTAATTTAATATTAGATAGTATTTATTTATTTCATTTAATTTTTCTCCTGCTTAATTATTTCTTTTAATTTAATTTAACTTCTGTCACACATTAGTCTTATTTATTTATTTATTTTATTTTATTTATATATTAGTTAATTATTTTTTCAATTTAACTCTAGTTATGCATTAATCCTATTTATTTACTTCATTTATCTGATTTATGTATTGGTCTTATTTATTTATTTTATTTTATTTATCTTTAATTATGCATTGATCTTTTCTATTAACTTATATTTTTATTATTATATTTATTATATTTGTTTATAACATTCTAATTCATGTATAATTATTTATTTATTTACACTTCTTTATTTTTTTTATTTTTTTTTATTTTAAATTATTTTAAAACATCATGTTTTATATATATATATATATATATATATATATATATATATAAATAAATAAATAAAAAGTTGTTGTTAAAATGGATTGAAATTCATAAGTTAATTTAGTTCGGGTTAAGTTTAAAATATTGGTAATTACATATCTTGGTGTTACATATCTTTTTCATTGGAATTTGTTTTTAGTATTTTTCGATTTATAGGTTTTGAGAGTTTTTTTTTTTGCATATATTTTAATAGGAACTCAATTTTTTGTTTGAATTGAATTGCAAAACTCCTAGCTTGATTAGTCTTTTTTTTATGGATAATGAAGATAAAGTCTTAATGAAATAAGTGAGTTGAAAAGTAAAAAGTTAAATGAAATTAATTGCAATGATTTAACAAATAATTTTAGATAAAAATAAACTTAAAATTTAATTTTAAACAAAAAGCTTCATGTTTAGATTTATTTTAGGCCTCTCAAACCTTTATCTTAGCTTCTGGTTAAGATTGACCTTTTACCTTAACTTTAGTTGTATTGAAATATTCCTAAACCTAATCATGGAAGTTATGCCTGAAAAAGGTGATGATGTGTTTTGGTATGAACAAATAACCAGGTTCTCAATCCTAGGAAGTGTTAAAGTGAACTAATCGGACTCATTTGGATTGGCTCATCATGGATTATTTGAACTCATTTAATCGGATCATTTTACTTGATTTCATTTAATAAGTAAGTTAAGTAAATCAAGTTTAATTTAATTCATATTTTAAAAAATTGAAAACTTTCAATCCAACTCATGAGTTAGGTTAACTCACATGTTAAAACTCATTTTGTTAACTCTATTAATTAGTTTTAATAGATTACCCTCGTTGACCTGAGCACGGGTAACATAAGTAGAAGTATAACAAAATGACATTTTTGGAAAATCATAATATATTATCTGATATAATGCTGCTTCGTAAAGCTGCTGTACATTGAAAAATGTTGTAACTGTGTTATATAATTATATAATATAAAATATTAATAATACAAAAGCTTAATTAGCTTTTAATAAAACTTATTTGATATGGATATTCCGAAAGATGTCAATATTATATATATATTAAATACCTTCGATGTTTTAGTGTTATAGTATGATGAAAAAACAATCTTGTATTTATTATTTGAGGTAACTTAAGAATATTTTGGGTCCATATGCAAACTCAATAATAAATTTTGGATCTACATTGGAAAGATGTAAAAGCTATACCATAGAGTTTTGTTTATTTTGTATGTAAACCCGCTTTTTCATATATTTTATAATAAGCTAGACCATTGAAGTCTTCAACTGTTGCTTAGACTCTAATGAGTTTCATCCTTTTTTCTGGAATTTTGAGACATTATCAAATCTAACCACAAAAAAATGAATAAAAAATAATTTGTTTTGTCTTCTCACCCAGCCATACTTTGTATCTTAAAATTCAAACACCCTAGACACCATGAAAGAGGTAAGGATAAAAATGTAATTTTAAATTTATCTCTGACTTATTTAATATTAATCAAAGGCCTACTATGCCTATAAACCACTATCATTTTGAAAAGTGAAATATATTTATTAATAATAAATGTTTTTTTTTAAAAAAATTGAAATAATATTAATCATTATTTTTGTTAAAAAGAATAGTCATTAACTTTACAAAAAGGTTCATTTTTTGAAACAATAATCCCCTATTCTTTTCTTAGTTAATTCTATTTTTTGCCACAGTAGAGGGTATTCATCCTGTAATTCTAGATGGAACTAAAGTAATCAGAAAATTCAAAGGTGTGAATATATATCAGTTGAACTACAAGCATGAAATGGAACCAACTTTACAGCATATCCAATATTTAATCTATCAACCTTGGCGTGTAATAATTAACCTATACTTAAGTTTAAACTTCCTTCTATTTGCAATGAATGATCAATTTTTTAGCAACTAATTTAATCCCTGCATTCTGCTGATAGTCATAGGGATCTAAAGAGAAGAAGGCATCAACAAATGTCCCAGGCATGAACAAGGAACCAAGTTCTGCAGCATCAAACTTACTGAAGAGAAGTCTTTGCACTGCTCCCGAAGACTCTTTCTGATATATTTCTGTGGCATAAATGGCAACGTCTGCGACTACAGCTGTAGGTATGCTGTAAAATAAATGTTAAAGTAATCAGATAAATTCTAATTGAGAGAAATACTAATTGTTTGGCAATTAGGATCATCAAAGCAAAAGATTTGAATTAAAAATTTCTCTGTTCACAGTTGATGATATTCTCGAAGTTATCCCTATTTCATGATATTAAGAACTTAATGTCATCCCTTCACTATCAGTATAAAGCATAAAAACAAAAGGGCACCCCAGTACATAAGGTTCCCACCAAGTGGAATCTAGGGAAAGCAGATGTACACAGGCTTACCCTGGCAAGCAGGGAAGTTGTTTCCAAGGTTTGAACCCATGACCCCAGTCGCCAGGTTACAACGCTGTAACCTTACAGTTGCGCCAGGGTTCACTCTCAGCACAAAAATAATAAAAGCATAATCTAATGATTTTAAAAAACCAGGAAAATGGACGCAGACCCCATCTGACACGGTGGTCATGTTAAACTGAATGCCCGGTTTTGAGATTAGAGTTTTCCACCATTTTACATGTGAAGTGAGGCAGTCATTAATGTTGATAAAATAAAATAACAAGTCAAGAACTTACTGCAATCTGACAGTAGGATAGTTGAAGAAACCTTCTTTCCTAATGACAACAGGCCTCCAATCAGAGCTGCTGCCAGAATCCACCGTTAACTTCTTAGCAACGTCGTCACATGCATCAAGAACATTACATAGACTTGGTGATGAATCAACCACAAAACTCAATCGTGGCCGGCCAGCATTATCAAAAAATTTCGTGCTTATTCCAAACCGCACTTTCAAATCAGTACAATAAAGTTGGAATGGAAAACCTTCATGCAGTAATTCTATCCTTTGACTGCCTTGAAAAGATGGAACAAGAGATGCATCAATAGAAGGGACACATATTCTATCAGGTTCTAAAACAAGAATAGAGCTGCTGCAAGGCTGAAACACAGAAGACGAGGAAGCCAAATCAGGTGACTCTTGCATGGGTTTTTCCACCATGGAAACATCTGACTTAATGGGCTCTCTATTTATTTCTTCCTCCAGAATACTCAAATTAAAAGGATCCGATTGAACCATATTAGGATCTGCATTATTAAGGGCATCGCCTTCTGGGCCGCTCATTGCTAAAGAAATTATAGGATGACTTTTGTCTTTGGATTCAACAGCAGGAGATGATAATACAGAAACCCCATTAATGTTTAATGAGCCCCCCTGTGATGGAGATTTCCCATTACTGCGGCTTCTTGTCGTAGTCTTTGGTGAAACCCAACTGTTTGCAGTGAATATATCCGGGAGACTTGACTCCTGTAAGGACAGAGAGTATCATTAGTTTTATGAGCATAGTTGTCAATCACTGCTGCAAAATACATCACATATATACAAAAGATTATATAGAATAAGAAAAAAATATTTCTTAAAACGCCTTCTTGATTCAGAGGCATTGCTAGTATTAAGGTTCCTCAATCAAACATTTTCTAAGGATATATCCATTGCAAGAATCATACTCAGGACTATATGTTTAAGACTTCTATCTCATAAGAACTTCCTATTGGAGTATGCTGTCATGGTATAAAATTTAAGATCCTTTGTTTTAAATTAAACCCCGGATCATAAAAATATAAAAACATTTATTTTTGCTGAAAATTAAACAAAAATATTAATCAAAATGTGAGTCTTACTTGTATTGGAATAAAAGTTGCAAGTTCATAAGAGTGATGTAGCACAGTGAAGCCCGCAAAGAGTAAATTAAAAGCTCATGTAATGCCTCTTACAATGGAAATGACCAAGTAATCTACTGAAGCTACACAGTAAAACCTGATTCCACCCACATGTAGGGCACGTGTAGGGTAATCTTGCCTATGTAAATTGTAGACTAACGATAGATTATATACCCTTGTTTCCAAACAGAGACAGCATGAATATTTTACTGAATGTGACTAAGTGATGTGTATGATTTTTTTGTGGAGACCGTACAGTGATTCAACCTTAAAAAACACAAACAGGAGAATGTTCTATTGATGTCAATTAGCAAGTTAGAGATAAATTATTGAAAGCCAGAAAATGCATCCAGGTGTTTAAAGAATTATAATTTAAGAATTAGACAAGAAAAAAACAAGGCAAAGAATCATCACGGGTAAACTAAGGAAAAAAATAACATGGTCAAAATGTGCAAACCCATGCTAGCCAAGTTCTATTAGCATCACCAACTCAAAAAAAAAATGTCACGAGACCAAAATGAGAAAGAAATGCTACTATATTCTAACAACGTGCTTTATGCCAAGAGACTCAAGTAACCAAACGTATTTTCTCGATGACATCAATCAGAGAGCTGATGAACTGAACTGATGTCAAGTTAAGAAATAATTCGGTTCTTCCTTCGTTATATAGATTTGAAAAACCTTAACCATAATAAAAGTGGTTGTTACATCAACAACTGAGCTGTGTTGCCAAACGAAAGAGAGAAAAAAGACTTCAAATTGCATATTACCAAGAATAGAACAGTTGCACAGTACTTGAGGACTTCAAGATTCATCCGAACATCATCTAAGCTCCTGCACTCCAGAAACAGCAGATATCAGAAAAGATAAACTCAATACACTGTGAAGGTGGCATACGTCAAAATTGCATTAGCATGTTACCTATGTGTCTGGCGTCCAAGTCCAAAATAAGTAGCAAGAGTAGCCATCTGCGTGTTACGTAAAAGGAGAAAACATTATTATGACATGGTAGAACGCAAAGAAGCCAACTGAAAGAGCAAATTTAAGTAGTAGAGCGCAAAGAAAGAAATGCATGGAAGGAACAATGACATGCTAACATTATTATGATTTATAAATTATATAATACCTTCATGTCACCAGCTCTTCTTCCAAACTTCTGAGTCAACAAAACTAGAGAGTCAATGGTTCCCTTAGGTTCAGGTGGCGGCTGATTAATCTCAGCAAAAGCATCTCTAATCCGAACACAGTCAAACCTTATGATATTATGACCCGCCCAAATCCTCCCTACACAAAATTCACCACGCACAAACATCAAAACGTAACCATACACCCTTTTTTCCTAAAAAGAAACCATTTTAGGAGAGAGGCGAACAAACAGAACATACCGTGAAGAAGGTCGTAGACGAGGTGAGCAATGTCGGCAAAAGTCGGCGCGGCGGCGACGGCGTCGGCGGTGATGCCATTGCAGCGCTGGGACAAGGGGGAGATGACGGAGAGAACGGGGGGTCGGATGAGGGTGGAGTAGTTGCGGAGCTCCGTGAGCGTCTTGGGGCAAACCAAAATGGCTCCGAATTCGAGAATGGCAAATCCCTGACCTGTTCGAGTGGGGACGCTGGTCTCCACATCGAAGAACACAATCTCTGATCGGTCTTCGGCGGTAGAACCCATTAACAGAATTCAACCGAACAATGTTGTGTTGTAATTTGTAAGGAGAATTCAGAATTTTTGTTTGATTGAGGTGAAGATGAGGCTATATAGTGATTGGGCTGGCAAAGGCCCATGAGTTGAAGTTATTACTAACCCAACCATGAGGTTGAAAGGCGGTGCAGTCTTGGAATATCTTTTCCTGCACAGTAAACCAAAACACCAAGCAATTAATAGTTAGTAGATATGCTTTGCTTCTTCCAAGAATTTTCTGGAACCAATCATCTTTTCGCTCATGTATCACATTGCCTTGGAACATCATATGGATTTCTGGGAAGAATCGCATCCTAAAATTATGTAACAAACCTTATGTTGATATATATATATTTTTTTAATCAGCTGTTTTATTTTGGGTAAAATATGTTTTTTTTTTAATTTTTCGTTAAAATTGAAATAGTTTTTTTTTTAATTTTAATTTAATTTAGTCTAATTTTAGAAATATGTGAATTAATCTTTTTAAATATTTTTGTTAAGCTTATTTTGAAATGTGTTTTTTATTTAGTATTAAAGTAGAAATGTGTCCATAATCAATTTAAATGTTGCATGTGTTTATATTTTTGTAGTATATGTAATTTAAAGTTTTTTATATTTTTTTCATGATAAAATTAATGTATTGACAAATTAGTTGCTTTGATTTTTATTCATAAAGAATAATATAATTGGTTTAATGTTTTTTTTTTTCATAATAGATATACTTTGATTATGTTTATTGAAGTGTAATTTTTTATTATAAATTTAGTATAGTTTTCATGTTTTGTATTATTTTATTTCATTTTATCTTTTATGACAAATGATAAGTGGACTTTGAGTTATCATGTTAAAATGTCTTTTCATTAACAATATTAGGGTAGAGATTTATATTGTTACAACTACAATTAATCTCGTATAAAGAGATATTTTCATCAATTCACGGAACTTGTGAGGTGTTTCAACTACAAAGGAGAGGGACATATTTTTAAAGATTGTCCAAAAAAAGGGAGTGACTGGAGGTACAAGGCCACAACCTCAACAATCACTACAACAGAAGAGAAATAAAAGATATTTTCCATAGGCAGTTGGAAGAGTTTACGCTATGTCAGGAGAGGAAGTCATCATATCAAATAACCTTGGTTTTAGTATGGGTGTTATAATTGACAGAGATATGAGAGTTCTTTTTTATTTTGAGCGACACATTCTTTTTGTGTCAAGTGTCTGTGTGGAGTTGGGTCTACCAGCTAAAGATATGCAGTTTGGTCTAGTGGCAACAACTTCAGCCTCTAGTTAGGTGTCAACCTCAAGAGTATGTATTGAGTATCCAATGATTGTGTGGGGATGCAAGTATAACCTAAATATTATTTGTCTATCTCTATAATAATTACATATATTGTAGGAATCGATTAGTTATATGTTAATCACATTCTAATTGATTTCAATCTAAAGAAGGTGGTGTTCTATAAGCAGTCACTAATAGATGAATCATAGCCCAACAATTGTGGATGAAAATTAAGGAAGAAGTTTCATGTTTTTATGATATTAACGCATATGGAAACAAAGGATAAAGAGGTTAAAATAGACATATCGATGGTGAGGGAGTTCATAGATGTGTTTTCTGATGAGATAGTTGAGTTTTTTTATTGATTTGATGCTTAGGACAGGGCCAACATTAATAGCTCCTTATAAAATGGCCCTAACAAAGTTAGTTGAGCTGAAGAAGCAAATAAAGAAATTATTGGAAAAATAGTTCATAAGCCCAAGGATGTTGTCATAAGGCGTCGATGTTGCTTGTAAAGAAGAAAGATGAAAGTTTTAGGCTACGCGTGGATCATAAGTAACTCAATAAGCTAAATGTCAATAATAAATACTTGCTTCCAAGAATATATGATTTGTTAGAGCAATTACATGGGGTTATGGTTTTTTCTAAGATTGATTTGAGATCGGAGTATCATCAAATATTAATGAAAGTAGAAGATATGCATAAGACAACTTTCAAGTCTAGATATGGTCACTATGAATATGTAGTTATGTTGTTTAAAGTAACAAATGCCCCTGCATTGTTTATGGATTATATGAATAAGATTTCAAAGACCCTTTTTTAGATAAGTTTGTCATTGTGTTTATAGATGATATTTTTATTCAAGAACTTAGGAGGAACATGAGGAGCATATAAGAACAATGCTTGGAATATTGAGAAAAAAAATGGTTGTATGCTAAGTTATGAAAAGGTTTAATGTCTTGGTAGGTCCCTATTTTAGTCCGGAATCTCAAATAGGTCATCTTTCTTTTTGGCGTCTCAATTGGGTCCTTATTTTTGTAAAATTGAAGCAATTAGAGGTCTACCGTCAAATTAGACAAACAGTCATTTAAGTTTGGGTTACGTGGCATGGTCAGTGTTTTCACTAATCACACATGGCATTAAAAAGGAGTTTTGAATTAAAAAATATGAATGCATAGAGGTGAAATCAGCTTTAGGGAAGGGCAAAGTGGAAAATATCAAAAAAATTTAAGGGCAGACCCTTTTAATTGAGAAATGCAAATGAGATTGGGGAAAAAAATTGTGAGTCCGTAATATAAGGGTTCGCATAAAAAAACAATACCATTGTCTTCCTCCGTGAGTAAGGTTGGTGTTGAAGCGGTGGGTTCCACCGGTGTTAGCAACATATCAGAGTATTTGATAGAGACTCTTCCTAGGTGGCAGGTTGAAGACTTTCTTGATTCATATTCTGTTGAAAGAATGACATGATGAAACTTAAGTTCTTATGAAAGAATAAGTGAACAACATTAAAAGCACTTATAACCTGCATGAATTTTTTTTTTCTATTGTTTGTGGTTGGATTTGAGATTAAATTTGTTTTTTTTTCTATTGTTTGTGGTTTGATCTGAGATTTTATGATCTGTAGAGTGACGAAGTGTTGCCACAATTTGATGGTGACATGGAGAGTCATCTGGGTACCTTTTCAACAGAGAACGTGGGAATATGGGTTCCTCAAGTGTCGCCACCTCTTCTGAGCTCTTCATAGATGAATAGAGCGATTGGTCAAAACAAAAACAACATTAAAGGTAGCAGATCGAGGTTGAAGGATGATAATTTCATTGTGCCACATATTAGTCCTCAGTCAAATTCCAAGAGAGGGAGATTTTTGTGGTAGAAACAAACAAGCATCATTTTCCAATCTCATGAGCAAGAATTAACAACCCTCTTTCTTTTGATTTGGTCTTAGGTTACTCTGTCAATGTTTTTAATTTAGTTATGTTTGATCCTTTTTTCTTGTCTCCCCTTCCATCTTTCTCCATCGTTCCTACTGGGCTTTGTTTTGATGAATATGTGTACCTTTCTGTTGTTGTTGTTGATTGTAAATACAAACTTTTCCAATTGCATGTTATTTTGACACACGAACCCTAATAATACGGACCCCCAATTTTTTTCCCCAATCTTATTTGCATTTCTCAATTAAAGGGGGTCGCCCTTAAATTTTTTAATTTTTCCAACTTTGCCCTTTCTTAAAGCTGATTTCACCTCTGTGCATTCATATTTTTTAATACAAAACTCCTTTTTAATGCCACGTGTGATTAGTGAAAACACTGACCATGCCACGTAACCCAAAATTAAACTTTCGTTTGTTCAATTTGACGGCAGGCCTCTAATTGCTTCAGTTTTATAAAAATAAGGACTCAATTGAGACGCTAAAAAGAAAGGGGACCTATTTGAGATTCCAAACCAAAATATAAACCTACCAAGACATTAAACCTTATAAAAATGTGAATTTTGGATAAAGAAATTGTAATTCCTTACATCTCATATCAACTAAAGGCATCTCAGTGGATCCTACTAAGGTTGAGGCAGTGCTTGAATAGTAATATGCGAAGTTTTATGGGTTTAACAGGTTACTACCAAAGGTTCATAAAAGGGTTATCTAAGATAATTTTTCCTTTGATGCTTTTAACTTGTAAAGACCAACCTTTTGTATGGATAAACAAGTGTGTGTAGCGTTTCTTAGATCTTAAGAAGAGATTGACGAGTGCCCACATGTTAGTGATCCCAGACAAAAGCAAACCTTTTGAGATTTAGTATGATGCATCGTATCAAAGCTTAGGGAAAGTGTTGATATAGGATAAAAGAGTGGTAGCATACATTTCACACCAACTTAAGGTTCATGGGAAAAACTGTCCTACTCATGACCTTGACTAAACAATAATGGTGTTTGTTTTAAAAATGTGGAGTTAGTAGAGAAGTTTAGAGACATGAATCTATGTGTGATACTAGACTCCAACAACATTAGTTGTAGTCAATTGACTAATACTAATGATTTTATTGGTATGATAAAGGATCAACGATGGAGAGATACTAGTTTGAAACGTACTATTTGATTAGGACAAATCAAGCTAAGGATTTTGAATTTGGGTCGAAAGGAATTTTGAAATTTAAAGGAAGGGTTTGTGTGACAAATGATCAATGAATAAAGAAGATGATTTTGGATGAAGGCCATAAGAGTCGTCTTAGCATGCATCCTAGAAAGATTAAGATGTACAAGATTTAAAGGAATCGTTTTGGTGGTTGGGCATGAAAAAGGATGTGGCCCAAAATGTAGTATCATGCTTAACTAATCAAAAGGCTAAAGTAGAACACCAAAGCCCAATTTGTTTGTTACATAAGTGGAAGTGACACAAAGTAACCGTGGATTCAAATTTTCTGGATTCAAATTTTCTTCCTCTTAATGCTCAAAAGAATAAAATGTCTAGAAAATGATTCTTCAATTATGATGAAGATTTCAACTTCTTGTCATTAAAGGATTATTTATCTTCTAACATTAAGGGTATTTTATGTGAGTTCCTTGAATGTTAATGGTGACTTTAGTAGACAAGAAAATGTTTCTCTTAAGCTATAAGAGAAATTCAATTGCTTGCCTACCTTTAATCCTTCATATTTTCATAAGCAATTTTATGATGGATTCTACAAGCAACATTTGTGGCCTCCATTATATGTTGCCCTTGAATCTAGACTATGGCAAAAACTTTGAGAAGTCATTGTGGCAATTTTATCTTTTTGCTAATAAAATATTTACGAATAAAGTCATGAAGGTGATGAGTGTCTATTTTACTCATATTTCACATACATTTTGGTACTTGTTTGATTTCTTTTGCATAAACTTGATATTTCACTTCCCTTCACTTAGAATTTGCTAAAAGAACTTAGACATAAACATGTGTGATGATGTAATGCAATTTTTGTGTGAATTGATGCAGTTTAGAAGAAAACAGAGTCAAGCAGCTTGAGCCCTAAAAGTGTATAACCTGAGCATTGAAAGGCAGTTACAACATATTTCTGCCTTCATAGTTTGAGCTAAATAGATGGTGGCTAAGTCACACAAGAACAACTTTACCATGAAACAATTTAAAGCACCAAGTTTTAGAACTCAACCATGAAGGAAACCTACCCTTGAAAGAAACCTTTTAAATTAAACATCATGAAGAGGGTCTGAGCTATGAGGAAACCCTCCATGGAAAGAAAGCTTACAAGCTGACCACCATGTTTGAAGCTACAACCAAGACCAAAATTTTTATAAATTCATAGCAAACTCCATGCTTTCATATAAAGATTTTTAGACTTCTTTTTAGGACTTTTCTTTTACTTTCACTTGTAATATTTTATAGACTAGAGAGATACGGGAGAAAGATAAATGTTAGAATCAACATGAGTTATTAGATTTTTTAATGTTTTGATTAGATGTAAGTATCTGAACTTCTGTACTATATTATTGTTTTATTCAATGTGTTCTTTCGTATGTTAGTAATTTGTTTATTTTGTACAATGAATTGATCACTCATCTAGTATATCTAACATGAATTAGACAAAAGCTAAAGTTATAGATCTAATGCAAAGAGTTTATTCGGAGTGGAAATATGACACCGAGATTGAATATCTTTATGTATGTAAAACTCACATTTTATATTTTTTTTAATTGTATTTCTTATGGAAAGCTCCGGAATAAACAAACAGATTAGCGTATCTTCAATTTTTTTTGAATTTGTTTATAAAACTAAATCTGCATGTTTTTAAGACAAACAAATAATCCACGTAATTTTAGGAAAATAGTATACCTTCATTAGCAATTATCACCATGGATAGCTGGCACTGGTAGCAATTATCACCAGCCACTCCAAAAGCAAGAAAATAAGCACCAGCCTTCTGAAAAGATGCAAACAGATATAATTGTAGAGCTAGAAGGCACAAAGCAAGAAACTATGTCCTTCTTACAATTCAACATCCAAGAAAATATTTATCTTTGATTCATAGCCTTCCAAATTGGCTTGCTTTGTAACATCATACAGGATTTCATAGATAAAATATGAATGCTTATGAGTCATGTCACCCGCAACAAAATTATGGATAGCTCCATTAATTTGGATCCAACTTCTGCCGGGAGGCTTTTTCACACCCATCTCGATCATTTTCTGTCTCACTGTAATGACATCCTGCCACCTTTGACCAAAGGCATATATGTTTGACAAAAGCACAAGATAGCCTGCAGCTTGATCAACGCTGAGCTCGGGTACTAACCTGTTTTCCACTTGTGATGCTAGATCTGAATTCTTGTGAATATGACAACCACCAAGAAGGGCACCCCAAAGGGCATCATTAGGCTTTAAGGGCATAGTTTCAATTACTCCACGTGCTTCATCTAAGAATCCAGCTCGGCTCAACAGATCAACCATGCATCCATAGTGTTCAATCCTCGGGTTGATTCCCCAAGTATGCTTCATGGATGCAAAAATTTGGCGCCCTTCATCCACAAACCCTGCATGGCTACAAGCACAAAGAACTCCGATGAAGGTTATTTCATCAGGACTTACTCCATTTACTCCCACACCGTCACTAAGCATTGTTTTAAACGTATCAAGGGCTTCCTTCCCCAGTCCCTGTTTCGCAAAAGCCATGATCATGCTAGTCCAAGACACAGTGCTTCTCCAAGGCATCTTGACAAACACTTGATAAGCTTCATGAATGATTCCACAACTAGCATACATGTGTATGAGTGCATTGTTCAAGCGCACTGACGGTTGTTCGTTCCTGGCAACAAACCACTGTTGAACATACCAATGGATCCATCTTCCCAACTTCAGATCCCCTAATTCAGCACAAGCAGACAAAGCCGCCACCAATGCCACCTGATCCAATGCCACACGAGCCCTCCTCATCTCACCAAACAACAACAAAGCCTGTCTGCACTTCCCATTTCGAGCACACCCAGAAACCATGGTGGTCCAAGACACAACATTCCTACATGGCATCATGTCAAAAACCCTCAAAGCCCCATCAAAATCGCCACACCTGACATAACCAGCAAGTATAGAATTCCAGCTAACAACACTTCTCTCCGCCATATCGTCAAACACATGGCGCGCTCGCTGGACGCCATCACGCCTCGCATAGAAATTGATCAAACTTGTGTCCACAAAGACATTGGAGCAATACCCTTTTACTAAAACCATGGCATGCAGCTGTTCCCCTTCTTTTTCCAACCCACCTCGCGCACATGCACTCAGGAGAGACGAGTACGTGAACCCATCCGGCTGAGCCTCAGAAGACAGCATGTGGCTGTAACATTGGACCGATTTCCAAGGCATGTGGCCGCGGGCGTAACCTCTGATGACGTGGTTCCAAACGGTGGTTGTTGGGTTGTTCATTTTAGCCAAAAGGTGGTGGGCATGTCGGAGATGGCCAGAGGCAATGTAGAAGGAAAGAAGCTTGGCGATGATAATGTTCTTGTGAGAGAGACCATTGAGAAGTACTTGTGTGTGAATTTGAATGACGGCGTTTAAGCTGTTGCAATTCTCTAATAGGAACAACAAGTGCTCTTGAACAACTCTTCTGCTGCCTTTGATCAACATCGAACCTCAGCAAATAATCAACACATTCTAAACCTCGTCTTTCATCTTCTTCTTCTTCTTCTTCTTCTTCTTCAGAGGAACACACTCAAACATTTTTAATTACTGACACATTTTATTTAACTTTTCCAATCTTCCCCATTCCTCACCTGAACATATAAAATTGCATAATAACACAACAAATTTAAAGCATTTATTATTCTATTTGGACAAATTTTAGCTTATTTTTACCTTAACTTTTATAATTCTCAAAAAATTATTCTAACCTGGAAAAAATTTAACTTACTCTCAGAAAGTTTGATTAATGAATAGAATACATCCTACAAATCTAAATTAACAAAAATATCTCTATTATGCTTAAATTTCATATAAATATCTATATTTATGAATGCAAAATGTGAAAAGAAATAAATTAAATATTTGGGGAAAAAATGACTCCTTCACAATTAAATTTTATTTTACTAATAGTACAAGTAACAAAATAGACCAGCTTAGTTTGCCTTCTTATATGAAAAAAAATATAAAAGTAGGAAGTCTTATCTATCGTCATATATATTGTTTTTAGTTATTTTTCTTTGTTTTTATATATATTAAATATATATTTAACAATATAAATATTTTATAAATTAATTGGTAATTTTTTTAATTAATGTCTTTGCATATTAAATTATTTTATTTTAATTAATGATTAAAAATTATTTTTAAGGATAAATCATTTAAATTATCTACTAATGTATATTTATATTAATTTTTTAATTTTATTTTTTTTTTTAAAAATAACTTCTTACATGATATTAACCAGACAATTGCTAACATATTTTTCTTCGTAAATTATATCTTTTCATGACCCATTGTCACCTTGTTTAACCATTGAAAAACTTAAAATATTACATAAATTATAAAAGAAAAAAAATTGTATCATAAAAATATCAAATAAAAAAATTGACAATTAAAATACTAATCGACCAAATAAATATAAATAAATAACTTTCATAATATATTTTTTTTTATTATTGTTAAGGAATAAAGTTTAAATTTAACTCAATCCCGATTTATAAAAACATACACACATTAACATATTTCAACCCTATAAAACTAACTTTGAGAAATTAAATTAGACTTAAATCTATTTTTTAAATATATAATAGATAATAGATATTACTTTAATTTTACATAATGGATAATAGAAAAATATAAATAAAATTTTAGTTTAAAAATAAAATAAATAGATGAAAAATAAAATAAATTCTATCAACACGTGACAACAAAATAAATATGAATAAAAAAATAAATAAGTAAAAATAAAATAACTTTCCTATACATGTGGCAAAAAATAAATATAAATAAAAAATTACTTTTAAAATAAAATAAATTGATAAAATAGTAATAAATTTAAATAAAAATAAATAAATGTACATGTAACAACAAAATAAATATAACTAAATAAATAAATAAATAAATTTAACTAACTTACATCTACATGACAATAAAATAAATAAATGAAAAAAATTAAAAATAAAATAAATAAATAAAAAGAGTAAAATAACTTTTATACACGCGTAACAATAAAAAGATAAAAATTATCAAATGCTAAAAATATAATTGTTAGAAAAATTATCAACAAGATAAAATAGGTATTAAAGTAAATTTCCTAAAATTTTCTTTTCTTATATTATAATTATAATAGATTCTTTCATCAATTAATTGTAATAATAATCATATTAATTGTGAAATAAAAATATTGAATTTTTTTAATAATAATAATAACAATTATTGTAATAATATTAACATTAATAATAATTAAATTTTATTTTATATTAATTTTAACCACAAGTAAAATTGTAATATAATAATTTTATCTGTTAAATTATTTCTTTTAATCCATCAGATCATCAAATCAAATCATTCATAAATTTTATCTTTAAATCTTTTTCTTTTTATTTTTTATCTCTTATATATTTTTTGAATTAAGAGAAATATAATAAAAATAAAGATAAATAAGATTAAGTTTATGAAAATTGATGAAAGATTTAATTGATGTGTATATTATTATTATTATTATTTATTATTTAAATATAAATTTATTTATATTATTAGTATTATTGTTATAATTTGTAATAGTTGATATTATTAATGTTACTGTTATTATTATTATTATTATTATTATTATTATTATTATTATTATTATTATTATATTATGTATGTGCCCTGCATTTCCATTTCTTTATTATTATTATATTATGTATGTGCCCTGCATTTCCATTTCTTTGTATATGTGGAAAGAAAGTTTAAAAAAAAAATATAAGTCCATTTTATCTCATTTTTTTTCACTTTCATCTCAAATTTGTACTCTCCTATTTTCTACCACTCGAAGCAAAGAAAGACTTACACTTTGTTTTTTATATACTTTCTAATTTATTTACTTACTCTCTCCCAAATTTATATTTAAAAACAAACATATTCTTAATATGTTCGAAATCGTGAGAAAATGAGATATTTATGATGCAAACAACTAATAGAATGAATGATAGAAGAGTTTGGAAGTATTCCTTTTGAAATAATTTTTTTATTTCCAATTAATTGTCATTTAAAATAATATTAACTATTATTTGTAAATAATTTATTCTTATTCCAACATTCAACGCTTCAAGACATTAAATAGCCGTTTTTATTATATAGCTAAAAACATATTATTTGACTGAAATTTTGAATTCAGAACAGTAGAACGAGCTACCCTGTAACGTCAACATTAATATTAAGGAAATGAATTTTTACATCTCCATTACACTTACTTTTGCATGACTCTGACATCTTTGAAATTAATTTCTTTCTATTTCTATTAATTAAAATAATTATTCTGAGAATGATTTTATTTAGGTTTAATCATTCTAAATTTCATATTTTCAGAGAGAATCTCAATTTGATTTTGTTATTTTTTTATTTTTTAATTGAGTCATATTTTTATGAAAATTGTAACAATTTAGTCTTTATCGATAAATTGAGCCTATCGACGTTAATTTCTTATAAACGTGGTAGTTTCAATTGTTTTTTTTGTTTGACGTGGCTTAATGATGTATATTAAGACAGTTTTAAAATAAAAAATTTTGTAAAATCTGGGAGAAAAATCTGGAAAAAAAGTTAAAGGACAGAGAGGAGAGTGGACATTTGAGGAAGCAGGGTTTGACCGATGTAGTGCGCTAATTGGGCGAATATCACGAAGAGGGAGACTTCCTGGAGCTTGGGTTCGAGAGAAGTGACCCACTGGAAGAAGAGGGGTCGTCGGGGAGAATTGCGACGACGAGTTCGGAAGTTGTCGCAAAGCTTCTTGGAGATGGATTTGATGGGCTCTTGTTGAAGCGAGGAGAGGAGGACAGAGTGGAGGGAGGAGAGCGGATGGCCGGGGAAAGGAGTGGCCAGAGGAAATAGTCATGGTGGCGCGTGAGGTGGCGGTGGAGGAGGATAACGACATGGTTCGGGTCTCCGGTTTGGGGGGATTTGGAGGAGGTGGGTCAGGCCAAGGAGGAGGGATTATGGGCATGTCTGCTTGCAGAGGTTGAAGAGAGACTCAACCTGAGAACGCTGGTCGTTGGAGGAGGACATCATGTGTGCAATTAGGGATTCAAGTTGAGTGGAAGTTGGGCCGAGAATTAGCGTTACTTGGGCTTCGTTCTGCCTGGGATCGTTGGCCATCGCTGTCTGTGTTTTACCGATGAAGAATTGAATAACAGGGGAATTGAGAACCTGTGTTGTGGTGCGTAGAGAAGAAGAGTGAAAAAAGCTGTGTTTTACCGATTAAGAATTGAACAACAGAGGAATTGAGAAACTGTGCTGTGGTGCGTATAGAAGAAGAGTGAAAAAAGCGAGGGAAGACGAAAACAAAGGTGGAACGACAAGGGTTTGTGTTTTCTGATATGTTTGAGGGAGGGGTTTTAAATGGCGGGTTGGGTTTCGATGTTCGCATGTCCTCTGCTGCCTCCACTCTTCCCACAACTCCGACGACCACACAACTCCGACGATCACGACAATTGCACATTCTCTTTCAACGTCAACTTCGATTAAACCCTAAATCCCCAAATTCATACCCCAATTTGTGAAATTCATTGAACTTTTCACGAACCCTACAAGAATCCTCCAATGTCAGAATAAACTTCTCCCAATCCCAATCCCTAATTCGATAAAATTCAATCTTAATCTCAATCCCAATATTTCATTTGAACTTTCCTTTTCTTTGTATTTAAAAAAAATTAAATTATCCACATCAATTAAAGTGCCTTACTTCAGTCAGCCACGTCAGTTAAGAAACTAACTATAGCATGCCACGTCAAACACACACTAACACTGTTAGACCTAATTTAACGGAAAAGATCCAATTGTTTGCAATTTTCAAAAAATTGGGACCCAATTGAGAAATTCAAAAAAACGGAACGAAATTGAGATTTCACGCAAAAATAAGGACTTATTGAATTATTAAACCTTTTATTTATTACCGGATTTTATAAAACATATTTTTTCAAGTACTTTTATTTACTTTTTATCTATTTTAATCAATCATTTTCGTATATGTTTTCTTCTAACTTGAATTTCGTTTTCATAAAAGAAATTAACAATAAATAAAAATAACATTATAAAAATATGTTTACAGTTAGATTTAGATAATAAGTAAAATTAGAAGTAGATTTTATAAATGCAATTTGATTATTTTATTATTAAAAGATTAAATTATAAATAAAAAATAATTATTCCTTCCATTTCTTTACATTTTCTTTAATTACGACTTTTCTTGCGTTCTCTTTAAAGATTATATATAGACTGTTTTATGAATTATACTTTTGAAGATAACAATTATCTCATCACAATGGTTATAAAAGTAAATTTATGTTTGTAAGAGTCAATTTATGTTTTATTATTTTCTTAAGTCAGTTTAAAATTTTGATTGTGATTTTACTAAGATTAAGATGTGTTCATATTGACTATATAAGTTTTCTTTATATTAGTAGAACAGAGTTACACGGAAATAATAGAAGGCATATATACTCTTAATATAAGAAACTTCTAACATAATCATATAGTGTAAAAAAATAATGAATTTAATTAAACTTTCAAAATATCACCTGTATACTTAGACCTTTATTATCAGTGGCTTTTAAAGTATTTTATTATTCGTTAATACAAAACACAAATATATTCATAATATTTAATGGAGATACGTCAGAAAAATAAAAATAAAATTATAAAATCGATTTCAAAGAAATTGAACATATTAAATAAAAGTTTCTTACAACAGTTCTTACAAATAAATTAAAATATTATTTTAGTGTGTGTATATATAAATTATTTACTTAAATATAAAGAAAACGTTTCCAATAAAATAATTATTGTTTACATGAATTGCCTAAAATTAAAGTAAATTATTTATATATATATATAGATAAGTTTTCTTTAAATTTAATTAACTAATATCTAAAATTTATATTGAAAACTATTTTTATTTATAGATAATTATAATAAAAATGTTAATTGTAACAATTATGTTTAATGAAGGTCAAACAAAACCGTAAGGGAAATAATTATTAACGAAGTGTGCGTACAAATTTTGTCAGTTGGTGCAGAGAATGATACAGTAATACACTCTTTTTATGGTTACTTTGGAAAAAAACAAGTACATAAATTTTGTTAATTTAAAAGAAATATTTAAAAACTTATTTACTTTTTATATATTTATATCATAATATATATATATATATATATATATAAGTTAAATAAATATTAAATAAAAAAGGAGAAAGGTTACGATTAATTAATGAGGGTTGGGCGATGGAGAAGCTTGTGTGATAGGCGAACATGAGGGGATTATCATTAATTGTAGCATTAATTACCAAATAAATACAATCTTTAGTTGTCACCATCAACTACTCTTTCTCTCTCCATGCAAGTCTCATGACCTTCTATCTCCCCCATTATTCTATAATAATAATAATAATAATAATAATAATAATAATAATAATAATAATAATAATAATAATAAGAATGATAATAATAATATAAGAAAATAATAGTTGTAATATATTTTCTTTTCTTAGTAATACTATTTTCCTTGACCTTACCAAGCCCCATCATTCCATCAAATTCCATCATTCATCAAATTCCATCATCTTCATCACTTTTCTTTCATTTGACCTTACCTTACCTCACCTTTCAATTCATTTTTTCGTTTCCCATCCCTTCAAATCCCATCATCATCATCATCATCATTGTCTTCGTCATGATCGCATCATCTTATCACCAATAAACAACAAGAAGAACAACAGCCATGGCCGTGAAGTTTGCAACTCTCTGACATATAATTAGATTCCCAGTTTGGGTTGCGTTGGGCACTATGGAAACTGAAATAATCCAGGGACCTTGGGGATTTCGCTCTCTACCCAAATTCATATTGTGCACCATTTCTGGGGCTCTCACCGTGTGTTTTGCCATTGGTAATTTATTCCTTTTCGTTTGGTTTCCTTCATGGATATATCAATGCTTTGTTTTGAACAGTGGGGCGTCAATAAAATGAATCTTGTCGCCATAAAGTTGGAGTCTTTTTTATAATTGCTTTTGACTATTAAGGTGTAATTCTCGATGCTTCTTGCTAACTAGGAAATATAAATACAAGATTAAATTGTACCATGCATAAATCAAATTTATGTTGCATTTTTTATGTCGCAAAACTTGGATGGTGTTATTTGGGTGTTTTTAGTGTTGTTTTCCTGTTGGAATTGGAGTTTTATTCAATAATCAATATGATGTCTGCTTGCATCAAAGGTCAACATAGTTTTTACAGGTGAAACTCTAATCTTATTAAAAAAAATACTGAAAGCACGTAAGTATTTGTATTTAAGTTTTTTTTCCTCTTCTTATGATCTGAATTGGTGATAATGAAATTAATGATTGTTGTGAAGGTGCTTTTGTTTACAAGGGTGGAAACAATTTAGAGTGGAGAATGTTTTCCTGGCCAGTAATCACTATTTTTTAGTGTTGCTAGCTGTGATGTTTGATTATATTAGTCTCATGTTCCGTTTTATGGTTGCAGCTGGTGCCATGACAGGAGCTATAGCTGGTGCTTTAGCGGCTAAGGCTACAAGGAGCGGTCTTCTCCGGGGAGTTTCTTTGGGTGCCATTGCCGGGTCTATACTCTCAGTGGAGGTGTTGGAAGCTTCCCGTGCATACTGGTGTATGGAACAAACTGGCTCACGGGGAGCATCATCTATGGTTGGTAGTCATTATTTTTTTGTTGATTTTCCTTGGTCTGAGTAAAATGATTTGTAACTTTCAAGTAAAATGATTTTCCTTGCCTGCTCATTAAGTAGCATTTTAAGAGCGATTTAGACCTTATGCATGGCATTCTTAATTCGTAGTTTTAAGCCAATGTTTTAACTTTTAAATCCAGGCAGATTTCATAGAGGAACTTGTTCGGGGGAGACTTGTTGAGGAATCCCTTACACCAGCCATTTTAACTGCCTACAATTTGCAGGTAATTTTCCTTTCCTTCACGCACCACATTTACCTTTTGCAAGCAATAGTTGTATATTTCCGTGGATTGATGTAATAACCTTGGTGCATCACCAAATGTTTGAATTGGCAATACTGAGAGCTATTGGGTATGGCCAATTTTTTATAACCTTAACCCTGTAAGGTTTGTGAGTAACGGCACTTGTTTTAGATTTTTTTATTCTTTGCAATATGGAAGCAGGCAAAATGACAGTTTCTTTTTCCTTCTCCTCTTGGCTAGCATTATGAAGATATTCACTATTCTTGAATTAGAGACGAACCTCTTTTTCTTTCAATTCAACTAAAATTGGTTTCTCAGTTTGATCAGCTTCTTCCAAATTCATGTAACCTATTTAGCTATTGAAATCTGACTGTTGAGGTTGAAAAAGAAGGACAATCAAACTAATTACTTAGTAAAAAAAAGCCTCTAAACTTTTAGAATGCAAATCATGGTAGAGTGATCTGCTGATATATTTGATAGTTTACTAAACAAATATTCGACGTAGTAAGGCAAAAACAGATTTTGCCGCTGAGAGTTTGTTTTCGTAAAGGAAGTCAACCATAAAAGGTACATTAATCAAATCAAGATATGGTACCATGGTTAATCCAAAATCTCTTGAAGGATTTTGTATTTTATTTATCTGAAAATTTAAGCTAAGTTGGACAAGGAAATCCTCAATCAACAATTGTTTCTAGATTGAGGAATATCTAGTATCTCCATCCTAAATTTGCAATCAAAAGTTATATAACTCGTGACCTTGCTAGATTGTCAGTCCATAGTTAGATGTCCACGACTTCCTGCTCAATACAGAGTGCAAATCATGCCCAGTAATCAAAATCTTTAGACACACGGACAAGATTTGAATCTTGAATCCAAATATGTTGATAACTCATGACTATGAACACCGATGCCGTTTTAATGCATTGCTTTTTAAGGTTGCACTAGTGCACTCGAGGTGTGTCGGTGCACTGTGAACTTTGCTAACTATGTATGACGTCTAGTTGATGGAAAATTACGATACCAGAGGAGAGAAAAGTGAAATTACTGAATTGTAAAAGTTGTTTGCATGATAATTATGTGCGCTTTATATATTAGAGAGATTCTTCGCCTCGCCAACTAATGACAGGTTCATCTATAGTAATATCACTGTCATCGGAACTGTAGCTGTATATGCACATGATTATCTTTAAATTTTAATGTCTTTTAACGACACAACTTCAGTTTTATACCTGCTTTCAACTGCTTGTTGATTTTTGTGACCCCTTTGTAGACCACTTTGGTTTTAACAAGCATAGTTAAAGCTTATTTACATATAGTTGATATGAGCATGTGGAAATGTATGAACAGGTGTAAATGTTTGCTGAGTTGATTGCTGAGTACATTATCGTTAAGAAGTCCATTAACAATTCTGTATTTAGACTATCTTATGTCGCGAGCTGTTGGATAGTGACCACTTTTTGACGTATGATCATTCGTTTTAGTTTGAGCAGGTTGGCATTGCTAATGCAGGCTATGATGAGATTCATGATGTTCATGGCTTAGTGGCACCCAGAGGATTGTCAGGAGATTCGCTCAAGAGGTTACCGCACCATATGATCTCAAAGGATATGAAGGCAGAAAATACTTGTTGTACAATATGTTTGCAGGTGATCATTGTTTTTTAAGATATGTGAATGCCTTAATCCCTTTTCATTACCTGTGTTAAAAACAATATAAAAGAACAAAGAATATTGGTAAGATGGTTCCGAAAATACTAATATTAAACCACCTGTAGTAGGGTATTAAATTGATTCCATATTTGATTTCTTTTTATGAAACTGTAATGTAATGGTCTAAATATCTAGAAGTGAAATTTACAGGATATTGAAGTAGGCGAAATTGCAAGAAGCTTACCTCGCTGTCACCATACATTTCACTTGATATGTGTTGACAAATGGCTTGTCAAGAATGATTCCTGTCCTGTCTGTAGACAGAATGTGTAACTTGTTCCTTGTGCATTCTGAGATTATCTTTATGAGAAGATGTATAAGTTGTATAATTTGTTTTTATAAACTGCATTAAGTTTTGTACAGTTGACTTTGGCATTTTGTAGTATTATCTGATGTAATTATTAATAAGACTATTTTGTATGAAAGCCAATGCCCAATAACAAATGTTTTGGGAGAAAAAGAATTGAGAAAATGGCATGCTTTAATATTTGAATGATTGACTTTTACTTTCATAAGCACGTTACATTTTTTTTAATTATATTAATTCTTTGTACAATGTTCCGTATACTTTTAAAATACGAGAATCCAAGACTAACGTGCAAATGCAGAAATTTCAGCCCGTGAGAATTTAATAAATTTGATTGATTTTGCTGGCCTATGAATTTGTCGTGCTACTTTCTTGATATTGTTCTTTATGAAGTGGTTGGTTTAAAAGTCGCCATCAGGCCAATTAAATCACCATTCTCTTAAGCAACATGCCTATCGGTCAAGAATTGTAGGCACCTGTGTGTAAATTGTCTCCAACAATTAGGTTAGTTGATATTTGAGCACGGGAAGCCAGTTTTTTGGTTGCCAAAAACACTATAAAGTAGCGTATGTAATAACCATTTATACAACATACGATTAACTTGCATGTAGGCAAATTACTCGTTTTTCAAGGGGTCCTTTCCCTATCTATGCGTGTATAGACAGACACATTTTGTATCTTGACTAATAGAACAGCAACTGACAAGGAATGTCCTGTTGAAATTGTTAGAACAAAACAAAATGGAATACAAATAAACATAATTTATTTGGCTTTTTTTCTCAATTCTTGTATTCAAAGAACGCACAACTGCTTTACAATATGGGGAATATAACTGACAGGTTACAAGCTGATATAGACTACAGTGAATAGGGCTTTATCTTGAATTAAACTTGTCGCTATAAGATTATACACAAACTATGCATCCCACCAGCAGCCTTACTTGACTGATTTCTTATAGTTAATTCCAGAGAAAAGCAATTGGCAGTGGTGACAGCAAGCCAGGCAACATAATGGTGCCCAATAGGCCGCCAACTCATTAATGTTGTCTGCCAGGTTCAAACAGAGCAAAACCAGCAGTGAGAATGACAATTAAAATGAGATCATTTTGTGTTTCCATATGAGCATTTGAAGCAGTATTGCATAATTATCAGTCAGATACATGTGATAATTGAGTCAGAAGTGTAACATTATTATACAATATTTTTCACATGGAAGCTGGCTCATATTCGTAAGCAATGTCTGCAATTATTTACTTGATTATTTCTCATATTGGTAGCCAAATTTGTTTGTATTCAACCATCCAATCAGAAAATTGATGCCAAACTTTAATGGAGAGACCTCTATGGTGCGAAAATGCAGCTTACATTGGAGCGTAGAATATTGCACACATTCACACAGCAACTGCTTCAGGTCTTTTGCTGGTTTTGATTCCTCTTATAGCTACAAGGGAGTTGAAGCCAGGAAAATCATCAAAATCATAATGAATTTACACTCGTTGCAGTATATCTCCATTCACATAAAATATTATTTTGAGTACCTTCAGCATAATCTTTAGCTCCAAATACAGCAGAACCAGCAACCAGTGCATTGGCTCCAGCCTCAATCACCTGCCAAAAGAGATTATACTAAAAATTGGATCTTACAACGCAAATGGATCACTCTTATTACTATGCCTTGTTGAAAGCATTCTAATCCTATGAACAAACAAGAATGAATTTGCTCGTCATTATTTCTTTCCAAATCTTCGTGCCGAGGTTATAAAGTTGAAGTGCATTTACCAAAAAAGTACACATATAAACTTGAACTGCCTGAACAGATTGATTAGATACACACGACACATCATCTGTTTCCCAATATATTTTATGATGAGTTAGTTTATTGAGCGCAATCAAATTGTGTTCACCACGTAGAAGAAGAGCTGTTACAAGATCATTCTAAATTATAAATGGATGGAAGACAATATGATTATGTGTACGGCACCTTGTAAGCATTTGCTGGTCCAACTCCACCATCTACTTCAATCCATGGATTTACTCCCTGAAAAGAAAGAGAGAGAACACAGATATAATTATGTATGACATAGAAGTAGGGGGAAAACAAAAAGTAATACACAGTAAAACAGATACAACGCCATACCTTCTCTGCACACAGTCTTCTCAAATCAGAAATTTTCTTTACTTGACTCTCGATAAAACTCTGGCCACCAAAGCCAGGGTTTACAGACATGATTAAGACTAAATCAACCACTGCCAACACCAAAACAAGATTAAGAGCTTTTGATTTTTAACTACTAAAACATTTTTTATGCATGTAATTTAATAGATCTCAATATGTTGTGAAAGGAGTTGTTTCACTCCCTTTTACCTCCTTAAGGACGTAAAATATGCCCAAACGTTTCTCTTGAGTTGTTAAGGTAAATAAAGATCAAGAAGAAAATTTTTTACTCCTCTAATTTTGTTGATTTATTTGAACTAAAGCTTTAAAACAAGAAACTAATTACAAAAATGTGTAGAACATGATATAGAACTATATGTTACTAGCAGAATGAAAGTTTAAACTAGTTAATGATTGAGCAAAAAAACTATTCTTGATCTTTCGAATTTGTTGACTTTCATTATGAACCCAAAAATGGAAAAAAAAATGCTCTAAATAACAACAAAAATGTCACGTGCAATTCACCAAAAAACTAGAATAGTATGTGTGAATTTAGATTTGAGAGTAAACTGTAAAACCTTAAGCATAGGACTAATATGTCAACACTGCTATTAAACCTGCTAACTAAATCTTTGTCTTCTTTTTATAAATTAAAATTTTCTGGTACAAGTATTGTCAAAACACAAACAGTTTCACAAAGCTCAGATTACACCCTTCTACTACTAAAAGAAATAAAGCACCAAAGAAACAGAACTCCCAGTTAACTGACAGCTTTGATAACTTTTCTATCCTAAACTCAATGCAGAGTAGGCTGGTATTGGTCCATGGTTAAAGCTCAGAAAGCCACATTAAGAATACTGGGAACCTGAGTCAGAAATATTAAATAGAACGACTACTGCTATCATTGTATAATGAAAAGAAAGGAGACAATAAAGGGAGTAAAAATGGCTCACCATCAAGGACATATTCTATTGTGCTTAAGGGAGTTGCAGGGTTTAAGACAACTCCAGCTTTGGCGCCCAGACTTTTCACCTAAATCAGGACAATGAAGAGCTATATTAAGCAGAAAAAATTAAAGCAGGAGAGGGAAAATTCCCATGTATCCAAGGATTAATTTCAACTGTCCAGTTCCCCAGATGGCTTTTAACACTACTCCATATAACAATTTATGGTTCTGAAAGAAAGAAATGAACTCCGAAATGGATATACTCAAAAGTAAGGCCTCATGTTTCACACCGTGGTACAAACAAAGTTTCAGAGAAAGGAAAACTTCTGAGATGATATAAGGCTTCCAAAATCTATTTATTTATTTAGACACTTACTTGGCATGAAGAGGCCAACTATTCCTCATTAGAAATAAGAAGTACGCAACTTCATATAGTACTGGCCAATTATATAAAGAGACCAATGCCTTCTACTGCGTTTTACCATAACCTAAATAATAGGTGATTATGAACCCAAACCAACCAAGAAAAGGATAAAAGAGACATGAAAACCCAAGCAAACCAACCAATTAACATCACTGGCTCAAGAAAATATTGAATGAACGTGTAACAGCAAAAAGAATTTCACCTTTTTTGAAAAAGTTATAAAAATACTATATTCATTCTAAGGTCAATACCGGTTTAAGAATTTCCTTGATATAAGATTTGTCTTTCTGCTTCAAAGGGATAAACACTCCGTTCTCAAATCCTTCACCAAAAAGTACACCAGTTTCAATATAACGATTTGGTCAGGCAAATTGATGCCTTAAATACCACGAGAATTTGCTGTGGCCATTTCTTTATCCTGTCCTCAGACTGCCTTGTTAATGCTCTATCCACATCGTGAAGTATATTCTATAGATTTCCTTAATAATATAAGTAACCAAGACATCCCTTTACTGTCACTTAAATCTCATACATATATCCCAGCATCATGTCACTGGTACCGTGTCCTTGACAACAAAAATCTCAAATTGATCAAAATGATATTTTTATTTTATTTACAATTGATCAAAGTTATCTCCTTGGTATCAGTTTTCAGTTGGAACAACGTTGTTCAAGAATCAGACAGTTCAGGAGGAAATCATACTTGATTAACTGTACGGTGCAAATGGATGGTGGAAGATTGTTCACAATGAACACTGACAATATCAGCTCCTGCCTTGATAAAATCTGGCACCCTTTGTTCAGGCTCCACAATCATCTAAAGTATTTAAAAAAAGAAGTAAGAAATGTACTTAGATTCAGAATCAGCTTAAATTTGTATGCGTGTATACATGAATAGATGAATACCAGGTGCACATCCAAAGGAAGATCCGTCACAGGGCGCAATGCATCAACCACAAGAGGTCCAATTGTAATATTTGGGACAAAGCGTCCATCCATTACATCAACATGAATCCAATCACAACCAGCCAACTCCACTGCTTTCACCTAGACAAGATAACACACGAACTCCAACATTCATGATTAGTTCCTAGAAAACAAAAGGACGGGTTCACTTGCAATTAGAAAACTTGATAAAATGATAATCAAATATAGTACATTGTAAATACTTTAAAGACCTTTCTAAGTTTAAGTAGTTGCAAAACAAAGCATTGGAAACTGAAATACCGATAACAGAATGTAAAGTATGTTACCAAACCTGTTCTCCCAATTTTGAAAAGTTGGCAGAAAGAATGGATGGAGAAACAATGATATCGCTTTTTGAAAACTTGTCAACACGAGATGAAGCCTTCACGATGGTTGAAAGTTTCCTCCTGAGTTCATAAAAGTAGAAAAGTTAAAAAAGGACATTAAAGAAGGGTATATTATTCTTTCAAATACCCCAAAGCACAAACCATATCTAACAAAGTGTACATGCACTGCAATCTGCATAAATATGTACCGATCACAAGAAAGTTATTTTAGAACTCCATATGAACACAAGGTCACAAATAAATACATCGGAATGCTGGCTAATAAAATGAACCTCTGAAGCTACTAAGTTTTAGCCTATTGACGAGATTCCCAAACCTCACAAAAAAATTAACAAATCTGATAGCAAAGGGTATAAATAAACAAAACCATCCAGGTTCAAAAACAACACAACAAGTTGTCACAATCCTCCCTGATGAAAATAGCATGAACTCAAACCAGGAAGGAGACAATGCGTAATGATGGCGTTATGTAAATCATTTAACTTCTGAATTATCTGACTGCAAGCTACCCAAAGGTCGTTCTTTTCTTTTTATTTGAACAAACAGTATTGACAGGTTATCTCCACAAACACCCATAATCACATAAAGGGGTCCCAATGAGTGGATTTGATTTGATTGTCAATCCAAAACATAGGAGTGAAATTCGTGAGAAATCTATCCTCTGGGTGTCTCCTTTAGGAAAAAGATGTATGCTTCCCAATCTACCAAAGTAGGAAGTAGAAACCCAGTGGATGTAAGAATAGGAATACCTGGAGAAAGTGAGGGAAGGAGGATGAAAAAGAGTGGTTTTGTGAAGTTGGAGACCATTGATTTGGGATTGGAGGGTGGATGAGCACAAGGAAGAAGTTGCAGCCATCTCCTTCTTCAACTAAATTCAAGTTTGCTCTAGCAATCTTATGGGTTCCACGAAAGAGTGCGTGTGTTTGGGTGTGGTGTGAATTGATTGCATTTTGTAATATGAAAAATGGAAAATCACATGAATGACACGTGCCGTTTGGTTTGGTGGAGATGTGCTTATCTGCAATGGTTGGTTGGAGCTCCTCTTCTCTCCACCACCTCTCACAAAACCATACCACAAGCAATATTTGCCTTCAATTATTAAATACTTCTTACATCAACTATCTCATGTAAGTTACTCATTTTCTCTTATTTTGCAAAACTTCAATTTATAACTTGATGCATATAATCTAAACCTTTGAATACTCCTTTATTCTAGTCTCTTGCTTCATCTGGTACAAATTTTTATAACATATTCTTAGATTATATTTTTTTCAAATGTTTCAAATATATATTTTTTAATTCTTTTACCATAATTACTTTTGTAATTATTACTTTATTTTATAAGCGAAACTAATGTTATTATTTCCTAGTAAGAAAATTTAGGTAATGATTGCAGAAAGTTTTCTCAATTAACATTAAAAAAAATATAGTAAAATACTAGGAAATTTTCCAAATTAATATATTTGAATGTGTTTATGAAATTCTGTTTTAAAGTATCAGGTAAAAGAAAATATCAAATTTTATTATTATAAAAATAAATTCATTTAGATTATATTTGTCTTATAACAATGCTTTCAAAGAAGTGTTAGATAGATAGTATATCTATGTCTATGGAATTTTTTGTTGACCAATCATAACTCATAGTTCGTATAATAAGATTAGAGTTAATATACTACTCAGTATTTTGTCAAAGTCTTACTTATGCTTAAGATTGGAGATTATGCATAGACTTTTTTTTTTTCAACCACATTAATAATTTCTATATTGAAACCATAATAAAGATTGAGAAGGTAAGAACTTACAAAGGTGAAATCTTGTGAAAATCCATCACCTAAAAGAATATTATGATCAACAGGTCTTATCATTCTTAAAGGCGAAATTTGTACCATTATTAGGACAATTTAAGTGTGATTAATTTTAAGTATTATCAAATTGACATAATAACTAAAAAAATCAATTAATTATAAATCACTAATTATAAAAAACTAATCACAACCTTAAAATAAATAACCAAATATAAAGAAGGAGTTTCGAACCCAATAAAAAACATAACACTAGTTATGAATATTCTTACTTAAGGGTTCCCTTAAATTAATTACTAGTTGTGAAAGTTATAAAAAAAATGTGTTGTTTTGGGACACATTTGTTGAACTTGGGATTTCATGAGATGAATTGACATATTGGTATGGTCATATAAAGAAAATTCTCCCTAAGAGCTAAGCTTATAGTCATGAGCTTGGATTTTGTTGAATTTTTCCTTAAACAATTTATAAAATATTAAAGCAAAGCCAATAACTTATTATTAACAAAGGACCAATTGTATCAGTGTAATTGGGCTAGAGGGATGTTCATCACCATCAAAGGGTTCAGAGAAAAACTGCAATCTCAACCAAACAAACACAATGTTGGTGTAATAATCCAATTTGCCAAACAATAAAATGATTACAAAGAAAAAAAGAAACAAATAAATAATATATAAAGATTCCTACCGATTAGGTAAATATAGGATTGATAAAACAAATTAGTTTGATTCGTTTTGACTCCATCTGTAGTAGTAATGTGTGTTGAGAAATTTGCCTGGGCAACATTTCTTTTAAAATATTTTTTTTTAAAGTATTAATTGATTAAATAATGCCTATAAGAAATAAATGATTACTTTTATATTTTGTTAGTCAATTATAATTAATAATTAAAAAGTTACAAAAATTGACCGACTAACTTATCTTATTTCATAATTAGTTTCCTAGACCAAAAGATATACCTTTACACATCTAATCAAATAAGAAGTATTTTGTGTAGCTGCTTTGAGAAGCCAAGTAACCTTTTATATGGACTTCTTATTTTTATTCTTTTATGTAATTGTCATATTTAATTCATCCATTCAATCCCACGGTACAATCGGTCAAAAATAGAGGTTAAATAAAAAAACTATATAAATAAACTTTGAAAACATACTACCTATTAAAAATATGACAAATAAAGTCATTAAAACACATTCAATAGTAGAAACTAAAAATATAATTTTCTTAAATTTAAAACTTGGAATAAAATTCTTTTAATCTTAATATCAAAGTCAAATTTATCTTAAATTGCATAGTTTATTTTATTTGAAGAAGGAAGATCTAGATGTCAAAAATACGTGCGCATGATATATGCACGACCAAAAAAACTAAAACATGTGACATCATATTTATGTTTTTGTTTGAATTTTAAAATGAAAATTGCCATGAATAGAGTCGGTAACGATAACGGAAAGGGGGCGTAAAAGGGTGTCACCGACAGTTCATTTACATAATTTCATACAGTAAGATTATTATCCTAATCTGGAGAGAAGTACAACGTTATTAAACTGTTCTTCTAACCAAACAAATTAATGTCGATCGCATCATACTCTGCGGCGTCTAAACCAAATCACACTATCTGCTCACTCCCACTCACTGCATTCATTCACTGTTCTACAATCAATTTTTGTGATGAAGAAGTTCTCACTCTCACACTCCGATTTTGACTCTAAATGTGCATTCACTTTCTCACTCATGCGTTTGATGGGTTTTTTCGTCGCAGCTTTCGTTCTCTGCTCTGTTATTTTCTCTGTCTCCATTGTTCTTCGAGATCCTCCCTCAGATGCCGTCCTTCGCGAACCCTCGTCACTCACCCCTCTCTTTCAAATCACTCAAGGTACCTTTTTAATTTCCTTGCTAAAGGGTTAACTGCTTTCACCTTTTTATCCCATCGCATTGCTAAAGTTGTAACATTTCATTTCTTCTTCCTCTCATGACTTGTAGATTTGGACAATGATACCTCTGATTCTGTTGAGTTGCTTCGAGATAAACTGCTTGGTGGCCTTCTAGTTGATGGATTTGATGAAAATTCCTGTCTCAGCAGATACCAATCAGCCGAATATCATCTCAGAGGGCTGTCAGGAAAGCCTTCTTCTTACTTCATTTCTAGGTTAAGAAAATATGAAGCTCAACACAAACAGTGTGGACCTTACACTGAATTCTATAACAATACAGTGGAACAACTTAGGTCTGGTAAATTTACAGAATCCTCACCTTGTAAATATGTTGTATGGATTTCATTTAGTGGGTTAGGGAATAAGATATTGACCTTAGCTTCTGCATTTCTCTATGCTCTTCTCACAAACCGTGTTCTGCTGGTTGACCCTGGAGTGGATATGGTTGATCTTTTTTGTGAGCCATTTCCAGATGCTTCCTGGTTTCTCCCTGCTGATTTTCCTCTTACCGCTCAGTTTAATAATTTCAGTCAGAATTCTGATCAATGTCATGGGAAGATGCTGAAAAATAAATCGGTTGTAAATTCCAATGTTCCTTCTTTTGTCTACCTTCACATAGTCCATGATTATGATGATCATGATAAGCTTTTCTTTTGTGATGAAGAGCAACATTTTCTCCAGGAAGTGCCTTGGTTAGTGATGAAAACGGATAACTACTTTGTCCCGTCTCTGTTCTTGATGCCATCATTTGAGCAGGAGCTGAATGATCTCTTCCCAAATAAGGAAACAGTTTTCCATTTCTTGGGTAGGTATCTGTTCCACCCCACTAACAGTGTGTGGGGACTTGTTACCAGATACTATCAAGCTTATTTAGCAAAAGTTGATGAAAGAGTGGGGATACAAATTAGAGTGTTTGACACAGAACCTGGCCCATTTGAACATGTATTGGATCAGATCTTAGCTTGTACTTTGAAGCATAAACTTTTGCCTGATGTTAACCATCAGCAGGATGCTACCAATTCATCAGGAAGTCCCAAGTCAAAAGCGGTGTTGATGACATCCTTAAGCTCTGGTTATTTTGAAAAGGTAAGAGACATGTATTGGGAATATCCTACAGTGACAGGAGAAGTGGTTGGTGTTTACCAGCCGAGCCATGAAGGGTATCAACAAACAGAGAAGCAGATGCACAACCAAAAAGCTTGGGCAGAAATGTATCTCTTAAGCTTAACTGATGTTTTGGTTACAAGCTCTTGGTCTACTTTTGGCTATGTGGCTCAGGGGCTTGGAGGTTTAAAACCATGGATTCTGTACAAACCTGAGGATCGAACAGCCCCAGATCCTCCCTGTCGGCGTGCCATGTCAATGGAGCCATGTTTCCATGCTCCTCCCTTCTATGATTGCCAGGCCAAGAGAGGAACTGACACAGGTGAACTTGTTCCATATGTGAGGCACTGTGAGGATATGAGCTGGGGCCTTAAGCTTGTAGACAGTGATACTTATCGCTAGTTATGGCTATATACAATGTATGCTATTGTGAAACCCAGCTATGATGTGTTCCAAATTTTGTTGTAAAATAGAATGAGTTATTTCTTTGAGATGTGTATCCACTCTTCTCTCCAAGAATCATGGTATTAGCTTTACTATTTCAGGGCTATTGATGCGTAGAAATGACTTTTTCCTAATTTTGTGTACATTGATAAATATTAGTTATTAGTTTTCGTTCCATCTACTTTTATTATTAAGTTAAACTTATATCCATTTATTTGTGACTCAAATTATATTATTCTTTTATAAGGCACGAGAGCTTCAAATTTCCAGTCACTGATATTTCCTGTAGTAGTGACCTCAGTTACAGGGAAAAAGAAAAGGAATGTTCCCTTACGACATAAAGTCACTGTGGAGTTCATTTCATCAACCATTCTTGGCGGAACTATGACATTAGCCATTTTCATTCTATTCTAATAACTGCTGAACTTGTCAATTTGTTGAATATTCTTTCAGAAAGTTAAGTGTATCAATGGTGGACCTGATATGTATAGTTTATGACAAACAAACTACGAATATAAGTCTGTCCATTTTCCTATTCCAAAATGCAACAGAACCATTCATGACTATCAATCTCATAAATGTCACAGAAGCAACAACAACAACAATAAGCATCTGGTAGACATTACCTGTAAATTATAAACGACATTCTCGATTAAGGAATGCATTAAATCAATAATAAAGAATCAAGAACAAACAGCCCCAGGTGACCTACAAAAGAAAATCAACTATCTTCACTGATGATCCAGCAGTTTCTTGTAAAAGTAAGAGTCACAAATTTTCCGTCCATGCGAGAAACATAACTGAATTGCTTAATGTTGTTGGATTGTATTGATTTCTTGGGCTTGATTTCAAGCCCAATGTTATGTTTGATCTCACAAGGATATCCCTTCCAAAAGGGCCATTTAGAAAGTGTGGATTGTAATGTTGATGGCAGAAGGTAGTGGAAGCATACATACCATAATGGAAGAGTAATGGAGAATAAAATTGAACAGAAAAGGTCGCTATCAGAGAAGAATATATCTTAATCTCAAGAGTTTACAAAAAGGTTGAGAAAACACAAAAGTTAGGAGGCACATCTCCATCCTATCAAATTCGAATAATTTCCAATCCAAGTCAAAGAGATCAAAAGTTAAGCTTTTGGAAATTGCCAATACAGTAAGCAACTCTATATATTTTCACGCGTGTTTTCTTATTGCGTTCCAATTAATCGACGTTTTTTTAATTTTTGGTAAAAAGAGGAGATTATCAACGTATTTTCACACGGAAATTAAATATCATATTGTCCACATATTGGATAATGCTTTGGTACTTCACAAAAATCTAATCACTCACCAAAACTACTTTCTTATTTGTTTACAAATCTGTCACTAATGAAAACAACGTCTATGGTTGTAGGCTCTTTTGATATTTGCTAAATTAAAAGTCAATTACTATTTGCTTTCATTTTTAAGTTTTCCACCAAAGTTTTGTAAATGCGATTCTAACTTTACCCCTCATAGTTACAATTAAACATTTACTATATTTTGTAAAAGTAAAAGAATTGTACATTTTTAAAATACAAAAAAAAAAAACTATATAATTTTTTTTTTTGCAAACTTTGAAAATAGGCACTAACAGCACATCCCAAATTAGCCTTGGCACATGGAGAGTTTGAGGAGATAGTAATGATATCCATATGATGTGGATGGAAGCAATTTGCCAAGAGTTGACCCTATTAGTTTAGTGGCCTAGTGTAATGAAGTGAAATATTTGGCGTTATGTTAGAGGACTAACAAGAAATGAAAGGATATGAAAGTTTACCAAAAGAAATTTGTAATGAATAATGACACCAAAAGAGTCCACTTATGAGGCACCATTCCCTTCCCAAACAAAACTCCAATTTCCCTTTGAATTGAAGTCCCAATTGGATTTCCCCAAGGTGTGGTTGTGACTTATATCATCTTTTTTTTTTTTTTCCATCAAAACACCATTTTCCAATTCACCCATTTCACATTCACTTTTCCTCAAACCCAATTACATGCCTCCATATTTCCATTGACATGATGAGGTGCATGGGCTAAGATCAATGCCTATCACTTTGTTCAATGACATCCCTTTTACTATTACTTTCATTTATGCATAAAGGGAATGTACTAACTAACCATATAATTTCTTATTCTAGGAAAATGCCCATTTCTTTGAAATGTCTCACTCCCACACCACACTGCAATCATTTTCTGTGGTCACTAGGCCAACCAAACAAGGCTAACATTGACCTTTCACTCTTCTAGTTTCGATTAACCTTCATATATGCTTTTTACACAAAAAAATCTTCATGGATATTTCATTTGTTCACTCTTTGCATCTTTTATTTTTATAATATTTCCACTTACTTCATTTGGATACCATGCTCCAAGTATACCAATAATAAAATCCCATTAAGTGGCCTTGAAATATTTGACATTATCTAATCATAGTAAGAATCCACATTGTGGTTAACAAACATGATAGCAACATGTGACCACATGATCCCATACACGTAGTTCCCCCATCACCCTTCATTCTTGGACTTCATTCATTTCTTTTCTTCTTTTAATCACTAATCTCTTTCATTCACTTTTCTATGCATATATAAAGTCATGTGCACAAATATTTATATTGAATATTATGTAATCTCTGTTTGGTAAGCCAGTTTCTTCATTTTTCAACTGAAAATGTTTAGATATTAATAATGGTGGTTTGTGAATATATGTTGATGAGAAAAAATACAAGAGTTTTTGTGGAGAGAACAATGATTGGAGTCTGAGTGGGTCATGAAGACCAGAATCACAATAATGGAAATCAATTTTTGCCTTTTGGACTTTTTGATGGCACAGCCACACGGAAGGAAGCTTTCTCAACTCCATGTATCACAATAATGTTTAATATGTTAACTATGATAGGCGAATCACATAATTATATATTTGGCCTAATTGAATTCAAATTATCATAAAATCTGAAACATAAAAAAAAAAAATATCTCTTCAAGTGTTCATAAAAAAATTCAAAACACATTGCTTTTGTACTATATGGTGGACATGGTGGACGTACTGACATTTGGCAAGAAAGAGACAACTGCCACATTCTGGTTGATTTTATAATTCCACTCCAGAAATACTTAAATATTAAATTATCTTAAAACAACGTTATCTTTATCAAAATTGAACTAATTGTTAAAAATCTAATTGAAGTGTTTAACAAGTGTCCTTTATCTCTTTTTATTTTTTTTTCCTACATGATAAAATTAAAATTTTAATTTAATTTAATTTAATTAACTTTTTAAAAAAAAATGCTATTTGTAAACTAATTTTGTATAAAAAAATATTTTTATTTATATATTATATAATTTACTACATGTCATAATAAAAATTAACTACTAAAACGATTATTATGACTGAATAACTTTTTCCAATTGGTATGTAGTATAATCATGATAAAAGCAAAATTTTATTTCATAAATAGTTTACTAGAAAAAAATTTATAAATTTAAATTTGTTTATACATCAAGTTGATAATTTTTCTTTAAAGTGATGATAAAAAGAATCTTTAAACAAAAATTTTCAGTTTTTTTTAAGAATTTTACTGTATATAAAATATTATAGATAATAAAAAATATAAGAAAGAAGAAAAAATGTGATGGGTAAGAGAAATGACAACACTTAGGTGTGGACAGTTAAAAAGGCCTAACTTTCTCCTTCGACTGACATCAGGCAGTGTGGGACACACTGCCACTCACAATTCTCCTTAGGTCACTCAGTCAGATACCACACTCACTGCATTTTCCTTACACAACCTCGGAAGCTACAACAAATTTTCATTTTCTCACCTTATTTTTTTCACTTATTTTCTGTCACCATGCAATAATAAACAAGATTCATGTCAACTTGAACATGAATTTACTGATAGATAACAAAATTTTAGTAGTGATTTTTAAAACTTTTGTTGGATTGAATGAAATTTATTGCTAGTGAAATAGACAAAATTTTACTGAGGTTGAAAGCGAAAGTTTTACTTTTAACAACCACATATGATTTAATCTACTAATTTTGAGAGCCAGAATGCCCTTAGGGCATAGCTGACTAATACGAGGAGGATGATGATAAGGTAGTTGGTGTTTCTAAACTTATACCAGAATTGCAGCAATCAGAGAATAGAGCCATAAAAGTAATAACAGCTCCTCGAAAGTTAATTTTTTATTTCAATCTCATTCCTACAGTGAAATATACTAAGAAAAATTAAACAATGTAGAAGGGCGTTGGATTGGTGTGGCTGTATCATGAAGAAAATGAAATATTAACAGTTAATCTTTTCTTCAATGTATTTATTTGGCATGAGAGTGAAAGAGAGAAAAACTATAAAGAAAGAAGAAGACAAATTGCAGTGTTTTCATGGAGATAAGGATGAAGACGTGCAGGACTCAAAGTGGTGGACTTTTGAGGGGATTTATCATGTGACATAAATGTAAACACCACATGGTACAAATGAGATGGTATATTGTATTTTTGGACAAAATAAGAAAAAGAAGATCAATGCTCTCATGTCATGCCATTAAACTCAATTCAGATCAATTGATAAATTCAAATGAATCAAACAATAAATGACCACAGATGCACTAAGGATAACAATTTCACCATTTTTTTTAAGGAATTAAAATACATTCAATTTATTATATTTTCTATTTTTATTTACATAAGACAATTTAAATTTATTAATTTTATTATTTAAATAAAATACATCAATTATTTTCAAGTACAAAAGTTTATTTTAATAGTAAACTTCAAAAGTGTTAGTCAATGATATTTTTTTATCAATAATTGAGGTTACTCTTTTGCAACATTTCTCAAGATTTTTTCATTTATTTTTGTAAAAAAAAAAAATTCTTAATTTACAATGGTTGAGGTTACTTCTAAGTAATATTTATAGTTATTTCAATTAATACTGAACAAAATTATTTTTTAATATTGTTGATACGAGTTTTTTGTCAGTTTTTCAATTAATATCAGTTAACAGAAGTCAAGGTTGGTGGAAAATTCTCTATTATACAATATAAAAATTAATCTTAAAAAAATAATTTACATCACTAGAAAAAAATATTTTCACTAATTTTGATTAAAACACCTTGTTGCCATTGATTAGAAAATAATTGTTTCAATAATATTAACTGAAAAATAACCACAACTTGTATATATGAAAAAAATACTAATCAATATCAGCTAAAAAAATTGCAATGACTGCAAGCAAACCTAATTAATTCCAACAAAAAAATATTATAATTAACGGTCTAAACACTATTAATGTTAACTGATTAACTTTGGTTGCAAAAATAAAGTTAACATTCATTAGAAAAAAGGAAAATGATTACGACAATGTTGAAAATAAAAAATCCTTATCAACTTTAGCATAAAAGAATCTTAATTAATATAATAAAGTCAAAATAATGATAAGGTCTCGATTATCTGAAGTTAAGATGATGAAGGAAATGACACCCCAAAGAAGTTTATTTTTCTATTTTTTCATAGCATACAAAAATATGTTAGCCCATATGACATTTTCTTCTTAACCTTATACTTTGATTTTTTATTATTTTATTTTTATTGCAGTGGCCATGCCATTGGTCATGTTATGCATGGATTTTGTTACGTATTGGAGGTTGCAGTGGCACAAATAATCTGTTATTGTACCCTCTGACTTTTACCTTAGTACAAATTAAACCCATCATATTTACTATTCTGAAACGCTTTCTTATTAACAAGATACAAAAACACGGAAAGATTGGTGTGAATTCTGAACACCGCCACTGACGAGATGTTTAGGTAAAACGTTTGAATTTTTGCATTTGATAATGAATCATGGTGTCTTGTCATTAACACACACGCACGTAAACAGAAAGAGAAGTTCGGAGTTCAGAGTCATGATTTGCATAGTGAGGTTTGGAGTAGGTAAATGCAGATAAGTTTGTTAACATTTGTCTATGTCAAAGTAAGCTCGTGCACGTGTGTCCAAATAGAGAGAGAGAGAGAGAGAATTCAGGATTTTCTTTGGTAACCGTACAGCCCCACATTTTAAAACTAAAATTTATGTTATTCAATTCAAACATTAACCGAATCAAGCTCTCGGTCTTGGTCCTGGTCTCGCTATTAGCTGGACTATACTGATCCAAACCAGAAAGGCAAGATCAACAAGATACGCCACACAATCATTATTTTTAGATCTTAATCCAACAGTCTCATTCCATCATCATTTTCAATCCAACCTCAAACAAAATAATAATCATGTTCATCCTAATGCAAATGCTAATACCAGCCACAAGCCTAAATAATTTCACAATATTTCTTACACTTATCATATATGGTTCAATACATGTTTTTCGATAAAATCTATACACAGAAGCAACAATATCAACCGCATCCCACGCTCTTCTTGTTCCCATTCCTTTTTAGATCAAAAGTGGGGCTAATTTCACTTTTCATTGTAGAAGGTCCTTCAGTAACTCCACAAACCATCAAGATCCACTGGAGCAACAGAAACAGAAGGATGATTGTGATTCTCAAAGTGCCTCCTACCCATATCAAAATTTGAAGAGGTTTCAGGATTGATATCAGTGGTAAGACCCGTTTCCTGTGAGACACTGATCATGTCCCTCTCTGACTTGTAACCACTACCATTGTTTTCACACATGGCTCTCAGATTGGTGTGGTCCTGGAGAGAGTAAACAGAACCGGGAAATGTCAAATTAGGCACAGCTTGAACACCTTGAGCAGAGTAGAACGAGGTAGAAGGTGGCATTCTGGGAAGAAAGTCCAAAGGATTTGGAGAAACCCCATAAATAGAGTTATTGAGGGAATCAAAGACCCCGTCTTGGTTTCTTTGAACATCAATTGGATTGGAGAAGCAGGGCACGTAAGCCGATTCGTTGAGCGGTTTAGTGTTGCCAATAGAAGGTGAAGAATCCGAAAGGGGAGGAAGAGCAGAAGAACCCAATTCATTGGCCAAAGAGTCCAACCTCATTATCCCAGAAATATGAGTTTTCTTCCCGGCTGAACTTTTCTGAAACACCCTGCAGATCACCCACTCGTTCTGCCACAAAAACAACAACCTCAATCACAAAGAAACCAAAACAAATCCAACCAGAAAAGAAAGAAAGCACGGTGAGAAAGAGGAGAATACCGTACCTTTGCAGTTTTGGGGAGGTTGTGAACAGAGAATTTCCCCTCAAGTCTGTACTCGTGCATGACCCAGTTGCTTTTCTCTCCTTTGGGCGCTCGACCTCGGTAGAAAACAAGAGTCTTTTTCATTCCGACCAAAGATTTGCCTCTGAAAATCTCTTTGTCTTTCCCCGTGGCTTTCCAGTAACCGGCTTCGGTGGCCCTGTTGGTTCTCAAGCCAGTAGGGTATTTTCTGTCTCTAACACAGAAAAAGTACCACTCCTTCTCTCCCATTTTAGCTTTCCCTGCAAAAAGGTGAAAGTTTAAATTTTATAGAAAAGTGAAGAAGAAGAAGAAGAAGGGAAGAGATTGGATTGTTTTGACTGACATGGCAAATCCCAAGGCTCAGACTTGTTGAGGTCGACTTCTCCGATGGCCCGAGCGCAGAAGTTGGTGTCAATGACCTTCTTGTAGAGGTAATGGGTTATAAGCTCTTCATCAGTGGGGTGGAAGCGAAAGCCCGGAGGCAAGTCCATGTGATGGTCGTCCTTAGAAAGAAGCGAAAGCTTTTCCATCTGAAGAAAAAGAAAGGAAGTGAATGGGATTTAGAAGAGAAAGGGAAGGTGTGAGGGGAAAGGAAAGATAGTAAAAGAGGGTCATAAATACTTGTGTCTTTGAAGGGAGAGGAAGAAACGTGGAATGTAAGGTAACCTCCTTTGCTTGTTTATAGCCTAAGCCCACTTCTCTCTTCCAACTTTTCTAACATAACAATTTCTTCTCACTCATCACCCCCTCCTTCCTTAAATTTCATACATCATCATGCTAAGCTAAGTAAGTAGTTACTACTTACCTACTTTTTCTTATCTTTACTCTCTCTACTTTATCTACATCTCCACTGCATATTCACCAAACACTCCCATTTACCTTCGATCATATTCACCAAACTAAATTATATACCTTTCTTTAACTCTCATTTTAATCACACAAATCTCCTTCTAACATCAATAGATCAACTTAATCTTTTAATTCAATCATTTAGATAATTAATGGGGAGATTTAAGTCATAAAGGGGGCCAAAAATAAATGTTTTATGCAATTGGTGAATATTATATTCAGTTTTTCCTTTCACAATCAGAAGATTAGAATGAAGCGAGTAGATAATGTATGTTTTTCCACCAAGAACTTTGAGACTTTCACATAGTTCTTTTTAAAAAAAAGATTCTGTACTTTCTTTTGAAAAAAGAAAAAACTCGTTTTATTTTATTTACACATATATATATATATATATATATGATATATATTAAATAGAAGAGTATTTGCGAAGCTACAATATTCCCAGCTGTATTAATGCAATCAATAATAGATCATACCAGCTCGTTCTGCATCTTCCTTTTGAAAATCAGTTATCACTTTTTTTTGTAATGAAATTACAAATATGGTCTTCAAGAATTATCGTGGACAAACAAGAAACAATAAGATAAATAGTTTCCGAGGTAGATATGGTTTTTGAGAATTAAAAAAAGAAATCCATAATTTCAAAACCACCTTTTTGTCAAAGTTGAATCTTATGTTATGCGTTCAATGTTGAATTTGAAAATTAGTATACACAACCATGAATTAAGAGACATACAAACTGTGGGAAAGACAAACGAAAAAGCTGTACTTGAATCTTGGATCATCAACCAACTAGTGTCGTTTTAACGCCGTCTTTGCCATGGAACTCAACTCCACCAAACATTATTTTTTTCGAATGGATTTTATGATGCTTATGATAATACTGCATCTTGAGATTGTTAACTTTATTGTAAATTTCAATTTTAACAATTTATAATACATGATTATCCACAATTCTGTCTTCAAAAAAGTATCAATGTAACGTATTATCAACATAATAGAAAAAGTTCGAACGTGTGTTATCGACATTATATTATGCCATAGCAAACATAAAGTAATATTACGTAAAAATTAAAATTTTAATTGCAACGTCTTGAAGTCTATATGTAATTATAATGTCGTGTACGATAATAATGTTTGTTTTTACAATAAATGTTTAGATTAAGAAATTTATTTAAAGCAATATTTATGTAATTTTTACATTAACAGTGCATGAAAACCAAACTTTATATATGAAAAGAAAATGTTAGTGAAAGCGTCCATTTGCATTAGGGTTGGAATTTGGTGCAGTTGCAAGTAAAATGAGAATAGAATATATTAAAACATTTCCTAATTACGAGTGTGCTTGTTTTACAAACTAAAAGTATATTTTTGTAAATGTAAATTTAGAAATGTAATATTCTAATTTTTCTATGTTGTTATAAGCTTTGGAAAATTATTTTAATATTGTTTTTCAATTTTAGGAAAGCGGCATAACATGATTTTTATACTTATTATTGCCGAAATGATGGGTGAGAAAAATATATTCCAAAATTCTTCTCTAACTCACATAATTTTTCACTATAATTCTTATTGATTATCTTTTACTAATTAACTTTAATAGTCAAAACTTACTTTTTAGTGAATGCCAGTTTAGAGTTTTTAGAGCTCACATGAAGAACAAACCAAATTGTTTATCATTTGAGAAGGTGTTTTTTCCACAATTAATAATGGGCAAGTGTTTTAAGAAAAAAAAAAGGGTTAGGAAGAGATGAAAGTAACATATAATATAATGAAAAAAAAAAGATATAAAACGACAATCACCATTATAATCACAAAAGGACGCGAAAGAATTAGTATTTTAGGTTTTATATTATACAGGACAAATATTTATATGTATATAATTATAATATAATTTATAATTAGTAAATATTTTCAAACATAAATAGTATATTTTAAATATATAATAAGCAGTTAAATTATATTATAAAATTAAATAGATATTTATATATTTTTTTGGTAAAACATGGTCACATGATAATGAAAAAAAGAATGTTACGTATCCTTAGCTGAAAATGTTAAAAATTATATTAATTCTCTAAATTGGATATTTTGGTTTGTAGCATAAAAGTAAATAATAATAATAATAATAATAATAATAATAATAATAAAATTATAGTGTATGGTATGAGTCCTAGGGGTAGAATTAGTCAATTAATTTTGAAAGAGATTATCAAATTGATTCACAAAACAAATAAAGTTTGTATTGTTTTATAAAAGAATTTCACTCGTTGTTTAAGTCATTGATTAGTCGTACACCTATGCTTAAGAGCATATGTGGAAATTAACACAAATCAGTGTAGTAATTACGGTTAAAAATTTATTGAATTGTAATTAGGCTGGTGGTATGTAAAAGTCCATTACAATTTGTATAAATAGAGGATCCATGCGAGTATGATAATTGATTATTGTATTTAATATTGTAGTGATCAAATCTTTTCTTACTTAAGTATCGTAGAACCTTTTTGCGGGTATCATCTGAGCGAGTGTAGATTGAGCGACGATTGACTCAAACTGAATGAAGAAGAGGATATAATTAGTGAAGAGAGAGAAAATGAAGTTCGGAACTGAATCACTTTGGAGTTGTTAGTACTTAAGCAGTCCAGAAAATATATTTTGACGCTCGCCATGGAACCGAGCGAGCACTTATCATGATCACAAGAAATATGACAAGCAACTTGGTATTAGAAGAATCTTTCGACGATCAATTGGACACGAGGGAGATGATGAAGAAATAAAGCTGAATTAAGAATTAAATCAAAGGCTTCACATATTATTCTTATCGCTTGAATTGTTGCTCATGCATTTGGGTGGAGTTGAGTCACCCGTCATACCCTCGTTTGTAAATCATCAAACGAGATACACATGTTCAAGTCAGAGAAGAAACAGACGTACACGAAAAAAAATCTAACTTTGAATCTTCACAACCGTGACTTAGATGTTCATTCCTTTGCACACCCTAAGATTGACGACGTACTCATTAATGTTATCCCCATGAATGTAAAATTCTCCAGCCAGGTCCACTAATTCGCTTCCCCACCTCTATCGAGAGCTATGTTCACAAACATCATGGGACACCTAATTGTAACTTGGAATCACTAATATGTTTAACTAATCCCCCTCTGTCAATGCATTAATTTCGACCTCACCAATTACACTCTAGACAAACCCCTTTGATGTATGTTCCTTATTAACATTATTCACATTTGTGGCATTGGTGTTATGACACGGTTTGCTCGGTTGACCTTTGGCTCCCTAAAGACACCTGAGCGATGACGACGACGACGAGGCGTTGTCAGCATACCTTTGATTGTCCTGCCTGGAGGACTCTCCCGAGGAAGAAATACTCAAGATAGTATTACCTTAAGAAAAAGAATGTGAAAATAGATTGGTATCTGTAGAACCTCGTGGGAAGAAGTGTGAAAATGATGGAAAAGGAGTCTTCTTATTTATAGACGATGAAGGCCAACAGTCGTGTCATCTTGATTGTCAGATCTAGACATATCTAATGACTGAGAACACATGACACTTCACATCCTACTTAAGAACCGATATCACGCAACACAAGGCATCGCAACTCTCTGAACTAATAGTAACTTTTTCAAATACATATTATCAAAGGAGAATACTAAGCGATAGCACCAAATTACTACCATAGAGTTGTCATTCTATTGTAGTCAATCCTCGACTGCTCAGGCAGGCTTGTGTATAGTATGAGCCTGACCGGTTCTATATTAACTGGTCGAATTAACACCGTCATAGAGTTATCAAATCGATCCAATAAAACAATTAACGAGATAAATAAAATTACACCGTCTTATAAAAGAATTTGATCGGTCATTTGGATCACCGATAGGTGGTACACCTAACGTGATTAAGAATAAATGTAAAGATTATCACAAATCAACCTAGTAACTGCGGTTAAGAGTTCATTTGGCTATAATTAGACTGGTGGTAAATAAAAACTCATTATAATTTCTATAAATAGGAAATTCATGTAAGATAGTTGTGATAATTAATTGTTATATTTAATACCAGAATGACAGAATTCTTTCTAATTTAAGCATCAAGTACTTAAAAGGAGAGTTGGAAGTTAGATAAAAATTGACTCAAATTCAATAAAATAAAAGATATAGCAAGTGAAAAGAAAAAAAATTAGAAATCGAGACACTTTAAATTAGTAGTAATCAACCAGTGAAGTAAAAAACAAATAATTTATTCATCACCATACCAACATAATAAAAAAATATTAATTTAAATATGATTCTCACCATCATTAAGTGCCATTAATAGAAAATCGAACGTTATTTAACTAGAAATATATTTTTAATGTCAATTAGAAAGTACATTTTAATTACTAAAATATTTTGATTATATAATATAAATTCAATATGTATTTGAAAAGAATCAAAGTAACGTATATGATGCTATATAGAATCATTCTATGAGATATTATTGACTTGGGTGGTTGCAAAATGATAGGTGAATTCCTTGGTCTTTCATAAGCAAATTTGTCTAATATGTAAGATCATGCATAACCACTTCGACCAACTTTTCATATTACAAAGTTACTATTTCATTTTTTTTCATTATATTTTAATAATGTCAAAATTAGATACTATAATATGAGATAGGTTATGAGAGTCATAATGTTAATTCCTTAAAAAAAATACTAAAATGTATCGAAAATTTTAGTTTATTTATATGTTTTAAGTTTATTTTCTATATTTTGTAATATATTACCTCTAACAAGACTATTAGATTATGAAGCTTGAGTTTTGCTATTAGTAAACACTTTGTAAATTACTCTAAATTTTTATTGCAATCTTGTTTTGTATTTGTTGCACCTAACCAAAATTTCAGGCCTCATGAGAGTTATTTTTTTATTTTTTTATGATCATATATATATATATATATATATATATATATATATCACATGTCAACTTTGGCATTGATTGAAAATAGGATCTAACATGTGACCCACTACACTTAAAACATTTAACACCAAATTGTGACTTATAATTAGGTTTTCCACTCTTACATAATTGAAGTTTAGAAGAAGATTTCATTTTTATCTCTACATTTACATCTATTTCTAAAAGATTTTCCCACTTGAGGTTTAGCAACTCAATTACTACTTTTTAAATTATCCACCATCTTTGTCTTATTCATAAAACAATAAATTATTTAATGAACATAGAAATTACCACCTTTTTAAGCTCTTGTTTCAACCAAAACTCAAACTTTTTGTATCTCTAAGCCTAGATCATGAATCTAACTAGATATTTGAACTTAGTAGCATCCTTAGTGACTAAAAGATTTTCTTATTCTAGTTACATGAGCTAAAACTTTTTTTCATGATTACTAAAAGAATACATCATAACAAAATTTTAGTACATGCTTAACTAAGATAATCATCTTTTTTCAACTAACTCCGTTAAAATTGATGATAATTTCGCAAAGAAAAAAAGAAAGCAAAAAAAATCTTTAAAATACGGAATAACTTACTCAATTTGAAAATTTGGTTAGATAAAAATTATATTTTCTTCATCAACTATTGTGAGATGTAATTAAAATCTGAAAGTGATGAGGTATAAAATGATGAAATTATATAGAAATTAGAAATAAAATAAAAATGAAGTAAGAGATGAGGGATTAGTGTATACTTTTATATTTATAAATGTTTTATTATTAAGTTACAAATTATGTAATCTTTATTCTATGAATTTTAAAATTATACAATTTTTATGTTTTCATTAATTGACAACCAAATTGGTAATTTTATACCCATTGTAACTATTTTGAGGTGACTTTCACCTAATAGCGAAAATATTTTTTATATATAACTAGTATATTGTTGGAAATAGTAAAATAAGGGATGCAATTAGAGGGAAGATATAGAGAAACAAAAGAGGAAGTATGAGAGAGAAGGAAAAGGAAAAAAAAAAGAGTAAATAAGAGATAAAGATAATTATATTATGCAAATCTTAGTATTCAATTTTAAATTTTGTAATCTTAATTCTACGAATTTTAAAATTATACAATTTATATATTTTTTTCATTAAGTGACTGCCAAATTGGTAATTATGTACTAATTGGAACTAGTTTGAGATGACTTTTCACTTCCTAGTGAGACAATGTTTTTAGATAACTAGTATATTGTTGCAAATAGTTAAATAAACAGATTTAGGATAAAAAAAATGCTTGGAAATTATAATTAAACTATGTTAATCTAAAGCGTGTTTACTTAAATACAAAAACACAAAAAAAAATAGTGATCATGTTTATTTTGTGAAAAGTGATTTATTATTTGGTAATCATTAGCTAATGGTATTAAAGTAATGTACTCATTTTCATATTAAAGTCACAGTAACGAGAGTTTAATTTCTAATGAAGTATCATCTAATTTAGTAATTTTTTTAATAATATAAAATCTTTTAACATGTGAATTTTATATAATTTTTATTTATATATATATATATATATGTATATGTTTGTGTTGTGCTGTATATATTATTATATTATTTAGTTTTTCATTTAATGTGAAGTGATTACTCATATACTTTTTATATTTTAAAATTTTTGACAAGTCAACACAACTTAATCTGCAGAGATTTATTGTATTATTACAAAAACTATGACAAAAGTCTAGACAATAGAAATTTATGACTCACAATTACTATTAAATGTCAACATTTTACTTATAAAATATCATGTCTAATTTAATGCCATAAGAATAAACATTAAATTGAAAATAAATCATGATAGAGTTAGCATATTTGAGTTGAAAATGAAAAGATTTAATGATGATGTGTATGAGTGATAGATTTTGTAAAAAATATAATTAAGGGGATATATATAGTTAGAGGTGGTGAAGTGGGTCATGTTTCTCCTGTTCCGACATGAGGAAATGAAAGAGATGAGCATGTGGAAGATGACATTGCTCCAAAATCTGAATCAGAAATCATGATTATATACATTCTCAAGTTAGGCAAATGTCAATCAGATTTGATTGATGGCTGTTTCATCTTTTCTTCTTCTTTCAAACCATTCAACTAATTTTATTTGACTCTTTCATCTGCCTAACTTTTTCACCTTTAACGTATGGAATCATCCCAATCACAGAATCACCATTTTCATTATATTAATCTTAATACATAACCACACCTATCTTACTACTTTATTACAAAAAAAAAATATATATCAATTTTTAGTGCTGACTTTTTACAAGGCTGCTGGATATTTATTTATTTAAGCACAACATCATGTTTCTGACGTCTATTTCAAATTTTAAGAGTTATGTTTTTTAAGTTTAAACTTAGACGTAAAGCTTTTTTTTTTCTTAAGTCTAAAAATATTTAGACACAAACCTGTCGTAGCTTACTAACTGGTTTCTGTTTCATAAAACAAAGCGAACAAGAGGGCATGTCCAGCTAATTGGTCATGAGATGTGTCAAAACCTACGTGCTAATACCTGAATTAAGATAGCAATAGTTACAAAATGTAAATTGGGATGCCTGAAATCCTTTCAAAAATAAGGAAGTATGTACTAAGGTTTATTTTGAGAAAAAAATAATTAATTAAAAATAGATTTTGTATTCAAAAGTCAAATTACGAATAAAGAAGGTATTGACATCGACGTATTTGTTTCAAGACGTTAATGTATGAAATGTGATATTTTAAAAATGTTTATTTATTCCTCTAAAAAATTATTTAATTTAAATGAATTGATAAAATAGTTTTTGGAAGAGAAAAAGTAATGTTATAGATATTATTGGTGATTAGCAGTTAAAAATGTATTGAAGGAATGATAGTGTTTGAATAGTTAGATTTTGTGTTTTGGTTGATCTTAAAAAGTGGAAAAAATGTAAAGAAAAAAAGGGTTGGCCCATAAAAAAGTTATATGAGAAAATGTCAATAAAAAAAAAAGGGGGGAAAGCAAAAGGCTAACAACTTCTACATTATTGTTTTGTTTTTTTCGTAATTTTACTTTATAAGAGTCAATGGAAATGCCACAAATTACATTATACGTGTGAGTTTGGTTTCATTAAAAACAAGTATTTCGAGAGACTAGTTTTCGATACATTATTGCTAAATCATTATGGATTACACTCACGTCACACTCATAAATAAATTATAAAAATACAAAATAATTCTAAATATTATCCAAACATAATTTTAACTTTTCCAAAACCCGATTTCACTTTTATCAATAAATTATTATTATTATTATTATTTTATATATAAACTTTTACTTATTTTTAATATTTTTTTTATTAATATTGTTTCTATCATGTCAGATTGTCTCATTATTTAAAATTATGATAAAAAACTGTTTCAATATTCTTTCTTTTTCTACCCTTTTAAATGATTTTTAATAATAAAACCCTAACAGAATACAAATTCTAATAATGATTATCGATAAAAATGAAAACATTAACCCATCATAAACATAAGCTAAAAGACGAGAAAAATCGGAATAAATTCGAATAACATTATTTTCTGTTTTCTTTTTCTTTGTTTAGCTTTCTTAATCGTATCTAAACATAAGCTAAAAGACGAGAAAAATGAAAGCTATGAATGATTATACAAGCTTCAATATTCATGACTTGAATTTTTACTTTTATTTTTAATTAAACATCATTTGAATGAAGCCCAAAAATATGATAGTATTATAAAATTTATTTGGATTCATTTTTTTATCAACATAAAATTATTAAACATTAATGTACTGTGCCAGGTTAGACCAACCGTTCAAAGGAATAATCATGAGCGTAAGCGCTACACCGATTAGTCATCCAGAGTGAGTAGTCAGATCAGGTAATCATTAATGGCTACTTAATGCATCTAATGACTGTATCAAAGACAAATATATGACACTTATTGCTGATTAGCAGATTATATTGCAGAGATATCATAGTAATGAATAATTAAGGGGTTGAACAATGGTGAGGCCTATAAATACAGGGTTAAATGTCCACGTAAAGATATCTTATTTCCAATTACTATCAGAATACGCTAAAGCAATATCGTTAACTTGAGTGTTGGAGTGTCTTTTGCATGTACTCTCCCCCTTGACTTGGATGGGAATAATCTGGAACAGTAAGATCAGAAGTCAGAAAATAAAGAAAACAACGAAAGAAAAATGTATTTCTCGGCCCTACACAATTCAACCGAAACAATTATGTTATGGAATTTTTCAAAATAAAGTGATATGTTTCTATGTTTGTTGTCTTATTCATATTAATTGATTATTTTCGTATTCGTAAATAAATTACGTAAACTTATAGTTAGAAACTAAAATGCAAACTTGTTATTAAATCTAATTTTAGTAAGTAGCACAATTAAAAAGTAAATAATTTTTTAATAATTATTGATATTTATTATTTGTGAATTAAATAAGACATAAAATATTACATTTAAATAGAATTATTTGATTGATTTCGTCTTTTATTTTTAAATTAAACGCTAAACCAATCAGTTGAAAAAAAATATCTAAAACAATTTTATTTAAAAAATAATAATTTACTTTTTAAATTGGTTCAATTTTAAACCCTTAAGTATGAGAATACTTAACTATTTTTTCTATTCTAAAATAATGTTTTTGTTTTTTTTTTCTAAAATAATATTCTTTACAAGTTATTTTTCAACAATACCCTTAGATATAAATGTAATGAAAATTTGAAATTATTATAACATTCCTAAGAAAATTAAAATAATTTGTTAATATGTTTTTAGTCTCAAAACTTGGATACAAAATTGGAATTTGATTTTTTTTCTTAAATTTTAATACAATTTAACTCTCAAACTTTAAAAATGAATAAATATAGTTATTATAATCCAATCAAGTAAAACTTTTTCGACATTTAAAACTAAGTTTTTGGTTAACATATGAATTGTTTATCTTATTTGACTCATTCCAACTCAAATGTCAACCTAAAAAACAGTTTAACAAATACTTGTTGACATAAAAAATATTATATTAATTCATTTTTAGAGTTTAGAAATCAAAATATATCACAGTTTTAGATAAAGACAAATTCTAATTTCATGTTGAAGTTTTTGAACTAAACACATATTTAATCCTTATTTTATTATATTATATAATTTCTATCGAAATTAGTATTATAATTTCCAAATTTATTAAAATCTATTTTTTCTTTCATTAATAAAAAAATAATTGAATAGTTTTAATTTGGTTAATGTGAGATATTAGAATTTTTAATTTAAAAAAAAAACATGTAAAAGATAAATCTTAGTTATAATTTAAAGCATTTATTTTATTTAAAAGATTTTTTTAAGAAATAAGATTTGTTAAATAATTATTCAATTACGAAAAAAATATTATTATATAATGATGGACGTGACGTCCCAATTTTATAAAAAAGGAATATATAAATAAGACGTCATCATGCATAATAAAGGAAAGTAGTCAAGAGTAATTAGGATTACAGTCATTCTTAAACAGTACAGGAATTTAGAATTGGAGTATCATAATCCTCTTATAAAATGCTATGAATTTAAAACTTGAAATATATAACAAGAGTTTTCAAAATAACTTGAGTTCAAATGGAATAAAGCCTAAAGAACTAAACTGCAGCATCTCTGTTTTCTTCCAAAGCTGCCTCCAAGAAAACCTCATTCTCCTCGGGTGAGCTAATTATATAAAAAGCATATAATCAAGAGCATGTCCATACAAGAGATTAATTTAAAGCAAACAAGATAAAACATTCATCCTATCATGTTAAATACTAGACTTGACTCGTCCGGACTTTAGAATGATAGTCGAGCTATGGCGGGCCATGCACCCGTGGTGGCTGGTGATATTTGGGCTCCTCGCCCTGGGCTCCCCCGCCCTGCCACACGCACGAGGTTAGTCCGTTTCGCGCCCTGGAGCATGATGGAAGCCTCCAAGACTAAGATCTCCTGCTACTCCTCACCACATGGTCCAATCCTCTCTACATGAGAAGAAAGGCCATTGGAGCATCAAGAAGACCCCAAAGACTGAGCTCCTACTTTCATTCTAAACACACTAAGAATCTCACCAAGAGATTCTATATTTGAAACTACCATAAACAACCATGAAATCATGTTTCAGTCTTTCCCAATTCACACACCTTTGAATTATAATCAAACCACATGTTTAAGCCTTAAAGATCAAGTCATATGTACCAGAACATGCTCCACAACCACTTCCATTCATCTCAAATAGACAATACTGTCATGTTACCACCAAACAGTAATATATACCAAACATTAATTGATAAAATCATGGATTATATGTGAAAATAATAATAGCATAATCATTGAAAGCTAAAACAAATTTATCACTGCAAATTTAATATAATGAATGGAATAATAATAAAAAAGAAAACATGCACTATTGATTTTTAAAGAGAAAATGGAAACATTTGCAACATTGTAAACCATTCATTGAAATATATTGAATGGAATAACATCCGCATAATGAGAAAAGGTCCCGCAGTGAATTATTTAGAAATAGAGACAATTATTTGGAAACTATACATTAAATGCAATGGCATAAAAAAAAAAGACGTTGCCACCTTATGCTTTTGATAGATTCATAAAAATATTATATTTATTTATTTTGTTGTATATTTAATATTTCATACTACACTAAGTGTTATTATAGTAGAGATCTTACCTTTCCCGAATCATCCTTACACTCCCAAATGGTTCCTATTTGGTAAACTACTTGTCTAATTATCATCACAGTAGAGATCTTACTTTCTCCCAATTGGTCACCGGAGAGGACCCAGATGTCTGAACACATCAAACTCACCTTCGAAGCTAGCACATATGACTAGTCAGAATTGGCTGGACCAGGCCAGGGCTTCTCTATCCTACCAACAAAGAAAGACTCTCAACAATTAACAATTAATTTATTTAAATTATCTACCATGTTCTCTTATGCTCTAAATCTGAAACTCCTAATCTTTAATATTTTCACTTCCTCTCACAGCAACCTCAAACAGTACATGTACACCTATTTAATACTCATATACATGTTATTACAGAACCCTTACTCTAGACCTTCCAACAAGATTAATTTCAGCCAACAAACTCATCCCAATCAAATAATAATCAGCACACACCATTTTCAGAGATTAAACTCATTCAAAACAGATTAAATTCATCACATCGCAACATGCACAATTTCATAGTTTCAGTTATAACACCCAATACAATAAAAGTCATAAAACAGTTTCACAAGAGCACACCAGTTCAACATTCATATGCATATATTTTTATAAAATAAATTCATACAAAAATAATTAGCTCCCCTTACCTAGAAAGCTTAACAGTAACTGGTCAAGAACGCCCTAGGACTGTACCCACACCGCGCTGAACTTACAGAACCTACAAATCACCAAATTGGTGATAGAACATAGCTCTTAGAGCTCGAATAGGCAAAGAATGGAAGGAAAAACACATGAGGAACATGAAACTAGCAAAGTTGTATGCCCTTGGTTCAAGACAGTTGAAGAAAAAGGGGGAAAGCGACTTACCGGTCGGAACAAGAAACTGTTCGGTTCAAAATGAAGCCCTTGTCGCTTGAACGTTTAGGCACCTTCAAACTAAAAATTAAACGGTTCAAAAGAGTGGTATTTTAGAGAGAAGGCAGAGCAATATTTAGGAAAATGGTTTTTTTAGAGAGAGAGTGAAAAACTTAGCAAATGAAATCAGATTTCTGAAAAGAGCCTCCCTCTAAGGCTAAGGCACCCTTAGCTTATGGGCTTGGCTGCCCCAATTGTAAGACCCAATGGCTTAAAAGGATTTCCTGGCCCTTACATTCTCCCTAACAAGAAAAAATTTCGACCCCAAAAATTAAGCTTACCAGTAAATAAGTGTGGATAAGATTTTTGCATCTCGTCCTCTAACTCCCAGGTTGAGTCACCTGTTCTATCATCTCAGATGACCTTGACGAGTCTGACATTCTTCCCTTAAGGCAGTTTGGTTTGACTTTCTTCAACTCTAACTGACTGTACATTCATAGACAAGTCTTCTCTAACTTGAACATCTTCAGCTTCTAAGACATGGGATGAATCCGACACATATTTTCTAAGCTGAGATATATTTTTGTTGCTTGTTGATGTTGTTTGTTTCTTTTATTTATTTATTTTGTATGTACATATAATTACTAATGTTAAAATTGTAATTATTTGTGGAAGCTTTTAAAGTTAAAGTCATAAGGTTTCTCTTTCTATACAAAATTTTCTATGAACTATGTTTAGATGTGTCAAATCAGATTATTATTAAATAATAATAATATTTAGTACAAAATATATACTCTACGGTGTTCCAAACTTTTAAATATTTTTTTAAATGAAAATATATCTTATTAGTAAGGTAGCGTTGTCCTTACTATTTGTGAAATGTCTATTTCATACATATATTATCATTGCAGGTGCAAACTACGTTATACGACTCATTTAAATCTCCAAAGTTATACTTTCAATTGCAATAAATAAAATATTTATTTATCATTGTATATTTATATGTTTACCAATATATATATATATATATATATATATATATATATATATATATATATATATATATATATATATATGGAGAACCATCGTATACTTGAAGATGTAAAAAATTTAGGTTAAGATGATCCTACTAAATTAATTAAATCAAAATAATAAATAAAAATGAGAACCTCATTTCAATAATTAAATAGATCAAAATAATAAATAAAAGAAAATTATAAACACTTCACTAAATAAATTAAATAAATAAAATAATAAATAAAAATAAAAATAATGTTATGAACACCTCATTAAATAAACCGAATAACAAATACAAATAAAATGAGATTATGAATGGCTATATAAATAAATTAAATAAACAAAATAATAACTATAAATAAAAATGAAGTTATAATAACTATAAATAAAACTGAAGTTATAGACATCATTAAATAAATTAAATAATAAATATAAATACAAATAAGATTCTGAACATTTTACTAAATAAACATAAATACGAATGAGATTATGAATATCTCAGAAATACATTAAATAAATAGAATAATAAATACAAATACAAATGAGATTATGAATATTTTATTAAATAAATTAAATAAATAAAAAATGAAGTTATGAATACTTCATTAAATAAATTAAATAATCTGAATAATAAATATGAATAAAAAAATAATATCATCTTACAAAATAAATTGAATAAATCAAAATATAAATAAATATATGAACACCCCCACTAAATTAATTAAATAAACATAATAATAAATATAAATAGAATAAGAATAGGATAAGAGAACTAAATATAATGAAATAAAATATATAAAAATGATAAATGTCTAGCTTTCTTTGTTCTAAATATTTTGTCCAAACTAAATTCTATTGCTCAATAAATTAAGTCACTCCCAAATATTTTGAAATGATTTATAATTTCTTTATTTATTTATTTTAAATGGAAACAATATGCAGGCATGGAAGAAGATGATTTTCATCCTGTTATTTCAAGTATTAAGTTTATATTACTATTCATTAATATTTTGATATATTCTTTCATGTTCATTCACATGTCATGCATTATACATTCATAGGCCATTCTACAATATTATAAAATATATATTCATGATCTAAAGATTCTAAGTTACATGTTTCACTATTTTTCTACATTTTATATATTCTTAAAATTTGGTAAAATTAATATTTAAAATTTATGAACACATTAAGATGATACCACTAATGTAACACTCCAAATGCAAAAATTAAATTTTTTATTACAAAACTCTAAATGTAAATTTAATCACAATGAAGAATAAGTGTTAAAAGTTTTGGTTTGATTCAATGGTTAACAAAGTCAGAATCGATTTTTTTTTTACTAAAGTAACTTAAAATAGAACATAAGTCACGTCAATTCACTTTGCAAAAACCTTTTTTTAACCAAAGACCTTAAAATGGAAATCTTGTTGGTGAAAATAAAGTATTGTGTACTAAGAACTCTAGATAAAAATTTCATATCGATTTAATGGTTAATGAAACAAAAATAAAAATTTTGCCAATGCAACTCAAAACTAGACAATAAGTGGAGACCTAATTTTTATACTAAAATGCGAGAATTGTTTCTTTTAACTAAACAATTCAATTTCCCCTGTCATATTGTTTGGTCTTGACTCACATGGATTAAAGTCAAAAAAATTCACAAAACAAAAAGATCTCCAATTAAAAAAATCTACAAAGCTAAAATATTTTTAAAAGTCCTATGAGTCAGAATGAGCCCATCCATTTTATCTAAAAAATATATATTTATTTTGAATAAAAAAATATAATTAACTCTTAATTTATTGTAAATCTAATTACTTTTAATTTGTCAAAAGAACTAAATACAAATAATCATCTTATACAAAAAATAAAATATGAATGAAATTTTATTTTAAATTATGTAATTTTATATTAATGATAGATTTTAGCAATCTGGATATTATCATTAACACTGTAGAATTTCCTTAATAACCAATGAAATATTATGACAACAACAACTTTGTTAATAAACTTAAAATGTTAAACAAATTTCACATTTTAATTTATCAACATATATTTTTATCATTAAATTATAATTATCATAAAAAATTAATTTCACACACAAACATATATTAAAAATAAAAATAGATTGAAATAGTGTTATCCATGCGTATCACGTGAGAAATGAAGGACTAAATACAAAGCAACAGTTAGAAAACGTGTCACTCCTTTTCTTTTAAAAAAATGTAGACATGCATATGTAATGTCTAGGCATATTTAAAATTCACCTTCAATATATATAATATATATATATATATAATATTCTTTTTATAAATTAGTTTATTGTATTATATGTATTATATTTTCTTATGTGTTTTCCTTTTTTATGATGATTATTTTTATTGGTGTGAGTATATGAAAAAAACAGAAATTGATTTATTTTAGAAAGGATATGTTATGACTGTAATCTTATTGTAGGTTGTCTTTTCTTATTTCTAAAATCTTAAAAAAGTATTCCTTAAAACTACATATCTTTATATCTTTTATTGTAACAGTTACATTGTGAAACAATTTAAATAAGAATTGTGTAGATGATGAATTATTTATTTTAAATATTATTATGAAATATTTTATTTTACTAATTTTATATTACTAAAATGACATATTACCTTTAATTCATAAAAAAGTCATCTTAATCCACTTTAAAATTATAAAGAATAGAATCAAATTATTTTAATAAATGAAAATAAAAAAATTATATTTTAAAAATTGTAGGAAAGAAAGGTAATGTATTTGAGAAAAAGTAGTGAGAAAGAAGAGGGAATATTCGTATTTGATCCGATTGGCTGTGTTGTCTCCTTGACTATATGGCATATGGAATATTTATTTTTTAATGAGAATTGTGGCGTATCTTTGCTTCGCAACCATTAAATAATATTTATATCACCAATAATACGATTCATTATATGACTTTTAAGATTTATATACATGTACTTTGGGCTCATCCAAAGGAAGCTCGACAAAAAAATTAGTCACTAACACCAAAACAACACTACAAAATCGGAATATTTGAGAAAAAAAAGATGCAGTTTAATTACGGAATCATCATATATATCTTGTAATACAAAGATATATAATTTATAATTATATTACGAATGTCTGGTCATTTTTTTAATAAAGTAAGTATATTTGTTTATATTTTTGAGAAATAATTTCTATTTACTTAGTAAATTGGTGATGATTTTTGAAATTGCTTATTTCATAAACACTTGTTAAATTTATTTAACTTGTAATGCGGTCTTTCAATAGAACTTGACGATATTTCAGCATTTGAAAATGGAATCAAACTACAACTTTTCACAAAACTTGAAACTACTGAAAACTCATTGTGTAGAGAATCGTATATATAGTTTATTGGAACAAGTATTTCCATAAATACTCTTAGAACAAGAATAAAATAAAATTTAAGATAACTTTATAAAAGAACTTACACACTAAAAGAACTTATTCTTACGTTAATTTAGTTTGAGGATAAAAGCAAATCGTATTTATATTTTTAGAACAATTTTATATAAAAAAAAATTGTCTAAACAAATTCAAAATTAATATTTAAACAACGAAATTTTGTAATACATTGCAATTAAGAGGCAAAATATGCAATTAAATCTGAATATTACTTTACACAAAACCAACTGACACCAACAACACTGGATAAAGTTACACATTAATCCTCTAATTAATGCAAAATTCCTTGCATCATATATGTCGAATTTCAAATTTTTGAGATTTGTCATAACCTTCCCAGATAATGGGGATTTATAAGGCAATGTTATTTCTATGTCTTTATTATGTATTGTGGTTTTCCTCACTGTTCTAAAGCCATTTTTTAAGAGATCGTCAAATAATTTGAACATGTTCATTGCATTTTGGCCTAAATCATAAAAGAAAAAGGATATATTTGGTATATTATTATTATTTTTTTTTTCTAAAGAAAAAGTAGGATGCTAATTTGTTGGTTTTGATGAGGCAGCTTACATAAATATCTAATTAACCAATGGTATGACGAAATGAAGAGGGTTAGGTGTTGAAAATAAGAATAAGTCCAAAGTGAATCATGGAACAAAATAACAAGTTCCCCTCACAAAACAAAGATAAATCAGACTTGATTTGAACAGCGAAGCAGATCATTGAAATAGAAAATGCATTTTTCTTTTCCTTTGTCATTTTCACCACAAAGTAGGATCTGCCAATTAAATTGATTACCTTTTATAGGCTTGGTGGGTTAGGCAAACTTATGAACGTTTCATAATTTTTGTTGTGTACCTATACCAGTTTGCATGCACTAAAGTAAAATGTATGGAGAACCTGCCACAACTCATGTCTAAATCAATTTTTTTTTTGTTAAAATTTCAATGAATCGGGTTATAAAACGGGTTAATCTGATTTGTTTAAATCCAATTTGATTTTGCTCACTAAAAACACGTAGAGATAAATTGTGTGTTATTTAATAACGGATTGACTTTTACAATCCCGTCTCTCAAGTTACATGTATGTAAGGCTAGTCGAGTTGAAACAAGATCATGTCGAGTTGTCAAATTGTTAAAAAAGATGTCAATGAAGTGTCATGTTGAACTGTCGAGCTACATTTGAATAATTTATCACTTATTTAAATATAACATTCTTATCTACATTTAATAGTGTTGAACCGACATGTTGGACTGGACGATGACGAATTACTTACATTTATTTTGTTTTAATGATGTCAAACTGGCTAAGCAGATCTATCAAAGTAGACGAGACAAGTTGTGTCAGACTGTTAGGTTGAAAATGTTATTTTAACCTGCTTTTTTTGGTCGAGTTATCGAACTAATTCGTATACTCATCTCTTTTAACTACTTTTAGATCTTGCACATTTGAGTAGTAAAAAAGTCCTCAATTGTGTATGGTAAAATGATTTTAAATTTGTGGTAGTTTTTTAAACACCAGGTTTAGATAACTTGTAGATTAATGGAAACATTCTCTTATAATTGGTGAAGGTAGGGAAGTTGTGAGACTTGCAAACAAGAAAGGGACTAACACCTAATGGAGTTGCATAGAAACCACTAAGGTTGGGATTTTAATATACAGATTGGTGGCAATTTCTTGGCTAAGTTCTTATGTTTTTGCCATTTCTTGAAATTTTGGGTGGAAAGAGTACATGGTCCAACATTGAATAGCACACTTTGTATAATTGAAGGAGGAGTCTATGAATAGTGTCGCATAATGTTTGAAAAGTAGAAACTAAATGCATGGCTTATAACCTACTACAAACCTGAAAAACTGTTGTCACAAATAACTTTCCTAAATCCAAGTAAATTATAATAAATTTTATTTTAAAGTTAAATTACAGCATTTAATATATGATATTAAAAAATGAATTTTAATTCTAATTTTATTTTACAAAGTCAGCTTGTAAAATAAAATTTATAAATTATATATTTTAAGTCTTTATTTATTTATTACTATCACGAGTTATTTAGTAATAGTCAAATATTCATAAACTGGGAAAATGGAAACACCAACTACACAGTGAGTGAGATCAATCATTACTAAAAAGAAAAAAAAAAGTTGATATTGGTTTGTACTTTGTTACCTAATATTATCTACGATACATTTTCTATTTAGATTTCATTTTGGATGTTATTATTTTGATTGAAAGTTAACTTTTTTGACACTTGAACGTGTGTTTAACAATAGAAACAATATTTTGTCTATAAATGCATATAGTATCATAATATAAAACATACGCACATGTAAACCAGATCGTACTAAAGAAAATATTCATGAATCACATTTTTTCTGAATTTCCTCATAAAATAAATACGAAATAAAATTTAATGGCCCATGCAGGTCTCGAACCTGCGACCTTCGCGTTATTAGCACGACGCTCTAACCAGCTGAGCTAATAGGCCAGATATTAAAAGTGATAACAGATTAAATACTGAACATTAAAACATTTTGCAAAATTTTAACGCATAAATTGAATATTTAATTTCAATATGACGAGAAATAAGTTCAGATATTTTTGGTATTGGGCTTAACTGTTCCATGAATTCATTCACGATTGGTGCCTTTGGACATACATTTATTTTTACAATTCTATAAAATGAATTTCACTTTGTTGCAATTTTATAGAGTGGCAATGGCTGATGAAGAATTCGACTTTCAATAATATCATCATTTATTATTATTGATATTATTACATAGTTGATTGATTCAATAGTTCTCATGCTGCACTATTTCTTTTATGTTTTAAAATACAAAAAGTATAATTCATGTTAGTAGAGGTCAAAGTTCTCTGTTATTTAATTAAAATACTGCCTCTGTATGTGTTACCACTGCTAAAAAAACGTATTCCCATCTTTTCATCAACAGAGTTTTCAATTTTAACTCATTTAATGAGTTGTAAAAGATAAAAGATTAACGAAATAACAGCGAGTTAGATAAATATATGAATAATGTTTTTGTTAGTATTTTAACTATTGACAAAAAAAGATTATCTATGCTAAGGATTAATTTCACTAATGTATGCTTACTGTGTTTATTTATAAAATTAATAAAATTTATGACCAGGACAAAATCTAAGTTTAGGCTAATTTTGTTTAAAAAAAATTAACATTCCACAAGGATTATAATAATTAAGAATAAAACAATATTAAACTAAAGAACATAAACTCGAATCAGATGTTGAAACTCCTTTCATCTCTTTTCGTTTCGTAAAATATTGTCACCTATTTTCTCTTTTGTTTCTTTACAAGCTTATGAATTATTTTCCACAAAAGATCCTAATCAAACTGAACCTCATTTGTCTCGATTAAAGATTTTCGGATAATTTTCACTAGATAAGACCACGTTTGTAGAACATTTGATCCAATTGAATTCAAGGATACATTTATTAGATTCAAAGATGGTACTAAGGTTAGTTAATTCACAGAGTATAAAACTGCTTATTTCAATAAATGTATTTTTTATGAACATTTGCTTGTTACAGGCATTCCCGATTATCATACCCATTCTCTAATTTTTGACCTTCCACCACGGACTGACCCATAGGCACATTATACCACTGATATAACATTGTAAATGTGGCTTACAGCCAGCAATTCAGAGAGTTTATCTGATCATTTTGATTAACTCATTATCAGGTGAAATTACAGATAGCCTTTCGCCAAGATTATGGTTGCATTTAAGGGAAAAAACAAAATTTAAAATATTTCGTACAGTACACCTTAATCGTCTGTAAATGCAATATTAAATGGACGTCGAAATCACAAATTAGAAATCATCATGAGAAAGGACAATCGTTAGGCTAAGACACTTCCCTGCAAGTATTACGTTAGTTTATTTAAAAACATGTTATAAAGCATATAACTAAACATTAACATGTCCAGCCAAAAAAATCTATGCGTTTTCACAAATTTGGCTACGCGAGGTATTGAAACCAAAAAGTTTTGAATACAAATTCCATGGAATTAAAGCTTACAACAACCTAACATGCCAAAAGTCAGACAGATTAAAAAAATATGAACTGTTAAATTTTCGTCATCATATTACAAAAGCATATCCGCCAACGTGTGCCAGACTTTCACAACCATTTCCATTACATAATCAAAACTTTAACAGACATTACAAGCCTTCATTAACACCAATATAAACATTTTATTTCTTGAGATGCTCTTGGAGCCCGAATTTGATCAAACTTCGACAAAAGCATCTTCAAATCTCCGTTCTTAGGGGCAATCACCAGGCTTGTAAAATGCAGACAATGGATTCAAATTTAAAGGCCAAGGAAGCTGTTATATTGATGGAGACAACAGTGACTTTATATAACAAATAATCTCAATCAAAATGCGTATTTGAAATGGACAGCCGAGATAAAGATCATTCAACAGAAACAGCTCAAAAATCCAATGAAACAATTCTATGGCAGTTGGTAAACGTCAAAGATAATTGTATACAGCTGCATTCATCGGATTGATTTAACTTTCAAGCGAAACTATTAAATAGGAAGTAATAAAACAAAAACCTAAATCAACACGGAAAAACAAAACAAATAAACCCACTACAGAGAAAGAATCGATAGTTCAAAAACTAATTCGTATCAAAACAGAGGGTGTTAGGGAAAATGGCTTAACCAAACAACAATATGGCCTCAGAGGTAGTGACAATTAAGATATCATCATAAACACATCTGATAATACGTGCAAAATTATACATCATTGGCCAAATCAATACTAGAAGTATCATTTATCAATATCATACATTCACATACCAACACAGCATTTAGAGCACGCTACCCCAAGATGGGGTTGTACCAAATTAAATAATTGAATAAAATTCTTCATTAGTTAATAAAAGTGATAAATATTGCTCTTAGAACACATTGGATCATCAAAAGTTAACTTGGTAAACAATCTAAGTCTGTATCATGAAAATTGATTATGCATCAGATAAATTCCCAAAGACAAATCACCATCCTTAGCATAAGTACTGATGTCCCTATCTAACTTATCATCACTTGCAAATCGTATAATGGAACTTGAAACAACCCGTGCAAATACTTCCTTAAAAAAAGGTTACAAAATAAACACAAAAACGCATCAGAGAGATTCCCATTAGACGAAGTCAACATTCTCCTTTGGAGTGCTGATGTCCCTGTCTATTTTTTCGTCATCTGCGTATTACTAAAATATTTACAGTCTGTAATTGTGGTCTTTTAATATTCACACAAGACAGCAAAAGCTAGATCACAAGCCATGCAATCACACGCAGTAACTTCGAGCAACAACATCATAGTTGGAACTCAATCAAGCTAAGAAATATAAAAATAAAAAATAAAAGAAAAGTAAAAAGACAGAATTTTTAGCTGCACAAGTAGTGTAGCAAAACTATTAAAACACTTAACAACAAATCATCGAAGAAGATAAAGCTAGTGCCTCAGATCGAAGTTTATATCATAGAAGTGAATCTCGGAGTATATTTAACACCATCATAGGCATACAGCAATTAAAGGCAAATGAAATAAAATGGAAAAAAAATGAGACAGAACAAATGAGAGGTGGATGGAGAAGAAATCCTGACGGAAATAGCTGCCGCTGCGAAAGTTAGGGTTTTAGAACAATGGCTTCGTATATATAGAGTGAGAGAGGCGGTGGTATAAATTAGGGTATAGGTGACGCAGCCAGTTTGTTTCTTTCACTATCTTTAAATCCTGACACCTGGATGAACGCGTTTTACCACCTTACAAATTCACTATTAAAATTTAAAAAAAAATGTGTAATTGTAATTTTTATCATTCATTAATTTTTTTTTTAATTTTTAAGAGATGGTAAGGTTTAGTTTTAATATATAAAAAGCTATTCTTATACTTTTTACTCAAAACTCTTACATTATTAATTTTATTAAAATATATAATGAATTGTAATTTTTTTAATACATATAATTTAAAAAAAAGTGATGGAAGTGATTATATTTTACTAAAAAGTTTTTTAGTATTTATGGATAAAATAATTAATAAGCATTAAAATGATATTTTTTTCAAGATCTGAAAAACTTTCTAGAAAATCCAACACAAATTCAACCAAGTTTTTCGATACAAATTATATATTAAAACTAAAATTTTCATAATAAAAAATATATTACTAGATAATTTTCAAACAAAATAATTAATAATAATTAATGTTATAATAGATCCCAACTTTATCATTCTAGTCTTATTCATATCTTATTTTATTTATTATAACATTTGTTATAGGTAATAAATTTTTTTGAACCATTATAAAATAACACAAAATGAATATTAATATTTAAAATTTATATAAACCAAACATGTCAAAACAAATAATGAAAAAAGTTCTTCAAATTTCTAACAAAATCTGGCTAAAAATAAATAAAACAATAGAAACATATCCAAAAATCATATATAAATTAAATCATATGTAAACTTAAAAAAAATAAGTCAATCTTTAATATTCATTTAATATTTAGTTTACATATGAAAACTTTGAACAAAATTGGAAGGTGAATTAAGAACTTCATACATCATCGTCAATGCTATGAAGGAGTTGTCGTTAATAATGAAGAAAACAGGACTTGTGCCTATGCTTCAAAAGATTAAAAAAAAAACAATTCCAACACAAAAACAATAAGTGCAAACAAAAGAAAATGATGTCCACATGAACAAAATAACATGTGTTAAATCAACCACAACTTACTTTGGATAGTGGTATAAGTAGCTGTAATTATTGGGAAGATATAGAAAACAAACCGCACAAACAAACAAACAATGAAAAGAGAAATGCCATTGTTTTCTTTTTTAAATTAAAATATTTTTTTAACAATTTTATTTTTAAGTAATTTTTTTATTTGAAATTTTTAAAAACTTAATAATTTTTTAATTATGAAACCGCCTGTAAAATAAATAAAAATGAATTATAATAAAATTATAAAAAGTATTTTTATTTTGTAATTACAATAATAATAATTTTATTATTTAAATACGGATGTGTGTCTCAATAATAATAATAATAATAATAATAATAATAATAATAATAATAAAATAATGTTGGTGAAAATAATGGTAACATTAAGCATACGGAAGATGAATTATCATTTTAAAGTATTTTATAATTCAATATTACTCTGAAAACATTAAATAGGATAAAGAAATAATTTACCACAAATAAAAATTAATTAATTAATTAGAGTAAAATAAATATACCTATCTTATTGTATTCTATCTTATCTTAATAAAATAATAGTTGTTATCGATCAAGTAAACTTTTTAGTGGTGTATCTATTTTTTGTACTCATATCTAGATTAAATTTCAGCAATATAGAAAAAGTTATTAATAGATAAAAATAAATTTATATTATAATTAAACTTCTCTGTTATAAATATAAAGTACAATTTACACATTTAAGATTACCGAATCTAATTATGTAAAAATATCACCTATTTAAATTTAAGCACAGTATATAATTTGGTTGGTATTTAATTTATTGTCAAGTTGAAAATCTTAAACACAGAAAAGATACTGTGTAAGGGATGTAGCTCAGATGGTAGAGCGCTCGCTTAGCATGCAAGAGGTACGGGGATCGATGCCCCGCATCTCGATGGATTTTTTGTATATAGTCTTAAATTATGATGGCTTGTGGAGTTTTATTGATATAGATAGTTTTACTTTTCTTTTTCTTTTTTTACATTTTTCAATTGAATATTGTCATTTGTTATTTTTCTTTAATTAAGTGATGTGTTTATTATATTATTTCTTTATTTTATTTTATTTCATCTACGTGTTAAGAAACATAAGGTTTCATGATATAAATATTGTATTGAATATAAAACCACATATGACTTGTACACTGATAAGTAATTTTTATTATTTTATGATAACTATAAATTTTCTTACATTTCTTTAATTTATAGAAATAAGAAAACAAAACGATAAGAAAGATAATAATCCGGTTAAATAAAATTAAACAACAACAACATGAATGACTTGCAACTTAATTAAATTATTATTTTTATAAACAGATAAAAAAGCTTTATTAAAAACATGTTGTTTTAATATATATTTTTCGAAATTTTAGAATTTTATGAAAATATTTGAATTATTTATCATTTAAAATTTTCAAATTTTAGTTGAAAGTAAGAATTTTAAAATTTTTACATTTTCAAATTAGGATTTTTTTTTCTTTTGATTCCGATTGAAACATGGTTAGTTTGACTAAAACTTAAATATGTTGGTATCTTTACTTGTTAATCAATGTTGATTAAACTTTTTTTTATTAATATTGATAGAAGTTATTATTATTATTGTTATATACCACTATAATTTTTCATTTAATATAAGCTAGAGTTTTCTGTCTGAATGCTATTTTTGTTGAATACGAATTGGATTTTATCAATTGACAATAACGTGGTTATATATATATATATATATATATATATATATATATATATATATATTTTGTAAATTACCTCTAATTTATCAACCGTGAATCAGTATACTTTTTTTTTTTGCATCTCCTCCAAAACCTAGGTTAGTAATAAATTAAAATTCCAAATGTAGTGACGCTATGTTACTATGGCTATTGAAAATAAATTAGATGTTGCCTGGTTTAAAACTTTTCTTTTATCTCAAAAGTGCAAAAAAGACTATTAGTCTTGATTGAGAAGTTTAACTCAATATCTTTAATATTTTGTTCGTTTCTAAAAATTTTTACTCGGACTCAAATATGAAATCTAAATAAAAATATTAAAGCACATTACAATAATACTAATGACTAATTTGGAACTTTGATTTCAGAAAAATATGCTCTTAGATAAAAGATTGTATGTGTGCTAAGGGACACCGGAAGAAATAAACTTTCACTTTGTGAAACTATTTATAAGACCATTAAAATAACTTTTGTACAAAATTCAAATTTACAGCTTGGATTAATCAGTTCCAAAAATCTACTAGTAAAACAGTTAGTGAATTTAATACTGGTATGTGAGCAAACTGCATCCTACAAGTCTTACAATATATACAACTAATATTGTCCACTCTTACCAACCTCGTTGACCTCATAGGTGGAGAGACAATCTAATCTGGTTTTTGTAGACATAATTTGCAATCATTTTGTCATCACTTTATCAGCTAAAATCTTGTCATTCCAAAAAGGCTAGTATGCATAGTTGAGTCAGTGATTTACTGCAAAATATATAGGACATCAGAAACAACCTAAACTCAAATTGTCTACAAGAAAAGTAGAGAGTAAAGTCCAACATGAAGAATTGAAACACACTAAATATTATGTTTTGTTCGAGTTGTCTTAATGCCCATTTGAGCCACTTTAGCAAATTCAAAATCTATCCCCGAAAGTATGAATCATTGAAACATAAAAGGATTGCTTACCCTGTGGTAGCCGTTCTCATTATACATGGCAATACCACAAGACCCTGAAGCCGAATTCCAAAATTGATGTCCATTTTCAAATAGTGAACCGGAAAGATCAAAGTTGTTAACTTGGTAATCCACGGTGTTTGATTTATTGTTCAATGTAGGTAAATGTTTTGCTTCCTCAATATCTTGTGGAGGGAACGTAAATTGGTCACAACGTTGTACATTTAAGTATGTAGTTCCATTTAGCTCGTTCATTGCACCCCCTCCTTGACCCAAAGTCACTTGGGGAGAGCTACCAACTTCAAGTTTGTTGCTCCCAATATAATTTGAATAGCTTGGAAGTGAAATGTCAGTGGAACACTCAGCTTCTCTATTGGTATTATCACTGTATGCACAATTAAACCAGCAACTACATTGAAATATGAATCACAGGAAGAAAATATGATAAACCATTAATAGACATGATTTAACCCACCTGAATGGTAGAAATTTTGGTTCATTTGGTAACAGCAATTGATGATTATCATTATTCAAAAGCCAAGACAGTGGTTGAGATTCTTGTAGACTTGCCATCATCAAGGGTAAAGTCATCCCTTCCTGTAACTATGAAGCAATAATATACCAAATAAAAATATTGAAAAGTGGAACAAGAAATATTAACAAAGAGAAAATACAGCATTTACTACCTGGTTAGCACATTCAAGTGAAATGAGTTGGTGCTTCCCTAAATTTTCCTGTTAATTTCAGAAAGCATGTTGACATGTTAAAATACAAACATAAATTTCATTAGTTATTTATGGATTGGTGTAGTGGTCATTTGAAGATGACATGGAAATATGGCTAGTCTACATATGAAACAAAGTCTTACCTTCTGCAGGCTGACTCGATTGATTGATTCTCGTATTGACTCTTCCATTTGCCTCAGATGCTCTAAATTGTTGATCTTCTCTACATTATTCCAATAGCTAAAATGTTGAAAATTTAAACACAATATTAATTAATGATTATTACTTAAACTTTCATGACCCATAACTCATGTATGACAACATCAATTTCATATAGCATCATGTTCGTATTATGATAGTGTCAATGTTAGCAGAGGAAAAATCAAGTAGAAGTTCGATGAATGTTAAGAATTGCTCAAATCCAACTACTAAAAATTTCTACAACTACGAAAATCTAGATATTTAAGAAAGGCGAACGAGTATAATCGTTTCACTCTGACCTAAACAAAGTACAGGTTATGAACAAAGATAATGTGTTGTGTTTCATACTCACAACTGGTAGAATATGTCATACAAAATGTGAAATTTGATTGGATTTTCTTACGCATTGCCAAAATATAAATGATGCATTATATATAAACTAGTATCAATTACTATTTCTTTCCTTTTGTAATACTATTTACCAACTTATAACATTCTAGTAACAAATCAAATATTAATAGAACTCAACAATAACTATGCTAGCGTTCTGTTTAAGGGAAGATGATAGAATAGTATTTTCAATTATAACTTGTTATATTTGATCTCTCGACGTTATAAAAAATCATTTTATATACAGAAAACCAAAATCTCAAATAGATTAAAAAACATCAAAAGTTACATCATCTGCAATAATTTTGACATGTGAACGTGGGTATCAGCATAAAGAAACATGTAAAAGTTCAAATGCACAAGAAAATAATATATAAGGGATTAAAGTAACAAATTGATTGCAAAACACTAAACCTGAAGAGGTCAAATGAATAATATTTCAACAGGAGAGCTTATAAAACCAAAAAGAAAAAGAAATACTTTAACAACCAAAAGCTCCAAAGTTGCACCTCAGTCTCTGATGTACTTCTGTGAGCTGAGCTTGTAAAACCCTCACTTGATGAGATAATTCCTACACACAAATCATAACAGTTTGGTTGCTCAACTTCTTACTAAAGATTCTGACATTATTATTAAACATTGCGTTGTCTATGAAGAAATTGTACCTCCACTGTTTGGCTGCTGCAAGGTAGAAAAGATAAAAGTGAGAAACTATAGAAAGCTTTATGTAAAAGACATTGACAAATTGATGATCATAGAAATTTACCTTGAACCTAAGAAATCCTGTATTTTTACGTCATGGTCCAATTTCTTGAAGGTTTTCTTTAAAGCCTACATTTAAAACCAAAACAGAATTCTAAACATTACAAAATGTAGAGACAACACGAAAGATGAATTTGACACAACAAAAACAATGTATGTAGAAGACATAATTGAGAAAAACAGAGTATTCTTACTTCAAGACTTTCCATTTTCCTGCTCAATAAAACAAGAAAATATATTAGCTTCCTTATGACTAACAAATGAAAACTAAGAAACGATTAAACTTCACAAAAACGGTTGACAAACCTTTTGGCCCTTTCTTGCGGGCTAAGTTGAGCAAATTTTGCAACAACTTCTTCAATATTACTGAAAACAATAACCAATATTCAATATTGTTAAAGATCATAATGAATTTACTATTTTACATTTTATGTCTTGAAACGTGCATTTCTTTTATTAGTAATATTCCATGAATCTAGTCTCTTTCACGTTGTGAAAAAAAAAAATAACAACTCTTTAGACTTGGTTCTAGCCTGAAAGAAAACAAATCATAAACTTGAACAGTAAATATGAAAATATGGGCGTTAACAAGGACTCACTAGCTAACAATACTATGGTTCTGTCTTTTTCTACCATTTAGAATATTAAACTGTATTATATACATAAATATATCTCATGTATAATACTTGAGTAGCTGGATGAAGTCTGGTTAGAGGAAAAGGGTTCTAGGACCCTTGAAAACCAACATAATACTCATCAAATATGTTGAACACAAATCATAGTATAATTAGACTTTTGTTGTTTCTTTTCAACTGTTCAATTATTGCATATACATTTTAATGTACTGTTTTAAGTTGAGGATCGACTAAGAACTAGTTATACTTGAAACACTTGCAAATAGATTAGAATCCTTTCTTTCTAAGTTACCACGAAACAAACCAATTTAATAGTTTTAATTATAATGTTATGCTTATAAATAAATGTTACAAAACTAAAAAACAAAAAAACTAACAAATTTACACTCATGTTTTGATTTACAGCTTTCAATTTAACAAGATCTCCGGATCAAATGGAAAGAATTCTAATCATACCGAGAAAAGTTGGACTCCAGTTATTTTATCCAATAAACAATTAGTGTCCAAAGAATATATACATTTCAAATTTCAAGCGCTAAAGTAATCTCTCATTAAATATCCACCCAATAAAATAATATAAAGTATTAAATTGCATTCTCTATAAAACTAACAATATCTCATTATCCTCCTAAAAGATTATTTGCGCCTACAACCGATAGTGTGTTTTTATGAAACAATAAAAGTTTACCATACAACATACTTTTAAAATACAAAAAAACAATTGAAGTTGGGTGTCATATGTCATACAATGTTTGTTATAGCAAGCAGGGTTGTTTCCTCCTAGAAGGCAAAAATATCATAACAAGGTTCTGGGTTAGTTGTTCTATTCAGACATACATGTTCAACTCACTCACAAAACAGTATCATTCAGTCATTCCCAACACAACTTAAATATTTTTTCATTATTATTACCTGCGCTCTCCTTGTAGTAATGTAGGCTTTCCTGTAGGAGAAAACATGAGAAGGAGAATGTCTATGTCGCACAGTATTGATAATTCCTTTGCTTTCTTTAAAATTCCACTTTTACGCTTTGAATAAGTCACATGCCGATTGCTTATGCTCTCTAATTTCTTTATCTTCAATTTAACCCTTCCCATCCTGCAAATTTAGGATTAAGAGTGAACACATTCAGCCTTATATACCCTCGCCCCAAATATTGCCACAAACAACCGAAAAAAAAATCATTAATTTAACCAAATTTTGACAATACATGTTTCGATGTAACATACTAATTGATCTTAAATTCCCCATCTGGTAAAAAAAAGTTTCCAAGCCATTAAAAAAGCGAGGAGGTTGAAGGATGCAAGGGGAAATGCTATATTTGAAGGAAATCCAAATTGTGATAGAGTTAAAAAAAAGAACCTTATTGAGAGAGTGAAGAGAGCGTGTAGGAAAAGAATCGAGGGAAGTGAATGGAAATGTTAAAAAAAAAGTGGTGAAGGTGTGAGGTAACTAAAGAATGAGAGCAACATTTGTTTATGGGAGATGGCGAGTAGAGAGAAAGAAGGAAAGCTGGATATGAAATCTAGGAGCTAACAAATTGTTGAAAGATGAAAGGTATAGCTGTGATTTCGGTGGGTAGAGTTTGGGAAACCAACCAAGCTCGTAACATGAATATGAAGGGTGAGATTTGGGAGACCCCAATCGTTGGCACCATGCAACAAACACCTCCTCTACCAACAAAACCAACACATTTTCCTCTCTCTCTCTCTTCGACCTTTATGTTTGCCACCTCTTCCTCCTCATGCACATCCAATCTATACCACGTTTTCAAACAAAAAAAAACTCACCTGTTTCTTTCTCTTTATCTTTTTTTTTTTTACCCATTTCCTTAGTTTTTATGTCTCTTTTATGCTTTTGAAAAGATCTACGCCGGACATATGCTCATTATTCTAACACATTTCTTATTTTTTATCAAATGAAAATTTTAATTATTATTCCTTTTTCTCTTTCAATAAAACCATGCAAATAATTTCTAATTTTTAACTTTATATAAGTGTATGTTAATGCATATCATTTTTAACCTCTATATTTTAAAATAAAATTATTTAAAAATAATCTTTAAAATATAAATTAGATTTATATATATATATATATATATATATAATTTTTAGTTACAACTCAAATCAAATTAGGCAATAAAATGTTAATACAAAAAAAAATGTGCCATAGTTTTTTTTAAGTAGTAGGTAAGGTTTTTTGTTTGTATAAACGAAGGCAAAAAAACAATATTTTCTACAAAAGATAAATGATTTATTTTTAAAAAAGTAAAAAATATCTCAATTGCTTATTTTTTAATGATAGGAGTATATTTATTTGCAAGTTATGTAAATGTGCTCCTAAAAAGAGAATCCTAAATTATAAAATGTGAAATTGGATAAGGAAGAAAAAGGGGGAAAAGAGAATGAAGGGTAGTTATGCTACTGAGTCGAGTAGCAGAGAAGAAAGAAGAAGAAGGGCGAGGTCTTCGTCACCACTGAAGGACCGATCCAAAACCTCTTCGTCTAAGTTATCTTCTCCGTCCAAACGGAGCACATCACCCTCTGCCACTCTCCTCGACGTTGACCATGACGTATTCTCTCTATCTCATGATTATCCTAACCCTAACCCTCGAAGCTTCCCTCACAGCGTTAAGCAGAAATGCTGGGAAAAGGCAGACAAGGTCAAAGGACGAGACCCCGACCGCTGGCGCAGGGACGCCCTCGGCAATACTGTCTTTCGCAAGCTCGTAGGTTGCCCCGGTTGTCTCTGTCATGACTACGACCACATTGTCCCTTACTCTAAGGTCTTACCCTTTATTTTCATTTCTTAATTCAATTTCTATTGTTTCCTTTTGTCTCGATAATTGGATTTCTTTGAGTTGCCGTATGCCTACGTGGTATTGTAGCAAAGTGTCTTAGGAGAAGACCCTACTCTGCACTTCTATATGCTCTGCATAATTTGTGTATTGCATATTCCCACGTAGATTAGGGAAAAACAAGTTCAATGGAAATTACCGTTACGGGTTGTCCTTTTTGAGTCTTTGCTGCGTTTCTTCAATGGAAATTTCTAGGCTTGATTTTTCTGAAAATGTCACTGGATTTTGAGTCATGGTGGGGAAATAAAGAACTATAATAAAGTGAAAAGGAAATTTTGAGTTTAACCATAAACTTTATTAGTGAAGGAAGGAGAAAACAATGATGGATTTTTATGCGACCCTCCAAATATCACTACCATCATTAAGTTGCTTGCCAATACATTTTGGTTTTAATTTTCATTTTGCTCATTCTTCATTTGGGTGTTTTTGTGAAACTACAGGGGGGAGATAGCACTCTGGAAAACTGTCAAGTATTACAAGTAAGATTTTTCATTTTTTTTCCCATTTCTTTGTTTCCTTTTGAAGGGAGAACATGGCCAGAGGTTTTGAAGGAACCTTGTAATATTTACTTTGAAAAAAAATGTGTTAATGTGAGTTTTTTTTTTTTTTTTTAAATTTAAACATATTTGTTCTGATCCTTACCAGTTACGTTACAGTGATGCTGGTAAACTTGATTTAACTATAGGCATTTCTTTTTACACTAGTGCGTAAAAATCATCCATATTTCTTTGTGAAATGGATTTTCCTTTTTAGTATAGCGTCAAAAATATTCTCTCAAGATATTTATGGAAATTCTACTAATCGGGGACGTTACTAGAGCCAATGTTAATATGGCTATGACGTGTTTCTCAAAAACGTGACTTCTTCGCTCCAATTTTACATTTCTTTCTGTTTCTTCCATTACCCAATATCTGTATGATTTTCAACATTTCCAGTTTCTATTCACTAGTCCCAGAAGGGTTGCCATTAATTTTATTAGGTGTTTATATAATTTCCCTCTTCCGTTTGTTCATGGAGTTTTAGTTTTACTAGTACAATTTACCCCCCGTCCCAATTGTATTTGTTTGCAAGTGAAAAAAAAACACTACCCAACATGCTGTAGTTTAGGGATTTAATGTTTCCCTTGATTCACTTAAAAGTTTCTATCCATGGCTTTCAGGCAACAGTTAATCGTTCAAAGGGTAACCGAACAGATATCTCCAAAGCTGAACTTATTCAAAAGAGTTCTTATTGCAGGGTTTCAGGTACAACTATAATGATTGTATTAACTTTAGTAGTAATTCGAAAATTATTAACTAGAGTACTGGATGCATTGCACAGATCGTGATATGGATCTTCTTGAACTGTCTGCCTATGGGAATGTCCGGCGTGGACCCGATAATGGGGGATGTAGAATCCAATGAACATTTTTCTCCATATTAATTTTCTCTGTGATTGATTTCTAGATGAGTTTAAATGAAGACCTTGTAGCTATTCATCCTGACAAAATCTTTGGGGCTTCATTTGTGTACAGACAAGTTAAAACTGCAAGAAAGTGATGGCATTTTTCATTATTCTCTTTTTTTCACAAAACTTAATGGTTTCCATATCCTTTATTCGCCCTACAATATCATGGTAACGGGAATTTCAGACTTATAATGTCTTGTTCAAATCTTGCATCGACCTTAAGATACCTTGGACAGTAGCATAGCTACTACCCATTTCTGTTGTTTGAAAGTATACTTTGATTGCAATGAATATCGTATTGTAGAAAAATGTCATTACCATACTTTTTATTGTATCTTTTGAATACACTTTCTTCTGTTGACTTAAATTAAATAAAAATTACAAATTCTTAAATAATTTGTTGTAATGAGTGGTATGATTTGTGTATTTTAGCTGTACTTATAAGCTGTCTAGGCATTATTACTTGTAATACCGTTTGATGAAAAACAAAGAAATAATATTTATGGGTTCTGTTATTTTAAAATTATGTGTGAAAGGTTAAAAAAACTCAAATATATTATTCTCTTTGTTGTAAAATGATTGGTGTTTTAGTTTTCTTCTATTTTCTAAAGTTTTTGGTTATTTTTTCACTAATATATTTATCTAAAATAAAATTATTTTTACAAGAACAATGTACTTTCGGTTTGTCTAAAATTATTTTAAAATGAAGAATTAATTCTATTTGTATTTTAGTATGTTACATATATTATCATTTTAATACTTATTAAATTTGTACACTAATTTTAATCATCTAAGGCTTAAAAAGAGATACAACGGTTCACTCTTACAGATTGTGGTCTACAATACCCCATTGTTTTAACTTGTTGAAAATATTAAATTAAAGGAGATCATCAACTGATATTAAAAATGTAAAATAATATTATTTTATGTATGTTTGTATTTGGATTGTGAAAACGGGAGGGATTAAGCTATTTCTAAAGTAACTTTGTTAAGAATTACTAATAATTCTCACGATTATTTATTTTTATAATTATTATGTTTCAAAGAAAATGAATTATTAGAATAAGGAGTGACTTCTCTTGAATAACTTGATATTTCTTGTTTTTGTATATTCGAAATCGATTTCCAATATTTGACCTAAGTTTTGTGATTGATATTGAAAACATTAGAAGATACACTGAATACGAATCATCAATTTCATGAATTGTGAATACTCAACTATAAAAGAATGTAAGAAACAAAATAGAAGTTTGAATGCCTGGGAATGTAATTATTATATAGACTTAAGAATTGAAGTTTATGTAATTATGTTACAAAATTATATTCCTTAGCTTGACTTGTTTATAATTGTTAGTTTTAAAAAATGTATATGTTATTATTGATATCGTGTTTAGTACTTTTTAATACTTGGTTAATATGTAAAGTGTTTTGGCATTATGTTTGAAAATGTCTAATTCTTGATAGATTTATTTAATTGATGACTATTGGTTGTATATTTGTATGATCATATTGTGTGGTTTTTGTTTCTTACGGAAAAAAGTTATTTATATACTTTAAACAATAGTAAATAAGAAAAATCAATTTTAATACATATGTTACGTTACCTTAGTCATATTTTAAACAATGTATTTATGTTTTAAGTTTGTATTCCGAGTATAACATATATTGAGTGAAAGACAAAGTACAATATTACAATATTATGATTATAGTTTTGATAACTTTCATTGTTAAAATTTGACATTATTCTCTTAAAAAAGTTGATAATGTATAATAAGTTGGTTGTTATGACAAATATCATTGTAACCAAAACAATGGTAATTATAATTACAATATATAGTTATGTATGTGTGAAGATATAATAACAGTTTTGAAATGTTAGTCAAATACTTTTACTTTTAATGAAATTGATATGATGTTGAGGAGATCAATATAATTTTTATTTTCTTTATAAAATTTATTATATTTTTAATTAAGATATTGAATAGTTACATGAGAATATAAAAGGTTACAAGAAGGAAAATCATTTCATGTTCTCATGATGAAAAATAATTATGCATTTAATAAGAAATAAGATAGTATAAATGAACATTAAGAACTACTTAGTAAGATTTTATGTGAAACTTAAAGATATTGACATAATTTTTGGGTATAAAATGATGCACTTAAATGAAGACATGCCAATTTTGAAAGGAAAAAAAAAAATTATCTTTGTGAGAGTTTTATGAATTTATGAATTATAAAAACTAATTTTTAGTTTTTCAAATGATCTATAGCAATCAATATCATAACTTGTCTTTTTTATATACTTTTTTTAATGTGATGTTAATAAGCTTTAATCAAACTAAATATAAAAATGGTCCTATGTAGATTCTCATGAATTAATATAATTGATGACTATCAGTGTTATTTTGTTGAGTTAGGCAAGAAAAACTTCCAATGATTCTTCTTGCTACTGTTTGATGTTAAAAATGTGAGTTGTTATTGAGTGATTTTGTTTGTTTATATCAAATTGGGCTATAAGCATAGAAGATAGGTGGGAGATGTTGAAAAACATTTTATAATATCCCATGTGAAATTCTAAAATATGATGGTAGGAAATAACTCAAGACAAAAACTTTAAAGACACGAATATTTTAGTGATAAGGAAAGAAATATATCCTATCTTCTAGTTAGGTATTTATTAATTTTTTCTATCTTTGTATATGTTATTCATTTAAATATATCACATCAAATTAATACATTTGATAATATAATTGAGTAGAGATTCAAAGTAATAATAATATAACAACTTGTAAGAACCTATTACTTTAATTTTTCCTTCAGTTCTGATAATTTTTTTTAAAGATGTAGAATATTTAAACCTTAGAAATATAGTATAAAAGGATTTAATATGTAATTCATATTATAATCAACTCTTGATTGGGTACTGATAAGTATTAGTAATATATCTTTCGGTGTTACTCTCTCAATCATCTTAAGTGTTTATGCATCTTTTCATTATTATTTTTTATTTCAAAAATACTCTACATTTTTTTACTATTTTCTTTTATTCCAAAAATATCCTACACCTCCCCATTATCTTCAATCATATTTATTTTTATAAACTTAAAAGTTAGATGCAAATACAAAATATTAAACATAATAATATTAATAGTAAATAATAATAATAATATATTATTATTATATACTAACGACGAAAGAACTAAATAAATTTCAAAATCTTTAACAAATAACTTTTCTTTTATATTTTAAGTATTTAATAATATTTTTATATTATTTATCTAATAAATTAAATACTTTATTCAAGTTATTTGAGTCAAACATATCGGTAAGTTAAAACATAATATAATATTAAAAATTATAGATATTAAATGTAAAAAAAAACACATATATATAAACATTTTTCTAGAAATTTAGAACAAAATTTTACTATTTATTAAGTAATTTGAAGATTGTTCGTAAGCTTAAGGATAACGTATTCTTTCCTCCTATTTCTTAATTCTTCTTCTTCTTCTCGTTTTAGGATTTATATTGAAATTTCTTCTGAATTTTACATTTTGCAATATATCACAAGTTAAAATTTGAGTTATGTAAATGTTCCATTAATGCAGAGAGAGAAATCATGTAAATGCTCCATTAAAGAAAGAAAAAGATTGTTGAGGACAGTGGGAGATGTAAAGTATTTTTGGAATAAAAGAAAATAATAGGGAAGTGTAGAATATTTTTGGAATAAATGAAAATAGTAAAGAGGTTCAGAAGCACTTTGAGTGGTGGAGGAAGCAACACCCTATATCTTTTGGCACTTTCTTTTATTTTTTTTAAATAAAATAAAAAAATGCGAAACATGCAATTTTAAGAACAAAGACATGCATTTTTAAATAATTTTTCTACGACATATAGTTCTTAAGAACGATTCTTAATAAGAAAAAAATGGTAAGAATCCAAAGACGATTTGGAAATTTTGTTTAGAACCCTGAAAATTGAATTTATTTGTTTAATTTAAAAGATAATTCATCTTAAATTTAGTTAAATAAAAAGTTATAATAATATTCTTCCAAATGCAATTTATAATAATAATTTTAGTCACATAAAAAATTATAATTGAAATTCAACTTTCTTTTTAATTTCACACACAAATCCACAAAATATCATAGTACTTTCTTTTCTTTGCAAACAAAAATGGAAAGGTGCGAAAGGTTGATAATTACTTTCCCAAAGTTTCGTTAGCCAATAGCTTCATATATCCGTAGTATTTTCTTTTGAAAGCTTTCTGCCTCTAAGTAACAATAATAAATAAATATTTTTCTTAATCATTCATTTAAGAGTTAAAATCAAACATAATTTAAATAATTATCCCTCTTTCTATCTATTTTTCAAAAATAAAATCTTGATGAATGAGACTCCATAGTAAACAATAACATTATTATTTTCAATAAACTCGAAATCGAAACATCATAAATAAATATTTATTTGATGTTACTATTTTCAATGCAAATTTATGATTTAAAAATATATTAAAAATGAAAAAATATTTACCTTTTTTAAAATAAAAAAATGTAATTATTTTGTATTTTGAAACTAAAAAGAAAAACTTTTAGAAAGTGAAAATAATTAAAAAAAACTGTAGTTATTGAAAAACGATGGTTAAGAAAGAAGTGTATTTATTGTGTTTGGGTTTGGGTTGATGATTGAAATTTGGCAGCGAGAACGTATGGAGGAAAATAAAAGAGGCATTGCTTTCTTGGTGTTGCAGATGGAAAGGGTAAAAGGGAATTAAAAAGAGAAAAAGTCAAAAGAAGTTGGCTGCCAAGAACAAAAGGATCTCAACTCAAGGTTTCATCTTTTAGCATTAGGTCTCATCACATCCCAACATAACTTCTGTTCAACATTTCAATACTATTTTCTATTTTAAAATACATTTTAAAAGTTTAACTTAATTTTATAAAATTAATTTATAAAATAATATTTAAATTCTTTTATAAATTATATTCGAAAAATATATTATCTAATCGATGTAAGAACTTTATTCATAGGTGGTAATAGGTGGGAACTCTATTCGTGGAATGGAGGTAGTGTTAACTTTGATAATAAATTAGCTTTTATTATTATTGACTTCAAAATTTTAGAAAGTTTAAAAGACCAAGCAAAATAATTATAGATAAATCATTATTGTGTTCAGCTTTAATGTTACTTGGAGATCCTTTTAGTGTCCAAGACAATTGTTTAATATTTTTATAACATGATGGACAATTTTTATTGTAAAAGCTACTTTTTCTTTTCTGGAACATGTTATTGTAATATCAGTTATTTTTTGAATGGTTTAAAATATATGACAGCATATGAAAGTAGGACAAGACAATCAAGAGTGTGGTATCCATTACTTTTATCATGGTATTGCCTGTGCTTATCTTCCTAGTTCTGTGGTTTTTGGTCCCCAATTTACTGATAGCAAATATCTCTGTCTTTGTTCGTTCAGACAGAGGGAGAGAGGCAATACTCCGAAAGTCAGAACTTTTCTACTGAGTACCGAAACATGTACAATATCTGGGTTTTTATACAACGTGAAATATCTTTTCCATCTCTGGCCTAAAAGATCAGTATTTCACAAATATATATATTTTTATACATGCACATGAACTCAAACTCATCAAACTAACCACATTAAAAATAACCTATATATTCTATTCATAATGTCAAATAAAATAAAGACAAAATTAGTCCTCGCCGTCCACTTATGTTTGCTGAGGAAATCAGAGAGTACCACCCTTTCGGTTCTTCTATACACGGTCAACGAAGCAAATCAATAATCCTTCACTCAAAGATGGTCACCGTCTCTTGCTGGATACACTAAGTGACTAACCTTGCAAAAAGGACTTCTAACAGTTTCCATTAATTCATGAGTTCTCATGAAAATTGAGGGATCTAGATAAAGCTGCAGGGTTGGCCATCAACACTGGAGAGGCTTCAACATGATTCTTTTCCTCCTTCTTTGATTGGAAGGCCTTAAACATACCTCCCCCACTTACTGACTCATTCTTAATTCCTAGAGTTGCCCATATAGAACTCTTTGCAGCTTCATTTGGATCATCGATTCTCAACGTTTTCGGAACCAAAACACCCCCGTTTCTTGGCTTTGAAGCTTCTTCTTTGTGCAAGGAGTCTTGCTTGATCATGTCTCCGTCCCGCGAGTGCTTCCCCAGAGTCGGAGAGTTTGGAGCGGAGCCTGGAGTGTTCGGGTTTGAAGCAGATGAAAGTGAAGAAAACCATGGAACATTCCAATTCCCTGGCATTCCACAGTTCCAGAATGTAGCAGGAGGATAGAATGATAAGGCATATCCGGAAGGACACAAAGCAGGTGGGGGAACGGGAGAATTCCATGTATAGGGCCAAGGAACACACGGAAGTTGAGGAAGGAAACCATGATGTTGGAGCACCGCTTGTGGTTGGAAGGTGCTTTTGCTACTTTCTCCCATGGAATTGGAAACTGTAATGGAAGATGTAGTCGAAGAGTCATCACCATTTTCCCCACTTTTGCGAGGAATAGGGAGTCTTTGATCCTCAAAGCCATGCTGAAATCCATTTTTTGTGCCATCGGGAACCTTTTTCTCTCCAAGATTGAGGACAGATGCCATGGAATCACAAATCGGTGCATGTGCATCTAATCCAAAGCTGAGAACTCTACCATTGCCTTTCAAAGTTGGAAGATGAGTTCCATTGGGAGAATCAATTCTGGCTGCTTGAAGGGCCTCAGAGATACTGATGTGGCGATAATGCGAGGCAGAGTTCTTGTTCTTTCGCCGCCCTGCCCCCACAGGAACATTCCGCATGGTGCCACCTGCAGTCCAGTATCTTTGACAAGCTTTGCAGAAATAACGTGGCTGGTTGACATTGTAGTTGTTGTAGTAACAAAACTTAGTGTCCATACTTTTGCAGCGGGGGCATGGTAGCACTTTATCTGGTTTCTTCAGAGTTTTCTCTTGTGAGTTAGCCGCATCGCCTTGCTCCTTCTCTGATTTATCAGCTTTTGATTTTGCCGTTTCTTCTATGGAGGGTGTTTTGGGGTTCACAATAGCCTCAGGGGATGTACCTGAATCTTTAGTCTCTCCTGAACTCGGAGAAGGATCAGCTTCCAGCTCTTCCTCAGTAACATTTTCAACTCCAGCATCCTAGTAATATGAAACATGTTTTGTTCACTAAAATGAATGCTTCTGAATTTCATAAACAAAACCAAGATATATATGTTCACAATTTTCTTAGCTGAAATGACATCCATAACAGGAAAAACAATAGTATTGGGTAATAAGGAAGGTAGAGCAGTCTTTTTGAAGAAATATTGCATGAAAGAAAACCAAAATTTGAAAAACTCATACTCAGAAAATATGTTTAATTTTTCAGTGGAAAAAACTCAAAAATCCGATCTTATAGATGTATCTATGCAATTTGATAGTGTCAAAATATAAGCAAGACCAATGAAAAATTCTACTAGAACCATTCTTACATACAGTATAAAGTTCCCTGTTCTTAACATTCCAGAATACACAATACAACAATTCCACGGTCTAAAAAAAATACTTGATGAAGGAACTCAAGGAACTATATAGATAATTTAGCTGTGAAGTGTTAGCTGAATGATCCAAGCGAAAGAAAAAAAACATCAATTTTTAGTGGCAAAGAAAGGTACAGAAAGGAAACAAGAACCTTAGAGCCACATAGCGGATTATTAACACAGATTTGGATGAGAGTATAGGATTGTACCGACAGAAAACAGTGGTTTTAAGCAGGACAATGAAGTAAACATGTACATAGAGTTGAAACAATAAAACAAGTGGATGTGAAAAAAAAAACAGTGATGTTCCTGTTCCACAGACAGAGTTGACTGAAATTGTTGGGTAGATTGTTCAGATCACCTCTCAAACGTCAAAATGTTCCACAAAATTGATCACAATCAGCAAAATCAGCACACGAGAAAAGTTTGCTGTCTACGAACGGTTTGAATACAAAATTTACTTCAATTCTTAGCAAGGTCACTAAACCTATTATTTTGTACAGAAATAAGCCAATTTTGGAATTGAAAATTAAAGAAAAAAAAAACAGATTTTTCTTTTAATATCCGACCAATTTACTTCGAGAACATTGAATTGAAACTACCTAATTAGCAATAAATTAGGAAAATTGGGAACTTTCGTTAAATCAATTTCCAATTGGAATTGAGAGAAATTAACAGAAGGGTACAAGTTTTCCATTGAAAAATAAGATGAGGAGTAAAAAGTGAGGTAGAAATGAAAATTTAAAAAAAGCAGAGGAGGTTGTTGTGATGTGTGCAAATAAAGGAAAAACGAAGAGACAAAACGGACCCATGAGAGGTTTTAGCATTAGAAGGAAAGGGTGTTGTGTGTACGTCAGGAAAAACGTTGGTTTGATTCTGAAAAGAATTTTCAGAGAAAAACTAGAAAGCATACCTGCTCTTCTTTCTCTTCCTCTTTTCCGTCAGCACTCTCATCTTCTTCTTCTTCTTCTTCTTCTATGTCAACATCTTCAGGGAAGGGGATCTTCTGGCCGAAGAGCCTAATTGCAGGATCTCTAATTTCGTGCATTTTTTGGGGGGATCGAATCGAAAAGTGGGAGATGGCAGCGAGTTAGTTACTTGGTTTGGGAAGTGTAAGTGGAAACACGACGAATGGGATTTTGATCCGATTAAAGCAGAATTAGATGCCACGTCAGAACTAGGTTTCAATTCTTGGCCACGAATTCTTGTGGCTTCTATTAGATTTTCTTTTGGCCATGTTCGATTCTGGTAGCACACTCCTTGCGTGCACCCTCTCTTTTCCTATGTCAGCACTTTTGCCTAAAACATCTCCATCACGTGGCTTAATCCCATTGGACGGACCACTTTCCTTTATTGTTACATTCTCCATTCATTATTATATTTTAATCCATTTTTACAAATCAACCTTTTTTTTAACAGACGCAATTATTTAAAAAGTATGTTTTGAAAAATATTGAACCACACACGCATTTAGATATATGATATTTTTTAGATCAAAAAATAATATATTATACCAGATATATTTTTTTATAGATTGAAGATCTAAAAGCGTAAGATATTATGTCTTATAGAAAAAAGTCTCGATTTAATATTCTGTTATGTATAAAAATATGCCCTTGAATTTTTTTTGGAATAACTTAAAAAATATTAAGACCGTATAAAGTTTTTAAAATATTATTATTGTTTGTTGTTCGCGAAATTTTGTTATTCAATCATAAATTATATTTTTATATTTTTAAAGTAATTAACTTAATTATGTTAGATGAATAGTTTATTGATAAACCAAACCAAATGATATAACCCTTAACCAATTGCCTTGATCGGGTAATTGATGAGCCTATATAAAAAAGTAGTATCTAATAATTGACTTTGTGTTTTTATCCTAACCTCACACAATATTATGTATTGTTATTTTGTGGCTTTTTTTTATGGAATTGTTGGTCTTTTTTTTTATAACTAGAAAGTTGAGTTTACAAATTTTTTTATTTTTTATTTTGAATTCTTCAAATTAATTTTATATTTTTCAAAAAATATTATTAGAAAAAGTTGAACTCAATACTTCTCTTATCCTCCCTTATTAATATTAATTATTACTCGTAATTTTAATGAATAATTAACTAATAATCTAAAATAAAATTAAAGATTGACCTCCTCGGTTTAAGATTATACTAAATAGAAATATATAAAACCATAGTTCATATAGTAAATAGCTAAAAGACGATGCTGATGTAATTATTTCCCGAGAGTATAATATTAAATTTGAATTAGTAAGAAAATTAATATTGAAAAAGAGTGAGGTAGATTTATAGTTACTAAAAAAGTCAGAGTGTGGATAATATAATAGTTGAGGAAATGCTTTTTTAAATGTTTTAATTTTTTTGATTTGAGAACTTTTCGTCAACTTGGGAAAAAGCTGACAAAGAGAAGCAGAAGCAGTTGTTTATAAAATATGGAAATAATGAAAAAGACGTTCCCTTTGGCATCTTTTTCCTTTTTCTTTTCTTTTCTTTTCATGGCAGTCAAATATAGAAGCTTAATCTGATTTTTCAATTTTAGGATAGGAACATTCTTACCCTTCAATGCAAAACTTGTTCAAACACTACAGTAAAAGTATTATATATTTTCAGAAAATATCCATTAATCAATATTTGTTTTAATTATTTATTTACCTTGTTATATGTTAAAAAGCTTGATACCATTGTCACCAAAAAGTTGGCATTATAAATTGGTATTAACAATCCATCACGGTAAGAAATTAAAGTATTCACTTTTATATATATATAAACACAAACATGCTTTGTTTGTGTTAAAAAGTAAAAAAAGAAAAGAAAAATGTGATTTTTGGATAAATAAAAGAAATTACTAATGATTTGTTTACGTGATTAGGGATGCAAACAAATTCGTGTATGTTATCTGAACTTATTTGACGATATCAAATCATGAGTAGGATACAAATAATACCAAATATTTTAAATAGGTATATATATTGATTTCATTTTAAATTATCAAAATATCCATAATTTATTAATATTGTCTTTGATTTTTATCTTAATTGTTTGAATTATTCAATGTTTACAAATTATACTATGATATGTAAGCTACTTCTCTTCTTTTCAAAATCTTAATTACATATTTATTTTCTTTCTTTTAGGCAATTTTATTTATTTTATAATGTATAAATCTTAATTTTATCAAATTAAGTTGTTTGTTTAAGTTATATGTTTCATCATTTTTGTTCTTTTTTTTCATACTTCATTTGGTATTTATTTTTTATTGCATAAAAATATATTATTGTCTGTTTCAAGTATTTTATATTTTGAATTTATTAGGTAACAAAAAAATTTACTTGTTTTCTTATTATTCTTATATTTGTTATATTGGATTAATTTTTTTTTTCTAAACTTGATGTAAAATTTAAATTTGTCTTTATTTTAAAATTTAATAAACTCTAGTTTTTAAAGTTTAAAAATAAATAAATGAATATATTTTTTCTAAATCTATTTATTTTTAAATTTTAGAAACCAAAATATATCAAAATCTAAAATTTTACACAGTTTTTAATTACCCGTTAATTAAAAGTATATTTAATTCTATTTTATTTAAAAAACTTTTCTTTCATTAACCAATTTTTTATACTAACCAATTTAAAAAACTTGAAAAGACCACATAGTAAAAACTCCAGTTAAGATTAGGAAAAGTTGAGATACATGATTAAAAATGTATAATTATGATAATTCAATGAAGACCATATTTTATAGAAAACTAATGTAATTACTTCTATTAACTAATCTATAGAAAGTGTGTTTAAAAATAAGCCGTGTTATATATTTTCATCACCACGAATTATATATGAAAAATATATACTTTCTGAATAACAGGTTGTAAAGTATAAACCATATATCACATAAAACAAGGGGATACTGGACGAACCAACTCCAAGAATAAAATATTACAACTGCTTTGTATAATATATTTCGTTTAAATGATGTATAATAAAATGTCACTTTTAAAATTTGATATATTTTAAATAATTGTAATCAATAATAGAATATAAAATAAAATGGTTAATATAATATTTAATTGTCAATTATGAATTTTTTTTATTTAAAATAATTTTAATTAATTAATAATTTCATATTGAATAATAATAAAGTTAAATTATTACAAGTTTATCTTAAAAACTTGTTTTATTTTATAAAATTGAATGATATAAAAGTTTATTTTCATGAAATTCATTCATATTATTCTAATTTTGTTCCTACTCCCTTTTATGTAGTTTTCACTTTTTTTAATGTTATTTCACCCTTTCATGAAAATGTTATGTTTTTAAAGTTCATTCAACTATAATTTTTTAACTGAACTCTAATGTTAGATAAATAAATTTATTTATCATTTTAATTTTTTTTTTGTGATTTATTTTTATTTTTTGTATTATTGATTATTAGACTTCTTTAATTAAAAACAAAACTAAATTATAACGAGTAATACATATTTTACTCTATTAATAAACTTTGTGGAATAAAGTTAAAATTTATTTATCAAAATTAAATAATATTTTAAAAGATTAAATATATTTTTGATTTTTTAATTTTGAGTGAAAATTAGAATTAGTCTATTTTAAAACTTTGTATTAATTTAATCTATTGTTTTTAAAACTAAGTTAATTTAACAATTTTAATCAAATTTTATTAAATTTATTTAGAATTTCAAATATCTTTCTGAATTAATATTGAAGGAAAAAAATAATGTCAAACAATATAAACAACTCAAATATTATGGTAAAATGTATTTTAAACATTAAACAAACATAATAAAATTTAGGCAAAAAGACTAATTTTTTTTTTCATATTTTTAAAATTAAAAAACTAAATTAAATTAAAATTTTAAAAATAGACTAACTTCAAATTTGATTCCAAAAGAAAAAAAAAACATATTTAATACTATTTAAAAATTTGTTGGTTATCATTAATTGGTAAGGAAAACCCTGATCATATATAGTCGCGGGTTGTCTGTGGGTGAAAAGCTCAATTACTGTCGATAACTCGCAGAAGTGTGTTTTGAAAGGAAATGGCAAAAAAGACTTTATTGCAGCATTGAAAAACAAGAAAGAGAATATTAAAGTTCAACATTTTATATAATATAAAGGGCCAAAGGAAAAAGATTGATGTGCCTCCTTAGACACCTTAGCTCCATGTATATTTTTCACCCTCTTCCATTTAAAATATTAAATTAAACACTTTTGGGTTTACTTTTATGGATGAGAACGCGTGTCGCTCTAAGTGCTGAATTTATATATATTAATAGAAAGTGAGTTGTAGTGGTAGTACACGTAATTAATTAAACAACAATTAATACTTTTCATAATGCAATGGGCTGCTTGGTCGGTTCAGGATTAAGCTCATTTTAACCCACTTTTAAAGTATACACAAACTGCCAAAAACTTTGATTATGACAATAAGCAAACACAACATTTAATATACATATATAAATTAATTATTTAACTTCATACTATATCATAATCGAAATTTCACCAAATATCTTTCCTATTGTCTCTTATTATAATATCACAAAAGCCGAAAAGTTTTTTCGTAAAGATTGCATGTATGAATTTTCCCTAACGCCCTTCCTTCCAATAGGATAACATAACAAGTATATAATATAAAATTATTTTTTAACTGTTTTAAATTGATTTATAATAAATTTTTTTTCTTCATAAAATATCTGTTTCAAAAAAAATTTAAAATATATCTGAGAATATTTCTTTTGAAAACATAAAATTTTAAATCACTCGACTAATTTACCAAGAATTTTTTTATAACCTTCTGAAAATCTTTTTCAAGAAATATGCTTATGTCTAGCATAATGCAGAAAGAAACAGTTGCCTAATAAACAAACACACAGGCCCGTTTTTAAAAGATTAAGACTATTGCTTCCTGCACTCCTATTATAAAATAATAATAATAATAATAATAAAAAAACTCTAATACTCTTTACTATTGCATTATATTATCAGTTCACTTTCATCGGCCACCGCAAAGGAGGAAGAACGAAGAAAAACCGTCATAAAGGAAAAAAAGAAAAGTGAAAACTCATTCCGCAAAACTTTTTTCGGAATATATTTCATATGTTTCAAAAAGTTATTTTTAAAACATATTTTATGTGCAAGAATTTTGGAAAACTCATTTCGAAAGTCGTTATATATTTGTTTGGAAAATCTTATTCCAAAATGTATTCCATATATTTCAAAAATTCTGTTTCAGAAATCTTATTCTGAAAGTTTGTTTCGGAAAGTTTCTAAAACATATAATCTGGAAGTCACATTTTCAAAAGGTAAAATGATTATTTTAAAAATTTAGAGGAATGCACAAAGAAATTGTTGGAGGTGTACGAAGTAAAAGATGAATATTACATACTTCATTGGGCCAGGGCCCATATCACTATCATATTGTGAAGATGGAAGGAGAGCAATAAAAGGAAAATAAAAATAAAAGAAGGAATGTTTCTTTTTTACTCCTTTTATCTCTGTTTAATATTCATGGCTCGGGATAGATTAATTTATTGAAATGTTTATTTTAATTAAAATGTCAGAATTGATTTGTTCTTACTTATAAACAAACTATAAGGTAATAAATAAGTGTCTATCAAAGGTAATAAATAGCTTGAAGTGTTTGTCAAGATCTTCTTGTACCATGGAAACTAAATTCCTGATTATTGTTGGATATATTAGATTAGCAAGTATTTTAAATATCTTATATTTATATTTTTTTTTTATTTTTTAGTTTGTAATTTGGATTTAGTTCATATTTATTTGATTATAAATAAAATATTTTATATGTATTTTTTTATACAAAGAAGATTAAACTCATACATAGTTTTTCACTATATTCAATATTTAGAACCTAAGTTTTTTTTGAAAATTTTTTGTCATCTTTGTCCATTACAATTGTCACCGTCATTGGAATTGTCGTCAAAACTTCAATTTTGAGCAACGACCACATGATTATGCTAGTCTTGGCCAAGCGACCTCAATGTCGTTGAAATTGTCACAATTGAGTCTAAAAGTGCTCTCATGTGTCAGTTGAAGTTTACAGACGTTGTCTTTTCTAGCCATACGTAACCACACATACATAATCTTTTTTGCCTCGGATCATCATCATTGGACTCGTCGCGATCTCCTCTTTCCAGATCTAGATTTATTGCCTTAATTAAAGAAACTTAGATTTTTAGGGTTTCTCTCTTATGTTCATCTATGACTTCTTTGGCTACTGTATCTTCTGATCTATCTTCTGCCACTAATGCGTCTAACCTATCCATATATATATATATATATATTATATCAATGAACACTTGTCTATTGATATGTTAGATAACATTAATTATGCGACTTGAGCATCAGACATTAAACTTTGACTTAAGAATCAGGGGTATTTTGATCACATTACTCAAAAAGTGACTGATATTGCTTCTGCTGATGTTCCTCTTTGGATGAAAATTGATGCTCAGTTATGGATCGTTCTCAAGGACACCCTTCACTCTACTTTAAAATAATTTTTTTGTTCCAACAACACATGTCCTGAAGTTTGAGAATAGGCAAATTATTATACACCAATGACACTTAACGTCTTTATGGTGTTTGTCATGATCTTTTTAATGTTGTTACTCCCAACTTCAAGACTTTATGGCTGATTATATGGATAAGATTCATGCTTTTTTTTCATGAATTTAATGAGTTATTGTCTCCAATCTCTATTCCTGACCAATAAATAGAACAACCGTTAAAGTTCTTCATGGTATTGGCATTACACGGACTTGCTGATAAATATTCTCATGTTTGTGATCAACTTTTAGGTTCACTTGTTGTACCTACTTTGGCTTTTACTTAATCTGCTTTTTTGTGTGTACCAAGTACACCCATCAATGATACACTTATTCTTGCTGATGTTTCCTCCACATTAGCATCTTAAGGTGCTGATAGAAATCACTCTCGCAAGCTTTGAAAAGGATGTCACAAGTGTTACCACTATGGCAAGTTAGGCCACAAGATCGACATGTATTATGGATTACATGGACGTCCTCCTCAATCTACTATTGTTGTTAAGACCGATCCTCCCTTACAATCACCTATTGTGAATCCTCTTTCATCTTATATCACCAACAAATCTGCGTTCCTTAATGGAAATTTGCAGGAAGAGATTTATATAGAGCAACCTCCAAGATTTGTTGCTAAGGAAGAGTGTTCTAGATTGGTATGTCTTTTTTGCAAATCATTAGATGGCCTAAAACAGTCTCCTAAGGCTTGATTTGGAAAGTTTAGTAGCATCGTTTAACAATTTGGTATAACACGGTGTGAGACACTTCATTCAGTCTTTTATCATCACTCAAATGTTGGATATGTATACTTGATAGTATATGTTGATGACATCGTTGTTATTGACAGTGACAACCATGACATCTCTCAGATGAAACAACATCTTTGTCACCATTTTCAAACCAAAGATCTTGACAAACTCAAGTTTTTCTTGGATATTGAGGTGGCACAATCCAACAATGATATTGTTACATCTCAAACAAAGTATGCATTGAATATTTTGGAGGAAATTATATTGATAAATTCAAAATTTGTTAACACGGTCATGGATCCTAATACCAAACTCCTACCAAATCAGGGGAAGCCTATATCAGATCTTGAACATTAAAGAAGATTAGTTGAGAAATTGAATTTTCTCACCGTTACTCGTCTTGACATTTCCTTTATAGTCAATGTGGTAAGCCAATTTCTTAATTCCCCATGTGAAGATCGTTGGAATGTAATCGTTTGTATATTAAAGTATATTATAGGATCTTTTGGAAAAATGTTGTTATATGGTTATAATAAGCATACAAGAGTTGTTTGTTATTCATATGTTGATTGGGTAAGATCTATTTCTGGATATTGTGTCTCCATTAGTGGTAACTTGATTTCTTGGAAAAGAAAGAAACAAGTATTATGGCAAGATCTAGTGTAGGAGGATATAAAGCTATGACATCAGCCACTTGTGAACTTGTAACAATCATACTACCATTCATATTAGTTCTGATCCTGTATTTCATGAGAGGACCAACTATATTGAGATTGATTGTCATTTCATTTGAAAAAAGATTATATCTAGAGATATCAAGACCGAGTTTGTTAACTTAAGAGATCAATTAGTAGATATTTTTACTATATCTTTACAGGGATTGAGAATTGATTATGTTTGTAACAAGCTTGATACATACAGTTTATATGCACTGACTTGAGAAAAAGTGTTAGATATATAAGATTATTAAATATCTTATATTTATCTTTTATTTTTAATTATTTATCTCATGCTACTTTTTTATTATTTTAGTTTGTATTACTTTATGTGTATATTTTGCACAAATGATATTGATCTCATACATAATTTCTCATTATATTCAATATTTATAATTAAATCATTCAACACATAATCAAGTTCCTTTATTATATTTAAGCAAATGTTAAGTTGTGTAAAGATGTACAATTCTCTCACACTGTGTTAGAATCTTGAGAGAAGAAAATTCAACCAATAAGACTTGTTCAAGACTTTTTGTTGTGAATATCAAGATCAAGACTTGTTAATACAAGATACAAGAAACATCCTTTAAGACTTCTAAAATCAGACTCATTGCCCTTTCTCTTTTGGCACTTTCTTCTTTCCATTGTGACCTTGACTGTGCTTCAATTTGGCTTGTAAGTCTCTCTTCATAATAAGCTTACAAAGCATACAACAATTCTGATAGAACATTTATGGGTTGTGAAATTTGTTTAAGATAAATTCTAATTTATATATTTGATATAAATGAATAATTTGATAATTTTATTCAAACTAACAACTTTGTACAAAAGGAATAATAACTTTTAAATCAATAATAATAGTAATGATAATAACAATTAAAACCACCCATTGTACCTATTATATCCTGTGCCTTTTCTCTTTCAGAAAAATAGAAATTTTCATAGCTTCCATTTTCACGTCTAGCAACAGAGCTTCTGTGGTCTACAGGTAGCAAAGTTGCTTGCCACTTCACAGATTAGTGGAGAAAATTGTTCCCACTACCCTAGCAATAACAGATGACTACAACATTTCAGCTGTTTTCCTTGTTGTTATGATGACTTCCACTCCCAGCAACAGCAACCAATGTGCAACCACTAGTGTTTTACTCTTATATTACACTTTGGCCAGACAAAAAAATAGGGGCAATACAGCTCAAATTAACTCTAGAAGACACACAAATTATTTATCATTCAGAAAATTTGCACATGATAGAAGGTCAACCTTTCTAAGAACTCATTTGAGTCTTGTCTATGTCTAATAAGAGTTACAACAGGGTCCTTTAACTTGTGTGACTTGTCTGTCTTTATCTGAGTTTCGACCATCACATGTCACTTGTCTTTTACTCAGTGGGGTGTCTTTAAATTAGTAGGCTTTTCTGCTCAAGTGAGTCTAAAAATATTTATAAATGCTTTAGCTACTGATGTGAAACGTGAGAGTTATTCTTGAATGATATACCAGTGGAATCAAGGCTCAAATGTTTAAGTGCTGTTTTCCGTTGGGAGTTTGTAGGATGTGTACCTACCTATTCTGTCTCTATACAGCTCAATTAGTCTGCCCTTTGCATTTCCCACTACCCTTTGACTTCGATTAATCTACAGGTTTTACTTCCCCAACGTTTCTGTGTCATCTTTCCACTTCCATAGTGTGCTCCATTTTGACTTAAAATATAGCTTTCATGTCCACCCAACAATTCTCTGCACCTCCATACTTGAAAATTATAAGATGATTCAGGATCATTATGGTTTATTTAATATCTGCTTAACACATAATTAATTTTTTTACTGTAAATTGAAAAACTGTTAAATATGTAGGAATTGATCAGAATCATAGATACATGATGATTCTGGACCATTCAACAATTTCTCAAGATCCTTTAGGTTTTCACATACGAAAATGCCACAAGCTGATAAAAGTTCTACAAAGAGTGGAACGTGATTGCTCCTCCATAATGGGTTGCTGTCACCTTTTTGACTTCGGTAACATGATTGCTGCTCCATGATGGATTTTCCATGTTAAAAAAACATCCAGAAAAAATATCGTACACTAGTATAAATTGAGAACTAGCATATGGGAAGCCACAACCAGAGTTTGTTGTTGAGAAATGCAATACAAGATGGCAGGCACTTTCTTTCGTTTATTCGTGATTCTTCTCGGGCTTTCTCATCTTATGTGCTTGAAAGCACCAGTTACAAGTAAATTCTACCACATGAGTTCTATCTAATTTTGTTCTAGTAGTCTTGTAGTTCTCCCTCATCTTCTTACAAATGGCTTGTTTATATAAGCAGGAATTGAAAACATTATGCAAGGTCCCCAAGTTCATCTTACACCGGAGAACAGCCACAAGGTGGTGTGCACTTTGATACCTTATGCTTATTCCCATGTTGTTTAAGACACATAAAGCATTGTTTTTTAACCAGACATCATGTCAATGAACTTATCTTCCTTTTATTCAAATACAGGTTATCACTGCGAAATACTGGCACATGGAGGAACCAACCATTACTGAGAGGATGGAGTTGGAACTCCTCGATTATTCCCCATCAGGGCCTAATGGTCGTCACACTCCAAAAGCACCATAGCGTGTTAAACGGTGTAGGTAGCTGTTTATGCAGTATAATATTATATAAGTGGCCGTAATTGGTCAATGCTAGGCAATTATGTTATGTAAGATGAGAGAATGGATTAACTAGAGTTTCATCCCCACTCTTGTATGATTACATGTGAACTCACACTCATGTTTGACAAGAATAAATAATACATGCACTCACTATATGCACAAGTCATTTATATTGCTATCTAATAACAAATTATCATATGTAGTAATTTTTATGTTTTTATGCTAATCATATTAAAAGTCATGACAAAGATGATTTCTGATTAACTGAGAATATGACACTTTTATGTATACTCGCGTGTCTGTTAAACTTATTAAATTCTGCTTTTTTATTCATGTATAAGGATTTCAGGTTTATGTTATTCAACTGATAAGAGCATTAGAGCTAATTTGTGCATTACAATTACAAAATTTGTATTTCACCGGTTTTATCTTCAAAATAATGGCTAGTATTCTAAAGGGTTCTCACCCAAAGAATTCGTGTGGAAACCAAAAGCAACCACTAACAAATCTACGCAGAAAGAAAACGTACATAGATTTTATTTTCTTATTTTGGTAATACCACACTACATGCATGCAATTAAAGTAAGTCTAGGAAGCATAGCAACGGATCGTTCATGGTGCCAAAACCCTCCAGCCCAATATTAAGTCGCCAAATAAAAAATGGTTTATGTGAATAGTTGCTCACGAATTAGTGATGCATTGAGCATTAAACAGACGTATAAGCTTTCTTTTTGGCCCTTCTTTGTCCACAATAGAAATATGGCGATTTAAAAGTGAAGAACCATTTTGTCCACCGAGAGCAAGTTGATAGGGATTGCATAACCATGTTCTTGGAAAGTGAAATCGGAACTAATCCAAAATGATTATTTAATTTTAGTAATCAAGTTAGTTGGCCACTAAGTACACTTGAACAGCGTAGAAAGCGATGAATAATGTTGACGGGGACATAGTTTTGTCTACCACTCTCCCCTATACGCCTTTTCTCGAGCATATCCTATAAAAGTTTAAGGCCAATATATAAATAATATTCATTGTGACATATGAAGTTAGTGGAAGAATTAAGTAGAAGCACATAAGATCAGAGACTCGTATCTGTACATTGCACGTAAGTATGGAGATTTTATTTTAATATACTTGATGTGCATAAAGTAATGCTAGCAAAAAAATTACAAGTCTTGGACGTAGCGTTCAGGTGTAAGCCTATAACAGGATGTTTCACAGAGACCATATTCTAATGAAGATACGTAATCTCTCTGCAATAAAATATCACAGACATTAGTATGTGAAACAGGTCCGTTAATGTTGTGTATTGATTTCTAGAATTATAAACTGAGTGCTGTATTTTTTATAATCCAGATAGGTTTTTCATCTAAAGTAAAAGCTACAAGATTAATTTCCACACTAAAAGTTTCCAAATCTACAGAATCTTCTGTCATCCAAAGTGGTGCTCTTAATTTGCATGCTTTCAAAAGGAGGAGTTTTATGACGTTGCTCAGTTGTTTGCCGTGCCATGTGAAGAGAAAAGGAATAGGAGGCAATGAAAAATCATCTCGGTCTCAGAATATGTTTGGAACTTTGGTTAATCTGAGTTAATATATAAATTCTATCGTCTGCATAAACGTCTGAGATGCACCAAAGGATACTAAACTAATGACACAGAGGCAACAAATTAACAGTGAAAGTTTCTTGTTACTGACCAAGTCAGTGTCAGTTTTCCAAAACAATATCAGTAAGATTTTGGTGTCAGTTTTCCAAAACTATTTCTTACCTAGTACATCTTTGACAATTGGGATTTTTTCTCTCACTAATTTAAAATTGTGATTCTAGATTTGCTCTGATAATATTTAGCTCAACTCTTTCAGTTTCATATTTCTTTGGTCATTTTTCAATAGGTAAGAACAGCTCATTAGCCTAAGCATGAGCAGTCTGAATAGACAGTAAATAGAGTCACAGACATACACAATATTTGCAAGCTAAAGCTTAATTTGGGGATGCAAGTTGCTAATCATGATTAGTACTTAACTTTTGAGTAATGTCAATTCTTTTAGAGTATGAGAGATTAACATACGTGAAGGTGCTAGTAAGTCTTCACTCGTAAATGCATACCTTAGTGCTAATGCTTTTCAGTCATTTGGGGTTTTTCACTCATAACAGTAGTTGAGAGTTATCTGAGAACCCTCTTGATGTCGGCTTCGTGACAAAATTATTTCAATTGCTCTCATATATGTTTACCAGCACTGTGCAATTGCTCTCATACTGAAATGTAGCAATTGCAGTGAGCTGCTGAACATTCTATGATTATGTTTGAGATAGAGTTGACCCGGTCTGCAACCAATTGGTTCTTGAGGTTAAGAGATATGAAACCTTTTTATGATAATAAAAAACTTAAATGGCTGCAAATGATCCAGTTCAGCTAAACCGATTTTCTGAACTCGAACAAGATACTATAAGGCTCAACTTAAAGAAGAGAACACAGAATTACACACTTAACTGGTGGGTTACATGTGTGATGCAAAATGAAAGGAGAAATCCGAAGTTTCGTTCTTATGTTCTAACAAGAAATTATGTGTGATTATTAAGACGCACTATTATGTATAACTGACTGGGACACTGGTATTCACTGGTCTTCTGGAGATGGAGCAACATCAGGAGCTGGTGAAGGTGCACCCCCTTGATCAGAATTCAAAAGTCCAAATTTCTTGATGAGTTCATCTGCAATAAGCTCATTAGCACTGTCTGTGGGGTGGTACTCATCCCAAAAGACATATTTACTTCTATCTTTGCACAGACTTGATGCAGGTACACATGTAAGGGCGGGTCGAATATTCCAGAAGGAACAGCATGGCGAGTCTGAGTTTTGAAATCCTACAAAGCAAACGTAGCTATGATGTAAATAACTCTCAGCAGTCAGCACACAAGCTATAGCTCAATTTTTAATTATTTTATCATGTGTAATATGTTGGAAATTCTTCAGCAAATAACAACATTGTGAAAACTTTAGACGTTCGAAATCCCAATGATTTATGCACTCTGCTTTGTTTTCATTCTTTTAATGTGTGAGGTTCTTTTAGATAATGGGCAATGGAGTATGAATCCTGTTTATTAGAAAAGTAACATATTTACTTACCATACTTATTTGGATTGCTAATCACATCATAGACAACATCATATGCATCTCCAAATCTATAGGTTGAATCAGGAAAATGCTTCCCCAAGTCATCTACTAACTCGCTTGCAGCTTTGTTGAAGGTAAGAGCCAGCTTGTTCGCCTTTTCTCGACAATTCCCAGTTGTACTGAGCACCCTTTGAAGGGGAATGCAGCCCATTGGACCCAACCCGAAAACCACCAGCTGTCTTGCTCCTAAACTATGAAGTAACTAAACACAAACATACCATAATTAAAATGATTTTGATTATTAGATGCAGAAGACAAAGAGAAAATAGTTGTGGTAGGATAAAAACTAAGTAAACCTTTAGCTGTCTTTCCAGTGTTCCTATCAAGTAGTCCATGAATGTGTCATCATTGTATGTCCATGAATCTCTGTAAACTGGCATCAAGTAGTTGTTGATGAAATCATTGCTCCCTAAAGCAACAACATAACGACCTTCCTTGAAAAACTTGTCAGCGGCCCTTTTTCCAATTTTACCTCTGATTAACTCCTGTGTCCCCTGAAATAGCTCAATTTGTTTGTCCAGGGAAAACTTTTGGATCTGCAAGAAGCACAATTTTCATCCAAATATGCTTGCATAAAGGCTATAAGATACATAGTGTATTAATCGTGGCACTCACAAAATAGGCACCGGTTTCATTCAAAATGCCGCCACCACCAGAAGCATAGTTCACACCATTTTCTAGTATAACTTCTTCACTCACAGATGGGTCCAGGAATGCAGGAGGCCTAGGGAGACCAGTACGGTCACCTGAAATGTACAACGTTAGTATTAGTATACAGCCAGAAACAATAGAAAAGTGCTAACATTTCTAAATAATCCGACAAACCCTGACTCAAATGTCTTTGCATATTAATACCCTATGAATAACCTTTGAAGCTAGAAAGTCAAAGCTAAATATTTTCTGCATTGATGTGGATTTGAAGTTTATTCTTTTGTTAGAAAGGTTTGAAATACACATACAGAAAATATAATGAAGCAACCTTTCACTTTTGGAAAAATGTTAAAAAGAATCTTGTATGTCACTGATGGCAAAGTGCATGCATGCTAAAAGTATAAGGTTTACCTATTATGTCAGCTACTGTGCGACCATTAGTGAACCTTCCATTAGGTAACCCATTTCCCATGTCTATGCCATACCAAGGCAAGCTTGCTTGAGCAAGGCTTCTAGAGAGATGCATGTTATTACCAACATCAGAGAGTGAGTCTCCAAAAATGAACTGCACAACCTTGCAATGGCATCCATCAAGACCAATTCCCAGAATGGTGATTACCACAATAACTAATGCAAGATTGAAGTCCATGTTTGTGTAACAAGTTATGCCTCGTTATGTTTTCTGTGGCCATTAAGCATTTGGGTTGGTTTTTTATATCTGGGAATTTTGAAATTTTAATTTGGAGCGATGAGATTGTTCAAAAGTTTGGCAGCAACATAGAGAAAATGTGATGAGCATGCAAAAGGCAGGAGTAGATGGTTTGATACACCAACTTTTTAATTGATTCAAAGCAACTACAACTACCCATAAGATTTTATAGTGAAATCAGAAACGAATGGTGAAGTCAAGAGTTTGTTAATGTTGGAACCTGAAATAACTTTAGAAGAAATAGGAATTAAGAATGAGAGAATATGGGGTGAGATTTCAAATTGAATTCTCAACAAACACGGTGTTGTAACTTGTAATGGTAAGTTCACCCAACCGGAAAACAAATGTTGTCCCATAACACAAGCAGGAACTCTAATTCCTACGCCAACGTAAAAAGAATGAGCCAAGGTTTCACCAAACATAGTCACATAATTCGCAATTCACTTATGTACTACAAGTGCGCATTATGCAAACTTAAATTTAAATAAATAAATATATATATATATATATATATATATACACACGTACAAACACAATATTATTTTAAATTTATAACAAGGCATGTATTCAAGAGATAAAGCAACGATATAAAAAATTAACTTACTTTGTATTCCATTATTTTTTTTTTAAATTTTAGAGATTAGTACAATAACGTTTTCCACTTTAAAAAATAAAAGAATATTTTATCCTAAAAATTAAGGCTAGTTGAGCGATAACTTTAGTTTTCAGGTTTTAAACTTAAATTCCTTTTAAAAAAATTGTTTGGTTAGGGGTTAAAAAGATATTGTAATGAATTTAAAAGTGAATTTCACTTAATTTTAGAAATATAAAAAAAAATTGTTATATCTTATTTTATTTGGAGATTATTTTTAGTGCTTTTGATATTTTTTTTCTCTATCTAATTTCTATTAAATTTCAGTTTTGAAATGAAATGAAATTTTATGTCCTACTGTCTTGATTTCATTACAATCGGTAAATCACTTCTCTACTACTACATACATGTTAACCATTCATTATAAATAAATAAATAATTACTCCATACACCTGAGTTTTTTTTTTTTTTAAATCATAATCAAGAAATTAATCAATAAAATTACCAAAATAAGCATTGTTGGTAGGGCCATTTCTTTCTACACTTGTATAATTTTAGTATGCACCTTCCTTGGTGGTGAAATGACCACCTTGCCCTAAATGAAAAATACTATATAAACATAAATTCCTCATCTTCCGCATTTCATCTTATTCTTCTTCCATATCAGTCGTTTTCACTTGTTGTGTCTGTTTATTTAGAAATGGGTATTTTGAAAAGTTTTTAGATTGTAAAATTCAAAATATTTTTTCAAAACTTATATAGATTATAAATTATGTAATCCAAAACAAATTCTTTTGGATTTGGATGAATTTAAAATTATACAGTTTGAAACGTTTTTCAATAAACTGATACATTTTTGTGATTTGTAATTTGGAATGCAATTTCAAATTTGAAAATAGGTTTTGAATTTTAGAATCCAAAATACATTACCTTATTCAAAAATATATTTTAGATTAATTCATAATATATCTCTTATTTTGAAAAATAAGTTTATTTAGTGGTGTTTCTCATTAATATCAAAATTAAATATATATTTATAATTTTATTAAATTAATTCTGAAGAATTGAATTAATGTAAATTTTATAAGTATTTTTTTATTACAGCAACGTTTATATTCTTGTCTGTAGGAAATCTTAGCAAGAAAGAGCGATTAACATTTGCAACCGCCTCCGCGTCAGCTGCTTCCACGTGCAAGTGAATCCTTGTGTCATCATCCTTATAACCTTCTCACGTGGAAACATGACAAAATTAGAATAAAATTGCAATGAGGCATATTGGTCTGTTACATGTCAGACTCAATAATTTACCTCTCATCCCAAAATTCTAATAACTACATCACAACTTTTACTACTACCACCATCATTATTTCTAAATCCATCCATTAATTCCCAAAAAACCCATTCTCAACAAATATTTCCTACATCACCTGCTTCTTTTAATAAATCATATTCCTTTCCAATAAAAATATATATTTACTAATTCATCTAATTCTATCATATAGAGAATTCATTTATATCCTAGTAGGGATAACTTTCTTAAGTATTAATAATATTTTTCATAATCGGAGATTTCATAAATAAATAAAAAAAAAAATCAAACTTGTAATTTAATATGTTTTGATATTATTTACGAGAAGAATGCGACATTAGAAGGGAGCTTTAGATGATATAACAATTATTCATGAAATTTTTGTTTACCAATGTGACTTATAGAAGATTCAAAATGTATCATACAGAGGATTTATTTCATTACGTACTACTTGTTTAACTCAGATCTTATCTTTCATTTATATCCTATTTTTTTTCTTCTTTCTTTGTCATCCTTTCTACTCAAACTGTTACATCAAATGTGCAAAGGACCTTTTCACCATGTCTTCTTTGTTCATGTCATATGTTTATTTCCAAACATCTCACAACAAAACTTAAAGTTTGTTTTAGAAGATGAATTTGGAAGAATAGATTTGAGAAAGAATAGAGAAGAAAATAAGGTTGTTCGGATCAAGAAAAAGATTATGAATAAGAAAAGGATTTGAGATAAAAGTTTATAATAATTAGTGAGTGATTAATGAGTTTGATAGATTAAAAAAATTATTTAATTGATAAAAAAAGAAGATTACAATTTTATCTTTGATCATAAAGTAATTTAAAATAAAATATAATTAATACAAATAAAATGTGAATTATTATTTAAAATAAAATATTAAAATAGATGAAATTATATTAAATTAAATTTTCAGAAATTAAGTTGAAATAAAATATTTGTGATTGTTTTTAATAAAATTAACTAATAATTTGAATTGATGAGATTATTTTAACTAATAATAATTATTATAATAAATATTATTGTAATTATATTAAAAGTAATAATAATTACTATCACTATTACTATAGTGAGATTTTCCAAATTGAAATTGAAAATATATGGCTCATCTTATTGAAGTCTTTTTTTAATGTGAAAAGAAAAAGTGAAAATGGAAGACAAATGTGTAACTTCACATAAATAAGTCGCCTTTCACCTCTTTTCTTACCAATTAATAACTAAAAACTGTGTGAAATTATATAATTTTCATGTCTGTCTTTCATTTCTTGACCTCTTATCAGTTAGACAGTCCATTTTTTATCTGTCAAATTCTTTACTGAAGCAACTTTTTCTCCCAATAGAACAAATAAATTAATTAACACATGAAACATACTATCTAACAAATATAAGTTGGTCTATCCATTAACATAACCGAATGCATCAAGAAATAAACATAAGTAAAACAGAGTGAAATATAGATAGTAAAATATAAAACGGAGTTTAGATTGCCAGACAATTATCAAACACAAATATACCTTTGTATACCAACACGTTTGCCGATGCACTTAAGAGTATGAAATTGAATACAACTAAGAAATTTCATTATGATTTGACAGGAGCCGGAATGAACATGCAATTAAAGAGCATAAAATAAATTCTCACATTATTTTAAAATATATGAAATTTTTTTAAAATAAATTTTTTTCTATTGTGAGTTATAAATAGAAAATGAAAATCAGAAAAAAAGAAAAAGCAACGGGTACCTAAATTAGGGTGCCAGGAAAAAAATGGGGTATGCGAAAAAGAGGTAAGAGAGAAGAAGAGTATAAAAGTTCCTTTGCATTTCATAGATCACAGCACATTTTTTAAATTAGGAAAAGAATGGTAAGAGAAAAAGAAATGGGAAAGAAGTTTCTTTTATTATAAATAATAAAGTGTATTTTTTAATTTCCATACTTGTAAACAACTGCAGCAAAATTAAGTATGAACACACAAACTCTGCTTCTCGCACGTGACACGTTCAGCTAGCTTTGAAAGCCGAATAGTGAGGTGATTATGACGTGGCAAAACTTGAGCGAATTAATGAAGTGCGAAGCACAGTACGAAGTGTTTTAATAGAGTATAAAGATCAACAACTCTCTCATACAACGTGGCACCATGACAGCCACTCAAAATAAAAACCAAGGACAAGAACACTTCCCACAAACCATCATCTCAAAATCTATCCACACCAAATCGCAACCCTCAATTTCATCCATCCAACGCTCACAAATCACCTCAAATCCCAAACGTATCTCCTCAAACAAACACACATACATAAAAAAAAATAAAAAATCAAACCCCTCTCACTGTCTCACTCTCACTCCCCACTCTTTCACCATGAATTCTATTGCTCTCAAAACCTTCGTCGGGCTCCGGCAAACCTCGCCGGATGCACCGCATTTCGCTGCCCAGCCAAGACTCCCCCCATCTCACCGAAAGTTAAGGATTGTGGCCGGCAAATTCAGCCCGAAGCTGCAGGGGCGCAACCTACGAGTGGCAGTGGTGGGTGGCGGTCCCGCCGGCGGCGCGGCGGCGGAGGCGCTGGCGAAGGGTGGCGTGGAGACTTTCCTTATCGAGCGGAAGCTGGACAACTGCAAGCCGTGCGGGGGAGCGATTCCGCTGTGCATGGTGGGGGAGTTCGACCTGCCGCTGGACATCATTGACCGGCGCGTGACGAAGATGAAGATGATATCGCCGTCGAACGTGGCGGTGGACATCGGGAGAACGCTTAAGCCGCACGAGTACATAGGTATGGTCCGGCGCGAGGTGCTGGATGCTTACCTGAGAGAGCGGGCGAAAGAGAATGGGGCTAGTGTCATCAACGGGCTGTTCATGAAAATGGATATTCCGAAGGACAACAACAGCCCCTACGTTCTTCATTACTCTTCCTACGATAACAAAATCGGTGGGGCCGGTGAGAAGCGTACCTTGGAAGTTGACGCTGTCATCGGTGCGGATGGCGCTAATTCTAGAGTAGCCAAGTCTATTGATGCCGGTGAATACGAGTACGCCATCGCCTTTCAGGTACTGCTGTATTTCTTCTTCATGTTTCACAGATTTTATAAGTTGAATTATAAGGGAAACAGATTTCTTCTTCATTTCATGTTTTCTTGGGATGAATTTATAACTGTTGCTTGGTTCTTGTCGTTACCAAAGAGAATCTCATTCTAAACTGTCAATTGGTTTCTAAATTTGGTCTTGACACTTTCAAGTCAATCAATTTTGCCCAGAAGCATAGTAAATCAGCTCTCCGATGCTAAAGATCTTATTGAACCACCCCATAGCTACTTATGAAGTTGTCTAGTAGATGCCAAAGTAATGGATTAAGTCGTTATGAAAGAAAAACTCAAGAAACTAAATAGATGTTTACTTGCTGTGAAGTAACACAGAGTCGGTAATTTCCTATTTTAATAAAAAGAATGCAGGGCTTTTCTGATTTATGCATTGTGTATGAGTTGAAACTTTCAAATTAATGTTATGTGTGGTTTTGATTGAATGGATTCTCAGGAGAGGGTAAAAATTCCGGATGATAAGATGGCGTATTACGAGGACCTAGCGGAGATGTACGTGGGGGATGATGTTTCTCCGGATTTCTACGGGTGGGTATTTCCAAAATGTGACCATGTGGCTGTTGGAACTGGTACCGTGACACACAAGGGGGACATCAAGAAGTTCCAACTAGCAACAAGGAAGAGAGCAGAAGACAAAATTTTGGGAGGCAAGATCATCAGGGTGGAGGCTCATCCTATCCCGGAACATCCGCGGCCGCGAAGGTTGTTGGGTAGAGTGGCTCTGGTGGGCGATGCTGCTGGGTATGTAACGAAATGCTCAGGAGAGGGAATCTATTTTGCGGCGAAGAGTGGTAGAATGTGTGCAGAGGCAATTGTTGAAGGTTCAGAGAATGGGAAGAGGATGGTGGAAGAAGGGGACTTGAGGAAGTACTTGGAGAAGTGGGATAAGACTTATTGGCCGACTTACAAGGTGTTGGATGTGCTTCAGAAGGTGTTTTACAGGTCGAACCCAGCTAGGGAAGCGTTTGTGGAGATGTGTGCTGATGAGTATGTGCAGAAGATGACCTTTGATAGCTATTTGTACAAGACAGTGGTGCCTGGGAATCCTCTGGAGGATCTGAAATTGGCCATTAACACCATTGGGAGCTTAGTTAGGGCCAGTGCCATAAGGAGGGAGATGAACAAACTTAATGTATGATATGACAATAGTCATCATCTCTCTATCTCTCATACATTTTTAATTCTTTTTTGCATTATGTATTTCCTACTCTGGACATCATCTCCTTTCATATCATAACTATATATTTACGTTTAAGCAAAAGGGTTGAACTTTCATGCAAATTCCCATAACACAACGTTTGCACCTATTTAATAATAATCCAAAATAGAAGAAATCCAAAGAAGCAAAGGAGCGTTGTGATTATCAAGCAATGTGACTTACTTTGATTCCTAGGAAAATGATTTCACCCCAAATTTAATGATATGTCCATCCTAATGATGTAATGATAGAGCAAGAGCAACTTGTCTCAATTTTTTCTCATCTTGATTTTATATACTTTTAACAATATGTGGCCTTTAACTCTTGGCTGTATTCAAGGGTCGAAGTTGGTATTCTATTACATAATAATATTTCGTGAATTTTATACCAATCACCAAGCAATGCATTTTTTAAACTTTTATTTATAACGTGATTAAATAAAATAAAACAAATAAATATAGTATAAAATTATAATTGAACCTTGTTTTTCTCTTGTCAACTTTGGATTTAGTTCTATAATTAATTTACTATGGTAAGAGTTTTATACCCACAACTTATATAGAATTTCTATTTATGAATTTAATTAATTGCATGACCTTTTAAAACAATTTCTCAATTAAATTCAGAAAGGTAGTACCTTGAAACATTTTTAGTATAAATTAATTTCAAAAGTATTTATGAATGAAAGTATTATTTTAATATAACTTTTAAAAGTTAAGGAGAGTTATGAATTTATCCATCATGCATACGATAATATCTATTAGCTCTTAAATGGAAACTGCCATTTTCTAGCAAGAAATCAAACATTGTTGAGTGGGATTTGTCAATGCTTTGTTTGAATAATAGAGGTAAAAAGAATCCTACAAAATTAGGTGATACCATGAAAAAATATAAATAATTATTGATTTCTTAAATAATGAAATATTTTTTATTTTTTTAAATTTAAACTAAAAATAGTTTTAGAAACACATTTTAATTTTTGAATCTAAAAACTGAAGTGATAAGATTAAAATCATAACTGATATAAAAGAAAATAAGAAAAATGGTAAAATAAGAAGAGTGATGCAAGGACGTGGCAGGAGAGTGAAGAAGATTAATTTTTTCTTTAGCGTTTGGTGAGGTAAAGGGTAGAGTGAGTGTGTGTATATATTCGGCATTCGGCTGGTGTTTGCATTCCTCCACCATCCATACCAATCCAATCTCTCAGGCGGAGATTTCAAACCCATCTTTGCTTCTTAAAGCTCTTTATCTTTCTCATCACCGCTCACTCCCAGGTGCGTTTTTCTCTTTTTCTCCGCCAGATCTCAATCCTTTCCCTCATCCCAGATCTGTTCATGCGTGATTCTCTTCTATTTCCCCTTTTCTGCTTTTCATTTCTCGCTTCTATTATCAATTTTGAATTTCCATTCCAAATTATGCTCTCATTAACTAATATCGACCATGCATGCTACTTTTCGGCTCTTTCCATGCTGCATGTCATTTCATTGAGCTTTTAGGTTCCAACATGTTTCTTTGCTTATATTGAATAATTTGTTGGGCTAGGGTTTAGCTTACATAAATCTGTTGGGATATAAACCTTGTGCTTTATTATTTCTTTGGTGTTTTCTTTGTTTTCAAACAGGTTTCTGTGGGTTAATGGAACAGACCTCATGCCGTTTTTTTGTATCGCAGGTTGAGATGGCAGCGGCACCTGCAGCTACTTTCACTATTGGATCCACCGGTACCCTTGGTCAAAGAGGAAGCTCTTCTCCTCAATTAAGGACTTTTGGGTTAAAATTCAACACCCAAAATCCTTTGAAGAGTTTCTGTGGCCTCAAGGCTATGTCATCTGTGAGATGTGAGTCAGAATCATCTTTCTTAGCTAACAAAAGTGGTTCTGCTCTGCGGGCATCTTTTTCATCCAAGGCTCAGAAGGAAAACAACCAGAACTTCAACCACAAGTTGCAGCCTCAGGCTTCGTTCAAAGTTGCAGTTCTTGGGGCTGCTGGAGGGATTGGACAGCCGCTCGCGCTTCTTATCAAAATGTCCCCTTTAGTTTCCGACCTGCATCTCTATGATATTGCGAATGTCAAGGGAGTGGCTGCTGATATTAGTCACTGCAACACACCCTCACAAGTGAGGGATTTCACTGGAGCTTCTGAGTTGGCAAATTGTTTGAATGGTGTGGATGTTGTTGTCATTCCTGCCGGTGTTCCGAGGAAGCCCGGCATGACTCGTGATGACCTTTTCAACATCAATGCTGGAATAGTCAGGGACTTAGTTTCGGCTGTTGCGGATAATTGCCCAGGTGCTTTTATTCAAATTATCAGTAACCCTGTGAACTCTACTGTGCCTATTGCTGCAGAAGTTTTGAAACAAAAGGGTGTCTATGATCCTAAAAAGCTCTTTGGTGTTACCACACTGGATGTTGTGAGGGCAAACACATTTGTTGCTCAGAGGAAGAACCTGAAGCTGATTGATGTTGATGTCCCTGTTGTTGGGGGCCATGCCGGGATTACCATTCTTCCTCTCTTGTCAAAGACAAGACCCTCAGCGAGTTTCACTGATGAAGAGGTTGAGGAGTTGACGGTCAGGATTCAAAACGCTGGTACTGAAGTTGTGGAAGCAAAGGCAGGGGCTGGGTCTGCTACCTTGTCAATGGCATATGCAGCTGCTAGATTTGTTGAGTCGTCTTTGCGTGCACTTGATGGAGACGGAGATGTGTATGAGTGCTCATTTGTGCAATCAGATTTGACTGACCTTCCATTCTTTGCTTCAAGGGTGAAGCTTGGTAGGAAAGGTATCGAGGCTTTAATTCCATCTGACCTCCAAGGGTTGACTGACTACGAGCAGAAGGCTTTGGAAGCACTTAAGCCAGAACTCAAGGCCAGCATAGAGAAGGGGATTGCTTTCGCTCAGAAGCAAACTGTTGCTGCTTAACTTCATTTTGTCAACGGTGATTTCTTGGGTTATGAATTTATTTGAGCATAAATATAACGAGAAATTAGGTTGCGAGTTTGTTGTAGCATCTTTTCTGCTTCCGGAACCTAGGATTCAAATTTTCCGTAGTATGAATTGTACTTCCAGTTTTGTTAGTAGAACGGGAGGGAGCTTCCATCTCTGTTCTCTATACCAAGCTTAGGTTTTGATAAAAATCTCCCAAGATGTCACCATTATAATTTAGAATCGGAGAAATATAAATGTTTGAATAATACGGCAATGGACCAGCTTTTTGTTTCTTCGTTGAATCCAATAAATGTTTTTTGGTTGAATCATTTATAATCCAGGCAAGCTCTGGCGTAGTTGAACATGCAGTGGACTTTTCGGTCATCAATGCCAGATAAATGGGCCCTTTAATTGATGGATATAAATAGTCTGCTTATAGAAGATTGCAGTTTGAAAATAACTGCATGACGAGGTGTTTTAATTAACCCTACTACTCGTGGATTTTAAGTTGTATTTGTAATTTCTTTTTATTAAAATATTTTTCATGATCAAGATTGTCCGCAGATAGTTTATCTTACCTGGTTAGAATCAATTAGATTTTTTACGATATTCTTACTTTAAGTCACTAGCCAGACGTAAGAGCAATATTAAGTACAAAAAATAAGAGAAAAAAACTGTCTGATGCTGTTATCTAAATGGAATGCATATAAAATTATCATTTGGCATTATCAGAGCGCTTTAATATGGCTCCTTAATATATTTTGAATGGACAAAAGCTGTATGGTCAGAGTTGATCCAGTTAGCAGGGATTGTAACCTTGTCAGCACTTCGAGGAATGCCAATGTCAAGCAAAATCAACGTATTATACAGGACGAACCTACCCTCTCTTAGGTCAAATGACTATAGCTCAGTGTACTGTTTCAATTGATCTTCAATATAAGAAAAAGTTCTCCAAAAGCTTAAAAACAAAAATATCATGCCAACAACAAATTTGCCGGACAGTAGATTTGATGTTTTGCAGGTCACCGGTGTTTGTTAGGTGTCTGATATCGTGTCTAGCAGGATCGTCCTTGAATAGTCTATCCATAAGCTTAAGAAACAATCAGCTGAGACCAGGATCGTCCTTGAATAGTCTATCCATAAGCTTCAGAAACAATCAGCTGAGACCGTGGTACTAACAGGTGCTGCGGTGCGATGAAATGATACTGGAATAAAGGCAATGGTTATCTGAACCTTCACTGATCCACACTAGCAATGCAGTTAATGCCTGCTTGGTAGTTTGTATTTATGGTTGCATTTCTATTAAGCCAATATTTCACCAAGTTTCTACAAATAACCAGCCGTAAAATTAGCAATTCTACATTTAGTTTCCCTTGGGAATAATTTCAGTCCAGTAACACTCGGCGATCGACGTGAGACATTTATCATCTGCAAATAATTTCCCTACCAATGATCGTTACATGAGCAGTGCCCTCCTCTGAAGTGGTGAAATCGATTATGGTCCCTAAGAAATACATCACGGTTGTAAACCCCAGAAAAAAGTTTTAGAAAATTGTGGCAGTCAACACATATACGGATATTACTGGCCACTCTTAGTGTTGTGCCAGGCGGAGTTGCAAGAACCCCGAAAGCAACAGCCAATTTTTCACTGTGATGTGAGAGCACATACCCCTTTTCTTTGTCATTCATCTTATGTAACTCAGATGAAAGTTCAACAACATAACCTGCAATCCTCAGTTGATGATTAATCTCATCTAGCTTCTCATAGATCAAACGATTTTTTGAATGTGAAATGTCGTCCACAACAAACTCGTGTACTACTCCTTTCAATTCGATTGTGCTACAACCTGGGGTTGTTCGGATATCTTTATCTTTCATCAATTTCCTCACCTCTGCTACCTTTTCCCAGTGTCCAGCTGAAGAATAAATATTCAAAAGTAAAACGTAATCCCCAGCTTCTTGAGCTTTCAATTCAATCAAATGCCCAATTACTTGTTCACCAAGTGTAACATGGCCATGAATCCTACAAGCCCCAAGCAAAGTCCTCCATATTTTGGAATCTGGCTTCACTACCATTGACATAATAAGCTGATAAGCCTTATCAAGCAGGCCAATACGGCCCAGGAGATCAACCATGCACCCATAGTGATGAACGTTGGGAGTTATTCCAAACTCTCTGTTCATACGGTCAAAAACTGACATTCCCTCATCAACCATTCCAGAATGACTGCAAGCAGAAAGGACACCCGTGAATGTCTGATCATCCGGCTGAATGCCAATTCTCAGCATCTCTTCGAATGCCTCAATAGCTTCCCTTCCATATCCATTCATTGCCAAACCAGAGATCATAGCACTCCATGAAACCACACTTTTATTTCCTGTTCTCTTAAAAATCTCATAAGCCTTTTCTAGACAACCACAACGTGAATACATAGAGATGAGTGCATTTGATAAATTCGGAGCATCACCATAACCACGCTCTATTATATAGCCATGAATTCGTTCACCAAATTCCAAGGCATTCAAATGAGCACAAGCCTGAAGAAGAAGCAAACAAGTAACATCGTCAGGCTCGCATTTATCGCTCGAACGCTGCATAACATCAAACAAACTCAAAGCGTCACGAGTCCTATTATTCCGAACACAGCAAGAGATCATCACATTCCAAGCAACAGTGTCCCTTTGAGGCATCTCATCGAACACCTTGCACGCATCACCACCGCTCTGGCATTGCGAATACAGGTCCATGATAGCGGTGAGCAAAAGGGTATCACATTGGTGCCCATCTTTGAATATGTTGCAATGAACCTGAATCCCTCCAAGAAGATACAGAAGCCTAATACAAGACTTAACAGCAAAGGAAGCCGATAAAGGGTCTGCAGCAATGCCTCTTCTTCTCATATCTCGATATAAATGGAGACCCTTTCGCGGGGAATCACTCATGGAACAGGCTCTGATCATGGTGTTGTAATGAAAAATCAAGGGGTGGGTGAGTTGCTCAAAAAAACGGTGGGAATAGTTGGCATCTTGCAATGGACCAGAGAGAGCTATACGGGACAAGAACTGAATAGAAACTGAGGAGCATTGAATGAGGTTTGTGCGTATAATGTGAGCGTGGATTTGGAGCAACTGGATCTTTTGGGAGACAGATTTTATGGCAGAAATCACGGGTTCTAGAGCCATTTCATGCTCAAGGTTTGAGTTTTACGGTGAATCAATAGAGTGATCACCAACAACCAAAAGAACTGGGTAATGCCCGATTTTCAAAAGAAATTCCAGGCCATAACTACGGAAAATATTATTAAAATCATAAAGGCCGAAGATCAATCTTTTTTTCTTCTATTAAAATGACTATTTTTAATAGATTTTAAACCTTGTTTATATTTATATTAAAACTTTTAATATTGTATTAATATATACGTTCTTTTCAAACCTTGAATCATTGAAAAAAAAATCACTTAACATGGTAGTCTTTGCATTAGTGAAAAAAAAAAATAAAATATATATATATATATATATATATGTGCAAGTTTTCCTTATCAATTTAATTGTCACAATGTTATAAATAGACTTTCATTTTAGTATTGAAAAACAATAATTATTTAACATGTAAATTATTGTCAAAATATTGACTAATTTTATTATAGACTTTTGTTGTTAATGGTCAATTAAATATATTTAGAATCTGGTTTATCCTATAGAAATTATATCATCATTGAATATACGAGTCCTTTTTGGTTTGTCTTTTTTACTTTGTTTATAATTAAACTAACTACATTCAGATGTTTGTTGCACTTGATTTGATTTGGTTCATCGTCTTTATTTTTATTATGAGAATGATACAACAAATTATGTATAAAAAAAATACTTAGTTTACACATAAAAATATACTTACTTAATAGTAGTTTAAAACTATAATTAATATAATGTTATTGTAAGGTGGAATATATTTTTAATTCTATACTTTTTTTTGTTTGTTTTTCTAACTTTTTTTATGTGCTGCTTAATTGGGATATCTGAAAAAAACACTCACATTTAAGTACGTGTTTGGTTTCCGAGAATGTAATAAATGCACGTAATCCAATAAATATTTTATTTATATGTTCTATTATGTATTTTTAGTAGATTTTTACCTTTTGGAATGCCTAATTATGATCTAATGACACCTTAACCTTACTTAGAAGGTCATAGTGTTTGGTATTATCAGAGAAAACATGCCTATCAGACATCAATATATCTTAGTTATCCTTGTACAGGCTATACCACTTGTTAAAGATAATAGTGTTTTAAAAGATTTAATGTACAAATAATTGTCATTATAGTTTTTGGATATTTTCATTTATTATAAATTATAAATTTAATAATTGTATATATAAATCAATGTTTTAAATGTAATGATATTAAGTTTAGTTTGAAGGATCTCAATAATCTGTTCCACATATTGAAATATCATTAGCAATTTTCTCTTTTCCTATTCTCTTGATAAAATACAAACATCATTTATAAAAGAAATATAAGAAAATGATAGATTTTAACCTTCTGTAAATTTAAAACTAAAGGATAATAACATATTATATATTATGTTTCTATATTTTATAGAGAAAGGGAAAATATATAATAAATAATAAACATTTTATCATGAACTCAGAAGCTCTATTCAATTATGCCGTATGTAAAAATCTTTTGAATCAAGGCAAAAACACTGTTCTCATACAATTTTTAAGAATTTTTTTTAAAATAGACAGATTTTAAAAAGTTATGAAAATAGATAAATTGAGTCAAGGTTGTATTGATTTGACCCGTTTTTATTTGGAAATATTTTTAAAAGTAAAATTGTCACAATTTATCTCATACGATTTAAATGTAATAAATTGAAATTGTGTTATTCTAATTCGAGGAAAAGTCTTACTTCCGTTTATTTAGTTGATGGTTGAAATAATTCTCTTATATACTCAAGAGAAAATATATAAAAAAAATGGAAAAAATGGAGCTTTATCATTGATTAAAATCAAATTATATACCCAATATAATTGAATGAAAAAGTTTTTATAAAAATGAAGTCCAAGTTTTTGGCATAACAATAGTTTATTTTATTTTTATTCTATTTTAAAGAAACCTGTCATAGACTTCCAAAGGAGTAATGACAAGCACTGTGAAAATAACTCCCTCGATAATAACCACGCATATACTACTATAACGGTAATTTCTGGTGGTTTATTATTTATTGACACATTATTTCAACTCCTATTATTGTATTGGGTAATAAATCACATACCATTTATCACAAATAGTGCATACCATTTCTCTCTTTCTCGTAAACTTCAAATGAATCTTTTTCAATGGAAGGAAGAGATAGAATATCCACACATTCATAAATAAATGGAAAGATTCATCCACTGTAGATGCTGGTGGACATAGAAAACAACATATCTTTATGTTGTTCTCTGTGCCCTTCTTAACTTAAGCAATTCCAAAATAAGACTACACAAAATAACTCAACATGAATTCGACAATGCCATACAGAAACATCTAAACATTCTCATCACAGTTTCAAATATTCGTTTGCAATGAGTTGTATCACAAACAAAAAAACAACACCAACCACACTCCATTGCTAACATTGTTGAATCTTACGTACATATATTTAAACTAACTGAGAAATGAGATACTTCATATCCAGTTCTTCTTCACTTTCGTTATTATACTCTGACATTGCGCCACTCCAAGAAGAACAGTCTGGTTCCCTCTGTCCTAGCTTCCTTTTCTTGTAGTTGGCCTTGAAACATGCCTGTCTAAGTCTTTTTGTATTATCTTCCAGTTCAATATCTGGCATTTCCTCCAAAAGCTTCTTTTCATTTTCCAATGTCTCAATGGCAAATCTTAACTTCTCTTCACTCTCCGGCCCCTCCTCTTTCAGTAGCTCCTGCACCTCAAACCCCATTGCCCAAAATTAGGAAATAGCTACCCTCATTTTATCACAATAAAGTGTAGTAAATAATCAAACAGAACGTACATATCAGAACCACAACCTACGTACCTGTACATTATTTATCAGAGTTTGCAAGCTCATCAGCTTTCTGTGGGGCCACCTTCTGATACCCAACTCTCTGCACCTTTTTTTCAAAAGTGTCAGCCCCACATTAAGTTCTCTAGCAGCTTGTGTTATTGGCATGTAAAAGTACTCAGATATCGTCTTCCTTGACAACTTTCTGCTATTTCTAGGGTTCGTTATTTCTTCTCTCCCTTCGTTAACCTTGCTATCATCCACCATCTCCTTCAAACTTTCCTCCTTGTTACGAAATAAAATATCGACTTCCGAATCAAACACAGCATTCACTTCGTTCCACACAGAAAGCCCCTTAGATATATCATAAAAATCACAGTCTGCTGTAACAAGACAACCAACATCTAAATAAGGACAAGTAATATAGTAGTAGCATCAGAAGGGTCGGTGTTGACACGTGTATAACCTCGCAGGGTCGGTGTTGGTTCGATGGCGAGCGTTTCGTATAAAGGATCAGAAGGGTAATACGCCGTAAGAGGAACAGCATCGTGAGGGCAGTCTTGGATGGGTAAATCTTGTAGTGGAGGAGGATACACTTCACTGTTTTCGCTGAGAAAAAGGCATTCCAATAATTACAATTTAAAACCTAAACGAACATACTAACATTTCGTCATGGTGGGAAGGAATAGAGGAGAACGGTTTACCTGTAAGAAAACTGGCACGTAAATGGCAATGGGTTTTCTTCTATCTGATAATAAGAGCTCCAACTCATAAGAGGGTGAGAGTCCATGATCATGGTGAGGTAATGAAAGGATATAACAGTGTGGGAATATGAAAGGAAGTTGGCAAAATATATATAGACGAAATATGGATATGAATTTACTAGGTCGTTGATGACATGATAATGATGATGATAGTGTATCATTTGTAACAAATGGAAGCAATTAATTGCTTGGAGAATGTGCGCCGTCTTGTGTGCATGAATGCATTTTAATGGTGAAGAGTATGCTTGTGAGAGTTACAAGATCAATTTAATTATCAGCAGAAATATCCAAGGGTTCTAAATTGGGCAACCTTTGGATCAGATTAAAAATTAATTTGTTTGCCTTCTTTTTTCTGTTTTAGCAGAATTTACCAAATACATGTGTATTGGTTGTTCTCTACAGGAGTTTAATCTGTACACAAGTTGAAAAGATATATTGAATAGAGGTATAATATAGGTATATAGTAGATGGTGGCTACATGAAGTGTTTTGTAACATAGACTTAATCAAGTTGAGGAAATGTTTCTATCAATTATCAATTCGCCGTCACTTTCAAAATTTGGTTGGGAATGAGCGATTAGGCATGCTAAGTTTGCAGTAATTGATATGATGCTGAATTAAATCATCAATATGATGCTGATTGGGCCACGTTCATGGTTGCATGCTGCACGTTTTCCAGTTTTCTTCCAAGCAATGTGAATATCTGAAAGTTTAGCAAATTACTATGAAGCAATAATCATAATCATTTGCCTCTCTGCAACTTCATCTACAGATAATCATTACTGATAATATTAGATTTGGGGCGATAATTAATGACACACGGCTGCTTATCTATTTTTACCTTTTGAATGCCCTAAGTCATTAATTTATTCTACAGTTTTAATTAACTTCTAACTGAAGGCTAACAATTTAACTCACCAGTTATCATATTCATGGAGCTGTAACCGACAGAAGAAAAACACTAATTATTTTCCCCAACTGTTACCAAGAGAAGTACTTTGCCTTTGTATATATAGCTGCTGCTCATGTAATTCCTTTTTTTTTTTTATATATAATTACATGTGATAGCCAATAGTTTTATAACAACACTATTAACCATTTGTATGGATAATTGTATTGTATCATGTTTATTTGTTTCTAATCATTTGTAAATAAATTAATCATATTTATATTTATTTAGGTGCAAAAACTTCGAATTTACGATATTTCTTTTTGTTACGGTTCAATCACAATTTATCACATTTATCATATACAGCTAATAAAATTATTTTCATATTAATTATCTTGACAATGGTATCGAACACAAGTTTTGTTTGATTGTCATGTAAAAATTATTTTCACTATGCATGCTTAAATTCTAACTTAAATAGAAGCTTGAATTTTAATACATCAAATTTATTATATAGTTAATTAATTAAACTAATTTATTGCCAAAGTATTATAATATTTTTCACGAAAAAGTGGATAGAAAGTTCCTCAAATTAAAATTATATTTCAATATCAAATTATCGTGAAATTAAATGTGAATTCAAATTAGTATTTAGCTGTCTTTAAATATTAACACGTTATATATTAATTTCATGGATGAATTTATTAGAAGTGATTATTATCAAATAAATTTCAACTAATTCTTAAAAAAATCATACTGTAATATTTTATTTTTATAAATGAAAAATGTTTATGATTAACATAAAAAAAAAAAACTGGCATAGTTAACTGATAAAAATCTTAAGAAAGTATTACCTGTGAGAGAGGGGTTCCACTTTATAGGGTCGAACAAATAAATTTATTACTGTTATTTTATTCACTCATATCAATCTTATAAATAACTTAATATTATACGATATTTTTCTCTCTTTTTTTTCATGATTATTTGATGAAAAATATTAAATATTTTTTATATGTTTAAGAAATACATGTGTTATTCTTTTTTATTTGCCCCTTTACGAGATAGTGCAAACTAGTCAAATCGTATGTATCTCTTTTATGTTTTACATTTAAAATGATAAATAGTGTAGTTGGTGAAGGAAAAAAAAATGTTAAAAACAAAAGAGAATGAAACTTTTCGAAGTATGGTAATGTAAAAAGTACATAAAAAAAACAAAATTTAATAAAATGGTGTATTTTATGTAAAATCATTACTTTATTTCTTTATCAAATAACATGATTTTTTAAAATATACATGATGTTACCATTGACTTCGAAAAAAAATAGTAATTAAATGAGTAAAACATACATATAAAGATCGAATTACACATTTTTTTATTTAATGAATATGTATAATATATAATCAAGAAGTCAAATGGGCTCATCCAAGATATACAGACAACATTTAGAATATCAAGGGACAAATATCTTTAGTCCCTAATGAACAAGGATTTTCCTTTTATTTCCTTCTTTCCTTGTCTTTTCCTATTTCACTTTTACTGCAAATATAAATGACCTAAGAATATACGTAGGACTTGCATTGTTGGCTTAATTTTGCATTATGCAAAATATAACTAGGAGTCATTAAATAAGCTGGTAATTTATATGAATTTTGAAGTATAAAGTTACTGTGGGAATCATGAAATAAGCTGGTCAAGGATACAAAGAACATTTAGATCCTAAAATACAACAAAGACCAGCATTCACATTGCACTCAATGTCTCGATCCACCCTTTTTCCCATGGCCACCACCACTCTTTCCTCTGTGATTTTTTGCTCCTCCTCCTAATGCCCTGTTTGCATCAGGTTTCACTTGCATCTCTACTGGCAAAGGAAGAATATGATCTACACATTTGCGGAAGCTAAAATCATCAACAGATTCATCATCCCTTATGAGGAAGAAGCACCTACTTTTCCACCTAGGATGGTTGCGGACCTGGAAAACTCGGATTCCCCCACCAATCTTTTCATCGGGCTCTGTATGGCCGTTCTTGAGCAATTCCAGTAAAATTGTATGTTCATACTGCCAAAAAACAAAAAAACCATGGTTTATTCAACTAGTATTCAGGTTGTTACCACTGCTTATCAAGAAACATTACTAAGGCAACATTCTAAGACTGAGCTGATTTCAAATTTACACATTACTGCTGACAATGCATTTGCATGCAGTTCAATCTTGAAATGGCCATGCATTGTTTAAAAATAACTGTTTCAGTGCATTTCTGAAACTATTTATCATGTTTGACTCCAAGCAGCCAAACACGATAAATAAACAGAACAAAAGCCTTAAAATCAAATCTGAAGAAACAATGTCTTGCGTAATCTCTTTCTCCCTTTTCACATAGCTAATTTAATTTTGTTCATCTTTTTTGATGTCCAACATAACCTAATTTAATTTTGTTCATCTTTTTTGGGTGTCACTAGATTTCTTTGCGCGCGATCACTTGGTATTGAAACTTTTTGTGTGACCACACATCTCCATATATAAACATCCAACCTTTTCATTAAAAGGTATTAGGATAAATATCTAATGGTTTGGACAACTTGAATAGATTCAAAATGGATTAATTATTGTATTTAACAATGCAGCACAATCCAATTCAATCCAAATATATTTGCCATTTGAAGTTTAAGAGACTAAAATGTATGAAGTCACATCTTTTGTAGATAGCAAGGTACAGAGCGCTCACTCAAATTATATTGAGTCATATCCATCAAAACCCATATAAGACAAAGCAAGAGCACAGTATGTTGGAAATGCAGTAGTCACTGGAAAATTAAAAATTTGATTTTTTTTATCCAAGAAAAATAGGAAACAAAATAGCGAATTGTGTCACGAATGTCAGATTACCTGGTTAAGATTGATATAAGGGGGCCAAGTATGAAGGAGATTGTTGAAGTAATCGAACATTTCCACGGAAGAGGCGAAACTTATGAAACCCAATTTCACGGGACCCGAGGGTTTCTTCTCTTCTTCATCCTCTCCGTTCAAATGTTCCCTTTTCTCTTCCGGCTCCACCTTCTGCTTCTTCGAAACACCGTCTACTTCGTCATCTCGGTTCTCTCTACTCCGCTTCTGGTTGGGCTCACCATTCGATGCTGAGTCAACGACGGCGTGTTCAGAACTCTCGACAGCCATATCTACGGCGGCGTCAGTGGCGAGGGGTCGACAACTCCCGGTTCCGGTGCGGTGGGTTCCGCCACGGTGTGCGAAAGTGGGTGTTGGTCTTGTTAGTTTAAAAAGTTCATTAAAAGCAAAACTGGGAACGGGAGGAATGACCTAATTTTTCTTTGTTCACAGGCCAACTAATTGGGCCTCACTGTTGTTTTCTGGGCCAAAAGTTATTTAAATTTGGTCCTCTGGCTATATTCACCCTCTCTTTTTTCATATTTCTACCCAAAATTTATTCCTGTAAAATTCTATCTCTGTTGCTTTAATCCACAACTTAAGACTAATAATACCTCTTGATATTCGTAAAATATGATTCCCGGTGAAAAGTTCTTGGAAGACATAATGTTAACATCTTTTATTGATTTGTACCATTAGGTAACAATTCAATAGCAAACTTACTGTCCATGAAAATAGTGTTTATTATCTCTTTCAACTTCATATCCCTCGTGTATAATTAAAAGTCTCAGTTATTGAGGATAATGGGCACCTTGAACTTTTTTTTTTCATCACTAAACTCTTATTTTTATCACGTTAAATTTCAGTTTTTTAGCCGTTTCACCAAAATAAATAGTTATATTTTAAGTTTTGTTTGAAAAACATGTGATAAGTATTTTCTAATTATTGATGGGTTCTTGCTAGTGAAAGGTTTGGGATATGAAAACTAATGAGCAAGATGAGCAAAGTTTCAAAATCTGAGTCAAGGTGTAGTCATGAAGATGAGAACGCATTAAGGTGGAATGTAGCATAAAAGAAACATCATGGTTCCTACAAAATAACCAGTTAGATTATCTCATAGGGAGTTGTAAATGTAATCTGAAGTTGATAATCATTTCCATCTTATTTATGTGTGTAATTCTTTCTTCCTTTATCTTTTATCTGTTTCCTCTGTCAATTTTCTATTTTTATTTATAGTTTGTGTTGTTTGCGTTCTCTACTGTTGTGTGGTACAGAAGCTTCTATACTAAGTTTGTTTATAATCATGTCAAACTTGGCTGGATTGCTATGCAAAATGTGAGTATCATTTTACACTCCTCCCGTTGGCATTAAATATCAATGTCTTTTGTCTACTGCGAACATCCTCTGGTCTCAAAGGGAAATTAAGTAATACTCTGACACTTTCCATTTACCATCTTTTAAGAAAATTATTTAAATCTTCACTTATAGCAAAGTTCTCTACTCGATGGTGCTTCCAAGTTCAAAGTATCTTGGTAGCAGTAGCTTCTGTCGAATTTATTTTTTCTGCATTACTGTTTGTGTTAGTTTTCCATGTTTTACCAGTATGCTTCATCTGTGTAGCCTTTTGAAGTCTCAAATATCAGTTGGTATAATGTCTGTTTCTTTGAAACAAGTCCCTAGACTCCACTTCTACTCTATTCCTTTATCATACTTTAAGACCGTTCACTCATGCCCGCTAGGCAATCGACATCTGCCCCAGAAGAAGGTCTATCTTCTTTTATGTGTAGCAGTTTAGCTTTCCAGTATTTACCGATTCCTTAACATTTAAGATATATGTATATATCTAAGAATCAGTACAAATCGAGCACTGCGAAAGATCTTTATCCTTTTGTTGATCAAGCATTATAGTCAATGTTGTAGTAATAGGAGACAACAACGGGGACAGGGACCACTATTGACAGATTTATAGAACATTAATAGGTTGTTTTTCCTTACCAATTTGAGTTTGCTTTTGGCTACTCTGTGCTTTCGTTTCTGGTTGTTTACTTATTTGGGTCAGTGCATTTAGTCCTTAGGGACCACGTGTCTGTTGCATTGTGGCCAAGGCTTACAAGTTTCAGTCGACATATGTCTGGTTTTCAAAATGGTTTCTTAAAATAGAAATGGTGATTACAGCCTATTCTCTTCAGCAGTTAAAATAAACTACAGTATAATGAACCTATGAAACATAGATAAGCATAAGGTGTATGGCAATTATATTAGCAGTGATGGAACTGAAAAGCTGTTACTTACGACGGTGATTATTTTGTAAAGCAAAAATTCATTTATCTCCCTTTCTCTTTTCCTTAAAGAATGTTCATCAGATACTACTTTTACTTTTATAAATAGTTCTAAAGTGGTGGGTCAACAAGAGTATCTAAGTAATTGACCATATTCTTCGAGCAAGATTCTATTATTCTTTTTTCTTCTGAGGTTGGTGAAACATGTGAATTATCCTGTTTATTGGAAGCATAAACTTGTATAATATAAATAGAAAAAAAAAAGGGTATTGATTGGAAGAGATTTTGGAAAAAAAATAAAGGAAGATTGGTCAAATTTGGAAGTTAACAAAGGTTTTATATAAACACCCTATGAATGGAGGGTTTTGGTGAGAAAAGCATAAAGGAATATTCTATTCTATTAGGCTGCATGGAGAAAAGAGCTTGGAATTCTAAAGATAGTTAGCATAAAGAGAGTGGTGGAAACACAAAAGACAGTTATTGGTTATGTTTTTTTTTTTTTGGGATGGTTCCAAAATGCTCTACTTTTAATGTCTTTCTTGTCTATGTTGCATTACCATTCTAGATCACTCTCTTTAAAAGCATGTTATCAAATGGTTGTACATAATGGTCAAAGCACATTTTTCATATAAATATATTTCCATTTCTTAAATTTTCAAATATTTATTTTATTCATTATAGTTGGTTTGATGTAAAAATAAATTAAAATAATTAAGTAAACAAATAATATTTCAAAATAATATAATTATACTTTTAGAAAACAATTTAATTAAGTAATGTATTTATTGTTTAGTGTTTGGTATAATTAAAGAAATTATTTAAAATATTTTTACTTTTCTATAATTTACTACTTAATGTTACATTCTCATTCATTATAATTTATTTCTTTATCAATTAATTTTGATATTACAATATTGAATTATTATAAAAATATCTTATAGTATCAGAAATAGAAATTTCATCTCTAAAGACAAAAGAAATAACAAAAGATATTTTTACTTTTATAATTAATAATTTAATATATTAAAATTATATTAATAAAATAATTAACTATTAATAATTTTCCTTTTATGTTATTTTACAACTTAAAATTAATATAAAATAATTAGTTTAAACATTTTAAAGTTCTTATAAATATTATTATGTCCTAATTTAGTTTTGGTAAATTTTTTTTTATTAAAACGTTGTTCATTTTATGAATTTGAAAAAGAATGATTGAAAATTTGAAAAAATTTAAAGATAAATTATTTTATTATTTATTTGAATAAATTTGAATATAAATAAGAATAGATTTAAAAATAAATAAATAAATAATAAAAAATTTACTTTCAAATCTTCTTAAATTTCTTCATTTTCTCTTCCTCAAATTTATTAAGTAAACAACACCTATATGTTTAACATTTTTGTGGATAATGTACTTTCAAGACCATGATGGAGTCAATTCTAAGCTCCAGAGTGAAATGCCAATGTCTTTCAGTATAATCAAATCTAACAGAGTTGGAGTGGTCAAAACATTACCATAAGAAATATATTTAATATTATATATAAATAAGATAATTACTTAATTTTTATTTTAATATATTAGGAGTAATTCTTTTTATTAATAACTATTATTAAAAAATTAACCTTTTTATTTTATAATTATATAATTATCATTTTTACGTGTTATGAATATTTGTTGACAAAAATATATTAATACTAAAAATACATCACATTAGTTTTAAATTAAGTAAAGAAGAAAAAAGAAAGAATAATAATAATTTATAATCTTACATGTATTATAATATACTATAATTTTTAATTATTAAGAATATAAAATATATTACTATTATCTTTAGAAATCAAATATCTATTTATGATATATCAAAAATTGAAAAAAGTATACCATCATTAAAAATTGTAATATTAAAATTAATATGTAGAAAATAAATTATAAACGTATAAATAAGTTATAATGATTTTTAATGAAAGAATATTTTTTCAAAGTGAGATAGTGGATTGATTAATTGAAGATTACAAAAACACTCTTAAAAATGATAATTATTAATAATATATATAATTGTAAAAAATATTATAGGAGAAAAAAAAATAAAAACTAATTTTTAAAATGAAAAAAAAAATATTTAAGTAAAGTAAAATAATTATTTTTAAAATATAATATTTTATAAGTATAAAGACGAGACCCAGTAAATATTAAATTTTAAACCCTAAATTTAATACACTCGTCTTAGAACTGAATACACTGATGATGATGGAATTGAATACGAAACAACGGGAGAGATGGCGTAATCGAATACACTCCGTTTAGAACCCAATACAGCTCACTGAACCGAACATTACATTATGTCTTTTCAATATGCTTGGAATCAAATAAAGTTGGACTGAAATCGATTGCAACTGTAACGTGAACTCCTGGTAGAAAATAAAGGATAGTGGAATCGGATCCTCGTCACTTGAAATCGAATTACACAGTTTAACCTAATATTTTCTTAAGTAAATATAGTAATGGTAGTAGGTTCATTTCAAAATTTTGAAGGATCACCCTTCTTCAAATTCACACTCTGACTCACTCTCCAATAAGCACAAACGAACACACTCTACAATTAGCAGAAACGAATAGCTAAAATCCTCGTACATCCAAAAAAAGGATCGAGTATAAGTGGTTAGTTTTTGAATTATGTTATGAACGTCATCTCGGCTCTGTAGCATTTCTAACATTAAGAAGAGGAAAACTTATCATTGAAATTAAAAGATTTGTGTGTTATTGTCTAAAATTGTTAAACTTTGGTATTGTAGTCCCTTTCTCAATGTTTTATTTTTAGAATTTAAGGTTGAGTATTTTAAATTTTATAATAAAAAAAAAGAATGTGAGAAGAAATGTTTTGTTTTGATGGAGAAATGAGTAGGTTGAGGTGACGTGGTAGATTGATAAAGTAGAGTGTTGAGGAGGGTCTTAGTTTGGTAAAAAAGAGAATGGCAAATGATAGGGAAACTGAAGGAAAAGATTCTTGGCTTCCCAAGGCTATTGTCCATTTAACTTTCATTCAAAATCTGTCAGTGTCTTCTTAAACACCCTTATATATTACCTTCCATTACCATACTTATCATTCGCCTCAATCTAAAACTTCTTTCCACCCTTCTCATCCAACAATCACTAACATCAAATACATGACTCTTTTCACTTTTAGACCCTTCTTTCTTTTCCTTTGTGTTGGGATTTTAGCTTCTCAACCATTTAAGGTCTCTGCCTTCACAAGCAAACATCTTGCTCTCAGATGGGATGACGGACTTTTGCCATTTGTTAGAAATTTTCGTGTCTTAAAGGCTGTTTATGCTGTAGAGGATTTGCAATCAAAGCTGGAGTTGGCACCTGCCCCTTCCATCACCTTTGATCCTAATCACTCCAACAAAAGAACAGTTAGAAAAGGACCAGACCCAATTCACAACAGAACTTGACCTGCTTCACCTCTGTCCTTAGCTATCTTTACAAATGACAACACAAAACAATCTTCTTTGCGTTTTTAACCAGGTTGCTTGGTTTACTGCGTTTTCTTTTTATATTTCTTCTCAGTTCTACCTTATGTCTGCATCACAGCTGAAATGCTCAACAAATCTCTTAGCCAGCTTTGTTTCTAGTAGAGTAGAGCAATCGTAGGAACTGACCAATAGCTGGATAGCTAATGATCTTGTTAGTCCTCAAATACTGAATATAGTGCATCTTTATTTTTGCCCCCTTGTGAAGAACAATATATATATGTTTTCTTACATTCTACTCATGTTTATCCTTTTTTTTTCTTCCACTTATTTAGGACACATCATTATATATGCACAATCAATTAAAACATTTAGTTGTTATTTTGATTGTTTTCAAAGTACATGAGAAATTATCCTAATTTGGAGACGGTGTTAATTATTCTATTGCTCACCTATGCATATTTCATACTTGCACCAAATAAATAAAATTAAGTAGTTCCCATTTGAAAATTAACCTTTGCCATTTAAATTTTTCGCACACCAATCCATAAACAATACAAAAAGCCACGGGTTAATACGATGCTAGTCAATATGATCTTGTATCGGTTCTACTCAGGAAAAAAAGTACCTGTGAATGAAGTTAAAACTTGCTTCTTTTTGCTGTGGTACTTCGACGACAGTTAGATCATTGTTTCTGAATCTTCTTACAAAATCTAAAGGAAGAAAAAGCATGATACCTTATACGGGTATCTCGTTTCGATTATCCCATGAAATTTAAAAGAAAAACAACCATCATCAAGAACATAAAAAAATGATTCCCTGAACATTTGTGACAAGGGAGGGAGCTAAGCTTGTTAGTTGAAAATAAGTAAAACTAAATCCTTCAGTCTCCTATTCCTAGGTCCTTGATTGACATTTCAGTGTCTTGACAAGAAGCTAAGATCTCTGGTATCTATTTTTCTTGTGCAAATTTAACTGTAGGGAAGGTATCTTATGTGCAACTTCCTCCCAAATCATATTCACTGCATCTCTAGGCTGGCTTGGATATTGATACTCGAAGTGTTGTGTGATATTCTTTAACCTTTCCCACATCTTGGTCCATTTCTCTGGCTTGATTGAACGAAGAAGATTCAACAGGTAGCCTTTCCTCACAGCATCCGAGGCACGGACAAATAAGCTAAATTCTGAGTAGTCCAAAACATCTTCAAATGGTAGCTCAATTTTATCACTGATGATCACAGGTACACAGTGGCTCACAATGGCGTCAAAGAGGCGATTAGAGGATGGGGTATCTCCAGCAATGTTTAGGCAAAATTTGGATAAGGCCATGCCTTTGCTTGCCTGCTGAATCCCATTTCTTCTTATGTTTCCAAACGTAAAATGCACATCTTTCTCATCTTTGAGGAGGTAATATAGTTCATGGCGAACAGCTCCTCCCTAAAGAGTTTCACCATGATAATCAAAATGCATTACAATAAATAAACACTCATCTGCTAGATTTATATCAGTTACAAGAATATTTATTATATTATGAAAGTTAGTATAAATCACATCATTACTTGCTCCTACGAGTCTGAGAAAAGCTTAACGTAGCAGATGAGTTTTGATTTTTAACAAAATGGTCCTAACACAAGCAGCCTCTTGATCCTACCTGTGCCTGGAATTTCTAAATGAATGGGAATGTTTAACGATATTCACAGTAGTATCACTGGATTTGATTTAACTAAGTAACCCTGCTATTCGTTTCCTAATTGCTTTTCTACGAATTTTAATGAAAAAACAAATAAGTGACGGACCAAAGTGCATGGCCTTTTCCAAAACGGCTCATAAACTACCATCTAACATGGAGAAAATGTATACAGTCAATGCTAAAACTTTTTTTTTTCACAATAAAGCATTAAGTAGATAATTTTAGAGTAGGAGAAACTCACAGCTTTCCTATATATTGTCCCCTGGAAATATAGAAGTGTAGAACGTTCCTCATATGAAGCTGATTCAGCTCTTGGTGTAGTGTTTACTAGATGCCTGTATGGAGCTATTATATCCTTCTCAATATTTGCTATTTTAGAAGGGTATCTACCGAAATCTGCAAGCACGAGTATGGAAGAACACAACTTTCTTCTTGCATGAACCATACTGTTAGGATGGTGGGCCACAATCACATGATCCCTCCCTCCAGAACGTTTCCATTCTTCCCGCCCCATTAGAAACTGCACCAATCTCTCTTGCAGCATTTTGTTAATACTAACTTTTTCCTTACCATGGATTTTGGAATGTTGGTTGTAACTCAAAGATGAGAAAAATGGCACAAAAACCACATTTGCTTGACTTGCGTTCTGCACTCTAATAGCACAACAAGGCCTCAAAACTTTTGCAATGTTTGATGACAAAAGATCAAGAGTGAGCCAGTACTCCACACTATGCTGTAAGTTAAGTCCACCTGGATATGAAGGGACGTGTTTTGGATTATTCACATCAGGCCATGTTTGGTTCGCGCTCCCCTTCCAATCCAATAACCCAAAGTGAAACTCTGGAGGTAAGTCATACATGAACACCCTTAAGAGAGCAAGGTTTGTGTCACACGCCATCTTTCCCATCTGTGCTGGAGAATTTGATTTCTGGCTTGAATTAGAAAGTTGACACCTTTGTGGTTGAACTTTTAGACCTTGAGAATTTAAGGGAGGGAGCGTAATTTGTTCCCTCTTGAAATTGGGTTTGAAATCAAGTGATGCATTGTTGACAAGAACAAGCTCCAAGACTGATCTTGGAATGAATGAATGGTTGCTCAGGTGGAGGAGGAAAGAGGAATATAGAACCAGAAGTAACATAGCAATAACCACGACACAAAACATAAAGAATCTTGGAGAGACAAAGTTCCTTTCTGACATTGTTGAAGAACAGTGGCAGAGGAATGGAAATTGTTAGGAAAATCAGCAAATAAAACAAGAGGGAGACGGAATAATGTGGTAGCAGATTTTCCTCACTAAAGACTAAAGCATACTAGTGAGTATGTTATAACTATTATTTGCAATCTTGCATGCACTGATGAAGTCTCAGAATTAGGAAATGACATAAGAAGATTATGGTAAAAATGGAAAAAAGAATTGAAATTGGAATGTGGGTGGTCAAAACTGGTGGCCAATGAGGTGATGTGTAGGGGTTCGGTTGGACAACAAAGATTACCTGAAGGTTTTTGGTGGAAGCAAGTTTCTTGTGATGAAGATTCACCAATCACATTCATGTTTACCTCTGAAGCACCAATCCTTTATAATAGTTATTTATTTATTTATAAAAAAATATTTTCTGACATAGGATCCTTCTTAAAGCATATATTTTTTTAACAAATTTAATTACAATTATATTCATTAAATATATCTCCTTAATTTAGAAATATATTTTTTTAAATAACCTTCCAATTCATCCTTAATATTGTATTACTTCTATTGCTTTCTAAACTTAATTTTTTTTTTCTTCTTATTTTTTCTAGATTGTTCACTTCCTCCTCTCTAACTCATCCCCTTTTAAGATTGATATTGATTGAAATATATCAAAACAATTTTATATTATTATTATTTAATGGTATATTATTATATATTAAAATAGTCTTCATAAGAGCCATATATATGATTAACATGAGTATTGACATCCATTCTGAAGTCCTAGTAAAAAGTTTTAGGTTAGAAGAAATCAGTGTGTACAAATTTGAGCTTTCCTTCAATTGAAATGTTCTCAGTTTCCAATTTATACAATTTAAAATAACACAATGAAGAAGCATCACAATATCTGTGACTTTTTTACTATGTAAATTATGTTTCAAATTTACATTATTAATTAAACTATAACTATTTTTTTTAAGAAAAAAAGACCTAAAATAAATTATAAATAAAAGTAACTAGAGATTATAAGAGATAGACATTTAAGATGGTCAATTATAACTATAAAGATATAAAAAAAAACGCAGCATTATTAAGAAAATTATTTTAATTAATTAAGTGGGTAGTGTGTGAAAACGTGTGAACTGAATGAAACAAGAAAAGAAATATTTATGAATTATTATGAATTTATAATAAAAAAATATAAGCAAGAATAATTGAAAAAAAAAAGCAGAACAAAGATTGGACACCAAGAATAACAATGGTGGGCCTTCATTCTTTTCTCTACTGGGCTTTGTTTTGGTTAATCTATTGAATTCTGATTGCTTGGTCTTTTCGGCATCTGGTCTTTATGTTTAAATAGTTTCAGACTAGCATGAAAATTTTTTAAGTATTAAAAAATAATATAATTATTATTATATTTAAATAAATAATTTATTTACATAATTATATTTAAATGTTATAATTATGTATAAATAACATTTAATAAAGAATTTGATAATATAAAAAGATTAAATAATTACTTGGGTTTATATATTCTATTTTAATATTTATTTATTTTTACTCTTTTTAAATAATTTCTTCCACTTTTGTATGCTGTCTACTTTTATATAAATATTTGAAATAATATAATATCCTAATTATTTTGAAAGGGAAATTGGGTAACATCAGTCAAATCCCAGCATGCACAAGGAAACTGTGACAGAAAAAATATAAAAAGTTGTCCTTTTGATAGATTTGATAGAATTTTGAATGAGTTGAATCCATCTGATCAGTTTAGCCAGTGATTGAGCAGGAGGCTGAGCTTGCATGTACTGTAAACAGCGTTTGGTCTAACAGCTTTTTGGATTTTTAGTTCATACAAAACTGTTGCTTCTTTTAGACTTACTCAGCCTGCAAAAGGCTACGTCTGATGTATAGTGGCTACTTGGCTCCACTGCTCCACGCCTACTCTTGTTAGACACTGCCGTCGTGCTATTTGTCACCCCTACCAGCCTGTGCACACTCTTTTAGGTCATCAAAAATGACAGTATTTTTGTCATATAAACCTGTCTCTGCTGTCATCACCATTGCACCACAACTTCCGCTCCCATGCTTTCTTGTACCAGACAACACCAATTCTGTAACTATGTTTATGTTTTATCATAGTAACAAACAAAAAGGGAGACCTGATGTAAATAGAGACTATGTCTTTAATTATAATTTGTTGAACTAATTTTTGTAAAAAAAAAAAAAACAATCAACATTCATTATGTTTGTTATTAATTTTTTTTATCTTATTATAAATCTTAAGGTATACCTAAAAAGAAAAGGAATTGTTGATTGGATGTGTTATTTTTTTTTTATCAAAATTAAATTGAAAGACATAATTCAATAATTTGAAATTAATTTTGTTCAACTCATAGGACACAGACAGCAAAAATTGAGCTAAATTCAATTAATTATTTGACATCATTAATGGGGAAGCTAAATAATAATCATAAATGCCTTCTTAAATGCAGCATGTGCAAGCAAAATTGCTGGTTGATGTTTTCCTTATAATCTTTCTATTTATGTTTTCCTTATAATCCTTTCATCAGAGAGAAAACCCCTCTCCCTTTTCCTCTCCTACAGATCCGCTCAAATAACTCTAAACAAATACATTAATAACTCAATTTTCCATCAAGGTAAGTAGTGAATCCATGACCCCACATTTTTATTTTTTTACTTTTACATTTTTATTTTTTTACACTGTTTATTTTCTTTCTTTTTTTCAATTTTATTCTACTAAAGATATTTTATATTTGTTTTCGTTAATGTGTTTTGTAAAAAAAAAAAATGTTGTAATTTGATCCTTGAAAGTTATCATAATCATAGTAGGATTTCTATATGTGAATTAAGAAAAATATTTTTCTTAGTTATATTATCTTCAATCAAGGAAAATTAATTATCACATCTCGTTAATACAAGTATGGAATAAATTTGTGAAATTATACATGTTAAGATATAATTATGCTTTATGTGTATAATTATGGATAATTCAAAGTAAGAATTTTCATAATAGATATTGAAATTTGGTAAATTTAAAATATACTAAATTTACAAGATGTATGAGAAATAGTTTACAGTTGCATTTTGCCAGTGAATTTTGTTCTTTAGATGACATTACTTAAGTGGTGACAAAATAAGTTTAAGTCAATTTAGTTTTTCAAAATCCACTCATTAAATAAAAAGTATCAAATCAAAAGTATCAAACGTAGTAAAAATTAGAAGAGGTTAATAGTGGATGAGTTGATATATCTAAATATTGATTATAATATATTCTTAATGACTTTAAAACCATATTAAAAAATGAATAAACTTTTTTTTATAAAATCTTAATTGGTTTTTTATCTTTAATTCACATGGGATATTTAATATATTTTCTAATAGTAAGAGGACATCATGTATTTACGGTGAATTTTAGTATAATTTATCTTCAAAAAATCAACTTAATAAGACAAGGTTTTTATCTTTTTGATTTTATTTTTAGTCAATATAAATTTTCAATATATGTATTGCTTACTATTTTTCTAAGAATCAGATGTATAGTTTAAGCAAAGACTTAAAACTTAACAAAAGAGACTGAAATAACTCTTTATTCTCTCATAACAAATGATAAACAAGAGAAAATATGATTGTTTAAGCGTTAAGTCTTGGTGGTGCATGAGTTTTTAAAATATATGAAACTATTTAACAGCAAATCAATATGTTCAAACAACAATATTGCTCAAGTATTGAAGACAATAAGTTTTGTTTATGAAAATTATGTGTATGGAGCAAAAAATGCATCATCCAAACATTATTGTTGAGATGTTAAAAGCGTAAAGTAAGTTTTTAAGCAAGGAAAGATAAAATCAATTCAACAAGTGTTCCAAATTTTAAGAAGTAAGTTTCTTCAAAATATAGCTAATAAGCACCGTTAATGTTGATGATGGACATGTGATAAGTGTATGTATGTATATTGTTTTAGTAATAATAACTATAACATAATAAATTAATTTCCTTTTTACTAATAACATTTTTAATAAGTCATATTTTAATGTCGACTAAACATGGTTGATACAAGCCTTTAAAAAGATTAAGAGTGTAACAATTTTATTGTCATATTGTAGTTATTTGATTGAAAAAGAATTTCATCATAATTTATTGATAAATTAATTAGTTGATATGTGGTATTATGTTATGTTGCATATGCTGCATGATATATTTTTTTTTTCATTAGTTCACTACCATTATATATGTATTTATGTGAATTTTCTACAATAATAATACTAATAGTATATTAAATTAAATATCACGTTAGAAATATATATCTGCAGATAATTTAATTCCCTAAAATGCCGCATGAAAATAAAGGTTGAAGACACATGATGGGAATGATAAGATGCTGAAGTTTAAAAATGAAAAATAAAATAGAAGTCTTAAATTTGTAAGTTACTTTTTTTAGTTATTGTGTGGTGTTAGAAACCAAAACGTGATGAAAAATACGGGACAAAGAGACATAATAAATTATATTTATATAAAGTTGAGCAAGTAACCTCTATGTTGTAGCTATTACAAGTCTTCCTTCCTATTTGAAAAAAAAATGATTTTTTTATACGTGTATATTTTCATAACGTGTTATAAATGTAAGATATTTAATAAATACTTTTACAATATTTGTCCACGATGTATATTTTAAGTTAAGATAAATGTAAGAAATATAGTAGATGTGATTAAAGGAAAAGAAAGAAAAATCTGAAATATAATGATATAATGAACAGTGTCAATTTATTTATATATGGTAAATAAATTTCCGGAAATGAATATGATAGGATCCCGTGTGAGGTGTGAAGTAGAGGCATTGATAGCCTATATTGAGAGGTTGCATCAACATTAGAGACCCACGTGGTTCAAAAGGAAAGATCAAGCACCAATGGCCATGCGTTGTTTTCTTGCTCTATTCAATTTAAAATGATAGTGATATATACATGGTTGTCTAAGCATAGATTGTTTTAATAATTTATCTTTTTATGTATATTTGATAAATCATCTAGTTGTCATTCAATAAAATGTTCAAATATTTTAAAATAATTATTTATATTTGATGAATATTAATAACTATCAAATTATTTAGTTTTCCATATTAGTTGATTATTCAAAATCTTTTATTAATTGGTTCATTTTGTGATAATATTAGTGAAATAAATTGTTCTTGATGTGATATGTTTCTTTGATTTGACCTATCATTAGTTAGAAGTTAGTTTTGCTATTCACCTGGACTACTCTCATGTCTTTGGTTAAGATTAACTTGGCTATCAGGCTTCATATTCTACTAGTTTATTTGATGCTTTAAACTGAAATATTAGGGAGTGTTCAATACCAATGTTGTTCGATCCTTCTACTATTACTCCTATTCCACCACCCTTTTTACCGGACGATTTGTAGGCGAAGAGAATTCATTATTGAACAAGTTGTTTCATTTGTTCAACTTGTAACTTTATTGCAAAACTAGCTAAGTGTTGACCCTTAATTGATCCTTGAGGCTCATAGAAAATATCAAATTTTGAGAGTTTCACTAACCAGCTAATAATCTGTTTGTCCAAATCAGACTTCCTCAAAATCTTCAAGATAGGATTTTCGGTTTTAACAACCACTTGAGGGCTTTGGAAATAAGATCTTAATGTCTAGCTGTTGTCAACAAAGCTAAGGTCGCTTTCTCTATTTGTTGGTATCTAGTATCTATGTCCTACGGGACTTCAGTTATGTAATATATGGGCTGTTATTCAAGATTTTATTGGACCAAGACTGCACTAATAATTGTTTTGGACACAACCAAGTATAGATGCACATTTTGGTCGTCCATGGGCATAGTCATAAAAGGCGAGTCGACCAGTGTGGCTTTTATCTCAGGGAAAGTGAGTTCACACTACTTGTCCCATTTGTCCATTGTCTGCCAGGTGAGGCAAGGACCTAGATAATGAAGTTAGTTGATCGACTAGCCGTTGCACCTCTTTTAGGTTTTGTGGATTTCACATACTTAAGATGGTCGCGCATTTATCAGGGTTGACCTCTATTCCTTTCATCGTTAGCATGAAGCCAATAAACTTGTCTGACCCCACATCGAACACGCACTTTGTACGATTAAAAAACATGTTGTTCCTTCAAATTTGGTTGAATATCTCCATGAGATCTCGTACATGCTCGCTGACCGATTGTGATTTCACGACCATGTCATCAACTTATACTCTCATGCAGTTGCCCATTTGGTGTTGAAAGATTTTATCCACGAGTCTCTAATATTTTGTCTCAACGTTCTTAAGAAAAAAACGACATTACTTTAGAATTGTAATTGGCATGTTCGGTAATGAATGATTTTTTTTCCTTATCAGGATGATACGTAGGAATCTGATTGTACTTAGAATATGTGTCTAAGAAACTAAGAACTTGATAGCCTGACAGTCCATCCACTAGCTGATCAATACTTTGAAGTGGATATGCGCCCTTGGGGCATGTTTTGTTAAGGTCTGCAAAGTCGATACATATTCTTCCTTGATCATTTGGTTTCTTAACTAACACTATGTTGGCTAGGTGGTGTACTTAACCCCCTTAATGAAGTCGACCTAGATCAACTTTGTGACTCAGCCTTAGTCGCCTTCTTATGCTCATCTCTCAACCTGCTCTTCTTCTAGATGATCGACTTAGCTTCTAGAAGGAATGTCAACTTATGGGACATCACTTTTGGGTGTATGCTTGACATGTCCATCGATATCTAAGCAAACAAGTCCTTGTTTTCTTCTAAGAAAGCCATCAACAACCACCCTTGTTCTTTAGTTAGATCAGTAGTAAGACATGTAGTTTGTTCTTCTTCCTGACAAATTATAAGTTCTCTCGTTTCCCCTAGTGACTCTATGCGATCTTCAATACTAGTAAGTGGTTAAGGTCGGTCATTACCACTTTAATGCAACAATTAATTGTCATAACTACCTTACTTTGTACAAATAATAATGAGTTTTTACTTATCATGGGTGTAATTACATCCCAATCACCTATTAAGTGTGATTAATAGGTTAATTTGTGTTAATTTATATAAATGCTCTTAATCACGCTATGTATATGATCGATGGATGACTTAAACAATGAATCAAGTTCTTCTATAAAATGATATAACTTTATCTCATCAATTATTCTATTAAATCAGTTTGACAATCTTTTATTAGAATTAACCTAACCAGTTAACATAAAACCAATTCAACTCATACAATTTTTTTCTTCGAGATAACTTTCAAATTTTACTTACAGAAAAATAATTCATTTAAATTATAATTTTTTAAACTAATTTTAACATGAGAGTGTTTTCTTTAATACTAATGGAGTATCTACTAAATTTTTATTAACTTGAAATTTATTTAATTTTCTTTTATTATTTCATTTATTTATATGCTAAATTTAATTTTTAATAATTTTAACTTTTAGCCTTTTATCATTTATTTCAATTTTATGAATATAATTACTCGTTATATATATATATATATATATATATATTAACTTATATACAATTTGAATTAAAAAAGATATTTAACATTGCAAGTTGAACTAAGAAATGATAATACAAATAAAAATTGACATACAAATTAAAAAATAATAATGCAACAATAATTTAACTTGTGAAATAAAAAATGTGTATTTCTAATTTTTTTTTAAATATTTATCAGAGAAACTCTTTAAAAAAACATGGTTGGTCTAAATAATAAAACATATACAACTTTTAAAGAAATAATTAATAAAAGTAGTACTGCACAATTAACTAAGAATTCACTTTTTTTTTTTTTAATTTTAAAGTTATAACTACATAGTGAAATATTTTTTTTAAATACAAAAAATTTACTTTATTATTATTATTTTCACTTATAAACTAGTTTATTATTTTGTTAAGTTTATTATTATTTTTCACACATAAACTAGTTTATTGTTTGTTTAAAAGGGACAAATAATCTATATTTATTATATCATTAATATTTATATAATGTTAAACTGATTTTGGTGTCACAATACCTTTTGCAACGGTCATAAAAAGATTTAAAGTTGAACATAATTTTATATTCTTAAATAGTTTATTGTACGACTGTTGACCTTAATTTTACACTCCAAAACATCTACTAACTAATTTGTGAGTTAGTTTGTTAAATATATTTTATATCTCAATTTTTTAAATTATGTTTGAAAACTTTTAAATTTGCAATTACATCCTTAAATTGATAAATAATTCTTAATGAAGCTATAGTCACATTTGTTAGAATTACTGTGTGATTAAAAAACAAAAGTGGATGTCTTAGGAGTTAATTTTATAAATTTTTTAATCAAATTCTATTTACATATTTTAGAATTCTATACAGTTTAAGGATTAGGTCGCTCTTAACTTATTAATGTTTTTAGTGAAGTTACTTGGCATCTTAAATATAATACATATTTTCAATTCCTTCCTTATAATTGTAATATTAATATAAAAATATATATTTTATTTTAAAAAAGTTATTGTAATAATATATTTTAAATTAAAATATTAAATGAATTTATATTAATATAAAGCTTTTAATTTTTAAATAACATAGTATTAATGTAATACACAATTAATAAAATAAAAAGTATTGTAATTTATTACACTATCATATATTATTAATAAGTTTTATCGTTTAACATATTTTCTAATTTAACTTTTATAGTGTATTATATAAATTTTATCATATAAAAGTTAAAATTTCCTTTATTTACTTTTTATCAAATATTATTTTATAAACAATTATATTTCTATATGTCAAAGAAATAAAGCTATCACAGTGGTGGTTAAAAATGACCTCCATTTAGAATTTTTTTTATAACTTTTAATGTTTTGTTCAATTAACCAAATATATGCATGATTATTTTATATAATCATTTTCACGAGTGTAATGTCACATTATGAGAAAAAGACTTCATTATATTATTTTGTATTTTGGGTCTTTCAACAGAATCCCAAGTGCATGTATCAATCACCTATTTATATACTTCTATTAGAAATATTTATCTATATTATATATGTGTATTTCTTTAATCATGTTCTTTTGACAAATTGTCCTAATCCAACAATTATTTATTTTGGAATGTCAGACCTTCAATTTGAGGAGCTAAAAAAAGTTCGTGGATTTGGGTTTTGTTTGCCCAAACGAGGATAAAATGACAAGCTTGACTTCAATTAATTATATATAATTTAAAAAATAGTACAGGAAACGATATATTTGATAAATAATAAAAATAATTTTAAGTTTTATTTAATTATCATATTTTGTCTTTTTTTTATTCACGTCAACGTCAAAGTTTTTATAAGTCACAATTATAAAAAATATTATTATAATGATACTAAACTTTTCTCCACTGTCGTCTTTCGAGAGAAACCGCTCCCACTTACACGCGTGTATTCATAAACTGTTTTGTACAACATCTAGTATAGTTAGATCTCTAAATTGTAATTATAAATATTTCTATATTTTTATTCTTTATTCACTAATTTTAAATTTCTTACGTTTAGATGTGAAAAAAAAGGGACAACTTACGGCTCATTCGCGGGTGTTCATAAGTAAAAAGAAAAAAAAAACAAAAAGGTGACACATATGTAGTACTATCTATAAATATAAAGAACACAAAACAAATTACAAATAATAAATAAGAAAATAAAAAAAATGTTAATGATAGAAAGTCGTTAGGATATTAAAATATAATTGTGAAGACAAGAAAAAAAAAAGGTGATGGAATTGCTGAAAATGAGGAATTATGTGGGCTAAGAAGTAGGAATTAGTGGTACTAATAATGTGTTTGGTGTTAAATAGGCAGGTTGTGTATGAGTAAGTTTTTGTTTGTTCTTGAGTTGTTTGATATGAATGATGAGGAATGTTTTTTTTTGTTTTAAAATGGGTTATCGTTGTGCAAAGAAGATATGTATTTGAATAGGGTTAATATAAGAAGTAGTTGATATGATTTTGACTGCGATATATAGTGACAGGTGCATGATAGGAGTGCTGTTGTAGCTTTGCTATTTTTAGGTACACTAATTGGATGTTGCAGGCCTTCGTGTGTGTGTGTGTGTGAGTTGGATTTGGCCATTTGCTCCTACCATTTTTGGGCAGTGGATGATGAGAGGATGATTCAACCAGTTTGCTTTCTACATTGTATTAATTGAAAGAGACACCTTCACAATGAGAATGTAGGTCCTCTATATTCATAAACTTTCTACTTCCTACCACATTACCCTTTTTCAACACTTTAACATTTACTCTTTACTATACATTTCTATAACAATTTTCACAAAAGAGGATCAAAATATTACATTAAAATTAAGTCTAACTTTAATGTTTAATATGTTATAATCAAATTCAAACTTAAACCTTTAATAAAAAAACTCTAATAGAGAGAAATATTGATCTATCATGTTAATAACAAAATATTAAAAGCAGAAAATAAATTTATAATGATAATACATAACATAGTGAAATTTGTCTTCCAAATCAACACATACTCTTTTGTAAAAATCTTTTCATTATCAATATTTTTTTAATTTTAATTTCGTGATTAGATGTCTCATAATAATATGTTATGAACTCAATTATCATGTCAGAAGAGATTACAATAAACTGTTTAACACTTTTTTCATAAGATAGTCATTTTATAAATACATAGTCTGAGGTAGATTTTATATTATGTTGACATTTAGAAAATTCAGAAAAATGTACTACTGGATGATAAAATGTGCAAGACAACTTATTATAAAACATATCCCGACTCTGCAAAGGAGTTATAGGAAGTGGGATGAAGGAGATATCAATCCTGAATAAACCAATAAGAAGGTAATGAAGTAATGGAAAATCTAACTCTAAAGATACATTGTACATAACTTTTGTATACGGATGAAATATCCTAAGTGTCCTAATATTTATATATACAATTCCTTTCTTATTCCATTTTATTCCTACAAATTTTTAATTTAAGAACATCCAAATTATTGTAAAATGTGATCAAAATAATTTAAGAAAGTGCAAACATAATTTTTTTTTTCGGGTTAAAATAACTTATTTTTTTGAATAAAAATTCAATATTCAAAGGGGAGTGTTTTTTTTTTTAATTAAATCATATTTGAACTCTAGAGCATATTTCTTTTTTCAAATTAAAAAAGTACGGAAAAGAACTCCTTAGGCTATTTTATTAAAATTTTAAATAAAAGTATCATCAATTTAAAGAAGTTCTGTATCAATAAGAAATGTCATTCTTATCTCGAGAAGGACATCGGTAACACATCAAAGAGTGGATTGAAGTAGCATATTGATAAGTTGAAGTGTAAACATATTTAGAGGAATAAGACCTTTGAGTTTAACAAATACAAAGTAATATACTTATGCATCTTGAATTAATTATAATTATTAACATAATTTGAATATTATAATGAATAATTGAATAAGTTTACTATTATTGATGTCATACAACTCTTAGCTAACGATTTGGAATAAATTTATTCTCTTTTTTTTATTTATGTAGAAATAGATGTATCAGGGTTAATAATTTTAAAAGACATTTATTATGTTTAAAGAAAATAAGATAAGGGAAAGATCTTACACAAATCATACAATATTTAATATTAGTAAAAAAAACAAATAAGTTAGGTGTTACCTTATATACTACAGTTTTTTTTTTTTTAAAACTATTTTTTTCTTAAAAAGAAAACTGATAGCATATTAGGAAGGGAGGTTATTCTAAGATGTCAATGATAACCAAACACAAGTTAGAAAAACTAAAGAAAATCTGTGTCGTATTATCTATAAGTCAAAGGATACAAAAGTTGTACAATAATTTAAAAAATAGCCAATTGTGTAAAAATTTCAAGAGTATATAGTTAGTGTTGAAAGTCTTCTGTGCATTAAACCATTTTTTTAATATATAAATAAATGAAAACTTCATTTTAAATATTAATTTTAAAAAGTTAAGTTAGATTTAATATTTATTTCTTAATATAAAATTATGTTTTAAAATTTATCAAACAAAATTTATTGTTTGTTAAACATATTAATTCATTTACTATTAAACTGAATTATCTATTAATTCCTAATTATAAATAGAAATAAAATGATTTCACATTATATTATATATAAGTGGATAAAAAAGTTACCTAAACTTAGAAAAAGTCTCAATTAATTATGTTGATGCAATTCTATTTAAAAAAACATGTGATTAAACTTGATTACTTGCATGATAAAAGTAGAAATTTCATTATTTTTGTTTAATTTATTTGATTTTTGTAATTAAATATATTATTATGATAATATATAGTAGAGGTAGGAGATTATCAAAGAATGTTTTATAAGTTTTTGAATATGTTGAAAAATATTGAAAAAATGAAAAAAGAGAGAGTTGAGAATAATGGAAAAGAGACAAAGCATGGACAGCACAGATATATATAAATATATATATATATATATATATATATAAATAAATAAATATATATATATATATATATATATATATATATATATATTATATTATATTATATTATGGGCTCACCACTTTTCTTTCTCTTTTTTTACACTAGCCGGTCCCTACAATACCCATACAAATGTTTGCTCGTGTCTGCCACAGTTGTCTTCTGAATAAATAAATAAATAAATAAATAAATATATATATATAATAATAATAATAATAATAATAATAATAATAATAATAATAATAATAATAAGTCTAATTTAAAGTACTTGTTCTCAACAATTCACTTATATATATTGATGGTGTTGAATAATTGTACTCTGCTCCTATTTTAAGTGTAGTCAAACTATAGAATTGTGTGGACTCAAAAATATAGCAGCAAACTAAGAGAAGGGATATATATATTCTAAATTTTACATATCCAATGGAACTGATTTTTTAACAACAGAATTATCATAGTTCTTTTCACTAACTTGTCGATTGAAAAATATGAAGAGGGAGAAAAATTATTCATAATAAGAACTTTATTTTGAAAATTTCCATCTTTTTAAATATATTATTTGTTAGTTCAAAAAAAGTTATACCTTATTATTATTTACTGATCAATGTGATTTTATTTGTTTGTTACTTACAGTTTTGTAATTTTAATTCTTACAGTAATGAATTTTTCACATTATAAATATTTATGTTTCATTTTATTATTTTTTTAAATTTTCTTGTTATGTCTATTTTCATTGGCGCTTCTCAATTTTATTTTAAATTATTTTATTACCTATTATATTATTATTTTGAAATACTTTTTCTATAATGTGTAATTAAAGTGAAAAAAAAAATTAAGAGTGAATGGTTCCTTTGTATAATTATAATTAAGTGTTCGCAAGTCAAGTCAAATAGTTAAGTTAAAGAGTTTATTTAAGTGAATAACTGAGAATGTTTTTTTTTTCTTTAACTACAATATAAACATGAAATATTCTTTTATTTTATTATTGATGACTTGTCTGTTTTAATAGTAATTTATTTTACAAAAACTTATTTTTATTGGGTTTTTTATATCGATTTTTATTATTTTAATAACAATTTTTATTTATAACACTTAAATTTGGAAGATTACTTAAATTTGAACCAACATAAAATTTGAAAGATTACTTAAATAGTTTATAAAATTTGAACATTTATGTAAGCTTCTAAGTATTACTTAAAATTGTGAAAATATTTTTTCATAAAATTTATTTTCATTCAATTACAATTATAATTTTTTTTAATTTTATTTTAAAAGACATTAGAGCATCTCCTGTTCAGGTCACACCCAGATTATATGTTGAAAACCTTGGTCTTATAAAACCGAAAATTTTAATAAATATATATAACTCTTTTGGTATTAAAAAACTTTTTTTGTAAAAAACATTAAATATGATAATCAAATACTTTTATATTAACATGTAATAATATACAATTAAATAGTGTAACTTTTGAAAATGATATGAGATAATTGCAGACATATAAAATAAATTATAAATTAAGATTGGTGTTAAGGCGTGCATTGAAGATTGCCTTGTAATGTTAACTTCATTTATAAGTTGTTCATAGCTTTACAAACAAATCATTGGCGCAGTTAGAGCTCAGCCGAATCTTATAAATAAGTTAGTTGAAAGTAAATACCTCATTAATACACCTATAACACAAAAAATAGCTTTTTAATAATTAATTGTCTTTTTTTTTTCAAATTTTAACAAGAAACTTAAATAAAAGATTAATATTGAATTTAGTTTTAACAGAACATAGTTTCTTTTGGTAAAATAAGATGAAATGAACAGGTTTTTATCTAAATCACTTAGTAAATAAAAACATGAAAGTTTGAACACTATTGAAATAAATTTAAAACACGTTATAGTAGTTACAGTATTTTCACAAATTTAAATAGACTTTCAAGAACAATAACTGTAGAAATTCCACAACAAATTAAAAACAGCCCAATATTTATTGGACCTAAAAAAGAACAAAACAATTTTTTTATATCAACACATTTTCATCTGTAATATATATATATATATATATATATATATATATATATATATATATATAAAGTAGATAATAAATAGTCAGCATGTTGTCAACTTAATGTTTCTTTTCTTACGTTTCATTATATATGTCCGTAGCCACACATAAACATTAAACTTTATTTTAAAAGGTAGGGACAATGATGATTATAAATTAAAGAATATTTTAGAGTTTGCACATATATAGTTAGATTATGTTCTTTTTAGTACAAAAAGACAACAACAAAAAACTGAAAGAGCAATAGTTAATGCCCATAAAGTATTAAATGAAATTCATTAAATAAAAAAAGAATTCCAAATGTATTAAGAATTTTAATTCTATCAATTAAGTAATTTATGCTAATTTGGACAAAATTCAAGTAAATATTATAAAGATGGTTTGTGTTAATTTTCAATAGAAAAAACTAACATTTAATTTTAGTTATTTATATTAAACACCAACTAATTATACTTTATTAATAAGAAAATATAAGCATAGAAATATATATGATAAAATATTGAAATGATGTTCTTCTTTATTCTTAAACAGATGTAGCCCTTAACAGGTAATCTCCACTAAATTCATTATTCAAGATTCCATCTATTTTTTAGTGATTGAGAAAAGGTTAACAAGAAGATGACAAATAAGCCTAATTGGCCTTTAAGAAATATTGTGCTAGCATGGTTAAAAGTAAAATTCAAAACAGGAGTGGATCACTTTATCTTCTCTCCATTTTAGAGTCCGTTCCCTGAACAAGATTAACCCTTGTAAACAAAAGATGAAGAAGACAAGAAGATGAGCAAAAGATGGAGAAGAGAACATAGAGGAATATTCCAAGAACAGAAGTCCATAAGTTCAATATTTTCTTTCACAGGAATCACTGTCTATTGTATCAGCAATCAACACTTAATTGCAAGCAACAAAGGAAGCAAGAAAGAAGAAAGAAGAAAGAAGAAAGAAAAAAAGGTAATTTGATACACAAACTCTTCAATATATATATATAACTATATATATATATATATATATATATATATATATATATATTGTGTTTCTCTATTTTTTTGGTTTCTGACTAAGGGTGGTAGGAATGGAAGAGAAGAAAGGGTATTGAACTCACTCATGAATCACAGAGTGAGACACGGGTTGGTCTGGTTCAGTTGACCCCGTGCAGTACTTCCTTCTTGTGAAAGTTCCTGTGGCAGCCGCAAGCCGCACACACGTAAGTGCCGCAGTAGTTCCCTCACCGGCACTAGCCATGAATTCCCTGCAACCATCCACTGCGTAACCTCCGGTGTTGGCTGCATGATTCTTCTGGCACTCCCCGTATCGAATATTCCCCACCGCAGAAGATGCGGTGTATTCTCTCTTCACCACCACCTGCCTCTTTTTCATCCTGGCAAAACCCTAACCGCCGTTTGATTCCGCCACACTACAGAGCAGAAAAGTCAGTTGGGAATCGACAGAAGATCCTCTCAGTTCATGATTTCACGAAAAGGAAGGGATTGATATAGAGATAGATGTGTATATATAATATAATAATATAGCGCCCTAGGTAGCTGTGTCTATATACAATTAATATATAGTTGGTGGGTAACCCTAACCCTAGCGTGTAGATTTAGAAATGGCAGGAAAGTAGGGGCGAGGGGCTATAGGTAGGATGAAGGGATGGAAAATGAGATCATAAGTGATGAGGAATTGAGGAGAAAGTTTTTGGTGGTCTAAATAAAATAAATTTTGAAGAGGACAGGCAAAAAAAGAGTAGTAATAGTTAGTGAAGAAAGCATTAATGATTATTGGTGTATGAGCCAATGAAGGAAGAACACATCATGAAATGGAGCGGTGGTTGTTTTAATTGGCTAGAATGCAAGAGAAAGGTTCAAGTGTTTGTGTTTATTGCACGAAGATCAGCTGTTTGTTTTGGAGGTGGCGCCCTCTGATTCAGAAGAGGACAAAACTTAAAATGGGAGCTCAAGGAGGGAATGCTTGTCCTCACACTACCCATACAACCCTGGACTTGTCTTCCACAATTGATGGCTCACCTATCACTCTTCCAAAACAACAAAAACAAAATTCAACACAACACATTTAGCTGCATGCCTACCTTTATATACATAGCAAAATTTGTCACCAATTTATGAATATCATCATACCATGAGATGAGAGTAAATCGGTTTTGCCCAAACCTCAGAGATTAAACCACTTAACTAGACTCAGCCGCTAATTTTATATCTGCAGTGGGTCCGATTTGATACTAAAAAGGTAGATTGCTGGCCCTTGCTACTGTGACAACAACTCTTGTAAGATTCTAATAATTATAAGACCATTCCCCCACACTCTCATATACTCAGTGTGGACCCTTATCTTCTCTCCTTTGGATCAAATCAAGGACAACGTCATAATTTTTCTAAATTTCACTTTTATATGTTCTCTCCTACAATACCTAATATCTGCCATCATCAAACCTATTCTTGGCTAAAACAATTTATTTCATGTTTGTGCTTGTTATTGCTTATTAATTTAACCAGAAAAGATGGGATGATTGAACGTGTCCTGTATTTTTAGTTTTCACTCCATGAGTTTGCAAATAGAGGAGGAACTAGAATACGTAGAAAGAAAGTAGAAGAAGGGAAAGAAAACAGAAGTGACCAACCGGCCGCTTCCACAAGATCTGCGTATTGAGGATTTTGAAATATTCTTATTGTGCTAGGATTGGATATAGAAGAATACGAAACCATAGACATGTTTGACGTTGAAAGGTATGGATTCTTCAATTAATCCATTAGTAATACATGTTCAAGCAGGCATGAGGAGCCTCCACCAACACCATTTCAAAGTAAAGAACTAGAAAGGACAAGCCCACAATGGGTCAGTAACATGTGCACATTTGAGAACATGACAAAGGACAAGGACTCGTGCTTGTCAATCAGACATGGACATAACTCGTTTACATTAATTAGACCACAATTCAAAAACACACCCAAATAAAACATCACCAATTCAAAATTCATCTCAATTTTCTTCTTCTCTTTAAACAATAACCCCCTAATTAATCATATATTTGGACTATAAAGTCCATGCCAGTAAAACGAGAAAAGCAGCATTACATATATATATATATATATATATATATATATATATATATATAAAACATATATGGGGAAAGGAAAGGGAAAGGGTTTTGAAGACAATGGCATAAGTTTGCCAGCGTTGAGATGTGAATTGTGTATAGCTTTCTAGTGTCAAATATTTATGAAGGCGTTGAAACAATGTGCTGTGATGCCTGGCTGTATAGTAATCTGTCCTTTTGGCTAACGTTCAAGTACTGATGGAAGTGTGTGTGGCTGTTTAGTTCCATTGAAGACTATGCGTGTAGGGGGCACTTCTACCGTTTTCTTCTCACTCACACATTAACCATTACCCATATCTTCATTTTCCTGCAGAAGCCAAAATTTCGTTATCCTACCAATAAACCATTCCACTACCTACCAATGTCAACCGGATCAATACATATAATTATATAACTAACTCCTCAAAATACATATATTGCTTCTATAGTGGTTTTTAACCGTTATTACATTGTAGAAAAGACTTTTTTTTTTTTTTTCCATAATAATGTCATGAATTACTTTAAAAGAAAATTGTTGTGATGATATGGCCTTGCATCTGGGCAGACTTGTATACGGGGCATTGTGATTAATTTGTGTGATAGTATATTTGTTACATATATCTATAGATTAACTATAGTGTCGGTTTAGTAACGGTATATAAACTGAAGGAAAGAGTTGAAAAGGTTTTTATGAGTGGGGGATAATTGAATGTACTAAAAGTGTGTCAACGTGATCCTTTTCAGTTGAGCATATTATTTAGCTGGAGAGATAAAGATATGTGATAAAGAAAGAGATTGGTGTCACTTTAATGTTAATTGACATTTAGATAGAGAAAGAAAGAAAATTATATTTTCTTTATATAAATCACAAATGTTTTCTATGAACAGCAATAGTGCTCAAACTAGATAAGATCACTAGAAAGAAAAGTATATTAACATAATAATTAATTGATATGCAATTAAAAAGTATGAGATAAAAAAAAAAAGCATTCACGTAATCCAAAAATTGAAAATCAGAAAATATCTTTAATCAAATTATTTTTGTTTTTAAAAATATATTTTAGTCAAAAGGTCTAGAATTATATATATATATATATATATATATATATATATATATATATATAAAAGTTGTTCTAAACTTTCAAAATATCATGTAAAAACATATAGCATATAAATGAGGTAAAATTATTCTTAAATGAGTTAACTTTTTAAGTTTAATAAATAAGTTTAAAATTTATTCCTAATATTATATATTATTGATCAATTTATGGCTACTCACCGTGGTTAGTCCATCCATGTGGATTATATAAGATTTATTGCAAAAAAAAAGGTTTAAGTCTCATAAAATTGAAATAAAACTTGAAAAAAATACAAACATAAATTTTTCAATGTATAATTTAGTTTCGTATAATGAAATTATATCTAAATATATTTAAAAATAATAATATTAAAGCTTATTCTAATTATTATTGTAAATCTTATTTTATCACCGACTAAACCATTCACATACAAATCTTTAATTTCACATTCAAAATACTTGATATTCAATACTTATATTAATTGAAAATAATGCTAAAATAACACACACACACACACACACACACACACACACACACACATATATATATATATATATATATATATATATATATATATATATATATATATATATATATATATATATATATATATTACAAATAAAAGTGGGGACATCTCTCATAGTATTTACGAGCTAAGCTTTTAAGTTAATTTTAAAACTCAATTATTAAAATTAACAAAAAAAAAAATCTCCTTTGACGTTCTTCTTGGGGAATTTTATTCCATAAGTCATCGAATAATAATGAATAGGAAAAAATCTCTTAATAAATATTTGAAATCAAATCACCATGCTATGATTAATTAACAATTGATTAATATAAGAGTTTAAATTTTGTATAATACGAGTGCAAAAACTTTTTTTAACTGAGAATCTGTGATATAATTAAAAAAAATATCAAAGATTTATAAACTAATTTGTATGAAATAATCTATAATCACATTAGAATATAAATCAAGTTTTATAATTTGAACACTTTAATTAAAGTAAATATTGAATCAGTTGAGCTTGATGTTTCAAATTTTGAGTTGTATGTAATTTCTTCTGTCATGCTTAGGTAATTCAACGTTGTTCGTCAAAACAATATTTTCTTACCTCAGAATAATTTCACTTATCTCACGTAAAACACTTATTTTTATACATTCACACAACACATCTTAACCCTTTAATAGAGAAGTATGAATTTCATTCAAAATTAAGTGAACAAACTTTAATCACACATACTCTTAATGAATATTATTATATGATACTAAAAATCAGATTTTAAGATAAAGGAAGAAGAAGAAGATATATACTAATAATTGCACAGAACTAATGATTGTCACAAGAGATAAACAGTGAACCTGGTGATGTCCTTTGCTTCTTAACAACCGTACCCGTTTTCTGGAGGAAAGCTATGTCATATATTCTTCTGATATACCTTTGTCAGAATTATCCTCAAAAATCCACAACTTCACACCATACGAAATCAATAAATTATTTCAACGTTTATAAATTGTAAACATGTTTTATGACAGATGAAAATATTATTAAAATTACAACGTTGTTTCAAACGAAAAATTGTTGGGCACTAATCCCTAATCAAACTCCATGTCTGCAAATTTTTGATACAGTGCATGTAAGCAAACACCATGATTGCGAGGAACAAAGACGATGAATCCTTTGAAATATCTTATTCAATGATAGATGTAGAAGATTATTGTTGAAGGATGGAGTTGTAACAATCAATAAGAATGGTGAACCACCCGGCATATTAAAGCAACTTTCGTTCCATCAGCATCCATATTTAAGTCAAAGTCCCTTTCTCTGAGTTAGGGCGTCTCTTTCTCCATGTTAACTTCTTAATCAAGACATGCATATATATATATATATATATATATATATATATATATGTATGTATGTATATATATGTATGTATGTATGTATTTATGCGACACATACCCATGATCAAATATTCAAATTTTTTAATAATATATATAATCTGCTATCGATTACTATGTATTACAAATTCAAATATGAATTTGAGTCTCTTGTTAAATCAAAATGACAAAATTCAATAACATATAGAAAAAAAAAATACTCCAAGGATGTAATGTATCAGTGTTTATGAACATATATAATATCATTCTACCCTTTTATTAGACTTCTATATTTTATATATGCTATTTTATTACAAATGTAGTATAATAAACTCAGTATATGATTGGGATATTAAGAATTAATTGATACTAAAATTAGTTGATAATTGTTTTAAATAAAGCTTAATCATTCAATTATCTTTTGTAAGTACAGGAATGTGTAAGAAAACTTTTTCGCTAGGGGCATGCATTAAAAGCATTATGACCATGACTTTTTCTCATTAAAATCTACAATTTAACCCATAAAACGTAGAGATCTATCCTCATTAATCATTTGGCCCAGAATATTCAAATTTCAATAAGGAAATAATATTTTTGTAAGCTAATTTTAAAAAGAGTAACTCAATTTTATTAAATGTATCATGAAAATTAATGTGTAATATAATTTTTTTCATTAGGCAAATTAAATTCTGTAATGTATAAAATAAACATACTATGAGAACTAATTTTTGTAATATAAAACATACTTTACGAGAAATACTTTTTTGTGAAAAAAAAAAGAAATGAATAAGAAGGGGATGAAGGTGATTGAAAGAAAGAGAATACCTGTCTTTAACACAGGTATTAGGATGAAAAATGATACTTTTGACACAATTTTTTTTTATATTCATTTAACTTTATTTATTTATTTATTTTTTTTGAAAAAATATCATTATACGGTATATCAAACTAATGTAAAAGTATGTCGTTGTATTGTTATTCTATTATAATACATGTGTGTTCAAAATTATTTTTCAATTGGGAAAAATTATAGAATTTCAGAAAAAAATAATAATTCTTTGACACATTTAACTTTTTTACATTATCTTTTTTAATTTTTACTCTCTTCTTTCTTGAACAAATACAAAACTTTAAAATTTTATGATCATTTTATCTTTATAATTTGTGTTAAATAAATGTAAAAGCATGTCATAGTACAATTGCTCTTTCAGAAATGTAAAAGAGTAGCTAGAAAAAAGGGAGTGAAGAAAATAAAAGGAGGGTGTGAATGTAATATATATCTGCCTTTGTGCGTAGATGCAGACCGACATTACACTTTCGACCACGGGCTCTCCTTTTGAGATATAAACACCAAGGCCCATAATGAATTTACGGGAATTCTTTCGCACGTCCCTTTTGATTCTTTTATTATTTTCAGTTTATTTGTTAATATTCTTATTCTTATTATTTTTAAGTTTATTTTAGAAATTAATTTAAAAATGTAGATGAGACGGATGGGAATATATTTTTTGTTGGAAGGGGAAATGACAACTGTATTTGCAATAAACCTTACAAAATATTTAGTATATTTTAACATCTTCTTTTAAACGTAGTTTTTCTGAGTTAAACTATAAAAACTTTTCTCAATACAAAAAAAATAGACTTCTAATTCATTGTATTGAGAAATATTAGTGTATATTCTCTTAATATAAATTTTGAACAAAACAATGCCGCAGCTGGCACACAGAGACATAGGTAGAATGAAGGCTTGAAAGTGCGTGAGTGTGTGGACCGCATGTGAGTTATTAGATTTAAAACTAATGTGTGTGTGATTTATATTTTTTTTTTTGGCAAAGAGAGTGAACTAATGAATTTGAAAGGTGATAAAGTGGTGTTGAATGTTGAGTTAATATGAAAGCATTTATGCTGAGTAGTGTAAAATGGTGTGAACAGGTGTTTGAGAGAATACCTTTCACTTATTAAGCTCACCGTGTTAATATGTATTGAGTTGACATATAAAAATGAGTTATTTATTTTTAGATATTTTAGACATTTTTTTTTCTATATTTCATTTTGTTATAATAATGTTAATATCCAGATTTTTCAAGGTAAATTAATTTTGCAACATTAAAATTATTGGTTTTAATTTCTTTTATTTATTTTATTCTTTTTTAGCTTTGTAAATAAAGACCTATTTTCCAATTCCAAAACACACCAAGTTCAGTGTTTCTCATTTTCATTTCTTCTTAGTTTCATCTTCTCTTCCTCTTTTAAAAATTATTCTGGGTATAAACTCTATCAGAGTTTCTTACTAATTCTGTGATCTTCGAATATTTTTGAGAAGTTTTGGTGAGTATTTTTACAACACATTCTTCACCTAAAGTTATTGGAAGAGGTTCTTGGAGTTTGTTTGAGTATTGAGAAGCTCTTCCCTTCTCTTCCTTAGGCTTCAATCTTTATCAATGATGTTTCTGTCTCTTTTGAATTCAGCAAAAAGATAGATCCAAATTAGAGATTAAAATCCAAAGAAGAAACACGATTAAAGCATGGAGTAGAGACAAACAAAACTTGGAGAAATTTATTTATTCAGAAATTCTAAAATTCAAACAGCAAAGGAACATAGAATTGGACAAAACACATTTTCTAGAATAAAATCATTAATTGAGCAAAGAAACCCCTAGACATTTCAAGGGCTCTTATATCTGAAACTTATTGAGTTTTTAGTAATAGGGTTTCATTATTGTCAAGTGGACAGTAATGTGTTTTCCATTTTGTTCGATTTTTATTGTTTGTTTCTGTTCTTCCCTTATTTCCCAAGGAGCTTTATAAATAGAGCTCTCCCCTTTTTCCCATTTTTGTATCAGATATTACCAATGAAATTTCAGTTCATAGAAATAAGAAAAGATAGGGTTTTTCTTACGTGTCTTGTCGTCCTCATCAAGATTGCCTTCTTCATCTTTTGCAACTGACGCGTCTCTGAAGATCTTGGACAACTTCCACCTCCATCGTGCTGTAGAAGCTTCGAGCGTCTTTCTCCCATTTCGTGAAAGCAGCAGTGTCACATCTGCTAGCCACTTTGCAACAGAGATATTTTTATCTCTCTCTTTCTCTCGGGCCAGACATGGGTTGGGCCATATTTTCAAGTGCACAGTACTGGGCCATATTTTAATATGGTATCAGAGCAGGTCTAGTACCTGCTCTGCTTCCGCTGCGTCTACTGCCATTCTTGGTATCTTCTTGAATTGTTTCTTGGTTTCTTTCTTTGCCACTTGCCTCCATGGATCAGACAGATCAATCAGCAAACCCAACCAACCCTTTCTACCTACACCCAGGAGAGAACCCTGGTCTCACTCTTATCACTCAGATTTTAAATGAAAACAATTATTCTTCTTGGAGCAGAAGCATGAGAAGAGCTCTGCTTTCCAAGAATAAAATAAAATTCATTGATGGGTCTATAAAGAAACCTCAGAGAACAAATGCTTCATTCGATGCTTGGGAGAGATGCAATATGATGGTTCTCTCTTGGATAACAAAGACGCTTTCCCCACAGATTGCTGGAAGCGTGATATATGTTGAAGAGGCAAAAGAATTATGGGATGAGCTAAAGGAAAGATTCTCTAAGGGTGATTATTTCAAAATTTCCGACTTGCTGCAGGATATACATTCAATCAAACAGGGAGAAAGAGGGGTAAGTCAGTTTTTTACAGATTTAAAAATTCTCTGGGAGGAATTGGAATCCCTAAGACCCATACCTATGTGTACGTGCAAGACTCCATGCAGTTGTGAGCTCTCAAAAGTCTCCTTGAAATACAGAGAAGTGGAGCATGTGATACGTTTCTTAAAATGGTTAAATGATTCTTACAACACTGTAAGGACGCAGATTCTTTTGATGGATCCTCTTCCTAATATCAATCGTGTGTTTTCTCTCATTATGAAACAAGAGAGACAAGAGAAACAAGGTTCTGCAGAAACCAAAATATTGGCTAATGTTGCTGACAAAAGCAGTCAATGGAGGTTTGATCAGACTTGGAGGAGTCAAGGCTGGGGTGCTGGATCTCGGAGTCAAGGAAGAGGAAGGGGGAGGAATCCTAACTATGGAAAACAATGTTCATACTGCAACAAAATGAATCACACGGTGGATGAGTGTTATTCCAAGAACGGGTATCCACCTTGGTATAAGAAAGGAGACAACAATCAAGACAAAAAAAATTATTGGAATTCTGTCAATGTTTGCCAGAACAATACAGGACCAGAGGACATACAGAACACTCAACAGGTCAATAACAACAACATTCTTAGTTCTTTTACACCAGAACAGGTGCAAAAACTTCTCAAAATGCTAGACAAGACAGATGAACCCATTCACAAGATCAATCAAGTACAAAGAAATGAAACTGAAAACAAGCAAGGTATTCTTTCCTGGATCATAGACACTAGTGCTACCAACTATGTGACACATGATAAAAGAAACTTTGTTACTTTCTACAAAATTAAACCCATCTCTATTAAACTGCCAAACAATACTGCACTCACTGCTGAACATGCAGGAACTGTGCAATTTTTAAAAAATTTTGTCATTTTAAATGTTCTTTACATTCCTGATTTCTGTTTCAATTTAATCTCTGCCCAAAATCTTATTAAAGATTTGAATTGCACCCTAACTTTTTCCTCTGAGATTTGTCAGATAAGGGAGAATTATACATTGAAGACGATTGAGTAGGCTAAATCTTGGAAAGACCTCTATTATCTGCAAGCTTTTCCTAATCCCGACCAAAGATACATTTCAAAGTCTGTTTTTTCTTTTAAAAATGTTGATGTAAATTTGTGGCACTATAGGTTAGGCCATCCTAGACATAAAGTTGTAAAAAAAATATGTGAAAAGTTTCCCTATGTTGAAATAGGTGCTGACATTGTCTATGATACTTTTCATTTTGCTAAACAACACAAGTTACCCTTTCCTAGAAGTATTTCAGTTACTAATGAATGCTTTGAGATTATTCACTGTGATATATGGGGTCCTCTTAACACTATTTTTGTTCATGGTCATAAATATTTTCTTACCATAGTTGATGACTATAATAGACACACGTGGGTTTTTCTAATGAATAATAAGGGACAAACTAGAGATTTACTGCAGAACTTTATTGTGAAGGTTAAAAACCAGTTTAACAAGGTGATTAAAACTATTAGATCCGATAATGGACCTGAATTTAATTGCATGAACTTTTATGATTTTCATGGCATCAATCATCAAAGGAGTTGTGTTGAAACTCCCGAACAAAATTTTTTTGTTGAAAGAAAAAATCAACACATACTTAATGTGACTCGTGGTCTTCTATTTCAGTCTAATATGCCTAATGCTTATTGGTCTTATACTATTGGACATGCTGTTTATCTGATAAATAGGTTGCCTTCCCCCATTCTTAAAAATAAAACTCCTCATGATCTGCTCTATGGTCTTCCCCCCACTTATTTAGACCTCAAAACTTTTGGATGTTTGTGTTTTGCTTCCACCCTTGAAAACAGCCAAAATAAACTTGATCCAAGAGCTAGAAAAGGAATTTTTCTAGGCTACAAAAGTGGGGTCAAAGGTTACATTGTTCTCGACATCAATACTAAAGAGCTTCTTATAAGTAGGAATGTTGTCTTCTATGAAGACATTTTTCCTTACAAAAATCTGCAAGGCAACAGAGAGAATACTGACACAGAAGAAGATAAAACTGCTTCTCTCAATGATCTTCTAGGAGACTATTGTCCCACTGATGATAACAGACATGATGAGTTGAATTTAACAACCAAGAAGAAGTGCAACAAACCTCTGATGATAGAGACCACAATAACAGCACAAGAACAACCAAGAAAATCATGGCTATAGAAGGTTAGACAAGCTTAGAAAGATTCCTGGATATCTCAACGACTATGTGCATCAGGTTAACCAATCCTTGTCTGTGAAAAATAGTTTTAAAACACCATATCCAATATCTAATTTGTTGTGTTATGATAATCTGTCAGAGAAACACTTAAAGTACACCATGGCTGTCATTGGAAATAAGGAACCTCAGACTTATAATGAAGCAAAAGGCATGAGTGAATGGGCAGAAGCCATGCAGAGAGAAATCAAAGCCCTACAAGACAATGATACTTGGACTTTAACACAACTACCTCCAGGAAAGACTCCCATAGGGTGTAAGTGGGTATATAAAACCAAATATAAGGCTGATGGTACCATTGAAAGGTTTAAAGCACGATTGGTCGCAAAAGGATATACCCAACAGGAGGGAATAGATTACTTGGACACCTTTTCCCCTATGGCTAAGCTCACTACTGTTAGATTGCTCATCGCCCTAGCAGCCTCAAACAACTGGTTTCTACATCAACTTGATGTAGACAATGCTTTCCTACATGGGGATCTAAATGAAGAAGTTTATATGGAGTCACCTCCAGGTCTGGACATTCATGATAAAGGACAGGTTTGCAAGCTAACCAAGTCACTATATGGTCTGAAACAAGCCAGTAGGCAATGGTTTGAAAAACTATCCTCTTTTCTCATATCTGTCAATTATGCTCAATCTAAATCTGATCATTCATTGTTTACTAAGAGCGCACCTACAAGTTTTACTACTTTGCTTGTATATGTTGATGATATTGTATTGAAAGGAAACTCTATGGTTGAAATCAATCACATAAAATTACTTCTGCACAAAAAATTCCAAATAAAAATCCTAGGAGAACTCAAGTACTTCCTAGGATTGGAAGTGGCCAGATCTAAAAAGGGTATTCACCTATGTCAAAGGAAGTATGCTTTGGACATCCTTGAGGATACATGAATGCTGGGGTGTAAACCTTCTTCTACCCCTTTCCTGAGTGACACAAGCCCTCTATATAAAATGGACAGCTACCTTAGGGATCCTGGCCCTTACAGAAGATTGATAGGGAAGTTACTCTACCTCACCAATACTAGACCCGATTTGTGCTTTTCCATTAATTTACTTAGTCAATTCATGCAATCACCTACTAACTATCACTATCGGGCTGTTCAACATGTTCTTAGGTATATAAAATCTAAACCATCTGAAGGATTATTTTTTGCCGCTGACTCTCCTATGCATCTAAAGGCCTTTAGCGACTCTGACTGGGCGACATGTCCGAACACTAGAAGATCTACTACATGGTTTTGTGTTTTCCTTGGATCATCCATCATCTCACAAAAATCTAAGAAGTAGAGAACTATGTCCAGATCCTCCACTGAAGCTGAATATCGTGCACTTGCAGCCACTGTATGTGAAATACAGTGGATCCACTACCTCCTACAAGACCTCCAAATAAAAGAAGCAGGGACTCCAACCCTATATTGCGACAACAAGTCAGCAAGACACACAGCCCATAACCACAACTTTCACGAACGGACCAAGCATAAAGAGCTTGATTACCATGTTGTTCGTGAAAAAGTACAGGAACATCTTCTGCATCTTCTTCCCGTTCGATCCGATGAACAGCTTGCCGACATCTTCACCAAATTCCCCCATCGCGTTCGGTTCAAATCTATTGTACCCAAGCTTGGACTGGTGAGTATACATCGTCCAGCTTGAAGGGACTCTACTAAGTTTTTAGTACAGGGTTTCATTACTGTCAAGTGGACAATAATGTGTTTTTCGTTTTGTTCGGTTTTTATTGTTTGTTTCTGTTCTTCCCTTATTTCCCAAGGAGCTCTATATTTCCATATTTCATTTTGTTGTAATAATGTTAATATCCAGATTTTTCAATGTCAATTAATTTTGCAACATTAAAATCATTGGTTTTAATTTCTTTTATTTATTTTATTCTTTCCTAGCTTTATAAATAGAGACCTATTCCCCAATTCCAAAACACACCAAGTTTAGTATTTCTCATTTTCATTTCTTCTTAGTTTCATCTTATCTTCCTCTTCTAAAAATTATCCTGGGTATAAACTCTATCAGAGTTTCTTACTAATTCGGTGATCTTCGAATATTTTTGAGAAGTTTTGGTGAGTATTTTCTTCTATGCATTAATATTTATTTACACTTTCCAAAAATATATATATTTATTTACACTTTTCCTTAAATAAGTTTGATTTAATCTTATTTTCGCTGTTCAATATATATATATTTCTTCAAATTACTTAATAAATAGTTAAATTTTGTTCTAAATTTCTAGAAAAAAGTTTATATATATGTGTTTTTTTTACATTTAATATCTATAATTTTTAACATTATATTATGTTTTAACTTACCAACATGTTTGACTCAAATAATTTGAATAAAGTATTTAATTTATTAGATAAATAATATAAAAATATTATTAAATACTTAAAATATAAAAGAAAAGTTATTTGTTAAAGATTTGGAATTTATTTAGTTCTTTCGTCATTATATAAAGTTAGTATATAATAATAATAATATTTTATAATTTACTATTAATATTATTATGTTTATTGTTTTGTATTTGCATCTAACTTTTAAGTTTATAAAATGGAAGTGGTAGAAGCACTAATATTGAAGTTTCCTCTAAATTTTACATTTTGCAATATATAACAAGTTCAAATCTGAGCTAGGTAAATGCTCCATTAATGCAGAGAGAGAAAGTTTAAGATTGTTGAGGATAGTGGGGAGGTGTAGGATATTTTTGGAATAAAAAAAATAGTGGGGAGGTGTAGGAGCACTTGGGGTGGTGGAAGGAGTAACACCCTTATCTTAATTGATTGGTTAAGAGTTGTTAATTGTTTGTTTGCCCAGTCCATTGGCCCAATAACAATAACTTTTGTGCGGGCCCAACACTCCTGAAGCTTTTGAGTGTTACTCCCTCCACCACCCCATCTTCTCCCTCCACTTCCCCATTTTTTTCTAAATTCCAATCTTACCCTTTTTACTTTTACCTTTACCTATTTTACTTTTTATTTTTTAAAACCCTAATCCCCTTTCACTTTCACTCTTTCTCTCAGAGGCAAGCCCCCATCCCCCACCCCTACCCCCACTTTCACTTTCTCTCTTTCTTTTCAATTTTTACATTCGTTAACGATTGGCTTTGAAAGATGCCCTACAACTGGAGGTGCAATATAAATTGTCTTCTGAAGGAAAAGCAAGTGTCTCTTTGCCTATACATGAATAATAATAACATTGCTATTTCATTTCATTGTAAAGGTAGTCACATAAACCATTTTTATATTAAGTTTGTGTAAGAATTCGTGTGTAATCTTGACTTTTACATTGGAGAGAGAATTATTTCATTAAAATATCTTTAAATTTCCTTTGCTATAGTATCATGTATATATAGTGCAAGAGAATTGAATCATTTGCTGCCCTTAGGAACGTGTTAGGTTCATGTTTCCATTGCTTCTATATTAAACAATGGAGTCACGTAGGATGTCATCGATGTGGTAAAATGTCATTGATGTCACCAAACGCCAAAATCAGAACAGTGACCACTTACCTCAATTTTATGTAACTTCTATAGTTGCACATTTATTTTTTAAATCAAAATCACAAGCTTAAAGCAAGGTTTTAAAGGATACATCATTACACGAACTTTTATATTGAGAAAATGAAGGTCTGCACTGATACACCCAAAATACAACAAAATCATCATTAATGTATGAAGAAGTCATTCGATCTTAAGAGGTCTTTTTAAGAAGAAAGACACCTACACATACTTTTGTTTTAACGGATGTGAAATTGAAAAGAAAGAGAGAAAGTGAAAGTGGGGGTGGGGGTTTGCGTCTGAGAGAAAGAGTGAAAGTGAAAGGAGATTAGAGTTTTAAAAAATAAAAAGTAAAATAGGTAAAGGTAAAAGTAAAAAGGATAAGATTGAAATTTAGAAAAAAATTAGGGAGGTGGAAGGAGAGGATGGAGTGGTGGAGAGAGTAACATTGACCCGATTAAAGGAATGACCCAAATGGTACAAGTTTACCGTTCGGGTTAGATACCATACCATACACAATTGGTATTATATTTTTAGAGTGATCCGTGTTCAAAATATTCATCATTAACCTTTGATTCAATAAAATTACAATTCTATAACGCTAAATATACTCACTTCTCTAAATAACATCACGTATTAAACTTTTTTTATTTATTTAGTATTAAATTAACAAAATGATAAAATATTTCATATTTTTATTATATACTTTTTTTTATCTCAATAAATATATAAAATTTATTAAAATAAAAATTTACACAAAACCTTCTAGAAAAAGCTAACCAAGTCCTTAAACCTAAAAATTTAAACCAATTTTTAAAAATAAAAACATAAATTTAATTTTAAGTTAATTATTTAAACTTATATTAAATTTGGATTGGAATTTTAAAAAACTAATCCGTGACCACTCTATAGTTATTGTCCATCTCTTTCTCTTAGACTTGGGTGATAATCACCATGAATGAGAAATGCAATGTAGACCTTTTATTTAAATTTATTGCTAAAAATATAAATAAAAGGTTACGAAAATTGAGGGTGAGGGAGCGAGAACTTCAAAAGTTTAGGGTCCTTAGGGTCCTCCTTTCTTTTGCACCACATGATTTACTTATTACAGAGCCATTTTTCTCACACACAACTTTACTTCTTTAATACCTCAATCATACATTTGTACCTTCACATCCTTTCCTTATAATAATTTTCCATTAAAGCTTGGCCTCACTGCCAATGGTAGCTGAGATATTACCTTTCAGGACAATTCTATATCAATGCATGAAAAGATGTATTTAATATTAATTTTATTTTTTACACCTTCTTATTTCTTTTTATATTTTTATTACTCCCTAAATGACACTTCTTTAAGCCTATTATTAAAACCTTTCAAATTATTACGCATCCAAATAATACTTACAAAATACTAACCCTTAATTTACGTAATTACCGGGAGCTTTTCAGATATTAATTGGTTAAGAAAATAATATTTAAATGTTTAATTAAAACGTTTATTTTAAATGAGCTCCTCAAAGGCTGGTTGACATTTATTAAGAGTAGTTAATGCATCTTTTAGTCCCATGTGAATCACCTGAACACCATATATATATATATATATATATATATATATATATAAAAGTCATGGGGTCCAAAAGAATTTCGCTCTTAATAAGCATTTTATAAAAAATAATAATCGCGGTGTCCAATTAAAAAAATTGTAAATGATATTAAATATAATTAATTGTTTTATGTATTTATATCACTGATTATATGTTAGTGATATAATGATACTACTTAGATATTTATGTTTTCACGTGTGATTTAATAGGACATTGATAAGAAAAATGAATACTTAATGGTAATAGTTTGTACACTAATAGACTAATAGATTACTAAATTATGACTTAAAAATATTTCTCTACATAAAATGGAACATATACAATAAGCCATATATGTATGAAAAATGATCAAACCAATCCAATTACCGTATCTAACTTGCTTAACTATCTATAGAAAGTGTAATTATTTTAATGATATTTATATAATCTATATATCTGACTTAATATCAATCAACAAATGTGTGGTCCACTAAACAGCTCCGTACTAGCGTGAAGTGAAGAAGATTGTGAGTTGTCGGTAGTGGTGGTAGGGTTGAGGTGGTAACGGTAGAAGAATGAAGTTGAAAGGTATTGATGCTGCTTCTTTAACTATTCTCAAGAGTGGCCTCACATCTATTAATATAATAAATAAATAAATATTCCATAAAATTAACTAAGTGATTCTCCCTTCATATACGTGTATGAGTGGTGTGAAAAATTATAAATGGACTAAAATCCTTTTTTTTTTCTTCTAATTTTTATTTGATTGAATTAAGTTTTCTAATTTTTAAAAATGATTCAATTTAATTGTAATTGATGACAATTAAAATCGTTAAAGACAAAGTCAAAATGATTGCGTAAGTGGTAGGGTGTTCGTTTTTTTTGACGTGAATTTTTGTTTTATATATAATTATTAGAATAAAAATTGAAAATTAAAAGGGGTTTCTTTTATTGGGGCAAATCCTTCACTACTGCAAGTCACAAGACAATTTCAGCGTCCAAAAACCCCAAAATGGGATCCGACAGTTACTGCACCCACCGCTGTTGTGCCACGCTAGACGTCGCCAACACCATATCCTTTCTCCTCTACTCTCTATTTTTCTTTGGAGGTGAAGGGATGGAAGACTCCTCTAAGAGTGATAAAAAATGAAGGAAAAAGATGATTGGAGAAAGAGAAGTGATCGTGTGTTCTCATATAGAAAATTGAAGTAATGGAGGTTGATGCACAATATAAAAAAAAAAAAAATAAAAAAAAAAAATAAAAATATATATATATATATATATATATATATATATATATATATCAAAAGTCAATGTCAGTCAAAATCTACATATTACCAATAATAAAAATATGTTGGTAAAAGTGTTGTCGATAAGATTTATCGAAGAGTGATATATGTCGGTAATGACAGGACTTAAGTACGAGATGCTGAACTAGGGTTGTTGAGCTGAGGCTATCGAGCTAACAAGCTCATTTTGTCAAACTCTCGTCCAGAACTAAACTCCTCCTCCGAGAGCACACACCCAACTAACAAACTCAATAGAATCTCCGATTTAAAAATCTTTTTCTCTCTCTACTGTAGCCTTTTCCCAACTTTCAAGTGCATCGGAACCAAAATAATAATAGCACAAGACCGAGTTTAAAATTGGTAAGATCGAACTTCAAAATTAATAGGGCCAAGTTTAAAAATGATAACATAAAATAGATAAGGTTGAGCTTAAATGGATGATGTTGTAAGCTTGACAAGTCTAAAAAACATGCACTCCAACACCAATACCAGCAATTGTAGATCACGTGAATTCAATAGTAATATCACTTTTGAAATGTCGCCGTTCGATTCGATCTCGTCCACCACAGAGGACCTAATGTTATTGATTAGCGAGCACAACACCTCTACCCAGTGCACAAAGTCCATCGACACTTAAGCGAGCACATCGATGCGATGACAAGAACAGCCTCCTCACGAGTCCGGTCCACACACTTTTTATCTAGGAGAATTGTTCATAGTGTAGAGAATAGCTTGAGTTAAATTCCTAGGAGATTTGCTCTCGAAACTAAGTCAATGGCGATGGTTCTGGTTGCCTGTCTAATATCTGATGTGCTGAACTCGATTGACAACAAGGGATAATGACGACCAGGCCTTAGGTTATACTAGTGATGGGTTGTCACTACATAAATTCACAAAATTACTAATAAAACTTTACCAATAAAAATAAATATTTCGAAAAATTTGAATTTCTAATAGATTTTACTGACAGATTTTAAAATTTTAATTACATACAAATTTTATCGACAAATTTATTATCAGATTATACTGATAGATATTTATTATCAAATTATAACAATAGATTTATCTGTATACAAATTCGTTAATAACAAATATTTTAAATAAACGATAAATTTTATCAATATATTTTAAGATTTATAATTAACCATAGATTTCAATAGTAAAAAATAATTTTATAAATAAATTTTTAAATTATTTATAGAATAAATCTGTCGATCAAGTTTATTGATAATTAACATTAATTTATCGATAATTTTTTTTTGTTAATTTTAAAAGTTTTTTGTGACGATGGATTTGTATGTTGGTATCGGGTATTGGATATCTGGTATTGGGTATCTGGTGTTAAGGTTTTAGTCATGATGGAAAGGAAAATTGAGGGGCTGAAATTTGGAGAAGAGGTTCTTGTGGGATAGGATTTGTTGAAGATGGCGATAACGAAGTGTAGTTAGAGTTGGAAGTAGGTTTGGCTCTGTTTTGTGTAGATGATATGAGTGATGCTGGAAATGGAGAGGATGGAGATTGTATTCAAAATGGAGAAGATGAAGATGGTGCCAAATGAAAATCGACATCACCAGTCCACTTTGGTCAAAACTACCTTTTCTTCTGCAGTCCTTTTCACTATACCGTTATTTTAATGTTGTCATTTATTAGGATCAAGATCATTTTTAAAAATTAATTGACTTATTTGAACTAAATAAAAATTAAGGACCAAATTAAATATTTCAAATAAATTAGAGGACAAAAAAAAGTTAGCCTAAATATTATTAGTTTTAAAAAGTGTTTGTTTTATGGTCACTTGCTATATACTTTTCGTTTTTCATATTTTAAAATATTTGATTTCTCAACATAAAAAAATGGATAGCATATTTTGATAAATTTAAAAGTATTTATATGATACAAATGTTAAAATAAATTTAAACTTGTGAGCCAACTTACTCATTAAAGCTTTGAATTTGGTTGAAAATGGATTGGGCCATAACTTTTTATTAGTTTTGTATTTTTTTTTTCTGTAAGTTTTTTATTATAATTATTTATTAGGTTTAATTATATAAATTGATAATTTAATTTTAAATGTAAGAATATTATTGAATAATGTTTGAATATAATTTTGATGTTTAATTTATTTATTTACAAAGTTATTAATGTTGACACTTGAATTTTTTTTGTTATTATCTTTTTAATAATAAAATAGATGAATATATATACCACGTTGAACTGGTTCATTATATTAAATCTGTACAAGTCGAGTTAATTTACTTTCACATCTGTATACAAAAATGTAATATGAATCACCAGAAAAACGTTTGATCATAAACAAAATGAATTGAAATTTTAATATTTGTATTTTTTATCTGAAAAACCTTATTAAATTTTATAAAATATAAGGAGAATAGTTAGTCGACCAAGAAATATATATACATCTCTCTCTTTAACACTTTAATACATATATCAGAAGAAAAATACATGGATAACATTTTTTATGCATGTGATGAATAAAAAACTTCAGTCATCCTCATTAACAATGTGCTAGTCCTCACCAACCACGTATCACAAACTCAACGTGCGAAAAATTACATCATTGCAAACATTTTTTTTATGAGAAATAAAGAGAACAGTTTACTTTCCAATGCAATCCTAAAATAACTTCAACAACTAAAAGAAAGTTCATTTATTACTTTTTAACTACACAGCAGAACAAAAATTATGAATAATCATAGACTGTTAAATTATATTTAAAAGGTGAAGATTACAAAATACATCAATTTTGTAAAACTATTAATGCTACTTAACTTTTATTTTTGAACAATTAAATGAAAATTTATCAATAATCCAACATCATGTTTTAGTACATATATGCTGGGAGCTAAATCATGTATTGCATCAGATATAAGTTCAGTTTATTCATTCATTGTTTGGTAAACTCACTAAGCAACTTCAGTGCATTTCTGATTAATTAGGGTGAAATAACTTGTTATTCTTCAGTGAAACTCAAGTAAATATTTTTTTTTACAAAAGTAAGCTAGTCAAAGCACACCTAACCTTTTTAAGCTGGACTGAGATTCGTACTGAAGCATTAAATTGGATGAATTTCAGTCATCATCTAGGTGGTTTTCATTAATAGATAATGATGGGTGATAATGCTGAAATTCATTTGTAACCCTAGATGAATTCGAGACAGTAAACGAAGGTCCAAAATACAAACATTATAAAACTCTCATAAATTGGTACGCACGTAGCAAATTGATAAAGGATACAGACGTACTATAGTAATGTACAATTCTTGTTTGTGGAGAGAGAGGGTATTGATTACCTTCTCGTACAAAAACAGCTTTAGAAAAAAAATTCCATTTTCAAGAACTCAAGACTTTGGAAATGGACTTACCTAATAAAGAAAAAGGCAACAAATTCTAAAACAAACCTGAAGTACTTTCTTCCAGCGACATGCTCATCAGATCTTCATGAGACTGAGAAGCCCCATCCTCGAAAAGCCAATTCTCTATCATGGTAAGAGGCACTTGAGTCTGAGAAGCAGAACCATAGTTTGTGGAGGAGTTGAAGGTGAACAAGTCAAAAACATGATCCTGTGCACACCTGGTATTAGTGGTGCTATGTGCTCCCTCACTAGAACTAAATCTTGGTGTATTAATATTGGCCATGTTATTGAAGGAATAATCCCCTAGTGAATTTGTCTCGTGTGAGTTTGGAGTTTTCATCCAGTTTTCCATCAACCGGGAAATGTTTTCATAGCTAGATGCATATGAAGATGAGGCATGGCTGTAGGGGTGATGAGATGTTGAAGAAGGCTTGGTCTCAGGCACAGCATGTGTTGCTGGTGTCGTGTGAAGGGACAAAGCATCACACAGGGCTTGTTTGGCTGTTTTTATATCTGTTTGTAATCTTCTCTCCCACTGACCCTTTCGATGTGAAGAAGAAGAAGAAGAAGAATGTCCTTCTTGTTCCATGCCCTCTTCGTTTTGATCACTTGGTTTCATCTTCTTCTTCAAATGGGTATTCCAATAATTTTTTATGTCATTGTCTGTCCTTTCTGGAAGATACGAAGCTATAGCAGCCCATCTGAAACCATCACATATTCAACAAAATTAATTTATTTAAGGAAAGATCCAGATAAATATATTCAAGCTCGATCGTTTTTGACTTTTCTTTTCTTTTATCTTGGTTTCGTGATCATATTGTTGGAATTTTTGAACCTCGTGATTCTCGCTTAATTAAAGAGGAAAAACATTAATTGATGAAGCAAATCAAATTAATATAAGTAGGTAGGAAGATGAGGGTTACAACTGGGTATGGTACTACTACAATACCTGTTGCCCAAAAGGGCTTGAAGGTGGATTATGATCTTCTCCTCATGCTCGTTGAAATTACCTCGTTTGATACCAGGTCGAAGATAATTAGTCCATCTAAGCCTGCAGCTCTTGCTGCATCTCATCAAACCTTAAAAAATGATGAATGAATTTAATAGAGTAAAAATTTGTAAGTGTGTAAATGGGGTTTGAAAAAGGATATAAAGTAGAGAAATTAAATGAACAGAAAGGAGTCGATACTGAAAATTACCTGTGTTAGTGGGAACTGATCTCCAATTTCCTGGTCCATGTTCTTGAATGTAAGACACCAACATGATATCTTCTTCTGGAGTCCAAGGTCCTTTCTTAATTCCAATTTTGTCACAGCAAGGTGTCCTCCCCATGTTCATATATATATAAAAGCAAATTAATCTATCTAGCTATCTAATAACCCTGATTTCTCTGGATTTTTCTTTTTCATGAAATCCAAATATTGATCTAAGAGAAAGGTAGCCTGCTTTATAGATTGTACACAGACTTGTTCAATTCCTCCTTAGAAGTGAATGCGAAACAAGAGTCAGTACGCAAACTGAGATTGCCTTGACAGGTACGTATATATAGAGAGGGACAAGAAAGCCAGCTATATCAATGGCTGCCAAATTTTTTAAGAACTGGGTAACCATTCAAATTAATGCTTAAGATATAATCAATGCTTAAGATTAGTAGCAAGATATAACTAATGCTTAATATATATGTAGATACAAAATATTTTTATAGTACATTTTTTTCTCCATAACCGACGTGTATATATATGTATGTATAACTTCTATGTAGAACTATGCCAATTTTTGTACGACGAAATTGTCTGCGGTTAAAGTTTTAAAACTTTAATGTATGACAAATATATTGATTTGATGATCTGAGGAAGAATTTCTATAATTTTCCATATCTCTCTTAATTAGTGCATGCTGCTGTATTAAATGGTAAGAGTGTGGAAGCACGAGTTTGGCACAAAGAAAAAAAATATATTATTGTATTTTCGGATATGTTTTTCTAGATATACCAACAATATCTAAATTTCGATCAAATTTAACTTTTAGCTTTTTAATTTTTTTTACTTCATATTATTTTTATAAATTTAATAAACATATTCTAACCATCAATTATTAATACATAGCATCGTTTTTTGAGTATATATCGTATCAAATTATGGTCAATATTATTAATTATTGAACTTAATTATTGACCATTATTTTTCAAATTATGGTCGATATTATTAATGTAAGTATGACTTAGGTAAAAATTAATGCGACACCTTATTTTAGAAAAGAAAAACTATGCTTTAAGTAACTTAAACTTATAGTTGACAATCTTTAACTATAGTTAATTTATTTCATTTAATAGTTACCAATAGTAATATCCTCCTTTTCAAACAAGTATTTACTTGAGTAACTGTCAGTATATATATATATATATATATATATATATATATATATATATATATATATATATATATATATATATATTAACAACAACAAATTTTCCCTCTCGTATCGAGAACCAATGTCAATTAATTCATAATTTTTTTTTCAGTTTTTTCCTTTTATAATTTTACCCTTAAAATAGTCCAGTCGATTTATGGTATATCTAATAATTTGGTTTAATATAGAAAGAGTAGCTTTCGATGTAAATTAACGATTGACCTAGCGATGTATGATTGATAATGATGCGGCTCCCAAGTCATAAGGGGGCAAATACTCAATTACGTGAAAACAGATTACCTATAACTGATTTTGGAAATCACTATTCACTTGAGCTTTTATATTCTATAAAATAAATATTTATTTGATATAAATAATTAGTCATAATAAATAAATACTTTAAATATATAAATTATATTACAATTAAATTTTGTATAAACACTTTTGAATATATAAATTATATTTATATTTATGACAATAATTTATATTATTTTTGTCACTAGTTTTGTTTCAATCCGCTAAAGCTAAATTTACCTTTCAAAACAACTTTAAATGATTAAAAGAGGGGAAGAGTAATATGTGTAAACTGTTATTAACCTTTTAAGTAATGTAATATTTTAAAATATATTAAGAATAATCCCTCAGTCATAAATTAAGAGATAGGATTGGTGTGTAACATTCTTTTTTTTTTCCGCATATAATAATCCACTAAAATAAGATCATTAAGGTAATTACCCATTCAAAAATATAACATGCTTTAAAACTTAATGTTTTTTTTTTTAAATTATCTTTGCAAGAAAAAATCGTGTTAAAAGAAAATAAAAAATAAAAGTTTAAGGATAAAAATGATAAAGTTATTACTATTTTCTTTTTCTTTTTTTTTCTCTCTTATAACTTTCTACAGTAAAATTTTTAAAATATTTAATGAGTATCTCCTTCGTTACGAGCAATTTTTTAATAAACGTGTTTAAGTGAAAAAGAATATTGTCTCGTGAAAACATTATATAAGAAAAAGAAAAACAAAATTTCCCGCTAAATAAATAAAGTTAATTAGCAGTATTTAATTATACTAATTTCATTTTAAAAATATATTGTATTAATTAGTGTTAATTTCATGTTTAAAATATACTTTATAACATTTGATATCAAGAATAAAATGACGTTATGGAAAAGGATAACGATATTTTGATATCTAAATTTTGTTTGCATCTATTTCATATTATTTTTTATTTTCTTTTTTCTTTACAAAGATAAAAGTTTACTCTCTTTTTGTTTAAAACTATTTTACTATGAGTTGTCAAAGTGGCAAAGAACTTTTTTATGTGAAAAATAAAATATTAAATGAATGAAAAGTTAACGATTTAGAAAATATCACACTAAATAAAGAAAAATTAAGTAAAATTTGCAATAAAACTCATTTGTTTCCTATTATCGAAATAAGATATTAGATACAAAAAATAGTTAGAAACGTACATGTGGAAAGTTATAATTGTGATGGTTGAAAAAACTGACCACCTTCCATTAATTGCTATGAAAGCTGAGTAAGAAAAGTAAATTTGTGATGGAAACTGAATAAGGATAATGCTGAAAAACATTAGTTAGCTTTGTTGGATTAGCTTTAAACTAACATATAAAAGTTAATTAAGATATTGGGAGGACCAAAGGGTGAGTTTGATTTAAGCTTCCTTTCCTTTTCGATAAGCCACCATTAACGTAACAGCTCTTTCAATGGTTGGAATGAATTGAGGTAGAAACTTCAACTTTTAGAAATTCCATATAAATCTTCGATGGGACATTTATAATATGATAGTTAGTGTTGGGGACCGATTTTAAGAGAATGATACTACCAAACAGCTCATGCACTCATGGTGTCTCTCAAACTATACCATAAGCTAATCCCCACGTTGATGGTGTATTCATTGCCTTTTCTCTATCACATCATTCTTTTTATCAACCAAAAACCATTGGTTTATGCAAATCCAACAATTCATCTACTTTATAGTATCCTACAAGATATAATATCTCACATACCTACTTCAAACCTCTAACCTTTTTTAAAATATTAAGCCAATTCAACTTCAACTAATTACGTGAAAATGTGAATTCAAAAGTCGTCTAAATGCATTTTTTTTTAACTTTCTACGTGATACAAAATAATATTTTCAATTGGTGTTTCAATGGTTGACATTTCAATGGATTATGCATAAAATGAAGTGGTTCCTGAGTTATGAGCAGTAAGCAATTGCATATTTTGTGAAGAGATGACAAAAGCAACTGTCACTCTTGCTTTCGTTAATAGCGATATTGAGAAGTTGCTCTCATACTAGGAATATCTGATAAAGGTGAAAATGAGATCACGTGATAACTATAAATATTAAATTTTGTTTAAATAATTAATCAAAATCAATTTTCATATAATATCTCTTCCCAATGGATTTTAGACACAAGTGTTACTGATTATACATCCAGTTCTTTGTCTCATTTGTTACAAAAGAAAAAAGAATGAAATATTGTATTTCTCATTGAATGATAAGGAGAGAGTACAATTGATATATATAATTGTTCAGAGCAATATAAAAAAGGAATATAAGTATAAAAATATATGAACATAAATGCACAGATATGAACTGAGAATAAAATAATTTCAATATCCTCCTCAAGCTGCAGCATATATGTCCTTAATGCTCAGCTTGGACAACAAAGATTGAAATTGTGCTGGATGCAAAGCTTTAGTATGAATGTCTGCAAGTTGTGATGAAGTAGAAATAGGCAGGAGCTTAATTATACCAGCTTGAACTTTATCCCTTATGAGATGACAATCAATTTCAATGTGCTTTGTCCTCTCATGCATGATTGGATTCTGTGCAATTCGTATAGCAGATTGATTGTCACAAAACAGAGGAACTGGTTGTGGCAGAGGCTGTTTCAAATCATGGAGCAGATACAAAAGCCATTGAATTTCACATGTTGTGGAAGCTAAGGCTCTATATTCTGCTTATCATAAAATCTCACCAATTGCAATTTCTCTTCCCAACAAGAACTCTTCATTTGCTCATTTTTCTGGCACAGTTTCTCTTGGCCCACACCTTACCTTACATAATGTCTTGTTTGTTCCTAATTTTTTAGTCAATCTTATTTCGGTCACAAAGTTAACTAAATCTTTATCTTGTAAAATTATCATTTCTGAATTTTCATGCGAAATACAGGGCAAGTCAACCCTACAGATCATTGGGAAAGCTGAAGAAAGAGATGGCTTGTATGTCATGATAGTTCCTGCATCCACACCCCTTGTTTCATCAACTGCTATTTCTCCTGAGAATTCTATTGCTTGTTCTACAATAAGACCTGACTCTATAGATATTTGGCACTCTAGACTAGGGCATCATTCTTCTTCTTGTTATACCAAATTACGCATCATGTATGCCACTTTACCTGATACAAAATAAACTCCTTATGATACTTGTCACTATTCTAAGCAAAGAAAATTGCCTTTTCAATTAAGTACTACTGTTTCAAAAGCTCCTTTTGATTTAATTCATGTTGATATTTGGGGGCCATATTGTACTTCTTCTGTTGATGGTTTCAAATATTTCTTAACTGTAGTGGATGATATGTCTAGATTCACATGGATTAAATTGATGGCAAGTAAGTCTGATACAAGATCACAGTTTATTGGCTTTGTTTCTTATATCAAAACTCAATTTGGCATTGATGTAAAAGTTGTTAGATCAGATAATGGTAATGAGTTTGCAATGACAGATTTTTATAGACAAAAAGGGATACAACACCAATTATCTTGTGTTGAAACACCTCAAAAAAATGGAGTCGTTGAGAGAAAACATCAACACATTCTACATGTTGCTAGATCTTTAATGTTTCAATCCCATTTGCCTATAATTTTCTGGTCTTTTGCTGTTCGTTATGCTGTGCAACTCATTAATATTTTACCTTCCAAAGTTTTGGCATATTTTTTTCCATCTCAACTGTTACACAATGTTAAACCTGACATTACTTACTTACAAGTTTTTGGCTCACTTTGCTATGTTTCGACTCTTGAAGCTCATAGAACAAAATTTCAGCCTCGTGCAAGAAAATGTGTTTTACTTGGTTTTAGAAAAGGAGTGAAAGGCTACCTTTTGTTAGATTTCAACTCAAGGGAAATTTTTATATCAAGGAATGTAGTATTTTATGAAAACATATTTCCTTTTCTTACTAGTGACAAGCACTCACCTATTGATACACAAAATTCCTTGGATTTTGTCAACAAAATCAATTCATCTTCATCACCTCTTTTATCAGAAGTTACTAATCAACTCTCTTTACCACCTACATCTCCTCCTTCTATTGTTCCAGACCCTGTTAGTTTTTCTTCTCAACCTCTTTCTGTTGAACCTACCACTACTACTCCACAAAGGAAATCAACCAGGCCAACACATAAACCATCTTATTTGCAGGACTATCATTGCAACATGTTATCTACTTCTTCCGCCACTTAGTCATCCACAAGTACCTTATATCCTATCTCTTCATATCTTTCATATGATGCATTATCATCTCTTCATAAATCATATGTCTTTAATCTTTCCCAAGTTAGTGAACCTAAAACCTATAACCAAGCCATCAAACATGATTGTTGGAGAAATGCCATGGATCAAGAAATTGCAGTTTTAGAAAATACCAAAACTTGGGTTTTGACTGATCTACCTTATGGAAAGCAACCTATCGGATGTAAATGGGTATACAAAATAAAGAGGCATGCTGATGGGAGTACTGAACGATATAAGGCAAGGTTAGTAGCCAAAGACTACACACAACAGGAAGGCTTAGATTACTTTGAGACTTTTTCACCTGTTGTCAAACTCACAACAGTAAGATTGGTTCTGGCTTTAGCAGCTTCCAAACATTGGTATTTACATCAACTAGATGTAAATAATGCTTTTTTACATGGGGATCTAGATGAAGAGGTATACATGTCTCTTCCTCTTGGCTACAAAACAGAAAAACCAGGCCAAGTTTGCATGTTGTTGAAGTCCTTATATGGACTCAAGCAGACCTCTAGACAATGGAATCACAAGTTGACAACTACTTTACTTTCTTTGGGCTACATACAATCAAAATCAGATTATTCACTTTTTGTCAAAAGTGATTCTGCTCATATCACCATATTACTTGTTTATGTAGATTATATAGTTTTGGCAGGTGATGACATTCAGGAAATCCAAACTGTGAAGGCTCTATTGAATGCAAAGTTCAAAATTAAAGACCTAGGCCAACTCAAGTATTTTCTGGGCTTAGAAATTGCAAGATCTCAATAGGGCATTAATTTGTCACAAAGGAAGTATGCTCTAAAGTTACTAGAAGATGCAGGATTGTTGGGATGTCAACCTGTTTCTACTCCCATACAGTCAGGCACAAAATTCTCCAAGACAGAAGGAAAACCATATTCAGATGTGCAAGCCTATAGAAGACTTCTTGGCAGGTTATTATATCTAACTAACACAAGACCAGATTTATGTTTTGCTGTTAGTACTCTGAGTCAATTTCTTTCCAATCCTTTGGAAGATCACTATGCAGCAGCAATAAGGATCTTGAGATATATCAAGAAAAATCCAGGACAAGGATTATTCTTTCCCTCCAACACAGAACATTCTCTCAAGGCTTTTAGTGATTCTGATTGGGCTGCTTGCCCTGATACTAGAAGGTCTGTGATTGGTTTTAATGTGTTCTATGGTGCATCCTTAATCAGCTAGAAATCCAAGAAGCAAGGTACTATATCTAGATCATCAACTGAAGCAGAATATAGAGCCTTAGTTTCCACAACATGTGAAATTCAATGGCTTTTGTATCTGCTCCATGATTTGAAACAGCCTCTGCCACAACCAGTTCCTCTGTTTTGTGACAATCAATCTGCTATACGAATTGCACAGAATCTAGCCATGCATGAGAGGACAAAGCACATTGAAATTGATTGTCATCTCATAAGAGATAAAGTTCAAGCTGGTGTAATTAAGCTCCTGCCTATTTCTACTTCATCACAACTTACAGACATTCATACTAAAACTTTGCATCCAGCACAATTTCAATCTTTGTTGTCCAAGCTGAGCATTAAGGATATATATGCTGCAGCTTGAGGGGGATATTGAAATTATTTTATTCTCTGTTGATATCTGTGCGTTTATGTTCATATATTTTTTATACTTATATTCCTTTTTTATATTGCTCTGAACAATTATATATATATCAATTATACTCTCTCCTTGTCATAATATAAGATACACAATTTTCATCTTTTCTTTTCTTATAACATCTTTCATAAGCTACTACCTAAGTCGACAGGGAAGTTGGATTCGTGAATTTCAACAATTTCGGATTAAGGCTGCTGTTAGAAAAATACTTCATTACCTGCATATAATTTTACGAATATTTTTAGGCACAAAAGTTTTCGTATAAAATACTTTTAGTAGAAAATATTTCATATCCGTGTTAACTTTTACTAGTAAATTTTTCATATTTTTAGGAATAAGTTTTGTGAAAGTTTCCGTACGGGAAATATGTAAATTTTCTGGTGTAAAAGTATTCCCAAAATATTATTGTAATCACTTTCGAAATTAGTTATACGCATGTTAATTATATTTTTTCTTGCCAATAAATTTGTAAAAAGTTAAGAATTATTTATTGAATTTTTTTATAGATATAGATTTCTAAATAATAGCATTGTAATAATTGGTAAGAAAACTCGTCAAATAAATTTTCCTGCTCGTTTTCTTACAAATTATTTTTTTTGCAGGAAAATAAAATAAAATTTATTTTAATTAATTTTAGATATTTTTAAAATAAGTTAAAATTTTGAAATTGTTAATAAAATAACTCTAAATATTCATAATTAATCTTTGTATGTAAAGATTATTCAACAAGGTAATTATTTTAAAGAACATATATTTGTCACTTCAAATGAATTGTAAGCTTTCTTGTATTAGTTACATTTTGCAACTAAATAATTCGAAACCGTAGTGAAATTTTTGGCTAAGGTTTGTTAATTAGATTTAGATTAAATATATATAACTTTTTGTTGAATCAAATATAAATCTTTGTCATTCTTTCTATCATTTCTTTTCACTATATATGATATATTAATTCATTGCAACTTTAATTATTACTATGAATTTACCCTCTTCATCAAAAATTTTAAAAAATGATTTTATTATAAAGAGAATTAAAAAAAAATGATATCATTTTGAATTCAAATCTCTCTATCCTTTCTTAGATGTGACTTAAGCATTATTTTTCGTTCAATATTAAACAATGAGGTTTGTTACGAAAGAACAACGAAAGGTAGAAATGAAACAAGAGTTGCAGAGACAACATACAAATACTAAGAGTCTAAAATAGGTTTTTTATATCTAGGTTCAGTAGATTGCTTGTATAACTTTATTAAGTAACTCATATTTTTTTACTATTCCCCTTTTCAATTACAGATTTCAAGTATCCATGGGGATCATCAGGTGATCCTGGTGATCATCTCCAAGTATGTAATATGTAGCTAAAGTATTTTGATGTTTATTTTGAACTGAATTTATAATTTTGAGATGAATTTATTGTGTTCCTGAATAAATGCATAAACGATTAAAACTTACACTGGAGTTGGTAAAGAAAGAGATGGAAATCAGCAAGATTAAGGTAATCATGTCTTTAGCTTTCTCCTTGTATATGTCTTGCGTTGAACTTTTCATAAGGCTTGTTTTTCATCCATGACAAACATTACTTTCTATATATTGAAGATGATGTTAATAATTTTATGAGGTTTAATGTAAATATTACATGTATAGTAATTGTTTAATAGAGATGTACGATCATTATTAGATGTGTAATATTTTTATGAGATTAGGACTGAATTATATTTTATGTAAATATTAGATGTATAATTTATTTATTAGTCCATTAAGCTTATTCCAAAAAAATATATTTGTATTTTGTATTTTTTATGCTTTTTTTAGCTGATAAATAATAATACAAATTTCCTCTTGTTATTATAACTTAATTTGATAAAAAGTATTGAATTATTTAAAATAAAATTTCATATAAAATACCAAAACTTGTAATCATACCATGGATTGGACGTCATGTATATCTAGGAAATTTGGAGAGTGATTAACGTGTTTTGAAAGGTGGATAAGAAAAATCGATTTTGGCTTGTGAATTTATGTCATGTGCTTATTTTAATAGTTAAAAGCTTCAATCTTAATCATCATCATAGAGATCATGTAAGCTAACTGAGATATAAACTTTTAAGATAAGATGAGGAAATGCAATAGTTTGTAATATATATCATTATGTTTTATAACTTTTTTTTAATATTGTATATATAAAAGTTTTTTATTTGCTGATTAAATGTTGTACGGTTCTAATTCAAAACAATGAGAGAAATGAAATGAAGGAAGGACAAATAGGTAAATGAAAGAAAAATACTTAAATTCAATTTTAGTTTTTTTGGTAACATTATTTTTTGTCATTTATTTAATGTTTTATTTTCTAGTGTTAGAAAATTTTATTTTTATTTCTCGAGTTAAATGGTGCTAGTAATATTAATTATGTTAAAGCAGTAGTTTATTTAATATTGATCACATGTATTTATTTCAATGACATGATTTTAATTTTTTTTAAAAAGAAGATATACTTTTAGTTCTCTAAATTGGTTACAGGTATCTTTTTATTCTGGTATTAATTTTTTTTATTTCTTATTTAATGTTAATCAAACGCAGCCTGAGTGAAATGTTCTTTTAAGATTATATTCCTATTAATTAATCATGTGATGTTAATGGAAAATTCTAAATCTTACAAAATCATTCTATATATGGTGGATTAACCAAGAATATTTGGTCACGTCACTACGTTGCCATGGAGACATATCACAGGATATAATTGTTCAACCATTTCGGTTTTGTCATGTCCAGTGATTATGGTGTTTTAATGGTGTATTATTATAATTATAATTATTATTATTATTGGATTGAAAAGATCTTGTTATTTTATTTTTATGTCGGTGTCGTGTTTTGGTTGGTAGCTGATAGTTAGGTAGCAACAAGTGGGACCTACTTTTCTGTTAGCCTTCTCTTCGTGCTCCTTATCTTTCCTACATGTAGTGGTTATTCAAAAATTAATTATTTTATTTTTTACTTTGAACTCAATTTCTTTATCAACACAATGATGCTATGATTATAAAGAAAAAAAAAATTAGTATCAGACTGTTCATTGAAATAATAAAAACGAATAAAACTGTATTTCATGCTGATTGTGATAAACACAGCTTAAATTTATTTTAGAACTACATTGAAAATGACTGTTGTTTTTTCTTTCATTTTTTTGAATTAAGTGTCTAGCTTCCCATAACAAGTTGATAATATTATTGCTTCTATTATATTGATATCCCTCTGGCAAATTTACATTTTTGTCACTATCTTTGTAACTTTAAAGTCATCTTTGATTACGTGATCTTGATTTTTGTTGAGCATATTGTTATAAATATCATCTCATCATGTATTTTGGTTTACATATAATGCAAAATAGTGAAACAATAATTGCACATTTCGTTTCGCCATTTCTGTTACTATGTTTCATATTTTCTTCAATACTTTAGGTGGCACATAGGGAAAACAGCTTAAAAAAAGCTAAAAGAAGGTTTCAAGTAAATTAATGAGATTTAAAAAAAAAAAAAAACTATAAGCTTACTATGAGATAAATTTGCCGAAATTTAGTTGAAAAATATTGAATTAAGTTTGTAAAACAGAACATTTTAGTCAAAGGAAACTAATCAAACCAACTTATAGGATAATAGTGTGATTTGTCAAAGACACTCTTAAACTATATATGTGTTTTAACGTAAATAAAGTATACTCATCTCAGTTTACAGAACACATTTCTTAAGGTAATTAGTAAAGAATATTCAATAGTTTTTATTTTTTGATATAATTGTAACAGGGAAGTTTAGGTACATGATAATTGATACAAACTTTTAATCATGTCCCTTGTTATTAATCCAATTATAATCACTGGTTTTATACTGTTATTACATGTTCTAGTGTAGAATTTTGATTAAACTAATTTAGATACCTGTTTGATTTATTATTAAAGACTTAAATATATTGACTATTGAACATGTGAATCAATTAACAAATAATTGTTTCACTTTAGCATATTTGAATATTGTGTTACGTTAAATGAAAATCTTTGTTGTTTTGGTAGTTCTATCTAAGTAATCATACTTTTCAGGTGAAAATTGTGGTGTCGAAAGTAAATTCATATTAATTACCCATCAACAGGTCTTGCTAACTTTAAAATAAAAACATGCCTAAAAAATATGTTAATCATAGCCACTTTACATGACACAGTAGTTCTTATATAAAATACAATAGTATTCATGAGATTTTATGAAATGAGTATAGTTTGTCTTTATACGGTCCAAATATTTTATAAGACCAATTAATAGCACATTTGGTATAATGAGTTTCAGAAGTTAAGGTTCTTATTATAATGAGTTTCAGTGTTGAAAATTCTAAGAATTTAAAATTCCTGAAAGGAGTTAAACATAGTGTCCTTAATCAAGAAACTAGTTAAAGCAGTATTAAGCAGATGATAAGTCTAAGCTTCTTATACACGAGGATTTCTTTACAAATCAAACAAAAACACTACATAAACCATGTATAGTTGTATACACCCTCAACAATTAATACTTGTGCCTCCAAAAGATGCACCAACATTACTGAAGGGGAAGAGTTGCAGAACATCAATGATGTTGACATTCTCCTGTTGATACATAAATCATCAAAAGAAATTAAATATCTATCAAGTCTAAGCAACAGAGCCAAAATATTCTTGCAAGAACTGATAAAGCTCTTCTGCGACCAAAGCAGGATACTCCTCTTGTGGAAGAAGTGCACCTGGTACTTCCACAAACTTGCTCACCCCTTTAGCTCCCTTAAGAGCTTCCATCTCAGCCTTGGATCTCTTAGGAGATCCTTTGGTTGATACAACCAGAACCGGTGTCTTTCCCTCCAGAGCTGCAAAGAGTTCCAGGAACTCCTCCCGGGATGTAACCGGATCTAACTGACCGGTCAGAAAAGCTGCCGGCAAGTATCTCGCTCCTTTTCGTTTAGTCAGTGCATATCTGCTTTCCACAATGCCTGGAGTTACATTTTCAGGATTGGCATATACATGGGATTTGTACTGTGATTGGATTGCATTCTCGTTGCTCACCAGCATGTTATACATCATCCACCCAACTGCAGGAGCCTTTAAGGTGCCCCTTAGAAAACCATACCTGTCAGGTTCACGAGGAAGAGACAAAAGATATACATCAGTTATGCTATAAGACAAGGTAAGGTGGCCGTGGCGTGAATATCTCTTTGAATATATATCAACGAGAATTATACCGAAATCAAAGATCTTTTAAGAGCCAGAGTATATTACATTGTTACCAAGAGCGTGGAGTTATTTTCACCACAGTTGTTAGAAGCGCAGGATTTACAATTTTAATAACTTAAATTCAAAAGATTCTAAAGGCTAACAGTTCATATCGTGAGGTTAAGGTTTGAAACTTGAAATATATGCACGAACCTGTGTGATTTCATATTATCACCCATATGAATCATACGATTCTACATGTATTTATTACTGCTGCTTATGTTTTCTCCGATTCTCAACAAAAATGTGAGAAGTTGTATAAGCATAAGTTATCGTATGAAAAAGAACTAAAGGAACACACCACTGAATACACCTTATTTGATTATTCCATTGCTTTTTCTGTGAACAGGGGCTTCACAGCACTCACTCCTTCCCTCCATTGCTCAATTTCTGTTCTTTAAAACAGAGGCCTCAGAGTCACTTCTTCTATATAAAACTTATTAGGTTATATCGTTGTTTTGTTTTCATTGTTCCGAAATATCGGCTGTGGTTACTAAGGCAAAGACGGGGAAGAACATTGTACTGTTTTTGTCAATAGACCCGCCACACTAGTAAGTTGAATGTCTCTTATAAACAACGTGGGCTACTGTTCTTGGGAAGAGCTACCATTTAGTAGGAACATACAAAGAATGACAAGAAACATGTGAGTGTAATTGGGTACATTACTATAGCAATGTGTTGTGGGTATTTTTATGTATTAGTTTCTCTCAAATTTAGAAGGAATAATATTCTTTCTTATTACTTTTATGAGGTTACTAACCTCTGTATATATACATGAGTCTATGGAATGCTATTTCTAAGGGACAGATCCCTATGATTACGGGATCAATCATACATAAATAAACCTAATAATGGCAACACACAACTGTTACAGAAATACAGCACATCAAATTTAAAACTTCCTAAAATACACCACACCAATCACGGTTTTGACAGTTTCTATATCAGTTGATAGTGGGACTTGGTTATGACTTATGAGATCTATGGTTACAATACAAATTATACCATACAAATTGTTTACTCAATTCCCATTTTAAGATTATTAGAGTACCAAGCACCATACATCATTTACACAGTACATTTCAAGCTATTCTTAATATGCTGCTGATGAATCATACATTTCAATACAATTTACAACTCAAGGTTCAAAAATTAGCTTGACAATTCACAAACTAAATTTGATACAAACAGATATAATAAAAACCAGCACTGTATCCTTCTACTGCCTCAACAATTGCAAGAAAATTTGCCTGAAGTTAATTATATTACATTCCAGTAAAAAAAAATGTCTAAGCTCGGTGACTTAAATTTGTTTTCCTCTCAGTAGAAACCAGAAAGCAATGTGAAAATCAGCAGCAAGGAAAAAGTATGTACACTCAAAAAGAGAGCATCAAAGTACCTTGTTTCCATGCTAGAATCTCGACCAAACACAATAGGAAGGGGACCAGCCCAAGTTGGTGCAACAGCAGCTATTGCTTTGGGCTTCACCAGGCCCTTTTTTGCAGCACGGGCCACTATAGATGCAGCATGCCCTCCCCCAAAAATTATCAGATCATTTTCTAGTTTAACATGAATTATGTTAGTGAAGAACATTAATCAATAATACAAAGGCAGGTCATATTCAACTGCTCATATAAACAGATACACAATCTAGAAAAAATCATTTCAACAGAAGACAACTAATAGGTAAACAGAGATTTACTTGACCCCACAATTCACAAATGCATCATAGCAGATACTAGATAATAAAAGAAGAAGCATGGTACCACTTGAACATTTACTCAATGAAAAAAATATTTCCTAGCTCCAGAGTAAAAAGCTTGTTCTCATAAAGCAGAAAGAGTGAAACACATGCTCTCTCAACAGTCTTAATCATCCAAATTTGCCAATAAAAAAATAATAACAACACCAAAAGCCTTGGTTAGGAATTATATCTTCAAAAATCAACATAAAGAATAACTTAACAAAACTTGTCAAATAAAAAATCCAATGCACTGACAGTAGATTTCTCATATCCATCAATTACAGGGGGGAAAAGAGAAAAAAGGAACCAAAGCCTAGTAAGTAGGTCAGAAATTATATCTTAAAAACTAAAAAATAAAAGAATAGCTTAGCAAAGTTTCTCAAAAACGTAATCCAATGCAGTAAATTTGATAATTAAATTTATTCTCTACACTAGACTAAAACATTATGCATAAATAACAAACTGAAACTGCCCAAAACAAAGTAAATCGAAAAATTAATAATAAGTAAATATTATCAAAAGGAGATGAATGATAACTGCAAGCCCAGATTTCATAAATAGAAAGATTAATCTAACGTTAACTGTTAAATGAAAATTATTACAAAATATAATGCCCCTCAACAAGTACCTGGTTGTTTTATGGGACTATTTGGTGAATTGATAAAATCAACCAGAAACTTTTCTAAGACGTCAGCATTGTAATCCATCTTTGGCCGATCAGAATAACCCAGGCCCGGCCAATCAACAATAGTTGCCCGCCAATTGGCATTGCCATTACGCTGAACAATGTCTCCAGCCACTAATCTCCATTCCTCAACAGTGCTAACATCAGAAATGGTTGGCATCATCAAGATATTTTGCGAAGGCTCCGGGCTCTCCTTTACATGCTCCTCATAATAAATGTTTATAAGATTGTCCTTGAATTTCCATTGCCAATTGCTAGTCTGATGGAAAAAAGAAAAAACCAATATGAGTGAGGCAAATTCTGACATGGCATTGATATTTTCTCTCAATTAAAAAAGCATCCAAATTCCGAATTTCAATTGTTAAATATCCAATGAAAAGATAATTGCTTCTATAAGACAACGAAGAAAAATCAATAGAATGTTTATTACATTAACGACATAATGGACTTCTGAATTTCTGATAAACGGAAGTCTTCTTTCTGAAATCTTAGTAAAACACTAGACTAAACAACATTTAAAGTAATATCTATCACTATAGTTTCTTACTTTAACCTTCTAAATAGTGAAAGCGTGTGTTGTTAAATGGGAAAAAATGATCTTCCACGCATCCACGAATTCAGTACAATAATTTAACAAAACCCAGAAAGTTATTAGGAGAGCACAAGTAGTAAAATGAAATAAAGCCTCTAACAGTTAGAGGGGAAGTTATTCTGACCTTCAAAGGGGAGGATTTGTCGTTGGCAGAGACATTAGAATAATCGAGAGTAGTTGAAACCCGAATTTTTAAGGGGCTAAGGAATCTGACAGAGTGAGGGTAAAAGGGTGCATGAATTTTGGCGTAAAGGTTAAATTTTGGAGATGAGGGAGGCATAAATGTTGCGTAGAGAGCCATTGGAGAATGCAGCAGAGCTTCGATTGATAGTGGTGAAAGCTTAACCTGAAAAATTGAAGACCTAAAGTTTAAGAACCCAGCAGAAAATGCTGACCGTGGAGTCGTTGAGATTTTTGGTTGGTGATGGTAAAATCAGAAATCAAAACTCTGCTTACAGGAGTTGTATCCAATAGTTGTGCATAATTGTAAGGAAATAGGTGAAAAAAAAAAAATCATCTCCACACATTTTGTAAAATAATAATATTGGTACAGTATATTTTAAAAAATAAAAACCTATTAAAATACTCCATTATAACATTTAAACTGTTTAAAAATGGCATGACTTTTATATTTTTTAATTTATCTCAATATTATTCTTCCAGGATCGATGTATGTATATAGTAATTGTTTTCTAAATAAACTCATAGCATAAAATTTTATTGAAATAAAAAAATTATTGAAAATCACTTTAAATTTATTATAAAAATTATTCTTCACGAAAACATAAACATATTATATCTATTATAAACAAAAATTAAATAAATATATTTAGGTAAACCATTAAACTTTTAAATTTTCAAAATTGGATTAGTTAACTTTTAAATAATTATTTATTGATTCAATAAACTATAACAAATTAAAGTAAATACAGCTTTCAATTAAAAACTTTAAAAGGTCATCTCACTTAGCATGTTTCAAAATGACTCAACTTATTCAAACATCCGTTCAAATTTTCTAAAAATAGTAGCATATAGCTAAATGAAGATAATTTTAACTGTACTATCCAAATTTATCTTAAATCATTAACTTATAGAACTTATCGTAATACATATATGAATGAAATCACATTATTCTCCTTAATTTAAAAATTGAAAATTTTCAAAAAAAAAATATTATTATTCATGTTTCTTTTATTTCTAATGATATACACTAATTCCTTAATTTAAAAAACAACATAATTAAAACTTAAAATTTATTATGATTTGCCATCTTCTAAATATTTAAATAACCACAATAATAACAATCATTTTAAACAAATAATTATAAAGATATTTCATAAACTAAACAATTAAAAAAACTAAAAAATTCTAAAAAATTTCTTTTGACCATTTTCACAAGAGTATAGAAATAGAACATTGAAAGAATAAAAAAAAAGATTTAACATTATTTCCAAAAAAAAAACACATAAAATATAAAACCACACCCATTTTTTCAACATTCAAATCATTATATAATCTGTCATTCTAAAGAATAAATGTTTTATGTGCTTGCACATTATTAAATAAAAAACAATATTTTTCCAATCAACACATTTCATAGCAGAAGAATAAAAAATTGTAGCAATTTTGAATGAGTAACCATCCATGTTTAAATGTGGTAATTTACCATTAAAATGGTAGCACGAGTTGCACATTTCAACCTGCTTTGATTTGCGTACCTAACTCACATTTTGTAATTTGTAATAGGTAAAGTGTAATTTTAAATTGTTTAGAATGTCTTAAAAGAGTGAAAATGATTATAAAAATAAAGTGAATCTAAGGATGTTTGTTTCTACCATGAAAATGCAAAGAAATTGCAACAAGTCACCGTGGTAAAACCTTTTTCCTAAACTACCCTTCTCAGAAGCAACTTTGTGTTATTATTGTTGTCATGGATTTTAAACATCATAATTTATTAACATTTCATCAAATCGATTTCGTGTACTATTAGGGAAATATATAGCTCAATAGTTTTATGTTTCGTTCATGAAAGATCATGCAATACCCTCTATCTCAAAACTAATATTGTATTAATAATATTACATTATGTAACTACTATAATTCAATCAATTTTTCCAAGTTTGAGGTTCATATACATAACATAATACATTATAATTAAAACATAATTGATCATGCTAATTTTACGGAGGATTAAAATCAATTAATGATGTTAATCATAATTGATTATCATACATAAATAATTTAAAAATAGAAATTTAAATATTTTTCAAATCAGTGATTTTAAATAAAAACTTATTTACCTTTTTTTTTATTCTTTTCAACTAAAATATTTATCGATTATTATTTTTCTTCCAACCAAACAACTTTTATACTTTATATTTATTTATTTATTTTTCTTATATACATACTCTAGTCTTCCTCCGGTCTAAACAAAGACTTAAGTATTATAAGTGAAGATTAATATATGATTAAAATATCATCACAAAGAATTAGAGAGTCGGTGTTAATGAAATTTATCGGGTTGAATGTTTTCGGATAGATTATAAAAAGCAAATACATTTTATGGAAAAACTTATTAAAATTTAGTTCAACTTATTTTAATAAAATTTGCTCGCAAACTTGTAAATAAACTTATTTGTTTTATTAAATTAAATTGTATTTGGATAAATAATACATTTAAGTACTTCAATAAGTTAATATCTTATATTACCGGGGAATTTGTTTACAAGTTCGTTGCGAATCGTGTCAAGATAAACTAAAAATGCTTATGGACCTCATAAGCTGCTTTAATAAATAAATAAATAAATTGTGTACGTGGAAAAAGATAACATAAGTTTCTAGAAGGCTTATCTAAATTATTCACCCAAACTTGACCATTATGGGGCTTGTTTCTGCACTTCATTATTTTCTTCCTGCACCCCATTTCTTTTTTAAATTGCAAAATTAACCTTTGATTTTGCATCTTTTTGATACCCATTTATGATATAGAAAAAATGGAGCAATGATGCATTACTCTACTTAATAACACAATCTGTATATGGATTTCAGCATATGATATAAACTATGACGTGAAGGTGAGAGAGCCAACATAACCCACCCACCCCCTCCTCCATGCATGTGAAATCTAATTTATTTTAATAATAAGTATGATTCAATGAGTGAATTATTTGGGAATAATTTGAAATTAATTAGCATACATTTAAGCGGTGAAGTGATTTCTTGGTGAGTAGTATTACTTGAAATATTGAATTTTTTATTTTAAGTAAAAAAAAATCCTAGAAAATCTTATACACAACGAAAGTTAGTAAATATAATTTGATTGAAGTATATGTGTGTATGAAATGGATCTTGTTGGTTCACAAATGGGACCCAGTTGGAGATTTTGTCGCACAAATCCACAGGAGTGTTTCTGAGCCATTATGGATGGAACTCTGTTGGAGAGCCTTAGCTATATGATGTGCCAATGATTGGTGGATGAAATGGGTGTGGCTGTGGAGCTCACTCGAACTGTGGAAACCACAATCACCGGAGAGCAGGTTCAAAAGGTCATAGATATAGTGATGGACCAAGTTTAGTGAACCGGATTATGAAATCCGTTTGGTGTTGAAATTTGCTGTGAACCGGATTGTGAAATTCAGTGTCTGCAGCATCCGGTTGTTTCAAATCAAGTATACCCGATTTTGAAATCCAATCGGATCCGGTTCATAAAACTAGCTTTGAGATTCGGTGTGTTATTTTGTAGGGTTATCAGTTTTTGAAATTCATTGTCAGAGATCTGGTAATTGCTCACCGGATTATATTCACATACTATCAAATACCAAAAACACACTGACTTTCAAAATCAAATGCCTACACCACCATATCACACATCCGATCTAGGAATCTACTGTATTAAAAAATTTAGTTAACACCATCAAATATAATCAAATAAACTGGATTTCAAAATTCCAAAAAAAAAAAAATCGGATTACATAATTAGGTTCATGTTTTGCTTCAACTCAACCAACCACTCCAAGGGTTTGGCTTGCACGAAGAAGAGAATACCAATAATATATATTCAATTATTTAATATATAATTAGTAGGAGCAAAATGGGAAGGACAAGAAAAGTTGGGGATGCAGGAAGAAACCCCTTATTATTTGCAGATTCAGTTTATGCTAGTCCATGTCACCTGCCCCATATTTTAAATCACGAAATGGTAAGAAAAGAAAATAGGTAGGAAAGAATGTGAGTTAGAAGAAAAAAGAAAGACTCTTAATCTAGCAAATTTGCCTGTCTGGCTCATTGGTTTATAAATGTAGAATGCAAAGGCTGCTTCCATAACTTGAGTCAAGTAATGATATATATTGTGTTTGGCCCTTTCTTCTCCGCATTTTCCTTTTGAAGAACAAAAACAAAGTATTAATTAGTCGATGGCTTTATTTTTGGTGCCATCAACGATCTCTTCCAGCTAAATAACCATATAGTATAAAGATAGTCAAAACAGGTTTTTCTTCTTGCAACAAAAGATTTTTCATACAGAGGACTAATCAAACCCAATCGGCATTCTTAAAAACCTAACTATCTACCAACTGTGTCAAACTTTGTCGGTAATGGATGATTCGATTATGTCAATACAACCATAAGCGCCAACCAAAAGGGCAAAAAAAGATACTAAGCATAATCACCAGCCATTAAAAAGAATTTTACCAAATTCTTATGGAGAGGAACACTCTTATTATCTCGTCTTCTTGCATTTGATACGTTAAGGGTGTCATGGGACTATATTCACTAAGCCGATGCAATGAACTGAGCCAACATCTTTCCATTTAAAATGTTACTACCAAAGCTACAACCAGTCTCTCCCACCAAGAGATGGTTCGATCCGCCATAGTCACCAAGTGACCAAGTTCTGCTACTAAAACAACTGCGTAGCTACTTCTGCAAAGAATTATCATTGATAATGGACCTGGCAATGTTCTCTGTTATATTCTATCCACAATCATTGCCACTGAACTCCAATTCCCATGACCTGTTGGAGAGACCATTTGATGTTCCCGTCAAATTTTGGTTTGAGGTATGTGCACGGGAACAGGGAGCAAGGGTATGGCTATCATTATCATAATAAAGAATTGATGTTAACGGAAAATCTAAGTGGCATGCTATTTGGGAGGCCTTAAGCAGCCTGTTCATCAACGGATTGAAACATTCCATGTTTATTTGTCTCCGTGAGGGTAAAGTGATGTTTTGACAATTATTTTTGTTCTGACTGTAATCGTAGTATTCTTAATAACTCAATTAAGCGCTGCTCCTAGCTAGTTTGTATGGCTTTGTTGATTCATCCTTTTCACTTGTCTCTTTTTGTCTTCCAACAGGAGTGTTGTACTCTAGATGAATGATGGTAGAAAAACAGTAGTTATTGGCTTTCTTCTCATTTAATGGGCATTAACCATTTCACCATACTTCTCCAGTAAGGACGGAAAAACCAACATGCCTCACACATTATGTATGCCAAATTGCTGTCATCAGCATTGAGCTATCTAGATCAGCCAATTTGGAGAAAATCAAGTATTTTCCTTATAAACAAAGGCAGTCAAGATAAGCTACCTGATCAATCACCTGTCACCAGTAATCTCTGCAAGAACAGAATCCATCTTTGAACGAGTGGAAGCGGCTTCTATCTCTCACTACGATTTCTACTCCATAAATTTTAGAAATCAGCTTCATCACGGTATGGCAGTCCCCACAAACCCTAAGATTCTTCACAATTCTTAAAATCCTTCCTTTGGGAAGTTTTGTTATTCCAAAAGCTGCAGCAAGCTTCTCACTGTGCTTAGAAACTGAATCTTCTTTTTCTTCCTCTTCAATATCATGCAGAACAATCCTTAGCTGTGGCGCATAACCTGCTTCTACTCTGAGTCTCAACATTATTTCCGTCAGTTTTTCATGAGCCTCTTTTGTGACCTCATTAGGTTTTTCACCTGCCACAAAACAATAGATGACCTTGTCAATTTCTATCATGCTCCAACCAGGAGTTTTTATCATGCTATGCTCAGTCATGGTTCTTCTGATGCTGGCAACATCCTTCCATTTCCCTGCAACGGCATAAACATTTGAGAGTAGTACATGGTCACCAGAGTTGTCTGGGTCCATTTCAGCCAGCCTTGCCTTCACAAGCTCTGCCAATTCAATATTACCATGAATGCTACAAGCCCCAAGGAGTGTCCTCCAAATGATAGCATTAGGAGAAACTGGCATTTCACATATAAATTCATAGGCCTTATGCAACCTAGCAGCTCGACCGTACAGATCAACCATGCAACCATAATGCTCAATGGCAGGTTCAATACCGTACACATTCTTCATCTTAGAAAAAAAACCATACCCTTCCTCAACCAAGCCACTATGGCTACAAGCATATAGTAGTGATATAAAAGTAATTCCATCTGGCCTAACTCCAGTCTCTTCCATTTCATGGAAAAGCTGTATTGCCTCTTCTCCATAACCATGCATAGCAAGCCCTGCTATTATCGATGTCCAAGAAACAATGCTCCTTGCCACTGGCATATTCTGAAAAACCAACCTAGCCATAGCTACATTCCCACACTTGGAGTAGGTATCTATGAGAGCATTATTCACAGAACCAACATAAAGAAACCCAGCTTTCTCCAGAAACCCATGTAAAATCTTCCCAAACTCAAACGCCCCAGCCTGTGCACAAGCAGACAACACCCCAGTGAGGCTCACTTCATTTGTCCCAATTCCCTCGCGCAGCAACTCCCTGAAAAACCCAAAAGCCTCGTCAAAACAACCATTTTGAGCAAACCCAATAATCATAGTGCTCCAAGAAACCTCATCTCTAAGATACATATCATAAAAAACTCTCCTCGCCAACCCAAGCTCACCTGCCTTGGCATAACCAGCAAGCATGGCATTCCACGAGGTCAAATTCCGAACAGGCATTCGCCCAAACACGTCCCCCGCGCCTTCCACGTCACCACACCTGAAAGCCGCAGTGACAGCAGCGTTCCATGCGACGACGTTTGGTTGAGACATTTCATCGAACACTCGTCGCGCGGAGAGGGAGTCCCCGCATTCAGCGTACATGCTGATCAACGTTGTCCCAACGAAGATATGGGTGTCAAAGCCGTGGTGAAAAGCTTGAGAATGCAGCTGAATGCCGGGTCTGAGTTGGCGAGAGTTGGCGACCCCTTTGAGGACGAAGGCGAAAGAGAAGCTGTCGGGGGAAAGGGTGGATAGGCGACGCAGTTGGATGAACGGGTGGAGGGAAAAGAGAGGGGTTTGGGAGAGAGAGAGTCCGCGAATGAGGGTGTTGTGCATGAAGGTGTCGGGGTTGGGGAAGTGGTGGAAGAGCCTGAGAGAGTAGTGGAGAGCATCGGAGATGGAAACGGCACAGTGAAGGAGGAGTTTGCCAAACACAAATGGGTCTGCGTGAAGACCGGTTTTCACGATGTGACAGTGGATTTGCTTCGTGGATTTCAGGTTTCTGCACTTGCTAAGCAGACAAACAACCCATCCTTCTTCCATTCCCTCCCCCAACATTCAAGCCGCTAAAACTTAACTCTCTGTATTATTGAACATGAGTGTGATCTTCAGCAACCCCAAAGTAAATTGAATATCAATTTAGAACATCTTTCATTCATTTTTTAGCCACGTCTATTTTTCAATCTTAGGATGTTTCACTTTTTTATTATGACACTTGTGATGTTGTTTTCTTTATCTATCCAATTTCAATAAAAGTTTATTGATTAAATATAATATTTTATTATTGTAAAGGAATTAAAATAATTTGAAGAGATTTAAGAATAGATTATTTATTATTTTTTTTAAAAGATATAAAAGTAAAGTTTTTTTAAGATTTAATTAACATGATAGATTAAAATAATATTTTAATTGATAAAAATTAAAGATTATTAAAATATACTTAATAATAAAAATAATATAAAAAGATATATATATATATATATATATATATTAATAACATATTTATTGATAAAAATATTATAAGTAGAAAAAAAATTAATTAAAAAAACTAAAATAAAATTGTATTTAAGTAAAGTGAAATTATTTTGTTTAAAATTTAATTTTTTAAGAATATAATTTAGTTATAATGGGTATATTTATTTTTATTGTCAAATTAAATATTCATAATCAACATATCAATAATATAATTATCTAAATATAGAAAAAAAAATTATTTAATTAAAAAAATATATGAAATGATATAAGGTAAGAACATGTTATCATTGATGAAAACAAGTTCAATAATAACCTTCGTTAAATGAAAATATTATATATATCCACTTTCATTATGTAATTAAAAAATAATTTATATTTCTAAACAATATAGTAGTGTTATAAATGTCAGAACAAAAGTTTTCTTTGATTATTAATATTTTATGCATGTATGATTTAATGTAATAAAAACAACTACTAATAAGATTACAATTATAGGGGTGCATGGAAAGTGCTGGAATTGGATACCCCAAAGGATGGAATCGGTTATAGGTGAGAGGTGGGAGTAATGGGTTATTGGAATTGATTACACCCATTATACATCAGTTTGAAACCGATTCCAAGTGATCATGGGCTTCCCCTTCGTCTTCAACATGTTCTTCTTCAACCTTTATGTTTGAAGTTGTACCAAAAAGCTCTCTCCATGTTTGCAGTTGTATCAACGACAACTCTCCATGTTTGAAGCTGCATGAACAAAAGCTATGGAATGAGACGCACACACTGGTGTGTTACACTAAATGGAGGTCAAATAAGACATTTCCTCAAAAATCACCTTAAATCTATGCAAATGCATGAAGATGGGAAAATTATTTACCTCGCAAATCATCGCTTTTAATAGTAAAATCAAACATGAAGTTGATGCAAATCTGTCTCTGCTAATCTACAATTACCGAAAAATCTTCGCAAACAAATACACACTAAAATTCTCAATTCATTCTGAATATATTTTTAACAAAGTAAAATAGGTTAACTGTAAGAACCTAGAAAATGGAGTATTATAATTTATAGGTGTTTTAAAATAATGATCGAGTATTTAATATAAATAGAATTTCTTAAACTTGTCTCATAACTTAAAACTAGGAGGCAAAAATAACTGATATATTATAGTTAATTGTACTATATTATACTAAAAAAAAATTGTTCAATTAACTGTGAGAACTGTATCTACTATTTTCTCTTCTCTAGTTTCCGTTCAACTGTGACACCCCAAAATATATGACAGGCATATAATAATAAGACGTCATCACATATATAATACTGGAAAACAGTTAGAGATGTACTTAAGGTATTTAGGATTACAGTCATCTGGAAATAGTGGAAAAATTTAAAGCTTAGGGTGCTAGGAGTATCTCAAAACAAATTAAACTGAAAGTGTCTCCAAAGGAACATAAAATAACTAAGAAAGTCCTATGGGTCTAGGCAGCAACATCTCCATTCTCCTCCAAGACATGCTCTAGTGAAACTCCATTCTCTTCTGCTCACATCCAAGTGGATGATCATTGCAACAGGAAAGCACACACAACATGGCACAACAAAACAAACAATGCAAGGGTGAGCTAATTATATAAAATAAACACATAACTTGTCAAGCATAGAATATACAAGGGTTAACTTTAATCAAAGATATCAAGGCATACATCCTAACATGTTGAATACTAGACCTGACTCGTCCGGACTTTAGAATGATAGTCGAGCTATGGCGGGTCATGCACCCGTGGTGGCTTATGAAACTTGGGTTTCCCACCCTGCCACACTCACGAGGTTAGTCCGTTCCGCGCCTTGGAGCATACTGGAAGCCTCCGAGACTAAGACCTCCTGCAGAAAGACCATTGGAGCGTCAGGAAGACCCCCAAGACTGAGCTCCTACTTTCATTCTAAAACACTAAGAATCTCACCAAGAGATTCTACACAAATGAAACTTGGTTTACCATTATATACTTTTTGCCACAATCAACATATACAAAATCTCAACAATATGAATTACTCACCAATCACAAGTTATAAAAATAACATCTCAATAATTTTCATGAAAATCATCAATAGCATATATATATATATATATATATATATATATATATATATATTTAAAGTCATACGTCAATAAAATTAAAATATCTCTGGAATGTAATTTCTAGTGCACCAAAAATCTAAAGAAAAGATAAAAATTACAACCCCAAAGGAAACAAAAGTCCCTCCTTCAACAATGAAAATATAAAACTAACTTCAACTAAGTTAAAAGACCACCCTTTACCTACCACTGTGGCCCACCAATGCCTAATCATAAAAAACAACTCATCCATCTACCAAAAAGACTCCACTTGGTTCATCCATTTTACAATCACAGTAACTTTATCTATTAACATATATATATATATATATATATATAATATTATATATAATATTATATACATAATTTAACAACAGTAAACTATTACCTTTAAAAAGTAATATGATTTTAATATTTATATATAATATAATATCATATATAACTTAACAACAGTAAACTATTACCTTTAAAAAGTAATATGATTTTAGTATTTATATATAATATAATATCATATATAACTTAACAACAGTAAACTATTACCTTTAAAAGTAATATGATTTTAATAATTATATATAATATAATATCATATATAACTTAAGAACAGTAAACTATTACATATTATCTTTAAAAAAATAATATGATTTTAATATTTATATATAATATAATATCATATATAACTTAAGAACAGTAAACTATTACATATTATCTTTAAAAAAATAATATGATTTTAATATTTATATATAATATAACATCATATATTGCTTAACCCCTTTTATACGTTATATATCCATTATATATTATTTGTATCAAATGATATTATTATTTAGTATATATAAGGACCACACACAAAAAAAAACCCAGAATAAACATTTGCTGCTGTAATATATAATATCGTATAATATACCATCCATCCATCCTCATCTTCCTAACTGCAGACCCCCATTCATTACCCCACAGTTTCATTAAAAGGAAAACTATCAAATCCAAAAATACAGTCCAAAGCCATCAATCTAAAGTATAACATACGTACATTAATCAAACATATTCAAGCATTTCATTTAAAGGAAAATAATCAGCTCCCTTACCTCTATGATCTTCACAGTACAACTAAATAGAAAAATTCCCTAAGCGTACCTCCACACAGAGGCAACTCCACAGTACCTATAAGCCATCAAAATGGTGTAGAGTAAAGCCTTTAGAGCTTGAAAGGATAAGGAAAAAGAGTAAAACCCTAGGGTGTAGAGAATGAGAAAATTACCTTATCAGCTGAGAAATGCGAAACTAATCGGAGGGATTGGAAACCCTCGACTCTGGGAACGCAGGGGCACCACCTATTTGACAAAGCAACGGTGAAAATTTCAGAAAGGGGTACAGAGAAGGTGGGGCAAGGTTAGAGAGAAGGCAGAGAAAATAAGAAATTTGAGTTCTAGAGAGAGAAGGGGGTTTGACAAATGAAATTTGATTTCTGAAAAGCCTTCTCTAAGGTCAGATTGTCCCTAGTCTTATGGGCCTCACTGCCCCAAAACCATAAGGCCCAGTAGCCTTATTATTATTATTATTATTATTATTATTATTTTGTTTTAGGCTTTTACATCAACTGCTTCGTCTTGCTAAAAAAAGATATTTAATAATAAAATATTAATAAAAGAAACCGTTCACATAAAAAATTAATAATTAATTTTTTTAAGACAACATTTTTTATCAGAAATTTTTATATTTTTTATCAATAAACATATATTACTTTTTAAATAATATATTTTAAATAATAAAAGTAAAAGATATTTTTTTAAATTTTAATTTTATTAAATGATTAAGTAATAGAAATTATAAAAGAAAAAAAGACTATATAAAAAAATCATACTTTAAATATATTATATTCTTTAACATATTATTAAATATGTAAAAATATGTTAAATTTTTTTTAATGATATTAAAATGGGTGTAAGAGCACACACTAAAATAACTATTTATTTTAAAAATCAACTTACTTTAAAATAAATATCAATATTATTATTTTTAAACGATATATTTTACAGACTAAAACTAAAATATATTTTTTAACGTTAAATTTTATTAAATGCCTATCTAATGAAATATCAAAAAAAATAGTAATATAGCAAAAATAATTAATATTATAGAAATATCAAATGAAAACAAAATTAACAAACATTTATTAAGAGTAATTTTTCTAGTATCATCTTTTATTATATTATAATAATTAATAAATATTAGTTTAATTTTTACATAATAAAATATAAATAATAAATAATTTATTAATAAAACAATTTTATGAGGTAACAAAATAAATATAAATAAAAAATTATTTTAAAACAAAATAAGTAGATAAAAATATAAAATAAATTATATAAACATATAAAACAAAAAAATATAAATAAAAAATTTAAAAAATAAATATAAAAGTAAAATAATATTCATGACAAAATAAATATAAAATAAAAAAATAAAAAATAAAATAAATAAATAAAAAATAAAATAATTTCCATACACATAATAATAAAAGAAATATAAATAAAATAGAAAATAATAATATATAATAATTAAAAAATTAATTTGTAAGACACTTATGAATAAAAATAAATAAATATTAAAATAAATTTCAATTAAAAATAATATGTATTGTTATACTATTCAGTTTAAAATGAGTACAATTCAGTTTAAAATTAGTATAGTTAGTAGTTCAGTTCAGTGTAGTTTGATAAAACAAAAAACAATTCAGTTCAGTTTGTTTTACAGTTCAGTTTAGACAAATTAGTTTTTAGTTCAGTAAAAATTTTAGTAATACAGTGCAATTCAGTTCTATTTGTCCACCCCTAATTAAAATACAAATCATCTCTCAAACTATTCTTCCCAGTTCTCTCTACCTTCTCTCTAGATTATCTTACTCCTCGATCATTTGTTTAACGATCAGGAAGTTCCTATGAGATCACAACTGAGTAAGCTTTATTTCCAACCAATTAATTCTTGGTTTAGAGTAAGTAAGTGTTTACCCTCTTTTCCTTTAATTTTGTGACTATGATCATGTTAGAAAAACCTCTTTGCATGTGTCCTTGATGTTGATAAGGGGAGCTATATCTAGCAAAACTCATATCACATGTGTTTTTTATTATGAACAAAAGAAATTTTTTATGGTTTCTTGCACAACAGATGGCATTACAATTGCTTGATCAAAACCGTGTTTGTGTTTGTGTTTGAAATGTTTTGTACATATATTCATTGTATGTAAATGAATCATAACTTTAAACATATTGCACGTTGTATTTCTGGAAGAAATAATCGAATAATCGTTTTATATAATATGTTAAATTTCTCTAGATTTCAGTACATTCTTAACAGGGACAAAATACTTGTGCAATAATCGATTACATTAGTTGTATAATTGATTAAAACACATTGGTATGGCAACATATGTTTGCTGAGAGAATTTTTATGTTTGGAATGAAAAATGATTTGAAATTTTGCTTAAGTGTGAAACTTAACTGATTACATAACTTTCCTAATAGGTTAAAGTGTTTATCTTGTGAAAATAATTTTCATTTAAAGCCTTAACTGCCTATAACGGTCATATTATTTTATTGTTGGCTTGTTTGATTTATTTAATCGATTGCATGTGCTATTTAATCTGTTAAATATGAAATAGATGTAAAACTGTTAAAGCAGAAGGAAAAGCTTAACAGATTACATTAATTGAGTAATCGATTAAATTGCGTCAAAATTTGAAAATCCTATAAATAAATGTCTTGCGTGTTGTTTCAATACAATTCTATGAACATTCACCTTCATAAGTAACTTGTTGTTTGAGTATTAATTGTAGGAGCGTCTAAGATTGTCTTAGAGAATCAAGATCATATATTTGGGTTAACTTTTAACCATGGAGTTCTTATGGGTTAGGCTACCGAAAAACAAATGCATTTGTTAATATGAGTAGCCAAATCAATTCCTTTAAGTTATCCTTCAAATGTATAGTCTCATACCTATACAGTCTCTAGATCCCTCTCATTCTGTTCTATGTCCGATTCTTCCATGTATCCCTTCCACTGGAAGTCTGTCGGGAGCCGCTCTTTATTTGTGTCTCTTGCACCAGCGATCACTCCCCGCCCTTGTCAGTGCTCGGGTGTCACATGTCCACCAGCTTCCGCTTGGTTCGTCCTCTAACCACATCGTACTGGGAGAGGCTAGGCTCTGATACCACTTGTAACGCTCCGACAACTTAAAGGGAATATTGACTGCTGTCATACATCAACACAAGGCTTTCCAATGCGCTTTGTCCTTATTCGCACACTTTTCGGGAAAACTTCCCAAAAGGCCACCCATCCCTAAATTACTCCAGCCTAACAAACGTAAAGTTCCACTTTAGTTTCAGAACATTCATTCTAAAAAAAAACCGCAATTCGAAATGTGGTGACATTCAACCGGTGTTGGAAGTGCAGCAGCTGGCGTTAGAATTGCAATAGGAATAAAGATAGAAATTAAATAAAAATTGGAGATGCAGGACGAAGAAGATGAAATGCAAAAAGAATCACTCTTTTTTTTCTTCCTTATCTGTTCTTCTACAAGGCAGCATAACTTTTTGTTATGCAAATTGCTCCTCACTTTTAAAAGCTATTATTACTATTATGATTCATAAATAATATATATTATATGCAAGGAAAAAACATTAGAGGAAGCTAAGTTATATAGGTGGAACCACCAATCCATCAATCAATCAATCACTGGAGCCCTTATTTCTCTCTCTTCCAGAAAACTGTGTTAGGGTTTCTGGGATCGAGCTTACAAACACTTCCTTGGTAACTTAGTCTACTCACTCAAGGGCACAAAAGATTCCAGTGTTGGCTTTCACATTAAAATTTTGTTAGGTTTGATTGTTATTTTTAGAAACGGTTGGAAGTCCCGCATCGACTAGAGATAAGACCAAATTATAATATATAAGTGAGGTGCAAATTTTACTTTACAAATCAATTTTGTGAGGTTAGGTTAGGTTTAAAGTCCACTTCTTAATATAATATCAAAGTAATAATTAGAGTTTATCCTAACGAGATCTATGTATACAAATTTAATTTTGATTTCTAATAATTCTTATATGATTGAATTATTTCTATTTTCGTATTCTTTATTTTTACATGAAAATATTAAGCAACAGATAAAAAGGATAAAAGTTATAATTAGAAAAAGCGTATTATTAACCTATGATAAAGTGCATAAATATCTTAAATACCTGCTTTTACTGAATCAGAATTTTGAAATGGTGAATATTTGAACAGTTGTACTTAATGTTGATATTAATTTTATAATGTGTAGGTTCACTTTATTATTATGAAAATATAGCACTGACAAAAAAAAAGAGAAAAGTATGTTGTGTTACAGAGGAACATAGTAGAAAGAAAGAAAAAAAAGTTAATGAGTTTTGTATATATTTAAGGTTAAAACCATTTAGGCGTCCCTATTTTTGTTAAGTATTCCCAATTTGGTTCCCTTCTTTTAAAGTTTCTCAATTGAGTTCTTATAGGTGCTAATTTGAAACAATTTAGCCCTTGCCGTTAAAAATCGTTAACGGTGTTAAAATTGTGCACAAGTGGTTAGATGACGTGTTAAATGTTTTACTGTAAGGCGAAACGTGGCAGTGTTGTGAGTGAAACGTGGCGTTTTAGCAAGTGATTAAAAAGGATTAATAGATGTCCATTGTTAAAATATCAGAAGAATGAAATTGTGAGTTTAAGTTATAAAGTAGGAGACCCAACTCGAAATATTTAGGGTTCATTGTTGTTGAAGGTTGGGCAGCACTTGAAGAGGGAAGTTCTAAAGTAGAAGACGCAACAATGTCGATGGCTCATTCGTGTTCCTCTTCAACTTACAATGAGTGCGGAAGAAAGCATTTGCATTCTGTGAGCTCTCGTGGAGATGAAGGGTGGAACAGGAAAGATGCTTCGCTGATTTGCCATTGTGGAGAGAAGACTGTGTTGAGGACCGCAAAAACGACTAAGAATCGAGGTAAACAGTTCTGGGGTTGCCCTAGGTATAAGATTGGGAGTGAAAATGGTGGATGCAACTTCTTCAGATGGTTTACTGATTGGGGAATGGAAGAAATTGTTAGTTGTGAGGTGTTGGAAGCAAATGATGAGAGGTTGCTGAAGACTTTTGAAAACCAAGGTGTTAAGCAGTTCTTTGATGTGCAGAAAGCTGTGATGGGTCTTCAAAGTTGGATGAAATATTTGGTTGGGGTTGTTAGTGTTGTATTTATAATGAACATGATTATAACTGCAATGCTTATGGGAAGGGCTTGATAATGTACTTAATTGTAGGTTTTGGTCATGATAATGTACTTAGTTGGTCTGTTTTGGTATTACTTGTAGGTTTTGGTCATGTTAATGTACTTAGTTGGTCTGTTATGGTATTAGTTGTAGGTTTTGGGTAATGTTAATGTTTTTTGCTATGAAGATGTACTGGTTAAGATGTTTAATCTACTGGTTAAGATGTTTAATGTACTGGTTGATATGTTTAATGAAAATGATATTTTGGAAAGCATGAGTTCAATTCTTCTTTGTGTTGGCAACAATTTCCTATATTGGCACCTGACTATAAAACAATATTTAAGAAAGTTCTATATTGGCACCTGATTGAAGAAGTAAAACATGATTTATCAAAGTTGTATATTACCACCTAATTAAAGAAGTAAAACAGTAATTGTACTGATATATTGGGATCTAAATACAGAACTGAATGAGTAAATAGGCACGAGAATTTGATAACTAAAGATTTTTATTTAAATACCAAACGATAATCATTCATTGTTCATACAACTAGCAATGTATAGGATAATATGGGCTATTACATATTGAAACATGAACCATTCTTTATAAGACATGTCTGTAAAATGGTAAACTTCAAAATCTGCCCTATTACATATCCTACCACTAAAACATATAACATTCTTCAAGTGCTATGTGTATCTGCTCCATTTGGTTGACCCTAAGGCAATGTACTGGGTTCTCCCTCTTCCTGCACTTGGCTTCTTTTGGGGCAATTTTTTTTGTTGTGACCCACTTCCCTACAGATGGTACATCTCTTTAGTAAGCCCCCTTTTGACATTTTGGTGGTACTTTTCTTCAACTCCCATTGTTCTAATCTCCTTTTCTTCTTAGGACGACCAGGCAGTTGTCTTTTTGGTGGAGGCAAGAAATTTGGACATTGGGTGACCTCCCATAGATGTTTTCCATTAATGGGATATATAATGGAGGAATACATCTCTTCATAGGTTGACTTTTTAAACCATACAGGTAGGTAGTTCTCTGCATCTAGGTTGAGAAACCTCATTGTTGTCAATGCATGCACATAAGGAGTTCCACTAATGCTCCACTTCCTGCAGGAACATGTATATTTATCTATATCCACCACAAAGTTGTCCCCACTTTGGGACACATGTCTGATTTCAAAAGCTTGTGTGTAGACCAGCTGTCAACATAAACAAACATTAGTTATATGATATCTGGGTAAACATAAACAAGTATATACAAATGTAATAGTTGTTGGATACCCGGGAATCCAATTCTTTATTTGTAGTGCCTCCTTCTGTAGTCTACTCAGAATTTTAGGACAATTTGCTGACTTAAACGAAGTTACCCTTGACCTATTAGTGGCCCATCTCTTCATCATGTATAATCTGATGTCCTCCAACATTGTAATAATTGGTTTTGTCCTTTTATTTACCAGAACACTATTAAAAGCTTCTGATATGTTATTTTCCAAGGTATCACATTGAGTTGTGGTTGTGAACCTTGATCTCGACCAAAACCTTCAAGGAAGATGTAGGTCATACAATTAAAAATGAAAACTGAAAACTTAAGTACTGTTAAGTTATATAATCTGAAAATTATGTGAACTTAGGTTGGCAAACCTTGGAGGAATTCCTATCAGATGTCTAAAAGCATCTTCATTGACCTCTTTCATATTTCTCATCTCATTCTCCCGTTGTTGTGGGTGGGTTGCTGTAGCTGCCCTCCACATTCCAGGGAATTTTTTCCTGAAGTTGGCATATAAATGCCTTACACAAAATCTTTGTACAACTCCAGGAAGAACATCTTCTACAACATGTCTTAAACCCTATGAAATCATTCATAAAGAAGTCAAATGAAGAAGTTATTTGTATAAGAGAAAAAACAAAAAGTATAATGGAAATTACCTTCTGTTGATCTGACATAACTGTAAGTGCAGAACACACATCTGGACGACCTAGGTCTTCAATCAATAGCTCAAGAAACCATGTCCAGGTCTCCTTGTTCTCAACTTCAACGATTGCATACGCCAATGGCAACATTTGGTCGTTTGCATCTCGCGCCACAGCAGTTAATAGCTCACCATGATGTCTGCCTTTCAAGAAGGCTCCATCAAGGCCAATGATTGGCCTGCATGATACAAAGCTATCTTTGCATGCCTTCAGGCATGCGTAAAACCTCTGGAATATTGCTTTCCCATCATATGGCTCAACTTTGACCTTGATTGTAGACCCAGGGTTTCTTGCTAATAATTCATGAGCATAATAAAAAGTTCTACTATATTGCTTAGTGAAAGAGCCTGCCACTTCGTCTGATGCATATGTTTTGGCCCTGTAAGCCATATTCTTAGATATTGCTATATTCCATTTCCTAGTAACTTTTTCTCTAATATCAACTCCCTTGACATTAGGATTCTCTCTCACTGTTTTTTCCAGTTTTCTACTAAGCCATTTTGCATTGAATAGTCAAACCTTGTGTTCCCTACTACATGTATGACTGTTAACCACAGTCCTCAGTTGCCATGACTTAACTGCACCCTTGAAACCAAAATATGCCACCCATGGGCATTCTCCGAGCCTAACCTCTAACCCTTATTCGTTTTTTTATCATTCTTCACAAGTTTCAAATTTTTCCCATTCTCTACTGCATAACTTTTGATGGCATCAAGGATGTCTTCTTTATCCACGAAGTAAGTTCCCACTTCCCAGTTAAAATCAAGCATATTTTTGGGCTGACTAAATGTGGAAAAATGGCTATACCCTTCATGTTCACTATCTTCATAACTATTGTGAGGAGAAGTTAATTCCTCATATTGCCATTCGTCATTGAACCAACTAGAATCATTAATCTCATCTTCCTCCATATATGAATCAGACCCAGGTAGAAAAGGTCCAACCTCAACCTCCAAATCACTACAACTTTCACTTACATCACACTGAACATCTATGTCTACTAACCCATCCTCACTATCCATCTCACCATCATCACTTTCCTGTGTTGAACTCCAATCACGAACTTGTACATCATCCAAGTCACCAACTTCTATTCTGTAAGGCTCACCATCTAACGTATCACCCTCACCATCCTGTGCTTCTATCCTATCAGACTGAACTTCAACTTCAGCTGCTTCTACCCTATCAACCTCAATACTATGAGCCTCAAGTTCAACTTCAGCTGCCTCTGTCCTCTGAACATCATTTTCATCAACTTCTATCATCTCAACCTCAACTTCAACTCCATCTTCTTCTGTCCTCTCAATATCACCTTCATGAACCTTTACCCTGCCAGCCTCAACATGAACTTTCTCAGCATCAACTTCCTCAGCCTCTATCCTTTGTTGTTGCACTTCATATGTTGCTGTCCTCTCAGCCTCACCATCAACTTCCTCAACCTCTATCCTCTCTTGTTGCAATTCATATGATGTTGTCCTCTCAGCCTCACCATCAACTTCCTCAGCCTGCCCGACAACAACTTCTATCCTCTCACCATCAACACATACCCCCTCATCCAACTCTTGTCTCACACCATCCTATATACCCTCAGCCAATTGTGCACCCTCACCACCCTCCTCTATACCCTCAGCAAATGGTGCAACTTTCTCACTTCCTTCATCAACGTTGTACTCAATCATGTGAATGACATCAGGCTGAGACACAATGTGCACAACATATAAATGAACTCGTCCATTTAAGTGAGCTAAAGTGACCATTTGCATGGCACCTACGTCATCACTCAATGCTTCTAGCCTAGAATACCACAACCAACAGAATACCACAACTCCTTAAAATCATCGTACCCAAGACTTTTGACTACACTCACTACCACAAAATAACTTCATACGTCAGGATCAAAATACATTGTCTCAATATCCCCTTCATACTTTAAGCAGCCCTCATTCACGAACTTTCCCCCATTGTGAATAACTACTTGTATATGCTCCATCACTCACAACACAGTAAACAATATTCTACACCTACCAATAACCCTAAAAGGACAAAAAATACCGCTTATTAAAGTGATAATGACAGAAGAAACTAAGTAAAACTATGGGGGACATGGGGGACCACAAGCGCAAATAGAAAACACCACATTTTCAAACAACCCAAACCCCACATATTCAGACAACCCAAACCCGACATTAAAAAAGGCATCCCCAGATAACAACAAAAACAATCACAATCCAATATTAAATTCATAGGTAAGTAAAGTACACATACTAGTACACATACTTACCTTCCAGCAAATTCCACTCCAACCACTTGACGAACACGTACAACGAAGTCGCGATTCACGTCCAAACTCCAATGCCCAACCTCGACAGCCCTAATCAAGTATGTATCGTCTCCACTAATGAATGAGAATGAACTTGCGATGCACTCGTCTCAGATTCGTCTCATAGTTCTAATGTAATTGAATCCCAATTTCTTTTCGATTTAATTGAATCGAACCCTAATTCCCTTTTTGATTTAACTGAACCTTAATTTTATATAATTACATTTTATAAAATAATGGTCATTATCAATTTTTAATCACCTCCTAAAACGCCACGTTTCACTCACAACACTGTCACGTTTCGTCTCACAGTAAAACATTTAACACGTCATCCAACCACCTGTGCACAATTTTAACACCGTTAACGATTTTTAACAGCAAAGGCTAAATTGTTTCAAATTAACACTTATAAAGACTTAACTGAAAAATTTTATAATAAAAAGATCAAATTGAGAATACCTAATAAAAATAGGAACGCCTAAATGATTTAAACCTATATTTAAGGAAATGAATGGAAATTTATTTAGTGAAAACTAATAGACAAAATTCAGTCAGTCAACCTGAGAAAACAAAATCTTATATTAATATAATCTAAATTTAATAAATAATAACATGCTAATGTCAAAATATTATAAAAAAAATCTATATTAATATATTGTTGCGATGAAAATTTCATCGTTTGTCAGATTACCCTTTTCTTTCTGTAATTTTAATGTTACTTTTTTTTAAAAAAAAATTAGGTGTCTAGTGTGTGCCTAAAAAGAATGTGAATATATGATATTTGTTTTTCTCTGTTCTAAAAATTTGGGAGTAGCTCGGGAGTGAAGATTTGGAAGAAAAAACGGCACCTAAGAATAAAGATCAATCCCGTACCGTACAGGAGTAGCGGCGGAGAGAGGAGATGGAGTCGGCGGGGGAGTGGCTGGAGAAGGCGCTGGTCGAGTTGTGCTCCAAGATTGAAACTGGTTTGGGTTTAGGTTTGGATGAAGAGATCATCAAAGGTCTTGTTTCTTATTGCGACCTTGCCCAGCCACAAGACGCCAAAGAGTACCTTGACGTAATTTTATTATACTTTGCCAACGATAACCATTTTTATTTTATTTTATGAAATTTTGATTCCTATTGCTTCCAATCCGTAATTATTTCATTTATTATTTCAAAATTTATTCTGCAAGTGATCCAAATCACAGATCTTTTCACTCTCTGGAATTTAGGATATTAGGGTTCAATGTGCTCGTATTGTAACTATTATTAAATTAATCACTTATAATTAAAGTTTAAGGATTAATTGTTTTGAATATCTTACAATGCATTTATTTGTATTTCTGATTAGGTTTATCTTAATCTTATTTTCCTTTGCAGAATATAATTGGTCAGGAAGCAGGGAAAACCGTGATTGCAGAGTATTTACGGCGAAGAGGTTATTCAGAGTTCAGTGCCAACTCAGATGTTCCAACTACCAAATTACATGCGTATGTCAAACCGCCATCTGTTGAGTCCTCAGCTGGTGGAACTAAGAAATCAGTTAGAGCATCAAAAGGCTCTGGCCGCAGCCATCAAGCAGAACCCAGCAAAAATGTGCTTAGCAGCAATCAGGAAAATCAAACTCCAACTGTTGGAAGTGAATCGAGATCGTCACAAAAGGGAAACCAAGTGAATTCCAAAAAGAAGAAAGCTGGGAAAGTTGTTTCACTTGCTGAGGCTGCCAAAGGGTCAATTGTGTTCCAGCAGGGAAGGCCATGTTCTTGTCAAGCTCGTCGACACAGGCTGGTCAGCAATTGCTTGTCCTGTGGCAAAATAGTTTGTGAACAAGAAGGAGAAGGGCCTTGTCAATTTTGTGGTGCACTTGTGTTGAGAGAGGGAAGTTCCTATGCCGGTCTGGAAGAAGGTTTGCCTCCCTTGTCAGATGCTGAGGCTGCTGCTGAAGCTTATGCAAAAAGGCTTGTAGAATATGACCGGAACTCTGCAGCTCGTACAACAGTCATTGATGACCAAAGTGACTACTACGAGATTGATGGAAACAGTTGGTTGTCAAAGGAGGTATTCTACTCTGATTACGATTTTTAATTGTTGCTCACATGTGATAGTCGTATAATGAGTTATGATGCATTGGAGAATTTCTTTTTTTGTCTTCGTTCTTTAGGAAAAGGAACTATTGAAGAAGAAGCAAGAGGAGATGGAAGAAGCTGAGCGAGCCAAACGGAATAGAGTTGTAGTGACTTTTGATCTCGTCGGCCGCAAGGTTTATATTTTAACCATATGGTTTTGCCTAAAGTTACTAGTTGGATTTGCTGCAGCATTAATGTGTAGAATTTGAAACAAACGTCTTTTTCTTGTGTGATTGTTTCATGGTATCTACAGATGTATATCAAGTTATCATGCTTGTTCCATTCATTATTTTGATGGTATTGCATATTGCATGTTTTGGTTTGTGTAGAATAGGAAACTTGGATGTGTATGCAAAAGTCCTTTCAATGATATGTTTATCCATTGTTTTACATGCCTTCACCCTTTTTCCCATTGTTTATGCTTGTATGTATAATAATTAGTCTTCGTATCCTTTTTAATCCATCTATTATGCGGATTGCCTGTTTTTCATTTTTGACTCTGATTTATGTCTTGCAGGTCCTTGTGAATAAAGACGAAGTTTCAGAATTACAGTCTGAAAATAGAATATTACGTCCACGGGATGAAAGGGAAGTCAACCGTATCAAACCAAACCCAACTCTTAAGTTTCAACCGGTTTTTGTGGACCTGGGCTTTAGTAAGAAGTCAGCTAAAGATAAGCAATCACATAAAGGTATAAGCAAGGGCTTGTGCTTAGAGATTACTGGAAGAGTGCAGCATGATGGTAATGACCAGAATTATTTTATGATGGAAAACCAATTGGCAACAGCTTCAAATGAAAATGTTTGGCATGCATCTTCGGGAAATGGAGTGCACATGGAAGATGATGGTGAATGTGTACCGAACTATGATAAATAAAGTGCCTTGTCCAGCTTTTACTGATTATAGGTATACTTTCATTTGTTTTCTCCCATTTTCTTTTTTATTTGCTCGTATAACCCATGAAATTAATGGTCCCAATTACCTTTTTCAGAAAGAAGAATTTTAGGCAACGTTATTTTTGTTTGTACAATGTTCAGATATAATGTCTTACAATGATTGTCTTAGTGTATCTTCATGTTTCCCCTTGACTGGCTAGACAGTTCCTCTCTAAAACGAACTATTGATAAAGGGATGGTGTCTGATATTTTAGAGATGCCTTGTTGGAGAGAACCATTATAATCACTGAGATTGGACTTAGCAAATAAATCAGTGTGTTCCAAACTCATCATTTTTTAGGCAGAAGTGGTTACAAAGTCTTGGCAACTAATAACTTATTTAAACATCTCTATATTTAGAAAAATGTTTCGAAATAAAGAAATGTCAAAGTTTGATAATAGTATCCTTCGGTGATGAACAACTTTTCAACTAAACCTATCTTCTTTAGTTTTTATCACGGTTTTGTATTTGTGCCATTGTTGATGTAATTTTGTTGCTGGGAATTTAGTACTAAATTTAAAATATCAAGAATGAAACGATTTATTAAATTAATTTGTTTTTTTTTTCTGAATGACTAAAATAAACTAATATCTCTTTCTAATTTAATTTAATCGTCATAGAAAAAGATATATTTGTTTTTTTTTTCTGAATGACTAAAATAAACTAAGATCTCTTTCTAATTTAATTTAATCGTTATAAAAAAAGATATATAAAATATAATAATGTACATTTTTAAATTACAATTTAAGAACAAAATTTTAAATGAACAAAATGCTATATTTACAGGCTTTGTTACAAGCTTTGCAATCCACTCTTTTGTTTAATTTTTTCTTTTCACGAATTTTAAGAAAGCTGAAAATATTCTAGAGTTGTCAAAATAAGTCGTAATTCACGAACCAATCTGGTCCACCATGGGTTGGAGGCAGGGTGAGTTTGAAAAAATTATATTTTTTTATGTGAGTCAGATTTAAATCTGATTTATTCGTGTTGAACCCATAGTGGACGAGTTGACCCACCAATCCATGTATCTAATTTTACTTATTAAAATTTAATTTTAATTTTATAAAAAAGTATTTATTATTATTTCTTTCTTGAAAAAATTATTTAAGTTTTCTATTTTCAAAACTAATTAAACACCCTCCAACTCGTTTACTTATCAACCTGTGATGGATAAGGCCGAGTTTGAATTTTTCTAACTAGCTAATAAATAAACCGGATTAAATTGATTCACTAAATAATCAACCTGTGGTGGACCAGGCCGAGTCGGACTAGATAACCTGTTTTGACAACACTCAAATATTCTATATCAATAATCTAAAATATGTATTCTATGTACCAATAACCTAAAATAGTCTTACACTTTTTATACTATTGTAAATTGTTGTCTATAGGTAGTTTAAAAGTAAGAATTAAAAGAATAAAATTAAAAAATAAAAAGTATAAATAACTATAAAAAATAAAAGGTATATATAAATATAACTATAGAGAAAATAAATTTTATTTATTAAAATAAAAAAAAATTTAAATAATATTATGAGTAATTATTTAAATTGAAAAAATAGTTACTAAAATAATAAAAAATAAATATTTATTTTATAATGAATAATTATTTGAATTCAAAAAAATAGTTGTAAATAACTATTTAAATTTAAAAAATAACTATTTAAATTTAAAAAATAATAATTATTTAGTTGTAAATAACTATTTAAATTTAAAAAATAATAATTAAAAGGATAAAATTGGAAAAAAAAATACGACATTAAATAAGTGTATCATTTTATATTTTATATATAATTATAGTTATAGATTTTGTTATACATATTTTAGAAATTATATCAACGATTATTTTTTATTGGCCCACAATGTAATAAAATTTCATGAATAATACATTATAATGACCATTAAACTTCTTTTAATAATCTATTTGGTACAAATAATGAAAAGAAGCTAGTAAAATAAATTCATTGCTTGTACTTGAAATTCATGAAAAATCGAATTAAAACTTGAAAGATTGTTAATAATTAAATCCATTCAAACAATTTGGGTCGTAAATTTGGTCTCTAATATAATTTCAATTGTGTGTGTTAAAAATAAATAATTTGAAATACGCTTTTAAAGTTTAAACAAGTAAATTGTGGGGGTTCATCGTTCATAAAAAGAGTTCAATAGTGGGTACAAATGAAACACAGACAATAATTGACACCTCAACACCACAAAATGAAACATAACTCCAATCTTTATTTGGAAATAAAATACTTAAGATAATATTTTCAAATCTAGTATGAAAGACATGTGCAGAGTCTTCTTTATTGAAACTAAAGAAGTAGATTGATTTTAAATAGGTGGCATAAGAAGAAGCTTTAAAAAAATAAATTTAAATTGAAAGGTTACATATTTTATTGGTCTCTACATTATCATCTATTTTGGGTTTCATTTTTCTTTTAAATTTTGTTTAATTTAGGCTTTTCTGCTTCACAAATTTAGTTTTTCATGACAAATAAACAGTGTGTTTCAGTATAAGACATGTAGATAGTTTAATGACAACCAATTTGTCACATCTCTAACATGATAAGGTCGACAAAACAAGTGTACTGTGTTTCCAGATCGGCAAAATATTTAGATAATTCGATGGGTAAGTACAAATAGTCTGATAAGGTGAATAAAGAATTTGGATAGTTCAGTAGATATATGGAGAACTTAAATAGTTCGGTGGATAGATCACATAGCTTGGATAACACCTTATTGAGTTATTTAGACTTCTGATCGAACTATCTGAATTTTTCATGCACCTTACTGGATTATCTTAATGCTTTATCAGGCTATCCAAATATGTTGACTTGAAAAACAATATATATATCTTGTCAACTTTATTAAGTCGAAGACGTGACACAACGTTTGTCACCGAGCTATCTTACCAACCTAGAATATAATACACAAATAGGTTAAAGATGTTTACTAAAAAAAACTAACCATAAAAAACTAAATCCATAACTTTCTAAAATGAAAAAGATGAAAATAAATCAAATTTGAAAAAAAACAAAAGCAAGAACAAAAACATATTTAACTTAACAAAAGAAAAATAAAAATTTACAATTTTTTGGTGTTGATTATATTTAAAACTATATATTTCAACGTCAAATACTACTATTGTTTGTTTGTTGTTTGATGAATATAAAATTGGAATAATAGTTTACTTGTTTCTCCAGAATATGAAAATGGAATGAAATGTGATGTGTATTACTTGTAGAATTTCTAATATACTCAAAATCAATACACTTCTATTAAGAAGTTATATCTTTCCTTGTAATTCTCATATTGTAAACTCAGATAATACTTTATTGAAAGCACTATAATGACTAAAACTGGAAATGATATACATGAAACAAGGAATATGGTTTTGGTTATCGAAATCTACTTTTCACCTTAAAATCCTTTCTGCTAATTCCTTGTCATTTATTTCTTCTGTCAGTTATCTTGTTTGTCGTTTACCTTCCTCACCATTTAGGTTCTCCATCTTTTATTTCATCTTGTTTCTTCAATTATCATTATGGTTTATTTTCTCATTACATCTTTGTTCATTATTTACTTATTTTCTGTAAGTTTTTTAGTTTTATTTTATTTTATTCTTTCGTATTTCGTTCTTTTTTTCAAGAATCATTTGAGGAATTCCATAATTATATATGAAATATTGGTCATACGAAATCGAGTTTTATTCATAATAGTAAATGAAGTATTTGACTATTTTTAAGTTATTATAAAATTGATAAGTAAAGTATAAAATGTTATAAAAAAAAGGTTGAACTTGTTTTTGGAAATTAAATATTTTGATGTAACGTGTTATATATAATATATATATATATATATATATATATATATAAATGATTTTAGCTAATGTATCAAAACCTAACCTATTTAAATTAAGAATCGTAAACATCATTGGTTTAACTAAAAATCATCGACAACGTTTATTTATTTTTCATTTGCAAAATATTTTAAATAAAAACTATAGTTTGAAACCAAATGTTCTACACAAGTGGTATTTGTTTGTATTTTTTTTAGGTAGTGAATATATATTATATTAGCAGAGATTTTAAAGTTGGAAAAAAAGAAATAAATATAATCTTAGACAATGCAGAAAAAAAAATGTAAGGAGTAAATAATCTAAAAATACAGAATTAAACAAAAATATAAAAAGTAGAAAATCTAAAAATAGAATATTAGTTGATGTAAATAAATTAAAATGTAAACTCTCTAAAAATATAAAAAAGGAAAAAAGTTAGACTATGCAAAAAAAAAGTAAAAATAGTTTATAATTTAATAATATATAAGATAGATGTGCAAAAGCATGTAGAGTAATTATTACATAAATTGAAGTAAAGTGTACTGTTAGACTCGTCTAATATATATTATTAGTATATGAAATAACTTATTAATAGACTCGTCCAATTTGTGTATGAGTAGACTCATCTAATGTTGATAGACTCGTTTAATCAATATTTGGACACACTCATCTAATGCATATTCCTATACTAGCCTAATCAGTAATGTCTCATCTAATATATATTGATAGACTCATGTACTTAATGTATGAATAAACTCGTTTAATGTTTAGAAGACTTCTCTGATCAGTATATAAACACAATTGTCTAATGTATTTTCCTATACTCATCTAATATATTTTGTCATACTTGTCTAATTAGTGTATGCACAAACTCATTTATTTTTTGTTAATTAACTTGTGTAACCTGTATGTGGACAAACTCGTCTAATATTTATTATTAAACTTGTGTAATCGTTTATGGACAAATTATCTTCAACAATACTAATGAATTGGATACCCTATCTTTAACAATCAATAAAGATGATAAACATATAACCATATTTTCAAACTTCAACAAATACAATACATGTAAATAACTTAGATCATGCAAAAATATTGTCAAACATGCTTAGACTCGTCTAATGAGTTTATGAACAAACTTATCTAATGTTTTTTGCTATATTCGTCTAATTATTGTATTAACATACTTGTCCAATATATTTTTTAGACTCATATAATCAGTGTATAGATAATCACATCCAATAGATATTGTTAAACTCGTCTAATCAATGTTAGCACTAATAGAGTTCACCTATAAAAAATCGCCATGCTAGTATTGGAATGATGCCGTATGAGGCATTATATGGAAGGAGATACATGATACCAATTTGCTAGTATCAAGATGGAAAAGTTGTGTTGGCTAGGTCAGAGTTGCTAAGGCTGACAACAAAAAAGGTTAAAAAGATATAAGATAGAATGAGAGCCTCACAAAGTAGGCAAAAGTCATATGCATATCAAAGGAGGTGATTGTTAGAGTTTGAAGTTGGGGATCATGTTTTCCTAGGAGTACCCCCAACTACTGTTTAGGAAGGGTTATCCAGTCTAAAAGGCTTTCTCCTAAGTTTATTAAACCTTACAAGATCTTGCGAAGGATAAGGTAGTAACTTATGAGGTTACTTTACTTCCTAAATTATTGAGATTGCTTAGTGTGTTTCGTTTTCTAGAATTAAGGAAGCATGTTTTAGAACCTCCCGATGTTTTGGAAGTTGATAAGGTAGATGATTTGATATTGGAAGCTCAGCAAGTAAGAATAAAGGATTGGTAAATCAAACAACTTAGAGAAAAGACAATTAGTTCAATTAAGATTTTACTAAATGCTAGATCAAGAGATATCACGTGGGACCTAGAAGAAGAAATGAGAAAGTCATTTAAAACTTAATCTTGTTAAAAATATTAAATAAAACAATTTCAAATAAAATTCAATATAAAATATAAATTCAAATAAATCTAATATTGTTAAAATATTTAATAAAAATATTAATTTTAATAAAAGTATTTGTATAACATTTATATAAAAAATTAAATTTGGTTTTAATTTGGAAAGGATTAAAATGATTTGATTTTAAAAACAACTGAGACTAAAGTGAGACAAAATTAAGACTTAAGAATGATCTCATATAACAATGATATGTGATAGTGTCATTATCATATCATATTACACAATATTTGTTTGACATGTAACAAATATTTAATTTTTTTTAAAATAAAAAATTATAATTCAACATGTGACATCTCTTTAACGTTGATAGTACATTATTAGTGAAAACAACTTACATCAAAATTTTCAAAATAAAACCAAATGGAGATAGATAAATAAAAAGAAACTAATTTAATATTTTTCTACAAAAAGGAGACAAATGACATAAGTTAACCATAAATAATTACAAGGAATAATAAAAATACTTAAATGTGTATTAAGTTACAAAAAGTAAAGATCCAAACAAATACTAACATAAGATTTCTTAAATTATCTAATAAATTGAAAACGTTTTAATATTTTTGAACAGAAAAGTGCGGATGACTATAAGAGATATATATATCCACGTATCCTTCTCATTACCATACCAAATTTAAAAGATAAATCATTACACATTCCTAACTTAAAATATAAGTAATTATCTATATCCAATATTAAACATAAATTAATTTTTATAGTTGTATCCATATCCTATCATTCTAGAATTTGTCTATCCTAATTCTTCCTTGTACAAGAAGGGGAACTCTAAATATGCATTTATAGTTGAATGTTGATAATTCATGTATCCACGTCACCATGGGCAAAATGTCAAAAACACATTCCATGTACACTTGTCCTGGGATATGGGATAGCCTATTTATATTCGTCAGCGAGTATTTCGAGCCTAAACCCGCAAAACCCTAACCATATTTCCCACACTTTTCACTGGGCTTCCTCTGCCACACCAAACAACCCCCTCGCTTTTGAAAACACGCGTTTCAGGCGAAGATGGTTGGCGACAAGACGAAGAAGTTGAAAACCGCTGAGAATTTGGAAGATACCATCGACGAAAAACTCATCCTCTCCATTGAGAAGTTGCAAGAGGTCCAAGACGAACTCGACAAGGTTTCATCATTTCCCATTCCACCTCATCTTTCTACGCTAAGTGTTCACTCATCGATTGAATTCATATTTTCCAGTTTTTAGGTTTTCATTCTCCGTTTTAAACTGTCGCCAAATTTATCGATTCCTCTAATTAACATGACGAAATTGTATTTTATGAATTGTGAATGTTAATTATGCTATTAGTGCATTGACGATGAATTTGAAAATTGTGCTATTGTGCATTGATTTTGAATTTCAATTTCAATTTCTATTTTGATGTCGTTGTAGATCAATGAGGAGGCGAGTGATAAGGTCCTCGAAGTAGAGCAGAAGTTTAACGAGATAAGGAAGCCAGTTTACGATAAGCGAAATGAGATCATCGTCAAATCTATTCCTGATTTCTGGTTTACTGCTGTGAGTTTCATTTTTTTTAATTTGATTATTGTTATGACAGGATACGAATTTGAAATATTTTGTTAGATTTATCTTTGTTTGGCTTGTGCAGTTTATGAGTCACCCTGCTCTTTGTGAACTTCTGAATTTAGAGGATCAAAAGGTTTGACTTCTATCCTCATACGTGGTGAAGTTTTGCAGTTATGTTAAATTGTCCTTCGTGTTTGATTCTGTCTATTTATTTACTTGGGGTGTTTTGCCACTTTGTGAGGTTTACACGAGTGCTTTCAATGCTTTGTTCCGTTGGTTACTGATAAACCTGTTGATGAAGTTTTAATCATTGCTGTCACCCTTTGTAGATATTTAAGTATTTGGGTTCTCTCGAGGTTGAAGATAATAAAGATGTCAAATCTGGGTACTCAATCACCTTTGTAAGTTATTCTTGCTCTTTTTCTCACCCTCTCACGCCCAAAAAAACACCTTGTATTTACTGAAGTGGTGCTATCCTTTATAGCAGTGATTTAAATGTGTCTACAGACAAAAATGACCAGTTGTTAATCACCTTTGAAGACTAGCCCGATGTTAATTCTCTACAGACAAAAATTGACTAGTTTTTAATTATTTTTTGTCCAGAATTTCAATCCCAATACCTATTTTGAGAATACAAAGCTTACGAAGACTTTTACCTTCTTTGAAGAAGGATCAACAAAGATAACTGCTACCCCCATTAAATGGAAAGAGGGCAAGGTAAGGCCATAAATTCATTTATTCTCCCCACCACATCAGCACCCACAGTTTTCACTTTGAAACATAATCCTTAATTATACAGGGATTACCCAATGGAGTCAATCTTGACAAGAATGGGAAGCGGGGTCGTATTGATATCAGGTTGATACCTAAACTTTTGTTTTTATGCTTTTTTTTTTAGTTTCTGTTCTGAGTACAGTAATATTATAAACAAAGATAGCCATGGTTATGCACCCATTTTCGTTTTTGTATACTAGACCACTCGTTTTCTTGGCCAGGCCTTTTCTTTTGGAAAAAGAAAAAAACAGAAACTACTGTTGGAGGCTGGAGTTTTCTGGCATTCAAATTGATCAATTGACAGATCAAGAAAATATACGTAGTTTGTGATGTCTGCTTTTGTTATGTCATATTCCACTTTGATTCAGAAGACATGGCTGTATTTTTCAACGTGTTTCCCTGTGTCACTTTTTCTATGTTGTATTATACTTTTCTATACTAGAATAACTATTTGAAATGTTAGTGGCACTTTTCTACGTAGTAGTATACTTTTCTATGCTAGAATAACTATTTAAAAGATTAGAATGCGAAGAGCATTGACCTGTGCAGAGTTGGTAGAAATAATCTATTCGTACTAGTTAGAATTCTCCAGTTTTGTTTTGAAATCTGAACAAGGATGATAGCATGCAAATACTTGATACCCTGGCCAAATATTTTAACTGGGTAATTTTAAGCAAGTGAGAATAACTGTTTTTAAGAAAACTTCTTTCCCTTGTGTCAGCAAAAGCTTTTCGTGTTCTTCATTATATTTGAAGGAAATGTTAATAAATCTCCTTTAGTGAATGATTCATGGACTCAGTGGCCAATATTTAAATTTTCTTGTGCCAATAAATGCAGTTTCTTTACTTGGTTTAGTGACTCTGAACAGAAAGACGATGCGGATGAAATTCATGATGAGGTATATTTTTGTCTAGCCTTGTAAAATTCTTTCCAGATGGAAGTTCTTTAGTGATTTTCTGTTTTCGCTTTCACTTTGGTCCCAAAACATTAATCACACTAAATGCAGGTTGCAGAACTGATCAAAGATGATTTATGGCCAAATCCACTTACTTATTTCAACAATGTAAGTTAAAATTTTAACCTTTTTGTCTTCTGTGTATTGTATTTTCAAACCTCACACTTAATTACTCATTCTACTTTGCTAATTTCTCCCATGGTGTTTCTAATGGTAATTGACTTGGGAACAGGAGTTTGACGAAGAGGATTTTGATGATGAAGGTGATGATGAGGTAATTGAAGTTCTAATGTACTTTGAAAAAGAATATATGATTGGCAAATATGATTGGAGTATTGTTGTTTATGTTTTATGGAATCTTGCTGGATCCATGCTTTAATTCGTCCAAAATTCAGTCAATGGATACTAAACCTAAATCAGACTTGATTCAAAGTTTAATGCTGAACATGTACAAGTCACTTATAGCAGTCATATTTTGAACTCAGGTTTAACTGAATGCTTTAATCTTTGGTTATATAGATGTTAACATAAAGAAAACGAATACAAGAAACACCAATGTGATGTGAATTCTATTTAATAATTGTTTGAGTATATGGAAAAATATTTTATCATATCATAATTTCTTTAGGGTTAGTTTTTTTATCTTATTCATTAGGATTTATTTTACCATGCTTTAGTTCCTGAGTTAGTAAGGATTCGATTATAAAGATGGGTTAGTATCAACATACTTTTATATACATCTAAGTTAATATCAATTCAGTGTTTCATCCTCCTTTTTCTTTATTACTTTAATATATCTGGAACAATATGATTTGAACAATAACAAAAAAGCTTTTTGTGAAGATACATAAAAATGCTGAAAGTTGTAATCATTCATGATCTGTAAACAACAAAGAATATGAATGCATTTTAAGATGTTTGATACGAGTTATTACTATTTTACTTAATAATAGCATTTTAGGATGTGTTTTATATTCTAAATGTCATTAGGACTTCCAAAATATAGTGGATAGAAATATTTTCTTAGAAAGTATAATTATCATTGACAGGAAAAGGATGAGGATGACCAAGAAGATGATGATGACGAGGAAAGCAATGACATTTGAAAAATGCCTTATGGTGGTGTTTATTTTTCCTATTTATTTTTCTCTGGTTGAATATGTAGGTTTTGGGCATGGTGGCCATTGCCATTTTTTCAAGGTTTTTATCCGGTGGAGCTATCTAGAAAGTTAGTAGTTCTGACCATAATTTATTAATTATTCTGTGAAGTTGTTTTGCCGGTTTCATCCCTTGCGCACTTTTTTGGGTTGTTACTACTGGTATACTAGTTGTCTCATCTGTTCTTTGTTGTGGAATTACATAGTAAAGTTACAGTATTTATTGTATATTTGGATCTGTTATCTATCATAAAATTACTATTCAGGAATTTTGCCAAGATATTCCATCATTTCAAATGGTTTGCCATCTGTTTTCCTAAGTTGGAATGGTCTTTCTTTCCCTTTTCTATTTATTGATAAAATGTTATTGACAAATTATTATCAACCCGGTGTCACAGCTGATCATATCTATATAAAATTCACATTAATACCATTCTCACCACTGAACATATATATAAAATTATGATAATTTAAATGTTAACATATTATAATAGGGTTGGGAATGATTTTAAGTCAAATCAATGTGTTATAATAAGGCTGGAGAAGGATTTCTAAATAAATAATGAAAACTTTTAAAAGAGTAATTTGTTTCTATTACAATTTTTTTAAGAAATATATTATTTGGGCAACACATTTTAAAAAAATTGAAATTACAAAAATTTATGAAAATATTTTGATTATTTAAAATTATAAAATTTATCATGAAAAGTAATAATTTAAATAACTTTTTTCTAGTAAGTTTTTCTTTTATTTTCTTTTTGCTTTTTTTCCATCTGTATTTATTTTTTCTTTTTGTTTCTTATATCTGTTTCTCTCCTTGCTATGGATACTCTGTCCCTTTCCTTCTTATGTTTTTGTCCCTCTCTTGTCTCTTTCATCTCATTTTCTCCTTTATGTCTATACTATCTCTTCTCCCTACTTTACTTCTCTTTGTTTTTCTATCTTATTATTTTAACTTTTTTTATTTTTTTATTATTATTTTTTCTCTTTTTTTGTCATCTCACCTCTAGTTTTCTTTCTATTTTCTATTTGTCTGCATCTATAGCTTAGTTCTTTTTCATTTTTATATGTCCTGATCTTTTCTCTCTCTCTTCTGTTTACTAATGTTAATGTATTATCATTTCAAATTATTAAAAATTATTTATATTAATTTTAAAAAACTTAATAATGATAATTTGGCCTTTAATTATATACTTTGTTTTTTGATTTAGTGGAAAGTGAATTATTCTACTGAAATTCAAAATTCAAACAAAAAAAATTCAAAAATTATAAATTAATTGAAAACAGTTCAAGTTTTTCATTTTTAAAATCTCAAAATTAATTCAATGCTGAATGGAAGCAGGGATGACGTTTTACTAGCTGGAGATGTTAATCCAAAGTATAGAAATCTAATGATCATTGCTGTCAGAGCCAAGAAATTAAAAATAAAACCCAAATGGATGGAACCTAAACATTGTTCACAACAGAACAAGTTGCTTTTATTTCTAAGAAGTTCAGCTACTTTTTCTGTAAACCAAGTACTCTCTCATTTTGGTTAAAATTTATAAAATATTAAATATATCCTATTTTTTCTTTTTGTTCTGATTTGAATATAATTTTAGATTCTTGTAAAATTGAACGCATATTTTAAGGTGGAAAACTGAAGTAAACAACAAGCTTAACATAATTTAAATATACATCCAAGCAAAATTCATTTTCAATAATTTACCCTATTCTCTGTTCTTTGTCTTAACTATTTTGACTTCTCTCAGATTTTTTTTTTAAATCAGCCCTTTACTTTTGTTTTACTTCCTCACATTTTTGTTTAGATTCTATTCATCAAAGCTTGCCCGAGTAACATAATCGCTCTCTTTTTGGATTGATAGTAATTTAATGTTTATTAAAGTAATAGAGATTTTGGTCCAACTCTCTGCACCCTATGCAAAAAAATATGTCATCGCGTTTGTTCTTTAAATAAGTATTCTAAAATATACCCCTGATGATATACTAAAATACTAGCAAGGTCCAATCCAAACAAAACATGTAATTGGGCCGAACCATGCTGTGACAAAGCCCCATTTATATCTTGGACCAAAGATGAAAACATTCCTTCAATATTTTAAACGCAAGTTGCAACTTTACAAGAGCAGCAATGAATTCTGGGACATCGTATATGTGTTTGGTCTTAAAAGTAGTTCTAGTTTGAATGTGAATTGTAGACAGATGTTGTTTAAGTTGATCCAAGGCAAGATGAACATAATAGAAAAGAGATGTGTGGTTATGTGATGACAAACTGAGAAGATTGACACAGTGGCCCCAGATTTAGACACTGTACTTGCTTACCAATTGTTTTACAAGGTTGAAAAGAGTGGTGAGTGAAGTCACCACCTCAATTGTACTGCATAGCATAACAAAATAATCAAAGAACTTTTAACCTTTTTTGTTGGTGGGTGCTTTAGGAGAATGTTTGCTATTGATGATGCAATGCCCAATGGAACAAGATGAGATATTCGCTCTTCAGTCTGTTAGATCAGATGAGATATTCAGCAATGTTGCTTCCAGTAAAATCGCTTCACTTTGATTGTAGATATCATCATAGAGACACATTCAAGCATGGAGACATAATTCAGAGGATTCGAACATTGAAGACCCACGTGTTCTTTGCTGGGATAGTAATATGGACCACAAAATTCCACACGTCAAATCAAATGCTGGAGTTTTGTTGGTGTCATTTAAGAATTGACCACGACCTTGTATGTAAGGTAAAACTATATAATGGGTTAAACTTCAAGTCAACATCAGTGTTGCCAACTTGGCCACATTTTTCTTCTTTTTTTTTTCCCTGATTCGGTAACTATTCCATTTGATTCCTAAGTCTTTTCCTTTGTTGAAGAGAAAAAAAAAACATTTTTTTTTGGAAACAAAGTTCTGCAAATTTTTTGTACAAAAGATGATGATACACTCTTGGACATTAAATATAAAATCTTTTGGAGCGAAAATTTGAACTTTTGCCACTTGTGCTAGATCCAGTTTTCATTAATATACCATTCACTGTTATAGTTATGTTTTGATGAAATAATGAGACAAAAAAGTATGACCTGTTCAAATGTTCATTTATGAAACATAGAAGAAAAAAAAAGTATAGCATTTTTTTCCTTTTCAGAAAATTAGTCCATTTTACTGAAAATTAAGGTCAAAAGAATTAATCAAACTGAATTAAAGAAAATCGAAACTGTATAGCCTTTTTCAGAAGATACTTATCTACATATATAAAGGAGATTACTTCAATGCTCTATATTTAAAACATACCTCACTTTTTATATGGCTAGCATTGATTTAATGTAGATATTATAATTTACAACTACTCTTGATGACTTTCTTCTTCTGCCCAGGAAAAATATCTCTTTTTGAGCAGTAGATATATGTAAAATGTGATTGAAATTGTGAAGAAACATGCTATTTCACTGGATGATGATGACACTTGAGCCAAAATCCAATAATTGTGTATAAAGTAATCACAACAATGATGCATATGCATTAGAATCTGATATAACGTTTACAGCATGTAACATCTGCTTTCACAAGACAATGTTCTAAAATAAAATCTTAGCAAAGACAAGAGAATTATAATGAGATTTGTGAGGCTAATAGGCATCCAGTGGTTTCATTCTTCTCTCTCTGTAGTTGTAATATCCAGACGACCCTACAAAATTTGTAGCATGTGTTGGAGTTCCCTATATAGGTGGATGAATCAATGATGAATCTCTCAAGCATTGTTGTCCAAAAAAGAGAGAAATATTTTGAATGACGTGTTATTTTCAGCCTTGAGGATTTAGAAACTGAGGCAGCTTTTTCAGACAGCACAAACAAAATTGTAACAGAGGGTTTTGGCATTTAATTTTGTGGCACACGAGAGGACACAACATGCATGGCATCTTCATGTATATATGTGCTTCAAATTATTGTTGGAGACAGCAAAACTATCATAATGCAAAAACGCACATAATTGTTTTCTGATTAAAAAAATTACAGAGAGAGAGAGAGAGATATTAGGGTGATGTTGAATGTGTGAGTGAATGAGTGACCCAGTGCCCTATGCTGAAAATTATTCTGGAACACAAACAGTAAAAGGTCAATTCAGAATTCATCTTTTGGAGAATAAAGTGACAAGCCATGACAAAATCACATATTTCTGCACTGAAAAAGTGGCACGTAGAAAGCACAGATTTTCATGAATCTTTTTTTCCACTCTCAGTGGGAATATATACTATGTTACTCTTCCTATTTTACCAAAACTACAATCACTTCCTTTGCATGTTATTATATCATGTACTGTCCATCAGTCAATTTAGCATGCCACCTCATACTAACACTCATTTTAATATTAGATTTTTTTCACATCAAACAATCTCTTTAATCACCCATCTAATCATTTAGATTAAGTTGGATTTAAATCAATTATTAATATTAATATGTAACATTATTTTATATATATATATTTATAAGCAGTTGATCATTAGAAATATAAAGTTACTTTCAATAAAAGCGCTGTATTGAAGTTTTTCAATGACTTGAAATAAACAGAACTAAATTATTGCAATATCTCTTTCAATTTAGCTTTTTATCTTATATTTAAACTATTTTCATTGCAAAGAAAGGGGTTTGTAGCTATCGTTATGATACTGATGGAAGCGGAAGTTGTCAATCAACTACATAGTAAACTTTGATTAGTGTAAAATGATACATATTAAAACACCATATATATGGTTAGTTACAGTAGAATTGATTTAATTTAAAATGTAATTTTATAAATACGAAAAACATTTTAAATAAATTATTATGAAAACTGATCTAATATATACATATCATAAAAAAAGAAATCATATAACCGTTCTAATATGTCTTTTTTAATATTAGGTGTGAAAATCTTTTTCATGGTTGTTTTTGTCTCCTGTAGTCTTCCTACAAAGCCAGTTTCTTTTTTTTGTTCAGACCACTCCAAACCACCGTCACCGTTGTGCCTTACCGCCACTGTGCTGCGCTTCAACAAGCTTTTTTCTAAAGCAAACATGTCTCACTTCGAAACGCCATTCCCAATCGTGCTCACAAAGACCGTTATGAGTATCTTCTTTCTTCCAATGGCTATTCATTCAATTACTGTTTCACTTCTTTCCAACTTCATTTTGTTTATTAATTTATTTGTTCATCCATTAGGTCGGTGAGGAAGAGCTTATGCTTATGAAGACACTTACATTCTTCAAAAGGTTCAGAGGGAGAGAAAGATGGGGGCTTTGCTTTGGATTTATCTCTTGTTTTTAATTGGGTTTTGTGCGAAATATTGTGACAATGTTTTGGTCTTCCTTCCAGAAAATTGAAAGGCTAACTGCCTCGCTGCACTCTATTGATAATCAACCTCAATGTGAATGTTATTGATGCTGGATTTTTTCAAAATGAAGTTCAGCTTGTATTTTTTTGGCTATGAGGTGTGACATGTCACCCTCTCTTCTGTCAAGCACATAGAATCACTGACCGAGGAAGAACGCCTCTATTACAAAATCCACAATAAACTGCTTGAGAATGACGAAGGAGCAGCATAAATCTTGGATTGTAACGTCAGGGTTTTGTACAAATTGGGAAATTATTATGTAGTTTTTTGTTCTTATAGAATTGTTGAGTGGATTGGTAATATATGGGTTTCAAAACTTACAAGAAAGAAGAAAAATCCATGGCTAGAATTCGCTTGGTTTTGGAGTCAATGAGGATATCGAGAAAAAAATGAAAAGCTAAAAAAGAAAAAGGATAGAGGAGAAAGAAGCTGAACTTTGAGGAATTTTTATGTAATTACTAAAGAATTTTTTCTTCCATAATTATTAACGAATTTTTTAATTAAATGCTGAGATATTTTTTCTTTGGTTATTATAAATGAGTATAAAATTTTGTCAATTTCGATTATTACAAATAGAATTTAATAACGAATTTTTTTTCGTTGATAATTTTCAGAATTTTTTTTGGTGTTCTAAACATATACCATTTTCTTCATCTTTTCCCATTGGCAATCCACCATTATTGTCATCCAAGGTCTGGTCATCGTTGTCTCCCTCTGTCGATCGAGCTTACAGGGACCAGATAGGTCATTAAGACTACTGATGAAATCTTCTTCTTTTGTTTTTTTTTTTTTTTTGTGGTGTTAGCGTTTCAACTTCTTTGGTGATTCCTTGCTCATATTGCTGCAACTGTTTCACGGTGTCGATAAAATAGTGCAACAGAGAACATCATTGGTGCTAACAACACAACCTCACATTATCGAGGACAATGCTACGAGCATCATCAGCATGAAGTTTCTTTCTCTTTCGCATGATGATTTCCTGTAGTTTTCATTCTTCGAAATAAACTATTTGGAGTGCAGTTGTTTAGGGACCGACAATGCTCTGTTGGTAAGAAAATGAAAATAAAAAATAAAGGAAGAGAAAGGATAAAAATAATAAACATATATTTATCGACATATTTTACTGAAGAATTTTCTACAAATGAAAGTTACGGCAAATTTTTTTCATTGATAATTATTAATAGAAGTTATCGATAGATTTTTTTTTTTCAATAATTATCAACAAATTTATTTTATTATTAATGATGGAACAGAAATTTTATTAATAAAATTTACCAATAAAAATTTTATAGACAATTTTTTTCATTAACTATTATAATATATCCATTTAAATATTATTAACGATCTTAAAAAATATCAAGTTTTTTTAAAGTGTTATAAAATTAAGGTTTAATACTTATTTTTGGTCCATTTTTTTAAAGTTTGTTTAAAGTGGTCTTTCTTTTTTTAAAAAATTCATTAAAGTCAAATTATTTTAAAAATAAGGAACACTGTTCAAAAAAAACCAAAATAAATATTAAACCTAAAATTAAACTAACATATATAATAATATTTTTTTTATATTTGTTACAATGTACTTAACTTATACACCATTTCATAAATTATGACTATTTTGATCGTTCTCTTAGTTCATCTTATTTTAGTGTAATGAAATTTTCCTCCTAATCATTACTGCATGACATTTATACCATCAAAACTCATTTTTATTTCCTTTCTTCTATAAACGGTACTATTTAACCTAAATCTAATATTGTACTCGTCACAATAAATGTCTAACCCAATGGCTTGTAGATCTAACAAGTGAAGTCAACAAAAATATGGTAAGTTCTTCACAAGATATTAAATTTTCATCAATTTCAAAATTACAGAATAAATTCGTGAATAATTTCAAATTTACTAACAAATTTTATAATTTAAATTATTCATATATATATATATATATATATATATATCAATAATGAATTTATTTATATAATCCGTAGAAAATAATAATTTATATTACTAACTAATAGTTTTGTCAATGATAATCAATTTCATCGATAATTTATAATTTTTTTAAGAGGCGAAGGAGAACAAGACCAAATTGTAACAGATTATTAGGAAGGAGACTGTGAATGTTGATAATATGATTTTCTTATAGTAAGCTAAACTCAATTATTGTCATAGGAATGATTTGAAATTATATGTGGTCTACTAAATTTTTTTGTTTGAAAGTCTTGCATCAATGAAAAACGAGTAAAAGATAAATAATATGAAAATAAAAATACATAATTATATTTTTTTAAATTTTAGGTTAAAAATAATATTTTAATCTCTTATGTAAATTTGTTCTTATTAATAACAAACTTGGGTAGTGTTTAAAAAAAAAAATCTAAGTGTGATTAATATTAAATCTTTTTAGTATCTCTTCTAGGAAAAACTAACATTAAATCTTGTTAGTGTCTCTCCTAAGAAAAACCAACATTAGATCTTGTTAGTATCTCTTAAAAAAACTAACATTAATGTTAGAATATTAGATTGAAAGTAATATACTAACCTTTTATATCAATTTATTCATGACTTATTACAATATTTTAATCATAAAAAATATTAATGTCATTCTCATTTCTTTTTAGGACACGAATCAATCTGCTTTCTTCTTAACACTGTCCTTCTTATCTCAAATCATATTTAAAGATATCTCCAACTAAAGTTATTTTATGATATACTCCTAAACCACAAAAAGCATTTCTATCAAACTTTTATGACTCCTAAATTATAAATAACGTGTACAACTTTATGCATACAAAGCAATTTCTCACGCATACATTCTGAAAATTTCATCATCTTAATATCGAAAAAAAGAAAATAAACTTCTAATACAAACTAAAACCAAATTTGTAATAATTTTAAATAAAAACATCTGAAATGAATTGAAACGTAAATATTCCTAAAATAATTCCTCTTGAATGTTCACACCCCGTTCCCAATTTAAATAATTTTTTGTGAAATAGATAAAAAAGACATTTTAAAAAAAAACTGTGATTAACCTATTTTTATACATTTTCTCTATTTAAAAAATACTTACGTTATTTTTATATACATATTTTCTTTCCAAATATTAATACAGTGAAGTAAAGATCACATCACTCTTTATTTGAATTTTGCCTGCCGCTTTTGGACACTTTCATGAAAAGTAGTGCCCAGTGAATCCAATAAAAACAAGGGGTAAATTAGTAAATAACTTCACACAGTATCTCATAGCATTAAGCCACGTGGCATGCACTCTCATATTATTATTAAGGCATATCCTTCGCATGCTACTAAAAAATTCGTTACAAATAATTTGGATCTCAATCTCATTTCATTTTTCACTCAATCACTCGTCACTTTCTTTTTCTATTCATATATTTTTAATAAAACTAAATCAATTTTGTTTCGAAAAAACTATGATAAAATCAAATATATTTAAAATAATGATATTTAGACAATATTTTTTTATAACATTTGAATATCATTTAAGTGTTATTTTGTGATTGATCTATGATAGTATTTATTATTATTATTATTATTATTATTGATTATGGAATAATTTTGGACGAATCATAAAATGACATATATATGATATTCAAATGTTGTTTAAAAAATTTCTCTAAGTATAATATCTTGAAAAAAGAAAACATTTTCTCAAAACATAATTTTCATATTTGATAGGCTGTCACTTATTAAACAGAAATTCAAATTTAAAATTAATGAATGTACATGTTTCATTTCTTAATATTGTATTATTAATTAATATTGTTAATATTTTTTTAAAATTGATTTAATCCCAGCTAATGTATGTGCATTTGTGATTATCTTGTACAAAACACATACGAAGTTCTGTGTGTATCTAATTTTCCTATACAAAACACTTATTTAGTTGTGCAAAAATTTTAAATGAAAGATTATATTAATTTTCAAATAAATATTTTTCTTCATACTAAACATTGTAACTGTTCAAATAAATACAAATAAATTCAAACATTTACCATCAATACCCATTTTCCATTTTGACATACACACAAGTTCATTATAAAGAATTTATCTTAGAATGTTAAAAAGGTTTTTCATTATTCAAACATGCTTAATTTAAAATATACACAATTTTATTTTATTTTAAATATTTATAGTATAACACAACATAAAATCTTACATCTTCAAAGTTATTTTTCAATATCTACAAGTTTATCCACCTGATCCTATGTTCACATATAATATATTTATATATATTGTTAGGAAATAACAGTACCTATTCCAATGCAAAATGAACATTATGCGAAAGCAAAAAATAAAAAATAAAAGATTAGAAAAGAAAATGACACTAAAAGTTTACGTGCAAAACCTTCTTGGAAAAAAATCATGAGACCTTGTCTATTAAAAAAAGATCATAACTATAAAAAGTAAAATTACAAAGTAATTTTCTTTCATTCTCTAAGGATCTGTATGTGAATCTTACCTTATAAAATGATATAAAAATACTTTCTCTATGAAATTCTCTCTCTTGAAGAGAAATATAAAGAACTTTTTAACTCTTATAATTTCTTCACTTAGAAGTGAATGATAAAGTTTTCACAAGTTATTCGATTTATATTTCTTTAAAAATGGTTTAACGGAGATTAACAAATTTTCTAGAATTTGAATGAGTTTCTAGAAAATCCAAATACATTAGAATGTGCATGTCTCATGATTAAAGATTAATTCCAAAATTAAGGATGGAATTCCAACACTTAACCTAAAACTCGAATCATTCGAATCCGACCTACCCGATAAGTTAAAGATTTGGATACGAATTTCAAATGTTAAGATGAGATTATACTGGATTGGTAATATTGAACCCATAACCAACCCGATAAGTTAAGGTCATTGTGAATAGTTTATTTAGAATTATGAAATATTATTTTTAATATTATCATTATTAATGTTGGTCACGCTTATAAAAACTGAAATTCGTTAGCATCAACTTGTAACACTAATTTAAATAAACATTAAAGTAAAACATATTAACATTGGTTAGGTTAATACTAATTAAGTTATTCTAATTAAAAATTAATTTAAAACTTAGTAAATAATAGTGTTAGCTTAATTAACACTACTTAATTGTTTTTCAAAAGCTAACATTAATGAATTAACCTTCATAGTTTTAAAGTTTAGAGTTTGGTGTGTGTGTGAGCAAATCTAATCTGAAACTAATTAACTTGTTAATCTCACCCATTCATAATTCATATCTTAAAAGTAATAAAGGCAAAGAAGTTATGAAATTTAACTCTCTCACTAACATGCATTTTTTTTTTGTATTAATTGATAAATTGGTCCTTGAATAATAGATTTTTTTTTTGTTAATCTTTATTAAGAAATTAGTCAATTGATCAATAATACATTTTGTCTTGGTGGACATTTTTTTTTCAAGTTAATTATTTTAATAGTGTTCTATAAGATGAATCAAATACAACTCTAAACAATAAATAATAATGATAAAAGATTTAAAATGTAATTTAACATTTTAGTGTTTTAATGGGTCTAATTTTAAGATATTTATTGGAAAAGATTATATAATTATGACATGAACAAACTCATTAAATTATGAATTTTTGTCATTTTTATTGTTATTGTTGTGATTATCATATTGTTATTTTTGTAGAGAACACTACAAGAATGATTGAAATTACCGACGGGCATAATTCGTCGGTAATGTATAAAATTCGTCGGTAATTAACATTTACCGACGGCTTACCGACGGCGAAAATGCCGTCGGTAAAAACGTTGTCGGTAAACTTTACCGACGGAGTTTTGGCCGTCGGTAATTACTGAAGGCTTTTGGCCGTCGGTAAATCCTTCGGTAATTACCGAAGGCTTTTGGCCGTCGGTAAATCCGTCGGTAAATGTCGCGACCTGGTTCATCTTCTTCCTCTTCCTTCGTTGCTGTGTAAATTTTTTTTTCCATTTCCACGAACTTCACCACCAAAACGGCATCACGCGGGTAACAAACTAGTTTCCAAAGTATCAAACAACCAATTTATTTTCAATAGTTAAAATTATAGTGAATCATGGAGAGTTTTTCTGCAATTCTCAGATCTGTAAGATAAATGTTTCTAATCATTTCAATGTGGTGGAAAGAACGGTGGTAGAGGGCAGCGGTGGTGGAGAGAACGGTGGTAGAGGACAGCGGTGGTGGAGGGCAGCGGCTGAAGGGCAGCGGCAGGAGCGCAGCGGCGGGAGGGCAGCGGCGGGAGTGCAATGACAGTGGAGAGCAACGATGATGGAGAGCAGCGGTGGTGGAGAGCAGCGGTGGTGGAGGGCAACGGTGGTGGAGGGCAGCGGCAGTGGAGGGTAGTGACAGTGGAGAGCACGGTGGAGATTTCTTTACTGATTGAAATGAGAGGAGAAATACTTCTTTTACCCACATATATTGGCACTGGATGCGATGCTGGTTTCGAAAAATCCCTCTCTTTTATCGACGGTCAAAAGCCTTCGGTAAATCCGTCGGTAATGTCATCCACGAAATAATGGGCGGGAAATATCCCGCTCTTTTTACCGACGGCCAAAAGCCTTCGATAAATCCGTCGGTAATGCGCATGTCACTTACCGACGGCCGAAAGCCTTCGGTAAATCCGTCGGTAATGTCATCCACGAAATAATGGGCGGGAAATATCCCGCTCTTTTTACCGACGGCCAAAAGCCTTCGATAAATCCGTCGGTAATGCGCATGTCACTTACCGACGGCCGAAAGCCTTCGGTAAATCCGTCGGTAATGCACATAAAAAATACCGTCGGTAATTCCGTCGGAAATTAAGATATATCGACGGATATTGATCCGTCGGTAAAAATCCGTCGGTAATATTAATATTTTTTGTAGTGGAAGTTTAAGCTGATCATAAAAAAAATTGTTAATTCTGATATATATCACTAATGAATTTACTTTTTAGAATATTGATTATATAAATATGACATAAGTTAAATTTAAGATTGACATTATCTTTAATTTAAAATTTTGAGACATTATACTTATAAGGTTTTTTTTTGTTATTAATAAAATTAAAAATAAGGATAAGAAAGCCAATTTACAGAACTTTTACTTAAGAAAAGGATTTGAATGTATTAGAAAGGCTTAAATATTTTGTGATAAAGGGTACGTAGTATTCCATAGAAAGTGTAAATGAGTGATGAATTTAGGTGGATGGAGGCGAAGATTCCAACTGTCTAAACTAAAGAGGCACTTGGCCAATTCCAGGACACGTAAGCCTTCTTCATATGCTCACCAAATTTCATTATCTTCTTACTGCACATTAATAATTCCATCCTAGAAATACCTATATCTATGCTCCTAATTATTCTCTTCGTTAAATTACCACATATTCTATAATTCTTTTTTAATAAAATAATCCACATCAGACCGACACAAAACTAACTATTTACACAAAATAATTTATACTTTTTACTCATAAATAATACACATAGAAAAACATGCACTTTTTACATTAAGTCTTCATTGGTCAGACGTAAAACACCTTAATGCATAGTCAAACATAAATTGTTTGTTTTTTTCTTATTTAGAGAGTGGCAACCTCTTTACATCAAAATATTATTGTCTCACGTTAAAATTCATATATAAAACTGAAAATAACATTCATAAAATAAACTCTTTATCACAATAATGTTACTTTTCAAGTCATTTCTCTCATTAATTACACCTTTGCTTAAAAAATTTGTTTAATTCTTCCTAAATTTTATGCACCATCACTAATAAAAATGTCAGAAAATTTTCACTGTAACGATTTGTTGTTAAGTTTGTCCAATCAATAAATAATTGTTGTACAATTATAAAACATTAAATTATTACTATAAAATTTTAAAATCTTTATTAACACACAATGGGATATGGTTTAGTTATAAATAACTATTTTAGTATACATTATATATCGTTAGTGTAAACTCGTGATAGTTATCTAACAATTTAATAAAGTGGAGACTATCTAAATGACAATATATTAGCATTTTTTTTTATCATTATGTATTACTATTAGTTTGGTTAGTAAACCTTTTTAGTAATAAGTAGGGTTTATGATTTATTTGATTGAAGTAAGAGTGAAAAGAAAAAGTGAAAGACGAAGTTATTTAAATTAAAAAAATAAAAAATTGTAATTAATCTCATTGATATGACAGTAAAAGAAATTAATTAGATAATACAACGGTTATAAAAATATCCTTGATGTAATATGAATATAAAAAATGTCATTTTATTTATAATTTTATCATGAATAATTTAATGAACTAGTTGTTGTTAAAGTAATCACAAATAATAATATAGAAATATTTTTATAATTTAATGTTTAGTAAATTTCTGAATATAATACTATTTTATGAATATTAAGCAGAAGGAAATGTAGTTAGATAAATGAGGTGATTGAGGGCATGATTTACCGCAGAGAAATGATCAATTACTTATAATTAATGCAGTGGAAAGCATGGTGTATGAGAATAGATATTTTGATTTGTAGTTGTGAATTATGGTGAGACGAAAGAAGAAGTAGATAGTGGAATCCGAGTCCTCTGTGAAGTGTGAATGACAGCAACCACCAAACACAGGATACCAATTAATTGCCCTACCCAGTGTCACTATCCTATATCCCTTCCCATGAATCCCTATTAATCTCCCCTATCTATATAAATCAATATAGCATACTCATTTAATACTTAAACTTTGGGTTAAAATCTTTTCAAAATTTAAATGCCAGAGTGGGACCAAACATGCTTTGACCGCCCGGTTCTGAGATTGTTCTTGTTCGGTCGCAAGCTATTTTGTCCGATTTATCAGCAAGTTACTGTTTGGTGCCAGCAGTTTCAAACGTGCTAAAACTAAGCACTCATTGGTTAGATTATGTTTAAATAAAAATAATTTGGATATTTTTGTGGGAAACCAAAAGATTATAGCTACGTCCTTTCTGCTTTATCTTGGAGTCTTTTAGCTTAATATGGCGCATTGTTAGAAGATATATGTTGATTTTGTGGAGGGTAAGATGTCATTTTCAAGATGACATACATAAGTAGCAAGGCATGTATGTGGTAATTAGGGCAGCAACAGTTTTAATATCTATCTGGTCCACTTGCTTACAACGCAGCTCTGCCAAACCCTCGTGGATAAGACACAGCACGTACATTTCAGTCATTGTTTTACGTAATAACACTATCCTTTTCAATTTCAAAACAGGAGTATTCTTTTACCCTTCCATCTGGATTATCTCATTACCTTCATCAGAAACTAATATTTTTCAACCAAGGTTAATAGGTGCAAGAGTAATACAGTTATAGCAGTTTCATGCGTGTCAAGAATGATACTTAACTGTTTGTTTCATGTGCGCTGAGAAGTTTTCAGATTTTTAAACATACTTTTGCATACAGTATTATGCAGCATAAGACATCAAATTGCTGTTTTGAGACAGAAAAAACTGTAGAGTGAGTGTGTATTAATTTATATATAGGGCATGCATATTGTTTGACAGGAGTTAAAAACATGTTATGAGTTTGATTTTGACTATGGATTTTACTATTGAGTTTAGAGTCGTTATCAAGGATTGAAGGGAGCGTTTAAAAATTTGTCAACTTGTCGGTACGTTAGTCTTTGCCTTTCTTGGCATGTAATTTGGCGACAAGAGCTTTTACATGTGTGGTGTAAAAAGCTGAGGAATCTCACGTGGGTGCTTTCTATTGTGTCCTAAAATTTTAGGAATTAAGTTGCGCATTTATTTGTATTTTCAGTTTCTTGAAAAAGAAGGTGGGAGAGAAAGTAGGTGAGAGGTCGACTTTCAGTAATTTGAAATAAGCACGTTATTATAGTTTTTGTTAAGTACAAAGTTGTAAAGTGCCGCAATAATCTCTTAATCTTAATATATTATATATACAAAGAGAGGGAACTAGGGAGAGAATATCAGTGAGGCTTTTGTTACAGTGCTTCAATTCTGGCAATATTTTAATGGTTAAGATATGGGTGAAATTGCATGATGTCAAAATAAAGTAAGGAAAAGTAAATGGAGACAGTGGTTAATTGGATTTTGCGTTGAATTTCCATGCATCAGAATTAAATTGCTTAGTGATTAGTTATATATATGCAATGAAATAAACAAAAGTTGTCCTATTTCTTTTTCCAGGAAGTGGAAGGGGTATTTTGTCGTTGTCCGATAGGTGGGCTTGCATGTGACAATAACTGATCAAACAACCTCACTATTTGAGACTAACCAAAGTACAGTTGAAGTTTTACCTACTTGAAAGTTGAAGGTTAAAAGAAAAACTGTTTGATTGGATGTAAATATATATATATATATATATATATATATATATATATATATGTGTGTGTGTGTGTAGAAGAAAAAGCGCGAAGAAACGAAAATGGAAAAAGGAAAAGCTTGGCTATATTCCCGAAGAGCCGAGAGTTCAAGATTGACTGTCGTGTTCAATACGTGTTAACCTCATTTGTTTCAATCATATAGCATATGTGACAGAGTGAAGTTGTGACTTTCATTTAATTTATTGGTTTGTGGAGTTAGTTTAGGGATGAATGGCGGGCATGTTCCTATAAGAAGAAACTAAAGGGTGTTCATAAATGCAAAGAAAAGGAAATTGGGTTGAATGGAGCTGGGTCACGTTGGCGTAAAAGGAACAGTGTCAGCCTCAACTTGAAAGGAAGGAAATCCCCCATTAGCTAACGAATAGAAATGATGAAATCGACCTTCCATATGAACAAACATAGCCACTGCTTGTTCTCTCTGAAACTTTACAAGGATTTAGATCCATTTCCATGTGCCACTTGTGGTCCTTAGGCTAAACATGATAACCCACAATAGCATATATGTTGAGTGACTACAAAATTCCTCATGTATATATATTGTCCTTTTTTCTGAGAAATCCTTGAAAGATGTTATAGATTATGGTGTGTTTGGTTGGATTAGCAGTTAAATGAAACGAGAATGGTAAGGATTAGAATGATAAGAAAAATGTAAAGGGGTGGATTGAGGAATCCCAAAGTTGCCGAGCAAAGGTGCAGAAGAAAAGGCAAAGGGCAAAGGCAAAACGAAATGATTACTTGAATGAGACGGGACCCGCTCGATAATCTTTCCTTTCCAGGTCTTTCAATTTTTTGACTTGGGATGGGGTCCCACTTCGGCCACCATTGTCTTTATGGATTGAATCATAAAAAGATCACCTCACGTGGACTCTGAACCAAAGACTCTGTCCAACTACAATAAAAACCCACCTCCTCTCCCTTCCATTAATTAGTTTTAGTGTTTAGTTTAACACCCTCTCAAATCTCTCTCATTTCCTCCACTTCCACTCTAACCAAAACCCTTCTAAACCATCACAACCATAGCTAAACCCACTTATTATATATTTATATATATAATTAAAAACCTCATCAACATAACAACAAACCAATTTCTTTTCTCAAAAAAATCATGCTTTTTAAAGCTCACCCACATAATTCCCACTCATTATCTTTGTTGCTTAAAGCTCTTCTCCTCCCTCCCACTTCTCCCTTATCCCTCTCTCTCTCTCCTAAACCCCATCAATTTCAAAACAAATTCCTTCCCTTACACAAAACAAATAACTACACACGCATCCCCTCCTCTTAAAAACCAGAAAGACCCACCACACAGATTAAACTACAAACTCACTGATCACAACCTGTCTCATAAGAAAAAAGGATCACCCACTCAAACACCATCATACACAAACACACACACACACTCACACACATACTCACTCACACTCAACGCACCAACAACTTTATTTCCTCTCCATGCGATCATGGAAGGAGGCGACGATCTCCACCATCATCACCACCACCACCGTCAGAACTTCCCATTCCAGCTCCTCGAGAAGAAAGAAGACCAAGAAGCCGCCTCATGCTCCACCTCCTCCCCCTACCCTTCCCTAGCAATCTCTGCGGAACCCACCACGTCCAATTCCACCCGATCCAACCAGCTCGCTGCGGCGTCGGACCCTCCAAACAAACAAAAGCCCCCACCCAAACGCACGTCGACCAAGGACCGGCACACAAAGGTGGACGGTCGTGGCCGCCGCATCCGAATGCCCGCTCTCTGCGCCGCTCGCGTCTTCCAACTCACGCGCGAACTCGGTCACAAGTCCGATGGCGAAACCATCGAGTGGCTCCTCCAGCAGGCCGAGCCCGCCGTCATCGCCGCCACCGGGACCGGAACCATCCCCGCCAACTTCACCTCTCTCAACATCTCCCTCCGCAGCTCCGGCTCCTCCATGTCCGTCCCCTCCCAGCTCCGGTCCTCCTACTTCAACCCCAACTTCTCCCTCCAACAACGGCGCACCTTGTTCCCCGGCATCGCCTTATCCTCCGACACCAACCCCACCAACACCTCCACACTTCTCAATTTCCAATCCAACAACCTGAACAACTCCATGCTCCAGGCGAAGGCCGAAGCTCCCTCCTCCACCTTGGATTTGTCCGACACAAGAGCGGAGGAATCAACCCTAGGCCGGAAAAGAAGACCAACGGAACAAGACCTATCCTCCTCCTCGCAGCACCAAATGGGAAGTTATCTCCTCCAGTCGAGTGCAGGCACGATTCCTACGAGCCACGCCGCCAACATATGGATGGTGGCCAATTCAAACACCAATCAAGTCATGAGTGGCGATCCCATATGGACCTTCCCTCCGGTTAACAACAGTGCCTTGTATAGAGGCACCATGTCCAGTGGGTTGCATTTCATGAACTTCCCCACGCCCATGGCACTTTTGCCGAGTCAGCAACTGGGGTCTTCTGGGATTGGCGCTGTTGGGGGAAGCAGTAATAATAATAGTAATAACAACGGCAATATTAATATGAATGAAGGGCATTTGAGTATGCTTGCGGGGCTCAGTCCTTATCGTCCAGTTATCGGCGTTTCTGAATCTCAGGCAAGCGGCTCGCAATCGCATCGTGGAGGTGCCGCAGATGATCGCCATGATACCACCAGTCACCACTCCTAGAGGGTACCATATCATATCATATCATGTGATGTGGTGTGATCACCGTAAATTCTTCTTCTTACTTGTGGTGTAGTTTGATTGATGCTGGCGGATGCATGATGGATAGATGGATGTGTTTAACACACGTGAGGTTTGGTTGATGATCTTCGAAATTCAGTTTTATTTATTCCCAAAATTAATTTTTTGGTGTGATTAATATTTTGGAGGGGACGGAGGGAGAAAGGAGGAAGAGGAGGGTTTTTTAGGGTTTGGCAGATGACAGTAGTTAACAATTGGGTATTTCGCTGCCTGCTTCTTCTTTTCTTTTTCTCTTTTTTTTTTTTTCTGGTAAAAAAAATGTCTTCTTTGATTGAGTTATTTCACTACACGATATCTTATCATCATTGTTAGTGCAATTTTTGTTTCCTTTATTTATTTATTCTCCTGAATAGGGTTTTAATTAATTGGTTTGTAATTTTATGCTTTTTATGCTAAAGAGAAGAAAAGGACTGAGTTGCCTTCCATTCCATGAGCTTTGCAAAGTTTCCCACCTAACAGGCATTTGGGTTGTTTTCTTTCTCTCCGTCTCTCTTTCTGGGTCACAGCACAGCGCAGAGATCGTGTGGTAAAAGGGATGAAACAGTGTTACCGCTGGAGTGAGTAAGAAATGTGAAAAAAATGAAGCGGTGGTATTAAAATTTACATTGCTTTTTGATCATTCTGATTGTAAATCTCTGCCATGAATCTCGAGGTTTACTGCATCAATGATTAAGATTTTTCAGAGAGATGGGGGTAATAGGACGGTGGGGTCAAAACCTTATCGGTTCCAGGTGTTGGCTCAGGTGGTGGGGTCCGGCTGCTGGTTATTGCCCAAACCAATGTACAATGTCACTGACAAACAGGTGGATCATTCTCCATCTTCTGTTTTCTTTTTTAATTTTCTTTTCGCCCTTTTAATGGAGCAGTTGCTGGCATCACAGAAAGATCCATGGTGAGTCTTAATGACCCTACTGAGATATGCCCCACCATTCCATCAATCAGGACCCTTCATTTTATGGGCCATGCTCCTCCTATTCAATGCATGATTGGGTCTCTCGCTGCCCACCAAAGGGAAACGTGGAATCTCCAGTTTCTTGCCCCCTCCTTCCTAAATTACTCTTCCCTTCAAAAACCCTTTTCAAAACTTACTCTTTTACACTCTCTACTCCTCTTCCGCATTTGCAACACCAAATACATGTGTCTTTTACAACCACGTACTGCAAAAGTATTAACATATCTTAAGAACATCACTTTATATGATCATCTTGCTATAAATAAATACACCTTATCTTTAAATATATTTTTGCTTTTTACTTTTTCATTTTTTATGTTTTCTTTATAGTATTATTTATTGTAGTATGTTTTGGAATCTAATAATATCCCCTGGGTAAAATAATGAGGAAATTGTATGGTGATTCAATTAAAAATTGTAGGGACGGGGAAAGCAGGATTAGGATATTCCCTCCACTATAAACTTTGTTGTGCAGAATGGGATTCAAAGGCAGCTTTATTTATGGAGATCATGTCAATAACAAGAGTGTAAAGCAGCTATCGCAATATTACATATAATAATAGTATATATGTTCTTGTTAAATCATAATCGGGGAAGCCCACATCTGATTAACATAATCTGCTACTTGATGAGAATGGTCAATGGAATAAGGTACCTTGGTGAGGTTCCAATTATGGGCACAAACAGTAAGTTGATAATGACACTGCTAAGAGGGTTCCCACCTATCGTTCGCTAGCTAGAGCTATAAAAACAAAAATCATCACCCACATCTCACTAAATTTTACCTACACTTTCTCCTACGTATTACCACCTCGCCATACAACCATAACTCATAATATTTTCATTTGCAGTTTCTCTTTGTTGCAACGTAACGAATGTCTTTCAGATTTAAGGAATAGATGAAAGATCACTGTTTCTTTCAGTTCAGACACCATGCACTTACAGCTTCAACGTTTCTGCTGTTAAATTTCATTAGATAAGCTCATATACGTAGGTTTCCAGTCATTTTACGAGATGATTATAAAATACATCATATTTAACGAAAATTGCAATCATATTATTAACTATAATTACTGTTATATTATATTATTTTATGGTATGAGCATAGTCTAAATATGAATGGCAATGCCACTAATTTCTATGTTTTTTTTTTTCTCCTCGTCTTTTTCATCCCTCACTTCCACTTGTTTCTCCCTCGCCAAAGAGAGTAACCCCTTCGTTGTACCACTTCCTCCCTCCACCAGGTAAATGTATTGGCTAAGAGTTTTTAGTAAGTAACTTAAAAACACACTCATATATGTAATTATAATACCTATAATATTAATGTAGGAAAACAAATACCAAAGTTTCTATTTAGGTCAATAAAATGATCAATTTTTACCAATTTTTTAAAAACCATGTGGAAAAAATAAAATTTTCAATAGACTCACAGATAAGATTTTTATACAAGTTAAACTAGATCTTTAAAATATATATAAAAAGAATAGATAAGACCAAGACCTACTCAAACTTTCAACAAATTCAATGTAAATCTTTTAAGGTTTAACCAACCCCACCGATCTAATATTTCCACATACATCTAGTGTCACCTAAATGTTGCTCTTATATTTTTGTACATGCAAATCTTATAAATATAACATGACACTTCCTTCTTTTAATTATTATTATATTAACATGTGTTTTATTTCATTTTATTGCCAAACAATTTAGTATTATTATATACATCATTCCACTTAAAAACCCTCAAAACAAATATTGGATTATGTTTGTTTGCTTTTCTTATAATGAAAATTGGCATTTTTGTGGCGTTAACATATTAATGTTTCCAAAAAATGACAACATTATCGACGTATTTATTTCCATTTCATAGCAAAGACCTTCAAATGTTGGCATTGTTTTAGAATAATGATACTTTGAAACCTAAAATGTGACAAATTTTTGACACCGTCACGTGTCACATTCTGGGTGATTCATGTGTTTTAAAAAATAAAATGACAGAATGAAGTGGATTCAATGTGTAGTAACAGACTTGGGATTAATATACAAATAAGTGTGTAGTTTAGGCTAACTTTTAACACGAGCAGGACATCTTTAAATCTGCCACTTGTTTTAAACTCTACAGTTTATTTTTAACCAATTTTATTGAATAAAATTCATTAATTATCATTTAAGAACACATTTATATCGAAGTCCATCCCGAAGGAAACATTTTTTTTAAAGTGATGGTGCAGAAAGGAAAATGGTAGTAATGTATAAATAACTGGGTAGTTTAGGCTAACTTTTAGCATCAAGAAGACATCTTTGAATCTGACACTTGTTTTGAACTCCACGGTAAATACATATCATTTTGTTACTTTATTTTTTAAAACACGTGGACCACCCAAGATGTGACATGTGGTAGTGTAAAAAATTTGTTACATTTTGAATGTGAAAGTATCGTTAGCCTTGAGCGACAACATTATATTGACACTAAATTGTGCTACTGCTTTGATATAAACTGTGGAATCCTCTCTCTATATCCTGCTGTTGCAGTGTTGTGCTTCCAAACAAATTTGAGATACTCGAGTTGAAGGGGTATCGTATCTCTATATAATTGTGTCCCCACATGCTACTGCTACAGATCCTTATCTCCTTCTCCATCCTTAAGCCAAGTAACAACCATTATTAGCCATAGATATCGCCATCTTAATCCAAATGCCACAGTGTGTGCACTAATTGGTTGAATCAAGGTACAAACTTTTTAATTTGTTATTTTGTCTGAGAATTAAACGTTTGATTTGTGAGATGCTGAAATGAATATTATTAATGGTAGTATTGATTTAAAATGTTGAGTGGGAAATATAGCAGCAGGGTCGTACCCATGGTTGCTCACATGGATCTGAATCTAATAAGTGACATCGTACAAAGAGGCACAGGATTGGTCCCCCTGGGTAAATGATATACCCCAAAAATATGTAGCATGAGTTAGAGCAGCTAGGCCACCAATTTCTGTAAATTGTGAACAAAAAAGTGGGTTCGAAGTTACCTGCTAAGAAGCAACAGATTCTGAATATTTAACCCATTATAATATCCCTAATTCCTTGGTTTGGGCCCAGAAAATCTCTTAATCTTGGCATGGTTTCTCAGAGGGAAATATGATACATGTTGAGGCAGCACCATGTGCTTCCCTACTGGCGTTTAGCCTACAGGTTGGTGGTTACTAGTTACGACACAAGTAATTAGAGGCCTAGACCCACCACTCTCACGTCCACTCTTTTTTTCTGTTTCTTTGTCTCTCTTCTCGCTTCCTATGTTTCCACTTTTTATCAACATCTTCTCTACGACACATAAATTACTCCTTTTCCTTCTATTGCTTTCTCGCATTTACCAAGATACATTATTAACTACACGCCTCTTCCAATTCAAATTCCCACCAAATTCCTTACTACCTCTCTAGTAGATCATACTTTCTCAATCTCAATAAACAATCCTTCTTTCAAAACAGACCATGATTGATTCCCATGGAAACTAAACAAGACATTCAAAGTTCGAAATAACTGAAGAAGCAATATTAAAATCACAAAGTATCATAAATATATTGCAACAGCTGTCGGCAGATAAATGCTGCTCAAGCATGTGTCTGTTCTTTACTCTACTGTCTCCCTCTCATTTCGTCCGGTTGAAGTATTTTGTTTCCATTTCAAATAATATTAATGAACCACTCTGCATGTTTTCCTATTGTATCCTTCACTATTTATTGTAAAGTTAAAAGACATAAATGAAAGAGAATCTAATTCATGTATTCAAAAAACAATACATATTAATTACTCTTCATAAAGTCTAAAATTTAACTTTCAAGACCTTTGACTTTAAACAATATATGAGATGGAAGGAATTAATTTTAGGGTATTCAGATTGGCTATATAAGACTAACTTTAAAGTCTGCCACTCTTATTTAATACTCAACTTATTGATACTTTATACCAAACACATATATGTCGATATGTTTTTTATTTGAAAGTGTCACCTGATGTTAGATTTATTTACGAGGTGGACAGTTGTGTGATTATGTGGTTGAGTTTAAGAAAGCTATGGTACTCTTGCTAATGATTAAGGAGGTTCTAGTAAAGCTTGTTTGAAGCTAGTTATATATATAACTAACCTGAAGACCAGTAATGTAAAGCCACGTGTGTCTGTTTCCATCTCCGTCTTGATTTATGAATAGTGACAAGTGATAGTTTGGGAGGTACAATAATGCAAAAATGCAGTTGCCCAAACACGGTGAGTCGCATCCCTCACATGTAATGTTTGTGATCAGAAGAGGATTTGTCCTAGCTGTTGGCCTGGTGCATCTAGCATGTAGACTCTAAAATGGCGAAACAAATGAGGGTCTAGTTTGGCTCTCTTTCCACTTCGGTAGTGTGTGCAGTTTTAGGCTCACTTCTATCTCAGCTATTGTCAAATTAAAGATGCATCAGTATTTTGAGAAGACAAATGAAAATTATGTGTAGGCCGTAGCATGTCTATGATACTCCTAATATGCTATATTGGAGGAAATGGGAATTGAATAATGATGTGTGAGTATCATATAATTGGGTTGAATTCATTGGGAGATGGGGCTACATATAACAACTCATGCCTCAAATTCTACAATTGATGATGCACTCAGAATAATAAGACAGTGATATACAATAATTATCTGAAGATGATTATTAGTCAGTACAAGCAGGTCTCTGGATGATGTATTAGTCTGCAAATTAAACAAGTCAATGTCAGAATTTTCGGTCCCCTTCGCTCGTACTTACTCAATATAAAGTTCAGCACTTTTGACTAAAACAAACCTCCTCAACTTTGATTAATTTATTGCTGCTTCCTTTATCAAATGTAAGTTGCATTATAAGGGTAATCGATAGATTTAAGTGGGGAACATCTACGTACTGAGATCGTAGGGGGGAAATTGATGAGTCGAGCAAGACAAATGTGTGTCGTTTTCATTATAAGTCCTGCCAATGGTCCCGTTTTGAAATTTTTAACCACATTATTGCATAAATTGCCTAAAGAGATTAGCTCTAAATGATGTGAGTTTATATAGCCTCATCACTCATGAATAGCATGACATTGTACTGAAGAACATTACATTTATTGCTTGGTAGATCAATATATCCTTACAGTACTTTCTTCGTCTTCTTTTCTGCAGATGTTGATAGCAAGGTCCATTTACCTACTTCGTTATTTATTTTAGAGTTTTGCTTTACCATTATATTCTCAGTTAATTCATGGTTGATATTAAATATTGTTGCACGCTGTAATACAATCAAATGTATCTTTTTATCCATATTTTCCCTTCATAAGGAAAAGTCAGTATAATGTGCTCAATTATATGCTGCAACTTTTCAAATATCAGGGATTTTGATCTTTTTTCTTAGTTTTTCCCAGTTTACCTTTATAAAGCATGATGATCGTCATAAGATCTTTTAACATGTTTTTCTTTTCAGTTTTGATCTTTTTTGCATGGTTTGCATGATACAGGGAGGTTGTAAAATATTTTTAATCCATGATCATCCATATTTTTAGTGACAACAGCATTCGGACTTTTTAACTGCTCTCTATGTTTGAACATTTTGAGTTGCTTCAAACTTCAAAAGGGTCTTGTTTCGGTGTGATGATTAGTAATCTGGCTTAGAACTCTGGTCTGTACTATTTCATCATTCAAGTTGTACCCATTTCTGCCACCACAGAAGACACAATGTATTCGTTTCTCCCTGGAAGTCATCTGACTTAAACCGTCATTCATCATTATCCTCTTCTTTTGCAGATAGAATATGAAGCATCTTATATGCAAGCTGTGACTGGGAAAACATGCACACACACGCTGCACCTTGAAATTAGAAAAGGGTAACTTTAATTTATACCGTGGTGCTTCAAGCCTAGATTGCTGTAGCAGGCTATTTTCAATAATCTATTCTATGGTCTCCCAGGTCTTGTCTCCTTTCTCTTGTCTTTACACATGTCTCATAGAATATGAGTTGCACATGTGAGATGTGGTTTTTCTTTCCTTGATGTTACCCTTCCTTCCCTTTTTCTCTCTAAGCTCTTGCACACATATAAAGCAGTGTGATTATGACATGTTTTCCAGTAAAAATTAAGCTTCAACAACATAAAACAATAGCTACTTTTGGCCAATGGTTTCTATATGTTCTAACTTACAACAAAAGTTTAAGATATTTTTAGCATTTTACTTGAATGATTTATTCTATGTTTACATAGGTCTACTGATGTTAGAATTTGACCTTTTCATTTTTACCTTGAGAAGGAAACACCGAAAGAGCAAAGCTCAATTAGCCTCACCTTTTGGTAATTACTGATGAACTTATTTTTTGTTGTTGATGACCAATAGTGTCATATTTGGTTGGTTATTGTTTAAGCATATTAACCACTTTTTCTAAGAATCTATGTATCAGTGAACAGTATAGAAAAATATATGTCATTTCTATAATTCTTGAATCATTGTACTCAAATGAATATCAGAGTTAGAATTTCAGACAACATCCACCAGCATAGACTAATAATTAAATTCTTTATCTATAGGTCAACTCTGGGACAGATCCCCACAAAGGCACAAACCATGATGCTGACATAAGAACTCCTCTCACATGCACCAGCAGAGGAACTTGTAAGTGCTATTTGAATACTCAAATATGTTAAGTTACAAGACGTTAATTGAATATTACGTTCTCCATTTATCAACTCAGAAGCCTTATCCGCTATATGGATGTAAGAATCTCTCTGATCTTCTTTTCAGAATCCTTATTTGTTACAAAACATAGTTCTCTCTACGTTCTAATCCTGTAATTTTCCTTACTTGGTAATCTAAAACCATGCAGACACGTAAGCCACTTTGTTCAGCTCTGGGGCTTCCTGTTGATCTTCTATATTTTCTGGGCTCCGATGCTACAACTTTTCACACATCTTTTGCTAAGCTTCTGGGTCCACTTTATTACCTTGTTATCTTTAGATATATTCATTTTCTCTTTTATCTCACATTTATTTTCATTCTTTATCAAATTATTTCAAACAAGTGACTAATATTTATCATTTTTTTTTTATTTCTATCACGTTATATCATCTGTAATTAATGCATGTTTTTTTTTTCTTAACAAGTACCTATCTTTAGTATTTTATGTATATGGTCTTAGGATAAGCTTAAATTTAGGGGTTATTCAACCGATTTTATGAGTAATAATATTTTAATATTTTAGAAGAGCAAAAGTTAAGGGATTAGTGTATTATGTTTTGGGTATTAATAATCATTAATGTTGTGTTTTTTTTATAATAATTTGAGAAATTATGATTTCGAAATGAAAAACTAAATGTGTGTCCTATAAGTTGTAATGTGCAATTAACATAAAATATACATGCGAAGTAAATCAGTTTATAGACAAAAGAATGTTTTTGGTAACTCCTTTTTTTTTTATTTCTCTTCTTTTATTTATATTATATATGTTTCTTATTTTCATTTCCACTAAAGTTTATGGTCAAAAGTTTTCTAGTTACTAACATTTATTTGTCTAGATAATATCATCTCTCAGTTTAAAATTATATTTTATTAAGGCCAGATATATCCTATAGAAATATATTATATGGAAGCTTTAAAAGTACTTCAAATACTCTTAGTCTTCGACTTCAAAGATACTTATATTTCATTAGTATACAAGTTCTTTTAAGTTAGACAAGATTATGTCTGAAAGAGATATGAATATGTAACTAGTGTTATCAAAACGAACTGTTTAATCTAATTTGAACCAATCCAGCTAAGGTTGGTCACTTCCTTTGTGTTCACTTAAGCCTTGTTCACTTGAGAGGATTTGATGATAAATTTTGTTATTGTTTATTTGAATAGATTTAGAGGTAAGTGAGAGTGAATTTGAAAATAAATTTGTTTAATCTGTCACATAAATTAAATCCTACACTCATTTTTACAAATTTTATTTTCAAATCTACTCTCATTTACCTTCAAATCTATTCAAATAAACAATAAAAATTACCTTCAAATCCTCTCAATTACTTTCCTTCAAATCCACTGAAGTGAATAAGACTTAAAGGGAAAACATTGTTAAAGAAGAATTTGAGAAGATAGATTTAGAAGACAATTGTGTTCACATTAAGGGATTTGCAATGAATAATTATCGCTGATTTGGGGGATGAGGTACTTTTTTCATCTAAGGGAATGCAACGAGATTTGGAAATAATTATGGTGAAAAATCTTTTCTACCCCTGTGAACAAGCACAGACCACATGAAGCATAATTACTCCTCGTATCCAGCTTTACAACAAACATCAGTATTTTAATATGACGTGAAGGGAACACTATTTTATTTACTTTCATCACAAGTGTTTTATGAAGGAAAGTTTCGTTTAACATCACAATTGTTTTATTTTTACATTATACATAGTTAAAAGTAACTTTCCTTAGTGATTAGCAAATATTATTTCACTTTATTGATTAACAAATAAAAAACATTTTCTAAAATAGTCAAATTAAAATTAAAATATAGATATAATCTATAAAAATTATTTTTTTTCTTTTTATAAACATTTTTATAATTATTATTTTATATTACTTTTATAACTAGGGGTATTTTGGTAATCTTCAATTTCTATTAATTAAACAATTTCTTTTTATCTGTCACATGGTCAAATTCTACACTAATTTTCAAACACTTTATTTACAAATTCACTCTTATTTACCTCCAAATCCAGTCAAATAAACAACACTTAATTCACCTCAAATCCCCTCAAATCCATCAACTCACTCTCTCCCAATTCCTCTCCCCCAAGTGAACAAAGCATTAGTGAGCCAACTCAACTCAGCACACTTATAAGGAAACCGAAAAAATTTGATCCTGGCTCGACTCACCACGGGTTAGTAGGTTAAATGGGTTGTCTCATTGACTCATTTAATGACAAGTTTTCTTTTTCAATTCCAAAAAAAAATAACAATTTTTTTCTAATTCAAATTTAAATAAATTTCGATCCAAAATGATATTAAATTCCAAAGATAATTCAAAATAAAAGAACTATAATACAATCCAAAATCATCTTAAACTCCAAATATAATCCAAAAGCAAGCACAAAAACAAAATTAGGTGGGTTGACGAGGCAACCGAACTCACCACAGATTCAACCCAAGTGAGTCGGGTTCTTAGTGGATTAGTCTCAAAATTGACCCGTATCAAAAAAATGTTTTTTTTTCAACCTAACCTAGTTCGAACCCTTGGTGGATCGTGTTGGCTCACAGGTTTCAATCCATTTTGACACTTTATGCGCAAGTCGTTAGCAAACAATAAATGTGATAATTAATGGACATAAATCACACAAATAGTACAATGAGATATTTACAATATCATAAATTTTATACGATATTAAGAGTTCTACATCATAATAGAAGACTATCTATATCTTTAATATCTTTTACGTGAAATTGAAATTTGTCCATGTATGAAACTTTAATACATTTTGGTTCCAAACTTTAAAAAAGAGTGAATATAGTATTTTTTGACCTTATTAAATGTCAAAGGTAATTGACATGTTTCTCTTCAATGCCAATTGAAAAATGTGTTTGATATATATGTCAAAAAAATTTAATGTAATTGGGTTAAAAAGACAGTATCCATTCATTTTAAAAGTTTGAGAACCAAAATAAACAAAAATTTCGAACATAAATGAATTTCAATTTCGCGTCAAAGTCAGGGTCTATAATATATTTAACCCTTAATATAAATTATCCACTAGTCAATTTTTAAAAAATCTCCTAATAATTTTCTGAATATCTCTTACTCAGCAAATTCTTCTTCTATTTGGATAACAGATACATATGAAAGAAAAATATGAAAGGAAGGTGAGGTATTAGTAAGCCTTAAATATCAATATTAATAAACTCAACAAATAATATAGACATTGGGGTCTAGAATCGGAGCTACAATTATCAGAAGACTCAATCTCACTTTATTAGACATAAGGATCCATATTCCATTTATGATGATCCATATTGAATAACAAAAGTTACCCTTGGAAAGTGATTAAGTAGTTGAGTATTTCTCATGAAAATAATTACTAGGATAATAATAATTTAATTTTTTTCTTGAAGAGATACATACTCTTAACATTGGACATGTTGAGCAGGTATTGGATAGTCTCAAGTTTGGCAATGAATATCCTAGTTCAAGACACTATTTTTAACTATCCAGATATTTATCTACTTAGTAAAAACTTCCTTAAACCCACCACGGTTCATGTCTTTCATTCCGCAAGATACAAAACTGTGACTTCTTAAACACAAACACTTTTATATTGATTTTATCTCAATTCATTGAAACCAAACCTAAGACTCGTTTTGAACAGACATACTAATAAACATTTTTCAAGATCACAAAATATGTCATTCTTGACCAATAGTATATATGTTATTAGGATAAATATAAAGAGTATACAATAGAAATAAAACATATAAGTTACTTTCTTTTATCTAAATTTCAATAAAATAACATTTTTTTTTTGCTTTACTTTTCTATATATAATTTTTGAATTATAAAATAATAATGTTTTAAAATAAAATAAAAAACAAATTAAAGAAATCAAATAATAGCTACATATGGAATACAATGTGATAAAAAAAATATAATAACAAAAAATAAAATAAATAAACAAAGCCAATACATAATTAAAAATAAATAGAATATATGCGTAACTAAAGATAAATCAAATAAAATAAATAAACAAAAATAAATAATTTTAAAATGAATAAATAAAATAATATATAATTTAAAATAAATATAAACACAGTTAAGAAAATATACAATACAATAACACTTATTAACTAGTTCAGAAACATTTTCATACATAATAAAAGTGATGAAACAATAAATACAAATAACTAAAAGTAATGAAAAAGACATTTTAATAATTTTATATGTAAAAAACTTTTTTCAGACACTCTTATAAATAAGAGATTTAAAAATTAATGAATATATATATATATATATATATATAAGTTAATAATTTTTTTATATTTTGAGTTTAATTTAAAAATTATAATAATAAATTAAAAGGTGGTCATTTTTAACAACAGGTATGATTATTTCAACATTTTTCTATCATAGAAAAAATTATAATTCAGGTATGAAAAATTTTACTATTTTCACATGCTATACATTTTATCTTTACATTTAGTGCGGTGGGTGTATTTTTTCACACTTTTCTAGCTACCGAAGAAACTAAAAAGACTAAATGAAAAAAAAACATAAGAAGTTGAGTTGGATAACAGTAAAAGGACAATAATAGACATGGCAAAGATGGTCCCATGGTTCCCATGGAAAGTTGGTTGGCACACTTGAAAAAATTCATGTCTTTTCCGGAATTCTCTAACACTGACAACTGAATTACTACTTTTTTTAGTAATGGAATAAATTCAAGAACTGTCACTAAATATTTAAAAGTGCGTTTTTTTTTATAAAAATTAAAAGTATATGTATTTAAAATGAAAATAATTACAAGGGTTTTACTGTCTCTTTACTCTCAGGATTTTGGAGTTCTTTTTTAAGCCTAAGATCTCTTCAATACTAAGAAAACTTTTATTCTTACACCCCCTCATTGCTATCTGCAGATCATTCCACTCTGCCACCATTGAAGTCAACCACATTATCATGTGCTGGATGTTTCACCCTACACCCGTAACTTCTTATTATCAACTTTCAAAAATTTCAATTTTAATTTTAATTAATATTTTTAAATTTTTTTCTTTTTTTTTGGTAAAGTCACTTTGTATCTCTATAAGTTTTTCTTTTTCTTATTAAAATCACTCAGTACCCTTTTAATAAATTTTGAAATCTATACATATTTTAAAATCCTTTTCATCAATTTTTTTGAATTCTATTTTTAGATTTAAAATTTAATAATACTATAATTTAATTTAAAATTTTAATATTATTTAACATACGTTTATATCTTAATAATTATTAAAATATAATTTCTATCATGATAGTTATATTACAAAAGTAAAAACAAGAGTAATTAAAATAAAAGTAGCAATAAAATATATTAAAAAACTTGTTTAAAAATACTATAAATAATATTAGAATTTTAAATTAAATTAAATAATTATTAAATTTTAAATAAAAAACAAAATTTTAAAAAAATTGTTTATGGAAATCTGTTAACAGATCTTGTAAAGTCATAACAATTTATAAGGAATATTGATTGTCCTACATATCAACACGAGATTTTCCAATGTGTTTCATGTGACACTTGGGCATTGACGAAGACAGGGAGTGATTGTCGATGCAAGAGGCACAAAGTGCAAGAGGCACGAAGTGCAAGAGACACAAACAAAGAGCGACTTCTAGCAGGCTTCCAGTGGGAGGAACACATGGAAGAATCGAACATACACCGGAATGAGAGAGATCTAGAGACGGTATATGCAGTTGAAGGATAGCTTAAAAATGAATTGATTTGACTACTTATAACAACAAATGCATTTGCTTTTCGGTAACCTAACCCATAACAACTCTATAATTAAGCATGCTTGACCTAGGTGAGGACAAACCTTTTGGATAAGTTGTTGGGCCGTTACGGATTTTGATATTAGATAAACTTTTGAAGTTTTGCTTTTTATTTAAAATTTAATAATTATTTAAATATTAATATAATTTAATATATTTAAATATATTAAATCTGATTTTATATTTTTATATTTTTTATTTTTTTACTTTCATTATTAATATTTTTATTTTAATTTTTTTTATGTTTTTAATATAATTATTATAATAATTATATTTAATAATTATTAAAATTTAATTATATTTAATATATTTAATAACCCTAATCAATATTTTTTTAATATTATATTTAATATTTTAACATACCAAACTTTAATATTATTTAATATATATTTATATTTTTAAATAATATCAAATTTTTAAATTAAATTAAACTATTATTAAATTTTAAATTTAAAATGAAAATTAAAAAATTTATGAAAAGATTTCAAAATCTGTAAAGAGTGACTTTAATAAGAAAAAAAGAAAAACTTAGAAGGATGCAAAGTAACTTTATCAAGAAAGAGAAAAAATTAATAAAATATTGATTAAGGTTAATATTATAATTTTTGAAATTACAGGATAAGAACTTGGAAGGGTAGGGTAAAACACCCTCATGTACAGCATTGTCACTTTTTATTGTTTTTTTCTATCAAATATCATGTGAGTGAGTTTTTTTTTTTGGTTTTTAAGAATTGGGATGCATGGGTATTTTAGAAGTCATAGGGAGTGCAACTAGTAATTGTAACATACAGTATTGAAACCATAAAGGAAACATCACAAAATCATCAATTAACAAGTTGGAAAAAAAATATAAAATTATTTTTATAGTCACTCAAGATAATCATAAAACTAATTTTATATACAACAAGTACAAGTATCAAAACTATGTACAAGAATGTGTATCAAAGTACTAAAATCATTATATATTAGCATCTCTTCTATCTAATACTTGCTCAAGTGTCACATCATTAAGTTTTGCTCGCAACACCCATCAGATCATCATCGTAAAAAAAATAACACATAAAACAAACAAAAAAAAACATAAAAAAGACAAGCTAAATGTAAAACAATTATTCATATATTTAATAAGTACAAAAAAAAAATATATATATATATATATATAACTAATTTAAACAAGTATGCAAAAGTTATATTGAGGTTGTAATTGAAAACTTAAATAATGACTTCAACAACATAGAAAATGGAAAAAAAAAATTATTGTAGCTTTTTTGAAATAATTATGGTTGAAACCTAGAGTGGAACAAATATTTTAATGTAAAAATAAAAATATAAAGTTATTCAAATTTTTTTAAAAATGCACAATACATATTAAATGATAATAAAATTTCAAGTCGCAATAAAATAACTTTTAATATTTAACAACATTGACTTGAATATATGATATGAAAATTGGAAACAAATCAAAACTCTAGTTTCATTTGTTAGATATAAATTTAGACAAGAGAGTTGGGTAAGTAAAAAAGAGCTATTTATAGAGTTTAAATTAATTTATTTTGAAAAACAATTTTATGAGCTTTTCTAATAATAGTACTTTTACAAATTAAGTTTAACAAAGTTGTCAAACAAATCAGTTTTCTAACTTACAAATAAGATTGTGATTTCCATTGTGATTTTTATAAATATTTTTGAATTCAAAAGTTTTTTAAGTTTAAGATGGCAACATCTCTGTTCTTACATTTTCAGCAAAAGTTAATAAGAGAAAATGTTTAATTTTTAACATTCATAAAATTTTTATACAAATATGCATTATAATATTTTTTTTTAAGATATTAACATTTGGTTCGAAATTTATTTGGTGCCATGTATTGGAGAAGACTGTGATGGTTGGAAGGAGATGATATCAAATTAGTTGAAAAAATAAATGGGTATATGTTAAAATCATAAATAAAATCATGTTTTTATTTATGTTTGTTTTCTTTTATTTAATGATCTCATTTTTTTTAAAATTTTATTTGTTACACATCTCCTTCAAACAATTCATCCAAAACAGAAAAAAGTGAATATAATAATTTTTGAAAAATAGAGTTAAACTAGAAAAAAAACATATAAGGAAAAAAAAATTAAAGAGTATGAATTTAATTTTGTATAAATAAAAAATGTTTAAAAGAAAATCACGTGGCGAACTCATTGATGATTGTTGATTGCACTGAATGAGCTTGACCTGGCCACGCGCCTTCGTGTGACAGGTGCTCTCCCGCCACACGCCATCCCACAATCCAATCTTCTTTCCTCTCTCTTGTGCCCTAATTCTCATTTTCTAACTTTCTTATTTTCACTCCAAATTCCATCCTTCAATTTCACTGTTCCAATTCTATTTCTGTTCAGTCTCCTTAGCAGGTTAGGTAAGCAAAACCACTTTCTCTCATGCGATTATGCAATTTTTCTGTTTTCTTTGTTTTATTCAGTTATCTCCTTTTATGCTCTGAATTTATTGATACTCTGTTTGGCTGCTATGAACTGTGAAATCAAAATTGAGAATTTGACTTCTTCTTTTCTCCATAGCTTTATCTGATTGGATTGCTTGTGAGGGAATTGATTGTATCCAAAAACATGGATTTTCCTTTGGTATCCCACTAAAAAAAGAAAATTCAATATTTATTTAGGTGTTCAATTTACTAGTCCTTACTTTCTATAAGAGGAGCAAGTGCAGTATTGAAGTAGTTTTTCTTTTCCAGTTTAGGAAACTTTAAAATTTTGTTGCCGAAGGCTTTGTTCACATGGGATCAGAGGGTGTGGCTCCTGCAGTTGTTGGGACATCAAAAAGCATGTAAGTTATTCTCATGTTTTAATGGTGATGTGTCACTTCATTGCTACAACTGAAAAAATAAGATCCTTATGCTCATGTTGTATCTCATTTCTAAAAAATGTGATAAGGGCTGGTAGTTTTTTTCACAGTGCCAATTCCTTTTGTACTTCTTTGGTTCAAATTCATATGGACAAATAAACTGAAATTGTCTGAAACATTTGATCTATTGATTTGATGCAAATATATTTGTAACATTTATTCTTCTGTGCAGGAAAACTATTAGTTATTTTGTCTGGCTGTACTTGTTAAGACAAAAATTAAGATTTGACCAGAACTATTGATAAAAAGCAGTGGAGTCCTGGATAAACTTCTAAAATAATAACTTATAAGAAAAGGAAATGAATGTATTTTCTTCTAAAATTTAAAATTAAATTTTAAAATAACTAATTTATAGAAGTTCTTCACGTAGTTCTTCCAAAAAAATGTTTTTGATTAATATTTAAACTAATTTTAATATATGGGAGAAACTTAATTTATTTTACTTTCTTAATTTTCTTCTCTGATAATTACATACTGAGAAGTGTATCAACAGAGGAGAACAGGACTGATATAACTACTTTTTCACTTCTCTTGCATGACTATTCTATGTGAAATTACAAGTTCACGTCTTGCATGAGTAGTTTTACGTGGGATTACAGGTTCTTCATCTGGATTCAGTTCTTGTAAAGTTGATTTGCTTCAGGTCTTCTTCTGGTAAAATGAACCAAGGGAAAGTCCCCAGAAAAATTCACAAGGCTGAAAGAGAGAGAATGAAACGTGAACATTTGAATGAACTCTTTCTTGATCTTGCCAATGCACTTGGTAACCTCTTATGCCACTATCATGTATCTTGAATATGTTCAAACTTTACATTTTTGGTTTCTTAGTACTCAACATGATTTTAAGTTTTTTTGTCTTCCTTTTCTTGGGATTTTTTTTTTGAGGATAGAAGTGAATGAGAACAGTGGAAAGGCTTCTATATTGTGTGAAGCGGCTAGGTTGCTAAAAGACTTGCTCTCTCAGATCGAGTCCCTCAAGAAAGAGAATGTCACACTGTTGTCTGAGTCTCATTATGTAAGATTGACTCTCTTTTTCCTCCATTTTTACCCTTTTGAGAGTATTAAATAACATGTGAGTGACATGAAATACTTTATATTTATGTAATGTCACACTGTAGCCTTGTATCTCATTGGATTTCACATGGTTGCCTTCCTTCCTTGAGCAGGTGACCATGGAGAAAAATGAGCTGAAGGAGGAGAATTGTAGTCTAGAAACTCAAATTGAGAAACTTCAAGGAGAGATACAGGCAAGAGTTGCTCAATCTAAACCTGATCTGAATGTACCTCCCCATTTGGAACTTGAGCCACTGGAGCAGGCAAATTTTCCAGGACAGAGTCTCCAATTGCATACTATGGAACCTAACTTGCAGCAAGGATCTGCAGTTTTGCTTGTCCCTTTTCCCGATCTTCAAGCTTCGTTTCCAGCTACTAATGTTAACGAAGTAGCTCCAAATTCTACTTCTGTTGTCAGTAAACCGCATGCAAGGTATCCCACAGCAGCAGATTCATGGCCATCACAGCTGCTTGGATAGCAACCAAACTTCAATTTAATTTGTATAGTTTCGGCATTGGTTTATCATGCCAACTAGCTTTCCTATAGCAATGTCTCTGGAAATTTCATGTATAAATTATATATATTCAATGATCCAAGAGAATCTCACTCGTTTGCTTTGTTTTCTTATGGCTGAAAGCCACTAGTTACTTGTAGAAACGTTTTTCCGTGCTTTTCTCGGGATCCCATCTGATGAATGAACTCGTCTATTCTGGGATGCAATGTTTTCTTGTAAGAAACTTTTTCTTCCGCCCTTGACATGCCAACATTATTATTCTAAAAATTCCATTAATATCATGTTCCGTTAATATCACGTGTGCTATCGCTTTCAGAGTTGAAGGATAGGAAAAACAGGCCATTGCTTTATTTCTGAAATCAGCTTATGATTGAATAAAATAGACTTAATTAATAATTTTGTTGATTTGTTAGTTTTATTTAGAGTTGAAAATAAGACTGTTTATTATTCTCAAATCATGAAAAATACATTCTCAAACCTTCTATTTGTAATAATCTAGTTCTCCTAAAAAGGGAAATAGGAAAACTAGGAAACCTAGGAACAAATAAAATAAAATAAAATATTATGTATCTATTTCCTCTAATTAGGAAGATCCTACAGATATTATCCCAGATTACAACACTCCCCCTCAAGTTGGTAAATGAATATCAATCATTCCCAACTTGCCTACAAGATCTTGAAATCTACTCGGAGAAAGCCCTTTTGTGAAAATATCTGCTATTTGAAGTTCTGTAGGAACATGAGTTGTAATCACAAAGCCTCTGTCAAGATTATCTTTGATGAAATGTCTGTCAATTTCAATGTGTTTGGTTCTGTCATGCTGTATTGGATTATGGGCTATACTCATAGCAGACTTATTGTCACAGTGTAGTTGCACCGGGTGCTCCACTTTGACTTTAAGATCATCCAAGATGATTTTCATCCAGAGTCCTTCACACATTCCTTGAGCAAGGGCTCGAAATTCAGCTTCTGCACTAGAACGGGATACTCTATCTTGCTTTTTGCTTCTCCATGTTACCAAACTATCTCCAAGAAATACACAATACCCAGAAGTAGATTTTCTGTCAGTAATAGAACCTGCATAGTCCGCATCAGTATATATCTTCATATTCAATGTGTCTTCCCTTTTGAATAATAGCCCCTTTCCTGGACTTGACTTCAAGTATTGGAGAATTTTGTCAACTGCTTGCATATGTCTCTCTCTTGGATCATGCATAAATTGACTCACTACACTAACTGCATAAGCAATGTCTGGCCTTGTGTGTGATAGATAAATCAATTTTCCCACCAATCTCTGATATTGGGCCTTCTCTACAGGAGCACTTTCTTCACTTCCAATTCTGTGATTCTGTTCTATAGGAACAGTTGAGGTTCTACATCCCAACTTTCCTGTTTCTTTGAGGAGATCAAGTACATATTTCCTCTGGGAGATGAAAATTCCATTCTTGGAGTAGGCAACCTCTATCCCAAGAAAATATTGAGTTTTCCTAGGTCTTTCATTTCAAATTGAGCTGCCAATTTTTCTTTTAATGCCAATTTTTCTATTTCATCATCTCCTGCAATAATCATATCATCCACATAGACAAGCAATAGAGTGAGTTTACCTGTAGAGGAGTGCTTTATGAACAGAGTATGATCTCCTTGGCTTTGTTTGTATCCCAAGGAAATCATTGCTTTTGTAAATCTTCCAAACCATGCTCTAGGAGATTGCTTAAGACCATACAATGCTTTCTTCAAAAGACATACCTTGTTTCTTTCATTTTTCACTTCAAAACCTGGGGGAATCTCCATGTACACTTCCTCATCTAGATCTCCATGAAGAAAGGCATTCTTCACATCCAGCTGGTGTAAGTCCCATCCAAAATGGGCAGCCAAAGCGAGAATAACTCGAACTGTATTCATCTTTGCCACTGGGGCAAATGTCTCCTCATAATCAATCCCATATGTTTGGGTATATCCTTTTGCCACCAATCTAGCTTTATATCTTTCTATTGTCCCATCTACCTTATGTTTCACTGTGAATATCCATCTACACCCTACTGCCTTCTTGTCTCTTGGCTTATCAACAATCTCCCAAGTTGAATTTCTTTCTAATGCATTCATCTCTTCTTTCATGGCTTGATTCCAATGTTCAAGTTTCATGGCCTCCTGGATTGAGGTAGGAATTTCTGTGGCATCAATGGCAGCAATAAAACTTTTGTGCTTCTCAGAGAGATTGTTAGTGCAAACATATTGAGAAATAGGATATTTAGCACATGATCTTCTTCCCTTTCTCAATGCAATAGGTAAATCCTCAGTAATACTTACCTCCTCCTCATTGATATCTTCAGGAATCCTCACCTCCGGATCAGACAATTTTTCTTGCTCTAGAGTCGAAGTGGGTTGTTCTCTTCTTGCATATTTTTTGCCAAAAAATCTGTCTTCCTCTTCTTCCTCATTGTGGACTATGGTAGCTTCATTGCTCAAGTCTTGGGCATCCTGCAAAGACAAACATGGTAATGACAAGAAGGAGAGTTCATCCACTTCAAGTGCTTTCTCCCCCTGAAGGGATGGACTGACATAAAAGGATTTTGTTTCATGAAAGGTGACATCCATGGTGATAAAGACGCGACGACTCTGAGGATGATAACATTTGTACCCTTTTTTATTAGAAGGATACCCAATAAAGACACATTTAAGAGCTCTGGGATCTAATTTACCACGGTTAGGAGGATGAGAGTGAACAAAAACAACACACCCAAAGACTCGACTAGGTAGACTTGTGATTAGGGAAGAAGAAGGAACAAAAGACAATAGAGACTCTATAGGACTAATGCCACTTAAGATACGAGTGGGTAACCTATTGATGAGATATGTGGCAGTTAACACAGCTTCTCCCCAGTAATTTTTTGGAACAGACATTTGAAAAAGAAGAGCTCTAGTTACCTCAAGAAGATGACGATTCTTTCTTTCAGCAACCCCATTTTGTTGAGGGGTGTTAACACAGGTTAGTTCGTGAACAATACCATTATGAGACAAAAAATTGATAAATTCATGATTCACATATTCAGTACCATTATCAGACCTAATTCTTTTGATATTTTTTCCAAATTGAGTTTGGACAAGACGGAAAAAATTAACAAAAATTTGAAAAACTTCAGATTTATTTTTCATAAGGTATGTCCACGTGACACGAGTACAATCGTCAATAAAGGTAACGAACCACTTGGCTCCGGAAATAGAATCTATGACAGGACCCCAAACATCAGAGTGAATTAAATCAAATGGAGAAATACTCTTTTTATTACTAATAGGATAAGATGTACGATGATGTTTTGAGAATTGACAAATATCACAATTAAAAGACTCAACAGACTCTTTTGTAAACAAATGGGGAAACAAGGACTTGATAAGACTAAATGACGGATGCCCAAGCCTCTGATGATGCAACCATATTTGAGATTTTGCCCACGTGTCAGATGTAGCTTGTTGACTTATGATTTGTGTGTTGCTTTGGTCATCAAACTCTAAAAAATACAACCCACTTTGCTCCTTAGCAGTTAAAATCGTCTTCCCCGTGGCAAGGTCCTGAAAAACACAATAAGTTGGAAAAAATATTACGGAACAATTTAAATCCTTTGTGAGTTTTTGCACAGAGATAAGACTATTAGCTAATTGAGGAACATGTAAAACATCCTTCAATATAATAGAGGAGTCCAAAAATATATTCCCAGAGCCGCATACAGGTATACCCTGACCATTTGCAACTGTAATAAGTTGTTCTTTATGGCTCTTGCCATATGAGTTGAAATACCCACTAAAAGGTGTCATATGATCAGTTGCACCCGAATCAAGGATCCAAATACCTTGAGACACATGACCCACGGTATTGAGACAAAGCTTACCTTTTATGGATAGAGTACATGATCCAGAGGGCTTACTCATTGATGCAAGCATTGCTTCCAAGCGCTCGAGTTTCTCCTGATAAGCTTTCATATCAAGATCTGGTGGTGGTGGTGGTGGATGAGACTGGGACGGACTAGATTGGTTGGTGACTTCCCGTTTTGAGGTAGTATGATTTACCCATTTTTGAGTAGGCCCTTTGTTGTTTCCCATGCGTTCGAGAACATTCTTTCTTCCATGAAGTTTGAAGCATATTTCCTTGGTATGTCCAGATTTTTTACAGTATGAACAATAGTCCCCACGAGCACCTCTTTCAAACGTTCTTCCCCCAGCATGTGTTCCCTTGTGGACTCCCTTTCCAATTGTCATGGCAGAGCCTGTGTTGGAGATCCCTCCATGAAGCATGACAGATCTCCGAGTTTCTTCTCCTCTTACCATAAAAAAAACTTCTGACAAGGGAGGTAATTTTTCTCTTCCAAAAATTTGAACCCGTATTGGGTCGTACTCATGATTAAGGCCCTGGAGAAATTTAAAGATTTTTTCCCCTTCAATGAATTCAGCAAGAACGGCAGCATCTGTTTTGCACATCTTCATTGTTTGGATCTGATCGAGTTCCATCCAAAGGCCATTCAGGATCCCGTAATATTCTGATACGGAAAGGGAGCCTTGTGTTGTAGTAAATATCCTGTTCTTGAGATCATGGGTAGCAGCAAGATTCTTTTTTAAAGAAAAAGTACTCTGCAAATCATCCCATATTTCTTTAACAGAAGAATGAAACATATAATTTTTCCTTATCTCAGGAGCCATAGATTGCCACATCCAAGTCATAATTAATGAATCTTCCTTATCCCAAATTGAAAAATTTTTGTCGTCTGGTGCTGGTCCTCCTCCATGTATATGATCAAGTTTTGAACGACTCTTGAGAATCCTTAAAATAAATTGGCTCCATTGTAAGTAATTCTGACCATCCAACCACGAGGTATTTCCTATATTTGGTAGGTCATTGGGTATCCCCAAAGGAATACTTTTTTCTTCAGACATCTCGTCCCCCAAAAAAAAAGAGGGGCCAAAAAACTTCAAACTCAGATCTACTCAAATAAAGGCCAAACGGGTCGTTACCAACCCTAGGAACAGAATCAGGAGGCTCCGGTGACTCTTCTGTGGCGGCGACGGCGAGTGGGTTTCACCGAGAAAGAAGGAACAAATGTAAAAGTCAGATCTACTCAAATACAGTCCAAACTAGTCGTCACCGACCCTAGGAATGGACTCAGGGGGCTTTGGCGACCCTGTCTGTGGCGGCGCCGGCGAGTGGGTCTCGCCGGAGGTGGGCGCGTGGGTTACACGCGCCGGTGACGGCGACGGCGCGCGGCGGCGCGTGGAGGCTCCGTTCACGGAGCGACTTCCGGCTCTGCGATCGCCGGTGTTGGGCGCACCTTTCTGCGCTATCGACAACCCCAACCGGCGACGGCGGCGGCGGCGGTGGTCGGACAATGGCGGCGGTGCGGCTTGTTGCAGCGGAATCTAGCCCCTAAGATCAGGAGCTCTGACACCAAGTTGAAAATAAGACTGTTTATTATTCTCAAATCATGAAAAATACATTCTCAAACCTTCTATTTGTAATAATCTAGTTCTCCTAAAAAGGGAAATAGGGAAACTAGGAAACCTAGGAACAAATAAAATAAAATAAAATATTATGTATCTATTTCCTCTAATTAGGAAGATCCTACATATATTATCCCAGATTACAACATTTAGTTTATTCTTTTATCTATTTTTATTAAGTTTAATTTTTGTGTTAAATAGATTATTTTAGTCATTTACATAATATTTGTATAAATGCGAAGCCCGAGAAAATGTGCAGAGTTAGTGGAAGCTAGGTGTAAGCAGGTGATTTGGTCGAACTGTTTTGACGGTAGTTTTTAAGCTGGGGTTTTAAAATTTGCGTGCCATTTTTTTCTCTACTGCCACCTTCTTCACCTCCATACAAAATTTCTATTCCTTCTCTCTACTTTTTCTTTTACTTTCTTCACCTTCTTTCTAAACTTTCTTCCTTCTCCTTCATCCGATCAACAAACAAACCGTACCTGAGTTTTTCTGGTGTCAAGCTTTTTCGTTTACACCGATCAGATTCTTGTTTTGAGCTAGTAAGTTCAAATTTCCCTTCGTCCTTTGAGGTTTACCATTTCTGATGCATGCAAGCATTGTTTGGCTTGCATGTGTTCTTACATTATTCCTGAGTCTTTTCTGTTTTTGGTTTCTTTGATTGGTCTCGTTGCACCTATCTGAAATTATAGTTGCTTTAGAAGTTTCTCGGGCTAGGAAAAGCTTGAACGTGTAGAAGTTGTCGCTTGGATTCGAGGTAAGGGAAGCTAGTAATTTAATTATGTGTATCTGTGTTTGAAATGGTTGTTTGAATGTGTGCATGTGTGATTGAAAGTTTAATTGATTGTATCACCGAGACTTGTGAATGATTGGTTTTTTGCTGAAAAAGTTGTTTGGCTTGTTTTAGCTTGGAGGAAGTGAATGAGTGAAAATGAGAAAATTGAGGATAGAAATGACATTAGGTAGGGAGGTATGTCTAAGCATGTCTAGTTAGACTTGTTAGAGCCTTTAAGCATTTCTATAAAGTATCAAAAGCGAAGAATTAGATTTTGGGTCCTTGATTTCTTATTCTGTATAATTTTAGGTGTAATTTGTTATGAAACTCTTTAGATTGTTGTTACTAAGGTTTAATTATCTTTGAATATGTGTGAATTGATGTATGATTCAAGCTTTGAGGATTAAAAGTAGACAAACTGTTTTAAATTGGTTATGTTAGGTGTTGTTCCTAATTCTGTAGAAGTTCTGCAAAATTATGCAGAACGCCGAAATGGTTAGTTTTGACTGTTCGGCCTTATTTTGTTCTCGATCATAATTGGGTCAGCTTTCTTAGAGTCTTACCAGTTCATGACCATTCAGTCTCTTAAAGAGTGTTCGGTCTTGTACCGACACTCGATCTTTTGAGGAGAACTCTGTGTTGTAGCTTAGTACTCGGTATCAGTTGTAAGTGTTCGGGCAAAGCTCCAAGTGTTCGGCCTTAAACTGTATTTGGCTTATACTTGAGCCCAATCTGTTACATGACGTTCAGGCATGTTCTTGAGTTAAAGGTGTTCATACTGTTTGGTCATGCTCATAGGCTATAGTACTACTTCCTTTCGGTCTCCCATGATTCATAGGGTCGTTCGGTCTTCTGAGTGGAAAATCGTTTGTGTATAATTTTATATATTGAATAATGAGAAGTATGTTAGTAAGGTACTGTGGAAGATAATTCCAAGGAGGAATGTCTCACGAATGACATTTGAATGGTAAAGTATGAATGTGGTCATGCTATGATGTCGTTTATCTTGATATTCCGTGATTACTCATTATCATGTAGAGAAGAGTAACTCATGTGTGGGAATGACAAAAGGTCCTAGTCCATGAGGTTCATATGGGCGAAGTATAACGGACTAACCTCGAATGACAATTGTTGAGGGCATCCCAAATACTACACCGCCCGGGTGCAAAAACGTCTAGCTACAAAATTCATACAATCCGGATGATCAAGTCAAGTGGTCGGTTATTGTTTGTTTATTCGTTCGGTCATTGCCTGAAATACATGTATGATGATTGTATGCTCGATATGTTTATTCTTACTTATTTTTATCTCTGATTAAATGATGAGTTTAGTTGGATTAATTAAATTACCCTAGCTTACCCTACTATCTTGTCTTGTCTTTCCTTGTTCGTTTGGTCGTCCTCTTCACTATGATGATCATCCTGTGGTTGTGAGTAGAAGGCGATAAATGTCCTCTGGAGCAAGTGCTAGGCGAGGAGTTCCCTCAACTTAGTTAGGACCGTTCAGCTCATATATAGTGCTATATGACCATTCGGTTTATGATTATCTTTTGTATGTTGTTCGATTTATAATTAGTTTTGTAGAACCATTCAGTTTGTTCGTTAGTTTATAAAATTTTAATTTTGTGTTAAATTTTTAGAGAATTGTATTTTGCTAAATTTCCTAAACGACTAAACTCTAATATTGTTACATGTAAATATTCTATGATATAATTTAGACTATATTTTTTGGATTTTACAATAAATAAAGTTAACATCTTTATCTGTGTAAATTTATTTATTAGTTGGTTGTATTTTAGGTTTTATTTTATTTAAATCTTTTTTTATTTTTTTCATGTGTCAGTAAAGTGTTATGTAAAATAAAAAATATTTTTTTACAATTTTTTATAAAATATAACAAGTTTTATAATTTATTTATTTTTATAGGTAAATTTACTTAATTCAACTATATTTTAAACCGTGACAATATTGTTCAATTTTAAAAAATTAAAACTCAATTAATTCAAAAAATAAATATAAAAATCAAATTAAAAAAAAACAATAATATTTAACACTATCATTAATATTGACACATAATATTAAAAAATTTCATGTAACAAAACATGGACAGGTGAAAAAAAACTGTAAAAATAATAATAAAAATTAATAAAAAAACAAAAAGCTAGGAATTAACACATACATATTTATAAAATTCACATTTATAAACCTAACATTAATCCTTTTATAAAATCTAACAGAAAGAACTAAATTGAATTATTTAATACAAAATAAAACTTAAAAAAAAAACAACTAAATAGAAATTCAATTAATGTATTATTAGTATTTTTATTAGGGGACAATATATCCCATTAATGAAGCAACGACTCAATTCAGGTTTACATCCTTCTACTAAACAATTAATAATAGAAGAGTTCCCTCATCATTCTCATATTCTTATGAAGACAGTGCCCTTGAGTCTTGAATGTGCTTATCAATGACATACAAAATGTTACCCCTAAGTGCATGTCTTTTCTGTATGATATAATCTTTGATTGATGTTTACTTTGAAAAGCAAAGAGCTTTTGTGTGTGTGAGAGTAAAAAAAAAGTATGTGCATTAACAGAAGACAATAAATTTAACTTGATGAAAAATAGTAGATATTATCATATTGTAGGTTTCTAAGTTTGAATTTTGGGACTAACCATATGAAAAAAAAAAGGAAAAAAACATGATAATGATTGATAGAAAATAGGTTTAATCTCACCAGAAGTTCCTATTTTTGTCCAAAATCTTAAATATGTTCCTTTTGTTTTTGGTGTATTAATTGAGTCCCTATTAATGTAAATTTGATTCAATCAGAGGCCTTCCGTCAAACTGACCTAACGACAGTAAAATATCTGCTTGCTTGGCCTGTAGAGTTCAACGACTACTGACACGTGAAAAATTTATTGAGTTTTTTTTGACTGATAGGAAATTCAGATAAGGACAAAAATGGAAGTTAGTCTTTATAAGTGTTGTGACCTTTAATTTGGGGGAAAAATTGGGAGAAATCGCGTCAGGGTTGGTATTAGGATTTCTTTGAAGGTGAAGAACATCATCTTTGAAGGTGAAGAACATCGTCACTGTTAGCGTTCTTTGTTCGATTGCAAGCGACATGGCTCCTTGGTCAACAATATCGTCTTCAAAGCGCGACGGTGCATGTGCGAGTTGGTTGATTCGAAGAGATGGATAATGAATTGCAGAAGATAATGAGTTTAGAAAAGATATCATGCTGCAGGATGTTGTGAACTATAGAATCAAGCACTGCATAAAGCTTGTGGCTGGAGATGCAGATGAGTGTTCAGTCTGTGCAGGGACTGGAAAATGCAGGCTCTATTAGTTTGTGAAACTAGATTCTTTTGAATACTGTTTCTGAGTTAGATGAGCCTGGGAAGCAAGGAATCTGTAAATTGAGTTGCAATTGTTCTGAAGTTGTGAATTCAGTGAGGTTATTTGTGGATTCTAGTTGGTCAAACATTGCAGTTCCAAGAGCCAAATGCAGCAAATGGGAAGATCCAGTCTCCAAATCTGCCAATGATTCATTAAATCGATTGTTCAGTGGTTGCTCAAGCACATTCTTCTCATTTGAAAGCAAAATTGTTCTTATCCACCATGCCATGCTTCCCAAATGTAGTCAAGTTGATTATATTTAATATAGTTAGATGAAATAATTTGCAATGGCAAATTATCAATTATGCAGATCAAGTTGCAATGTTATGTTATCAAAGAAATCATAATACCAACCCTAACTCGATTTCTCCCAATTTTTTCCCCCAAATTAAAGGTCACAACACTTACAAAAACTAACTTCCATTTTTGCCCTTATCTGAATTTCCTATCAGTTAAAAAAAACTAAATAAATTTTTCACGTGTCAGTACTCGTTGAACTCTGCAGACCAAGCAAGCATATATTTAACTACCGTTAGGTCAATTTGACGGAAGACCTCTCATTGAATCAAATTTACATTAATAGAGACCCAATTGATACGCCAAAAAGAAAATAGACCTATTTAAAATTTTTGGACAAAAATAGAAACTTTTGGTGAGATTAAAACTAAAAAATATTGAATTAGATTTAATACAAGTTGTATGGGAATAAATTTTCACTTCTATTTTTAAATGAAGGTTTTCAGCTATTATAAAACTTTAGATATTACTCTATGGCAAAAATATGAAGAAATGTGATACTAAATAAAAACCAAGAATGATTTTGTCGAAATTTTTTTAATGTTATGTTACTCGTTTTTTAATTATATAAAGAAAAAAGCTACATTATTATCATCAGTGTAACATTATTATCGTGAGCATTTAAATTTGGTAGGATTAAAGTTCTACAAACAAAAAGAGAAATAAAACATTATAATGCTCTCTATAATGGACATTAGAGTTTTTATGTAATCTATATTTATTTTTCACTTTTTAATACAAATATTTATTGGTTACTTATAATGGTCACAATTTTGTAATATAGGTCATATTATTGTGAATGAAATATATAAAGAAAGACAAAATTTTCTACCAATTATTACATATAGGTAACTTTGAATGTAAATTTATTTGTTGGTCTATATATTTAATATTAAACAAAAGTAATAAAATTTTAATATGTAATAACAAAATTCACTTAAGAAATTTATAAATAATTAATAATAATTAATTCTATTAAATTTAATGAAATATTTAATCTACAACCGCGTAAATTGGTAGAATATTTTATTATTTCTTTCACAACATTATAATACTTTCAGTCGAATTAATAGTTGAGATGTACAATTAGTTATCTTTTTTAATCTTTATAAATATAATATAATCCTCTTACATAATATAAAACTAAAGTTATTTACATAATTAAAAAAACATGAATAGATATTAATACAGAATAGATGAAGTTATTTTTTTAATCACACAAATAAAGTTATTCTAGAAGAAAAAAGCACAAAGGATAAAGCCCTTACATTAAGCATATTGTAAGTAATGTTTTAAGAAAACAAAAGAAAATAAAAAAAAGTTGATAGTTTAGTTAGGACAGTGTCGGTGACAGCAGTTTCTTGATACACGGCAACCAAGATGCTTTTCCTTCACTTCAAATTGACTTGTCAGTTTAAATTTTATTCAAATAACAAAATTATATAGTTTCAGCAATAATCATATTTAAGAATATTATTACACCTGTGTCTCTATAGAATGAATAAATATATCAATATTAAATTACATTAAAAAATTAGAGTGATTTATTTATTATATAATTAAGCGTTATTTAGCACCTAGGTAAACCCGAAATGTTTATTTGGTGAACCAACCCCAGCTAATGAAAGCGTGATGGGAGAAAACTTCACTGGCAGAGGACCACGGTGTTCCGCAGTCGATTCTAACCGCAAATGAAATCGAGGTTGTTAATGGAAATATACGGTGAGATGCAGATAGTGTTATTGTAGTGTCGGATACACAGAAAACAACTTCCCACCGCAATTCCACTCTGTTCAATTATTCTCTTTTCTTGTTACTTTCACCACCCCTAGCTCTTGCTTTTTCTTCATCTGTCTGATTTTTTTTTTCTAACACGCAACCCACAGTGCTAAATTGCGCACACAGCACTTCACACCCTCTTTTTCTTTTTTCCTCCTTCTGTGCCAGTGAGAATAGAATAGAGAAGTGATCGAAGAAGAGCCACTCAAAAAAGTTAAGCCCTTAATAGAAGCAATTACTCTGTACATCAAAATGGGATCTGGGGCTGGTAATTTCCTCAAGGTGCTTCTCAGAAACTTCGATGTCCTTGCTGGGTATGTTTCTCCTCCTTTTTTTTTCTCTTTAATTTGCTTTTTCTTTTCTTTGAGACTGATATATTACATTGTCTATTTTTTTGTTTCTATTGCAGGCCTGTGGTTAGTCTTGTTTATCCTCTGTAAGTGCAATATCAAAATCTCCCTCTTTTCCCAACACTTACGATTTTGTTTTGTTGAATGTTTCGTTTGCATTTATTCCATCGAAATGTTAGGTCAAAATGTCGTTTGAGAATGATGGAGTAATTCCTGATTGGCGTGAGTTTTTGTATTATGATGCAGATATGCTTCGATTAGGGCAATTGAGACCAAGTCTCCTATTGATGATCAGCAATGGCTCACTTACTGGGTTCTCTATTCCTTAATCACCCTCTTTGAACTTACATTTGCAAAACTCCTTGAATGGTATGCCACCATTTTTTTTTATCTCTTTTATCATTTTTCTTGTTTGGGTTAATTATTCTTGAAGGTTGACGAGTACTCTGTAAATGCGGTGATAAGTTTGTTGGGTTTTCTAGAGAAATTGTTTTTAGATAATTTATGTTACTTGTTTTTAGGGGGTAAGGCTGACTTTGGAATCCTGTCAATTTGGGGATATTCACGAAATCTTAGTCTTTTTGATGATTAATTAGAATGTAATTTGTGGTAAGAGAAATTAAGAAAAAGAAGCCGCTAACTTATTGTGTGCATATTAGTACATAAGCATGAATACAATGAGCTATTATGGAAGGCACTAGAAAAGGCTTCACTGAGAATATTTTTCATAGTGTAACCAGAGAATGTTGAATTACTTTAATGCATTTTCTGTTATATCAAGCTTTTGTATTAGTTTAGTTGTGACAAATATATTTAGAAGGGTGCAGGGTAATCTATTTAACATGTGGCTGAATTTTCACAACTACGTATTTCAGGATTCCGATATGGCCTTATGCAAAGCTGATTGCAACCTGCTGGTTGGTCCTTCCTTACTTTAGCGGTGCAGCTTACGTATATGAGCATTACGTGAGACCTATATATGTCAATCCTCAAACCATTAACATCTGGTACGTTCCAAGGAAAAAGGACACCTTTGGTAAGCGAGATGACATTCTAACTGCTGCAGAGAAGTACATCCAAGAGAATGGAACTGATGCATTTGAGAATCTGATCAATAGGGTATTTCCATCTATAGAACCCAGTTGTTCTGTAATTTTGCTTTGTTTTTGTATCCGACTTGGGCTAACGGTGTCATGGCTTTGCAGGCTGATAAATCCAGAAGGGGTGGCGGTTATTATACAGCGTATGATGAGACTTATTAACTGCAATCATGTAATTTCTGTCTTTCGTGAATGTACATGTTAATCATATTTTGTTTTACCCTCTCTGTGGCGATACTTTGACTTTTTTTTTTTCAACCCTTTATCGAGTTATTATTATCCTGTAGCTAGCTTGGGATTAGTCATCTATGTTTTGTATAATGGCTATGACACCCATGGATATATAATGTTAGTTCAACAGCAGAAATTCGTTGATTTTTTTTTTCTCCTTTTGTTACATTACGAACAAAACCACACCAATGTTATATAGGAATGCAATTATGTCATGGCACTAGAGCTCTCATTGCTTAAACATCTTTTTGTAAATGTAAGTTATAGTCATCAATTAGCCTGACTAGAAGTAAAAACTAAAACTAAAATATTCATGCCAGACGTATAGAGATGAAGTAACTAAAAATGCTGATGCGCAACTAACTTAAGGGAGTAACATTTACGGATTTTAGGATTTGAAATTACTAGTACCATTTTGTTTCGGGATATCTTCATGGAGAAAGATTTGGTGGTTATTGATGTTCTTTATTGTCAGTATAACTTTAAAATACCTAGTACAAAATTACTACGTTGGTGGTTTTGTTGTGCTTGGATTGGATACAATCTTAATTTTTAGGCTCTTTGCCTTTAATGTTAGAGCCTGGGGCGGTGTTATCATGTGATCTCGTGGTGCTTGGTTACTACTTGATGATAACAAAATGGACTTTGATATGCAGTTTGTATTATATATTTTTTCCTTAAGATAATATTTGATTTAGAATGATAATAAGACGACCTCAGAATTTGGCTCTTCGACCAGACTTTATTTTAGTAGTCGAGCTTAGATAGAAATGGATACACTAGTGATAACTAGCCAACAAATGCATCGCATAGGATGTGATTTTGTCCCTACGATGGAACCAAGTTTTCAATCATAAGCAACTTTAACAAAATGATTATTATCTCTTTCTACTAGACGTGAACAAAAAACCTTCAACCGGAGGAATCTGAAAAAAATATTTGAGTTACGATAAATTTGGATTAGGAGTAGTTTGAACAAGTAAAATTGAATAATCCTAATAACCCACCAAATTAATCCGAAGTTCGAAATAATTCGAATCTCATTAATAAAAAAAAATCAAATGGTCAAATATGAACTTTACAAATTAGATTTAGATTGTGCTAAATTGGTCGGATTAAATCCGAATCTAATCCAATCCAATCTTACATTGCTTAAGCCTAGTTTCTACAATCATAAATGACTCAATTTTTTCTACTAAATGAATAGAACAAAAACTACTTTAAATACTTATAGCTTAAGAACACAATCTTTAACCAAAACATATTTTATTCACAAATATATGTATATGTATATGTCCGGACTTAGTCTATGTTAGAGGTGAATAAAAAAAAAATTCCTCAACTTTGCTTTTTTTATCCAGTGCTGATTTGAGATCAGTAATCTACATGAAACAGGAGATAAACGAAGTGAACTATAAATTATCATATAAACAGTTTTTTCAATAACCCTGTATTAGAGCAGTTACAACAATACATAACAGGAAACTAGTGTTCTGTTTACTCTTTTGTTGAAAGGGCTTAATGATAATTTCAATCCTGTTAAGGGCCAAAATCTTCTTCTTGATTCTCTTCCCCTCATAAACAAGGCTTCTGCTAGGATATCACAACAAGAACGCAAGAATTCTGATTCCAACACTGGAGATTTATCAACTATAAGTGTTGCCAAATGTGTTATTCAGGATCTCCACTCCTGACTGAGGTTCACAGTAGTTTATGCATTTTTCCTCATCAATATGTTCCTAAATCTTTTTAAGGAGTTTGATATTTTCGTGTTATTGTTGATGATTTCATCAGGGATATTTGGATTTAACTTTTGATAATAATTTCTTCAATATTTACCTTCGTTTAAGCTTTGATAATACCATCTAAGAACAAAAAAATTGCCAGTTGACTGAGAATGTGAAGCACAGATATAATAAATACCAGCAGGGGAGTTTCAGAAGAATCCCTGGCCCTGCTCCACTTGACCTGAAATGTTTGGCCCTTACACTCAAAAGAACGAAATAAGTTTGTTTAATAAACTGAAAATAGTTTATATACAAGGTCATTTGCAAAAATTCTCTTACATTATAGTAGCTTCTCGAAATTTGATTGTTAAGTTATGCATGAATTACTTTCAGTTTATAGGAAAAACATACTTTATTTTCCATTTTACTCTCGTCTTTTATAAATGTTTATGGTGAAGTATAACCAAACAGGACCGTACATTCATATTTTGAGCTGTTTAAACGATGGCAAAACTACTCAGAACAAGCAGGATACTCATTCATAATGACACCATTGATGGAATCGTAGTAGCGCTTCAGCCATTGGAGGAACTCTAAGTTGTCCAAGGGTCAGCCTTTAACAAGTCTGCTAAAACACATTTACCATTAAATCACGAGGAAAATTCACACTTTGCTAAAAATAACTTACCCAACCAATCAAAGTGAGTTGAGAATGAACACCAGATAGAGCACCACAGTTTTCCTTAACCATATTTCTAATGCAGCCTAAGTCCTACCCACAATTGCAGTCTGCCAGTGATTCGAGCTTGAGGATAACATTGTGCATTGGAACAACCCCGGGAAACGTCATATTCATAATCTGGCACTGTACAGCCCCAGGTGTAGCCTAGTCAAAAGCAAGACAAAATTATAATCTCAAAAAATCGATTTTCATGGTAGAGAACATCCCTAGTGCTACTTTAGCATAAAGGGTTCATCTTTTGCCCAAAACGCAATTCTTTAAAAAGAGAGAAATTGAAAAATATATACATGGATGTACACTAAAATGGTGGAGTTTAACTTTTCAAATTCTTCTTGCTATTCATAACTGTTCTAAAATTTGTTTGAAATACAGTATAAGGTGTGAGTTTAGCAAGAACATGCAAAAGGGGTGTAAGTACGAGAAGAAGGGGAAAATCTTAATTGGGTTTCAACGACGATTCAATAAATATGGAAAACAAGTAGGAAAAATATTTCATGTTAAAAATATAATTTAAAAAGTAAAGTAAGAATAAGTTTATTAGACAATTTCTTTTAAAATGAATTTATTCTAGGAGAACAGTCCACCCTCCTCAGAAATAGCGTTTCTGATCTTGAGACCGGTGAAACTGAGTTGAAATCACTATGAACAATTTTAATATTATATTTAAAAAATAAAAAAATACTTTTTAATTTAATAAAATTAATCACGCATATTAATAAATGTTTTACTTATTTTCATTACTTTTTTTACCAGACAAAATTACTGTACTTTCTATTCATTCTCTTTAAATAAATTCAAATCAATCTTTCATTATTTTTAAGACTCCAACCAAACATAATATAGAACAAAATAAACTTGACATAAGATACTAATGTGATATTAAAGTTGATATATGAATAATAATATAATTTCCAAAATTATATAAGAAGCAATATTTTTAGTAAAATTATATATATATATAGATGTAATTTAATATTAATGAAAAAAATTAATTTAGCTATTCATGTAAAATTTTCGGAAAATCTGAAAGTCTAGAAAAAAAATGAGGGTCCTTTATTAATAATAAACCTTTTTGTTAAAGCGAGACACAAGACAAACTTCTTGCGGGCCTTTGCGAACGATGGGGTCGTGGAATGGGCCTTGTAATGAAAGCCCGACCATCCCAGAACTAGGGTTTTGAGATCAAATAAAAGGAATCTGTTTTTGAACCCTAGCAGCGAAAAGCTGGTGCACCGTAAGGGTTGTTGAGAAGCAGCAAGAGAAGAGCCATGGTGCACGTTTCCTTCTACCGAAACTGTGAGTATTCTACATTGCCCTCAATGCATCTACCTATCTATATTCTGTGCATTTGTTTGTACGAAATTTCTTTTTATTTAATCTCATTCTGATATTTGTGATCTGAGGATGAGATATCATTTCAACAGAATTGAATATGTGATTTGATTGTTTGGAATTGAATAGATGGGAAAACCTTCAAGAAGCCTCGTCGTCCATACGAGAAGGAACGTTTGGACGCCGAGTTGAAGCTGGTTGGGGAGTACGGGCTTCGCTGCAAGAGGGAGTTGTGGAGGGTTCAGTATGCTCTCAGCCGTATCCGTAACAATGCCAGGAATCTGTTGACACTGGATGAGAAGAACCCGCGCCGAATTTTCGAGGGAGAAGCGCTTCTCCGAAGAATGTTCCGTTACGGACTTCTCGACGAGACGCAGAACAAGCTCGATTACGTGTTGGCCCTCACCGTCGAGAACTTTCTCGAACGCCGCCTCCAAACCCTCGTTTTCAAGTCTGGAATGGCCAAGTCCATTCATCACGCCAGAGTCCTCATCAGGCAGAGGCACATCAGGTCTAATTTCTTACAGTATTCATTAAATAGTATTCGTTATTTATTTTGGATCATATGCAATGCTATATATTTTCACTATGAATTGATTTCGTATCGTGTAGCTTTGTTGCATAATTACCGCTTGATTATTAAATACATACTGAACTCGTGTAGTTGCGGGCTTGCTTGTGATATTGATCTTTTTCCTAATATATGGATTGGTTTTCGTTGAGTAAATTGTGTGACTTGATATAGAGACCATTTGGTATGTTTAATTTGTTTTATAATGATAGCTTCTTTTTGGAATGAATATTGAGATTGTTTGGGATTTGGCAGGGTTGGGAGACAGGTGGTGAACATTCCATCATTCATGGTTAGGGTTGATTCTCAGAAGCACATTGACTTTTCACTCACGAGTCCACTTGGTGGTGGTCGTCCTGGACGCGTGAAGAGAAGGAATCAAAAGGCTGCTGCTAAAAAGGCCGCCGGTGGAGATGGAGACGAGGAGGATGAAGATTAGGTTATTAATGTCTAGCAACCTTTCTTGTGCGCACTTTTCAATTTATGATGTAGACATTTTAGAATTTTGTCATGCTCTGACTCTTATAAAATTTTCCGTACTTGTTTTTTGTTTGAGGTAAAGTTGTGCCTGAGATATGATGATTTTGAACTCTGCTATGTCAAAGTATTCAAGTTTTGCTGCCATGATTTTGTTGATCTCTGGTATCTTCACAACTTGAATCAAATACCCTTACATCTGTGATTTAAGGCTTGAAGCCATTTTAGAAAAATGATTTGGTAAGATGCTTAGGGTTTTGGTTAAAAATTGGCAACAATATTTGTGCGTTGATTCTGTCGAGTCATTCTGGGTAGTGCTTCTAATATTAAGGATTTTAAATATAGTTATACATTATGTTTGGATATCCAAACCAACGAGCCCAATGGTGAAGCAATTCATTGACGTCTCTACATTTTGTAAAACTGACATGAGAGAAATGCTAATTGAGTAAAGAACATCGTTTTTGCAAACAGGCTCGAATTCGTAACGTAGTTTAGTTGAAGAGATATTTTTAGATCAATTGTTAATTAGGTAACTCCATTGTGCTTTTCTTGTTACGAACAGAGCAGTGTTTGCGAGCAGAATATAGCAATTCATATTTAAGTGGCAAAAAAATTCCAGTATCGGCTGCATGAAATCCATTGATTCAATTCACATTGCTTTTATGCAAACACTTTAGATGTTCGTTGGTGTCTCTGAACTCTCTGCAGCAAATCCATTGATTCAATTCGACAATGCTATTATTATAGATTATAGATCTCAAAATCGGTGCTTCATGAGTTGCACACATCCGGTAGTTAATGTTTGGCCTCGTTTGGTAGCGAGTTTTCATTCCGTTACGAAAATCAATGTGTATGGGTCTGTATTTGTGTTAGGTTTTTTCCTGTAAAAATCAAGGAAGATTTTATAAGTAGTAATAACCCGGGCAAAGTATAAAATAGTTTAAGTAAACTGAACTAAAATAATTTAAACAAACTGAATTGAACAATACAATTCAGTAAATTGTATGACCAAGATTCCAGTGTATTGAACAAGGTCCTCAAGAGGTGCCAACTCTGCTTTGTCTATCAAACGGAATTCCTGCAACACATTACAACCATATCAGCCACAAAATTCAGCAAATTTCAACCTGCAACATCTATGTCACAAGGCAAAACAGGAAGAAATAAATGTATCGCTTGAAGCAAGTATTAAAGTGAGCTTCTTCTTTCAAACTCAATATCTTTTGAAAATGAGAATGGTAAATGTGAGCATATACACGGAATAATCGCTTGAAGATTGTCTTGACAACATCTCGGAATTTAGATGGAAAGGGAGCCCCTGCAGAAATTAATAAAAAGTGTTATGATGAAGAAAATTCAGAAATTAGTGAATAACAGTCCAGAAAATTCAGCTAACTGGCTTTATCAGTATGTCCAACATACCCAATCTTTGAGGGAATATAGTTTCATCATCTAATTGAGATTCAATCCAGTCCATCAAGTACTCAAAATATTTTGGAGCAGACACCTCTATTGGTTTCTTTATAGTAACACCATCAGCCCATCTATACTTATACCTGTAGATTTAATAAGTAATATATTCAATACTTCTTTCATATATATATATGTATATATGTATGTATGTATAATAATGCAGTTTACAATGATTTAGATTCTTCATTTTTAGGATTTGAAGCTATGGATAATTGACTAACTAGACCATGAAAAAGCTAAGGAAAAATGGCAAAGAAAATGTGAAAAAGGGTGCTGCAGTCTCAAGGAACATAGTATGCTCTATTATTCACATATTTTATGTAAAATAAAATTTCCCAGTTTCTTGGTTGAAATCTGTTTCCTTTTGTCCCTTCCTATACATACAGCTCTATGAATCATCTTAGAAAATGTATTAGCTATAAACTGCACATTCAAGACAAGAATCTCCCACACAACTCCAAACCTACTCATTCTCAAACATTCAAATAGCCTATCTGATCTAGCTGCAACAATGCTATGTAAGTAAATTAAGAAGAGTGGTTGAAGGGTGAACAATACTTTGGTCCGGCAGACATTGTAGGGCAATTATTTGCTGTTTAAAGTGTACCAAACAGGATATTCACTTGATTGAAGATGTCAACAGCTGCACATAGAAATAAAATATAAATAACAATGTAACAATTTTAAGAATTAGTTAAAATTTATATGTAACAATTTTAATTAGTTAAAATTTATAAGGGGATATCAAGTGTTGCAAGTTACCATTATTATGTATTTAAGAAACATTGCATTTATCTCTCATGAGGTTATTTTAAATATATTCATATCTTCTGTAAATTATATCCCATTAGAAAATACCGATGTGAATGTATAGACAAATTTCAATAAAATCTGAAAGTAGATTTAATACAGCTAAGTTGTTTTCAACATACAGCCAAAATGATGAATTTGACTTGTCTATCAACATGTTTAAATATTATCATTTAAATTTACCTGAAATTTAAGAAATTAATAATTGTATTTTTTCATATTCAAACATAACTTTTTATTTCTCAGTTTCTAAAGTTAAATGTCAATGAAAAAATCAGCACATTCTAACCACATGATTAAATATGATAACAACGTATAAAATCATAAATATATATATTTTTAATTAGATTTAGAAAATTATTTTTTTAAATTAATTATATTTAAATTTATATATTATAGCTTAATTGAATTTATTTTAGAAAATTAATTTTATTTGAATTATATTTTAAATCAAAATTTTATTTTAGTTTATATTTTTAAAAATTGTAACATTAAAAAAATAGAGAGAAATCTATCTTTGAAGATTATACATTTCACCATATTCTTAACATTCAGAATCAAATCTCAAACACAATAACAGATTCAAACAATTATGGACTAAAAAAAAAGTTTAGCTTTCCTCACCTTGAAAGACAACCTAAACTTAAAAAGACACAAACGTATTTCAAATTCATGTATCTTCTATTTCAACCTAGAGACATCAAAAACATAGTTAGATCGAGTAAAAAAAAAGTCACTAGTTAGCAAAGAGTAGAATAAAAAACCCTATGAACATATATAATCTAAAAAAGATAGTATATGCTGTTAAAACAAATCAAACATTGAATGAAACTAAAATTTCGACTTACTCGAATGAAGATTTAGTTCGGTCAGACTTGAAGAAGATCACAATCTTAAACTATGATAACAAAGATAATGAAATTTGAGTGAAAATATGAAGAAACATATTTGAGGTTGTCCTTAGAAGAAAAACAAAGGTTCTATGTTTTATTTCTTTTGTGTACCATGAAGTTACTGAGTACAACTATTATATACTTTTACATATTGATATATTTAAAGTAATACGTCAATTATAATATATTTAAACATTCCACAACTATTAAAAAAATCTTTCAAAATCTCCTAATAAAAAATCTTCCAAAATCCCATAATAGTTAATAATCTTGTGACAACATTAAAATAGTATATTAAACTAATTAATTAAACAAAGTGAAATAATTAATTAAATAATTAAATTCATCATTATAATAATAAACCAGTAAAGTTAAATTAATTATATTAGCTTAAATAAATATTATCAAGTGTAACATCCCAATAAATCTATAATAAGAGCTATTATTTATTTAAGGAGTTATCATAAATAATAATAAAGAACAGTGGAGAAATGACAAGTAAAGAGAAGGGAACGAGAGATAACATATAAAATTTGAAACTGCACAAAGTATAGAAGTTTGATACAATTTACAGAACTAGACCGAACGGTCTTAGTACAAAAAGGGGTATCTATACCGAACGGTTCTACCAAAAATACTTAACTGAACAATTATCTATACTAAGCGAAAGTAAAATCTAATCTAAGGACCGGACGGTCCTGCACAGCTCTTCGACATCGCGTCTATAGGTAGCTCGACCTGCAGGGCATCCTCCAAGGTATCTTCATGATCACCCTCTGCTCACACCCAAAAGGATGATCATTGCAATGAAGAGAACAATCAAACAGTTAATACCGAACGGCACATGGACAAGACAGAAAAATAAGGGTAAGCTTATGTAAATTTAATTAATCATTTTCAGTATACTTTTAAAACATACACATGAATCACATACATCAATATCTCAACCATAAATCATAAGTCAAGTATATCCATATAAAAACCGAACGGTAACATTATCATAACCAATCTCTCTAGACACTGTCCGGACGGTATGAACCATGTAGCATCGCCGCTCTCTGCACCCGGGTGGAACTGACTGGGATACACTCAACAGACCGCCACCCGAGATTAGTCCAGTGGAACCACCTCGGTATATAAATACCTTGAGGCTAAAGGACCTCCTGCCATTCCCACGCATGAGTTACCCTCCTCTACATGAGAAGGCGTAATCACGGAATATCAGGATAGAGCAGAACATGAGTCTGACCACGGTCATACTTTACCAATCAATTCCAATCATGAGCTATTCCTCCCTAGAATACTCTTAAATCATCATAATAATTCATTCATAACTACTCGTTTCATACCATCCAAATCTCATAATCTTTTTCAGAAAATAGTTCTTTCATATATAGAAAATATTGGAAAGGAATGAATTGACCGAACGGTCGGAATACTAATAGAAGACCAAATATATAAAAGAAACTCTAGCAGGTGGCCGAACGGTCAAGCAAAGAAGGAATTTGTTATAGAAGGTGCTATAGGCAGAGACCGAACGGTCTAAAACTAGGTAACTCAAACATCTTTTAAGACTGAGCAAAATCTCAAATAGATGATGTGTGAAAATGGCCGAACGTTCAATAATAGCTTATCTTTAATAAAACCGAACAATTAGCAATTTAGCCGAATGCCTTAACATATAGAAACCAGAGTTCTCTTCAATAAAGCCGAGCGTCAGTACAAGACCGAACACTCTATGTGATCAAGTGTCAGTATAAGACCGAACACTTTTCCAAATACATAAATTTTATAAACCGAGTACTTTAAAGATCAGGTGCTGGTATAAGACCAAGTACTAAAATAACCGAAGGCTAGTTTATGACCGAGCACTTCAAGATCGAGCACTTAGTGTATGATCGAGTACTTCACATGACTGAACGTTTACTGGATGAATAAATAATAGTAATGTGAAACCGAACGTTTCTTAACTTGAGTGTCAGTCTAATACCACACACTTGTATGACCGAACACTTGACTTAGTAAGAAACCAGATTAGTCAAAGTAGATAGCCAACGATGTAAGTCTCACAAGATCGACCGGTCATCAACTGACCGAACAGTTTAAAGGGGAGGACCGAACGGTCCTAATGACCTTCGATCACATATTTCAGATCTCTAAGTTTAATACATTTCACTAAGTACATAACTAATATCAAACGATTCATGCAGCAACATACAATATTCCAACATACTAATTAAATCAACCAACATACATTAAATCATGCATCCAACCATACAAAGAAATCATAATTAAATTTTATAAGCTTCCCTTACCTCTAATTTCAGCTGGCTTTTAAGTCTCTAAAATCCAAGGTTATCCAATTGGAATTCTGATTGGTGCAAACTGAAGAGCTTGACACTGGGAGCACTTAATCTGGAAGAAGGTTGATGATCGGAGGAAAAGAAGTGGTTAGAAATCTAGAGAGAAGTTTGGAGGATTTAGAGAGAAGGGGGAGAAAATTGTGTTTCTGGAGGTTGAAGACGAAGAATTTGCATGTAGAAAGTGGCACCATTTTTAAATTTCAGCTTTAAATACATCCTCCACTAAAAGTTGCTCGGTCTACTCTCTGCCTGTCACTTGTCTTCCACTTTCTAAAAACTCACCCTCTCCCTGTAGTCCCACAATTCACGATGACGGAAAAATAAATGCGGCGACGAGAAAATAAATGCGACTGTCACTTTGTCTCTCACTAACATCAAAAAACTTCAAAAACATACCAACTGTTTTTTCACTAAAGAAGTGAATTAATGGAGTGTAACGTGAAGCATATAAATTTTTTTAGTAATATATATATATAGACACTCCAGGAACCAAGACTTATAACTTAGCCACTCAAGACAACTATTTCTGTGTGCGAAGTGGACCTTACAGTGTTGTAACCGTAGTACTAATACCAATGTGTTTTTCAAATTCTATTTTATTCCTATAACACATCCTCCAAGAGTAACATACTAAAATCATAAACTGAATAATAATCATATAATACACACAATAAACTTTATTTCAAATGAACACAGCCTAAAGTTTCTGAAAAACATTGCTTTATTTCAAATGCTCATATAATAAAATATTGTTTTTGGAAGATAATATATATACTTACTCCCTAATTACAAATGAATGAATTTAAAAAATAAAACCATTAACTCGGTAATCACAACTCCAACTCAGAGAGAAATAAAAAACAAGTAAAATCATGTTTCAATCTAATAGTAATTATTTTTTGTTAATGCTTCTGTGAAGGCCTGTTTCTGAAATAACAAAATGTTTGGAGACCCTAACAACTGGAACATACTGGTGTACATAAATTGAATTGAGAGCACAAATAACCATTATTTGGGAAAACCAAAAAATGGCCCAACTTGGTGTTCCGGTAAAATCACTAGCAAGGTCATGCAAACTTTCTCACGTTCACATCCCCAAATTCGCTTTCTTTTCTCACTGTCTCACCACCAAACCTTCTCTCCTTGTCCAACCTAGCCACCCGTTATCCGCCCTTCGTTACCGCACTATCGCACCTTTTAACTGCAATAAGTTAGGTACTTTCTCTGATTAATTTGGATTCGGACTTTTCTCAAATACCTTGTGGTTTATAATGAATTCCAACTTCACGCCTTTTCAGCTGTTCTTCTCACCTCATTCAGTTCTTTTCTTTAGATATTATTTCGCAATTGGAACTCGGAAAACCTGAGCCAAAAGGGAAACCGGAGAAACGAGTTAACGGTATATTCTGGATCATCCTTCTCAACATTGGCGTTTTCATCGCTGACCACTTTTTTCATGTAATTTTCTTGCTATCTTTATTTCTTACTGTATCTTCATTATTTATTTTTTATCTGTATAATTTTTATATTAAAGAAATACAATACATTTTCATAATTTTAGTAAAATAATTGTTATATATATATATATATATATATATATATATATATTCTGTTTCCTTTTTTCTTTCAATCCCACATATCAGAAGATATACAAGAATCCAATTAACACGTTTCTTTCAAAAAAAATCCTATACTTAAAGGAAACTAAAAAATTAAAACAATCTAGAAAGCAATTGGCTTAAATAAAATACATTTTTACTCTGTTTTCTCCCTTAAATGTAAAGAGATGTACTTTGATGCTTTAAAGTGTTTTTATCATTCTATTCTAACTGATGTTAATTTTAGCTGAAGTAGCAGAGGCGTCGCTTATAGATTATCAAATGTCAAACAAAATTGATCAAGACAGTGTGTTAAAGTGACAAAGTACTATCTTTTGTGTTAAAGTGACAAAACTGATCAAGACAGTGTGTTAAAGTGGGCAATAAAATATAACGAGGAATTATATTTGTGACAATCTCTTGTATTTTTCCGTTTTGGTCTCATTTCTTTGGTCGCATTGAAAGAATGGGGGAAGGAGAAATAAAAGTAATTATGTTTTTGCACATTCTTGATGGAGTGTGAAATGGATGGACATGAGAGGTAGAACAAGGAAAAAGAGAGACAAGGAAGGTTAATACATGACAGATGGAAGGTACAATGGAAAAAAAAGACAGAAAAAAGACTACGAATGTTAAATGCGTTCAAGAGCATTTAAAGGAAAATAGGAGTAAGACAGTCAAACTCTATAAAAGGAAAATCAAGAGCTCTTTTAAAGGAGTGTGAAACAAGTGGCATTGCATAAACAGTATTGTTTCTGTGTTTGTTGGATGATGTATGGTTTTATATCATTTCTGCAAGGTTAATGGGGCAAAGGATTTGTACTTGTACCACACGTGGCCTGCTTGGTATCAGTTTGTCACAGCTACATTTTGTCATGCTAATTGGTGAGTGTCTTACTCTCATTTCAGTTTTTCCATGTTATTTTTCTTTTTTTTTTAAGAACATATTCTAGAGAGTTTTCTAAGATGCTTTTAATCAGAATTGGAGTTTTACCTTAGTTTTGTAATAAAGGTTTCAATATAGTTGATATAAGAAGTTACGTGAGTAAGATTGTAATTCTAAAATTAGAGAACAGCATTAAAAGAACTGAACTGAATGAAGTATATGAGTGTTTTTCCATTCTAAATTTCGGTTGTTTCAAATAAGAAAGCGTGGACACCTCAAAACAATAATCTAATAATGTCTAATGTGTGTCAGACACTGAGTACTCTTGGTTGCATTTTATAAATTTATTATACTTTTATATTTTAAGCTGAAAAAAGACGAGAGTTAGATGAATAGCAACATTTTTTTTATTTAAGCAATCATCATTTTTTTAAATTAGTTCTCATTTGATCTATCACTGTGTTTTATATTAATTTTTATTTTATTTTTGTGAACTACTTTCTCACTATCACATTTTAGAAGATGACTAATGCATTGACTTGTTCAGGAAGCATCTTTCTAGCAACCTTTTCTTCCTGTACATTTTTGGTAAGGCTGTAACACGGTCACTTGTCTTTCTCGTAAAGTGAGTTGTTATGGGATTGATGCTTGAGAGTTTGTTATTTTGTTGTTTCCACAATAGGAAAACTTGTTGAAGAAGAGGAAGGGAACCTTGCTTTGTGGCTTTCTTATATTCTTACTGGTGTAGGAGCAAACCTCGTTTCATGGTTGGTTTTACCTAGAAATACAGTTTCTGTTGGAGCTTCTGGTGCTGTTTTTGGGTTATTTACCATCAGTGTCCTTGTAAAGGTACCTGGAATTGGATGCCAGAGTTCATCTGTTTGCGGTATTTCTTCCAAGTTTTAACAGTCAAGCTTTTAATTAATGCAGATGTCCTGGGACTGGAGGAAGATCCTTGAAGTGCTTATATTGGGTCAGTTCGTTATAGAGAAGGTGATTAGAGATATTGGAACTTAAGGTCATGTTACTTTTTCAATATGCATCCAGAATCATGTGTCAGGCTTCATAAATGGTTGAGTAATGATATATCATCGCTCTCCACTACAAACAATTAACTAACATTTTTCATTTCCGTCTATTTCTTTTTTCTTATCGGTACACCGCTTACGTGTGATGTCTTTTCCTCACTAGGTGTCAAATAGATGAAAGGTGTCCATCAATCATATCCGTAAATGGTTCCTATCTGTGTTGATGTTTTTTACTAACCAATTATTTATATTTTGGACAAAACGGTCAAATATTTTATTCATTTGCTCTTTGATTTATGCCAAATATTATCTATCAGTGCTCTGTATGATTCATCTGTTCTTTATGTGTGTCATAGGTTATGGAGGCAGCCCAAGCTTCAACATCATTATCAGGAACATTTCACGGAGGCTACACATTGCAAAGTGTAAATCACATAGCACATCTTTCTGGTGCGCTTGTTGGTGTGCTTTTGGTTTGGTTTCTTAGCAAAGTTCCTTCTGCTCCTTTAGACCAATAATCCACGCAGTTCAACAAAAAAAAAGGCCGAACAACTAGCGTACCTTAGCTAGACCAATAATAACAAATGTGTCGTTTTGCTACTTCTGCTACTATCGATGCTAGGCGTTCAAATAACATCGATATCTGTTATAGGGGTATAGTCTTATTAAGAACGCTTCGCTATATATACGCATTATTGTTATAGAGACCTTGGTATTGAGAAGTGTGAGGAAATAGTCAAATTCACCGGACAATGTACCCCACACAAATGAAGAACTTGCAAGAACAGTTAGACGATTACACAAAAAATCACTTGAAAGAAATTTAACATGATTTAATTAAAGTATTAACTAATTTCAATCTACATCTATGGTCAGAAATTTACTAAGAATTGAGATTACAACTCTTGTTTTTTTTTTTTTTTTACAGGCTCTATTTATACAGAAAAATAAATGTCAATCTAACTTTTATAAAACGTGCCAAAACAGTTGGAGGGGACACGTGAGCAATGTTTCAGATGGGTTTGAATCATCAACCGAGGCAGATTTTAATAACAAATGATGAAGTTATAATTCATGTGGGGTAAAATGATCTGATACATCTAGTGCTTTAAAGATAAATGGAAGGTCTTATACCATCAAGCCTTCTTAAACTAAGACAATTTTTTATCATTAAAACAGTCTATGACGTTTACTGAACCAATTTTTCACAAATCTACACCATGGTTGATCGCTTTCGTTGGGGTAATAAAATAAAAGTCAATCTTCTAATACAACGGTACTACAGTAATTGTCTAATTATTTGCACTAGTTGTCTAGTACCCTGAATTCGGGTGTTTGCTGCAAAGAAAATTAACATGAAAAAATATCGATAGTGATAAGCTAACCCAAGTCATCTCTCAACAAATTCAACTAAAAATTTCACTTAAAATAATGCATATTATATGGCATTTTTAAAGCAATAAAGAAATTAAAGGAATAGAAACAAAGAATAGAAGACACTTCTTAAACTCTTTCATAATTGAATTTTTCATTGCTAATAATAGGATTATCATTCCATTAATTTTCAAATAAACTTCAAACTGACTAAACAAACATTTAATTTATTTATTAAGTTTTCTACGTGCTCCATGTTTACAAGTAAGATCTTGTTTAGACTTAACATGTTTGATAGTTTACATGTAAAGTTTTTTTTTATTCTTTTTTACTTTTGTAGTTATCCATTTACTAAAAAAAAATGTTATTTTGTGGGGTTATTTTATGGAGATTATAAAAATCCTCCACAAATTAATATTATTTAAATGATTAAAATGAATTGTGAGGAAGCTAATAATAATAGAGGTTTTAATTATTTTTTAAAGAGGTTTATAATCTCCACAAATTAAATTACACTTTCCACCTTTTTAATTCGGTCAAATTTCTCTAAACCTTCTCTCTTATGCTTCAAATTTTCTCACAAGACACTTTTCATATTTCTAATTTCCCTTCTCGCACCTTCTGAGTTCCTTCCTAAATTTTCCAAGCGACATCGATTATTCTTGTTTTCAGTTCACCAATAGGCAACAGTGTTCTCAGTTCATCCACCATCATTCGTCGACCAAGGTTCAGCTACACTCGTCATTAAGCTCGTCGCCCTGGGTTCAACTACGCTCACTAGCCCGGGTTCAACAAACTAGAGCTCTCGTCGGCTAGGGTTCATTGTTTTGTCATTAACCCTAGGTGTTGTGGTAAGTTCCTCAACCTTGGGCATTATGGTGAGTTCATCCCTTCATAATTAATTTTAGGTATTTTGTTTCTTTCTCAGGGATACGATTATACTCAATTTAGACGTCAAGGCAGGGGATCGAACGTCTAAATACATTAAAAAAGAGACAATTGGATTACTTTGCAGACCATTTGACGTATAATGTGTCAAGCCAACGTGAATATGGCCTTTAGATGTCGGGGTGCACGGGCGGACGTCTAAATTTAATAAAAAAATTGTATGTTTTTTACTTTCTTAGACAATTTTGACGTCCAAGGGAACCGATGTGTATATGGCCTTTACACCTCGGAGCTTTCTATGTCTAAATAAAGACAAACATTATACGCCTGTATAAGTAGCACCCGCCACAGAAAATAGAATAAACAAAAGATTGGAAAAGTTTTGTAATTTCAAATGTTATTACAAATTGATTAGCCCATTCCATGCATTGTCAGTGTTTGGTTTATTTAATTTTTTTAACAAAACTTGCTTGCTAAATAATTCTTTGCCTTCGAAATTCAGACGGACTACTAGTATAAGTTCAAAAAACATAGTTGTTTGCATTGAAGCTATAATTGCACATGCAAATTTTTAAATTACATAAATCTCAATCTGATTTCCTTTAAAAACAACTTTCTTATTCTGTCACTAAATCTTACAACTTTGTAATCTCTGGATTACACCCTATACAATAACAGATTATGGAAAAGAAAAAAATGTTTTTTGAAATTATTTAACTCCTTCAAATAACACCCCATCTACGTAAATGTAAATTGCGCAATAAATTCCAATAAAAGGTATACAAAAGAAAGAAAGTAAAGTTTGAGAGGATTTTTAAAAGGAAGATTCAAAGTTAATAAACTAAAATAATTCAAGTGGGTACTGTATAAAAAAAATCCATATATGTTAATGCCACGTCCTGATAAGGAATAAATTAGATTTGACATTTAGCAAATTAGATCACTATCAACCAGAAGGTAATAACAAGGCCCTGTGAGTCATAAGAGAAAAATGGTTAGGTTAAGAACTAGTCTCAATTACTCTTTCCAGAGTGAAGATTCTCGTACGATAATTCAAGCAAGAAGGAAGTTCAAATCAAGAAATACTGTTAACAACAATTAAAGGAGCCTTTGTAAAAGAAATTTGCAGGCACTTCTGTTAGACATTTCCTCATTTGAATAGACTATTGAGCTCAAGTAGAACAAAATTGATTATTGACAAACAGAATGATACAGCTTGAGTGAGCAACTAACACTGTTATCTTACACACAAAAACGTGAAATTACTTTTACAATAGTATTTTTATTGAAAGCATTAGAAAGCATAGAAAGCGAGACAAGATATTTTAGTTTTTTATAGCTCGAGTGTATAGAAGAAATATAAAACTTTTCAACATTAAAATGAGATAGACGGTCTGAGAAATGCTATTCCTACTTTTTTTTTTCAAGATAGTGAGCAAACAGTGAGATAATGGCAGTGTAATAAGGTTTGAAAAGATCAGAAAAAAAAATGTAACTAGAGATAAAATAAATCAATTCATGAGTCCTCATTCCTCACCTATAATGACCTAGGATTTTAAGTTTGATCATTTATATGGTATCAAAGTTTCTATGATCAAGTAGTCAGTAAAAGGTTAAATTTTTGTGCAAGGTTGTGTATCGTCTTTTGTTTCTGGCTGAAAGAGCCCTTGAGTCTAGGGCATAATTTCACCGAAAAGAGAGTGCGTTGGATAAAAAGAGAAATGAGAAAGAAAACAAGATGAAATATGGAGACCAGTTACAATTCTGAGCTTGTATTATGATATAACATTTGAAATTGCTCTAATGGTAATTTAAAGGAAAAGACTGACACCAACTATAGAAGAAGAAAAATAAACATCTACTAAAAAGTCTATGATTTTAAATAAGACCTGAAAGTTCCCTTAAATAGAGAGGGAAGGTATTACCCTATAAGCATGTTGAGAAAATAGAGTTTTAAAGGCCCTCAGCATCCCATGACTGCGCAATTGCTGACAAAACTCCCTATCCTCCTTCTGTCAAGGATGTTCCACTGCAGTGGATGTTCACTTGGGATCCAAGAATTGATTTCAGTGACACCTGCACTCTCAGTGCTAAGCCCACCAATAACCATCAGTCGATTTCCACATGCCCGAAATCCTATTCCCCATCCACCTATAGATGATGTTCTCTCAGGAAGACTTCCAATGGTTACCCATTTGTTACTCTCTTTCTCATATCTTCTTACTATGCGCTGGTTACAATCTGCAGAATACAATACATTGTTTACTACTGCAAGCAAAGGAGGAGCCCCCATATTGGGTTCTCCACCTCGCGGAGGAAACATGTCGGGTATTTCACGCCATGTTTTCGTCTCCAAATCATACTCCTCCCCACTGGTTAACTCTGTTTTGTTGTCTTCTGCAATTCCACCGATCACATAAAATTTTCCACTCATGAATACACCAGAAGACATCCTCCTTTTTTTATGCATGTTTGGAAGAGTCTCCCACTTTCTGGTATCTGAGTTATAAAGCTCAGCTACATTCAAGACATTACCAACTGGGTCAACACCACCAGCCAGTATGGCAATTCCTCCAATGCTTGCAGATCCAAACAAGCATCTGGGAATGTTCATTTCTACAGCAGATGACCAGGAGTTGGTCAAAAGGTTATATCCATAAACCACTGGTCCCAATATATCCCTTCCGAAAACTAGAAGATCAGTACCGACACCCAACGACTCCTTGTCCGAACACATAAAGCAGTCATTACGAGGCATTTTTGGCAACTTCATCCAGCGGCCACGGTTTGGATCATATGCCTCCCATTGATGGAGATTGCAAGAGAAGTAAACCCAATGCTCTACAATACCCATTTCACGCCTCAGCCTATACAGTTCTCCACTCCGAATCAGAGATCGAAAACTACTGTTTAATGCAGCAATTATACCATAATCAGACCTTGACAGTTTTAGGAGAACATTGATAGAGAGATCCTTGTAGAGATATCCAATACGTGGGGTTTTGTCAGGAATCTCGGCTTCATGGTTTTGCTCATTCTCTTGGTCCTGGGGAAGGATAAGGAAAGCCATAACCCTCTTGCCACCCTCCTCTTTGGGATCATCTGAAGGTTTGGAAAACTTTTTTGGCCGAGGTTCTTTCTCATCTACCTGCGAGCCCTTGTTGTTTGAGACATCCATGGAGGGTAAAGTATCACAAGCCCCTTTGTTCTCTTCTTCACTTGAGTTTGCTACGTCCTTTGAAGCAGTACAGGATGAACCCTTGAACATTTTTTAGGGAAATGAATAGCTTGGTTTCCTTCCATCAAAAAAAGTAAAGTGAAATAGCCCTTCGTCAGTTGAACAACATCCATTTTTAAGAAACTCTTACTAGCACCACATGCCACAGTACCATAAAATATAATTAAGGAGTACTTTTAACAAACATGCAAACGCCATATCGAATGGAAAACCACAGGCAAGACATCAACAATTCTTAATAGTCAATGTTATGCTTGAATAACAGTTCAAAACGTTTTCGCAATTCCTATTCACATTCCTGAATTCTGACACAAAACATTAGTTAGAATGAAAATCCTTTTTAACGCTCCAACCGGCCAACCTAAATTACAGTTTATTTGAGGCATATGAATACAAAATCAAAAGTAAAGTCAGACCCAAACTTCCAGAATTTAGTGCATTTAGTGCATTCACGCATATATTAAAGACACCGCCATGAATACTGCCACTAAAGATAATCACATCCCCAACAAATAAAAATCAACACAAACCTCCCAAAAGTTGAGATGTTTTCGTGATTGGATCATAACGAATCAGGGCGAGGGAAAAAAAATGGAGCAATTCTGAGAATTGATCAGAAAAACAAAATAAAACAAAACTGTATCTCGATCGTTAGAAGACTCCACCATTTAAAACTCCTTTTCTACAACGGATCGCTCATTTAAACACCATTTTCTACAATAGCTCATAATTTCCATCAGAAAAATGATATTTTATCACTTAAAAAAAATTTACATTCATTTAATATTTCTTTCATTATTTTATTTTCTTTTTCTATAAATACTAATAAAAACACATTATTTTTTTAGATAATAAATAATAATAAAGATTTATTATTATTATAAATACAAAAATAAATATAAACAAATTTTATATTTTATTTTTTTATAAGTAGTTTTATAATTAAAAGACAATTAAATTTTTAAAAAATGATTAAATTAAAAAAAATATTTAAAAAGTAAAATTGATAAAAATAATTATTTTAATTTAAAAACATTTTATTTAAAGGATAAAATTGAAAAAAAAAATGTAGACAACGAATCCAATTTATACATATATAGAGATACATAAAACTTTACTTTGATACCAAAGTCTTTTTATTCTCATTTTACATTATTCTTCACCATTTTTTACTTTATTACTTTCTTTTTCTTTCTTTAAAAATAGAAAATTTCATTTTTTTTACTTTTGATAATCATTTCATTTCTTCCATTTATCAAATTATTGTATTTTTTTTGCCAAAGAATATCTTTCCTTTACAGTGATAGCAATTAGCACGATCTCTGTGTTGTGAAATTGACATAAAAGATAAAGAAGCATGCATGCAAGAAAAAACTGGAAACAGAAATGAAGCAAAGAGGTGAAAGAAAAGCTTACAAGTTTAGCACAAAAAGCTCTAAAACTAAACTCGGTATAGCCTGTCACTCTCTAAATACCTCTCAAAGATAAGAGTCTGGCTGTGTTGTATGAGTATGTCCCTGATACTCTTTATTTATAGTAAAAACTAAAAATAAAATAATAAAAATATATAGATAATAATGATAGAAAAATTGTGGGGCCTACTGTGACTGACTGAGAGTAGTTTACAATGTCTTATTTCTTTCATAGCTGTGCTTTAGTTTTTGAGTTTTTTTCCAACTCAGCAACTCCTGTATGATTAAATGTTCCTTGTCTTTGCCTTCCCTCATTTATTAAACATATTTAATCCTAAACATCAATAAATATGAGAGTAACTGCGATGCTTGAAAGTGGAAGTTACTTCATTATAATAAATGGATAACGTTTTTAAGTAATAAATATAGGTATATTTTTAATACATATAATTCAATTTCTTTGCCGTGTATTTATTCACTCGTATAACTTCCAATGCTCCCCTTAAACTATCACCCTAAAATTTAGTAGAGATTTATTTTTAGATTTCAAACGAAAGTTTTGATTAAGATTAGTTCAGATTTAATAACTGTATCCTCAAAAAAAAGGTAAAAAAATATATTTTTCTCATAAAAATTTATGATGAAGTTTATGTGCATAATTTTTTTACTCTCATGAATATGAATTCAAAAGTTTATCTAACTAACATTATAATAATTTATGTTTATTTAGATTTTATGTTTGTCTATTTATTTGTTTCATTTATTTTATTAATTGTCCCTTTTTAATGTCTATATGACTTTTTATTAATATTAATTTTTGTAATCAATAAATTAGTTATTTATAACTGTTAAAAATGTCATATTTGACTAGAAAAGATGAGATTGGAACAAAAACAAAATGTTAAAGTACCTAAGGATATATAATATATGGATATCCTAAATTCACAAAAAAGAAAGGAAACAAAATTGAAAATGGAAGGAATTAAAAATAAATAAATATTAATTTAAGTTTTTACATATGAAAAGTATATATCAGGTTCTATTTATATTTTGATGATTAACAATATTTTACACACTTATTTAATATATATATATATATATATATATATATATATATTTTTTTTTTTTTTTTCAATCTATCAGTAACTGGTTTAGGAAATATATTATTGTAAAATTATATATCATTTAATATCTGGGTAAATACAAAAATATATAATATTATTTTCTACATAATTAAGAGTGATGATTATTAAATTAAAAATTTGAATGATAAATAAATAATTAATTTAATTTATATGTTATAAATATATAATTAATAGTTTTTATGAACTTATTTAATATTTAGTTCTAAAAAAATAAAAAGATTAAATTACAAATACAACTACTTTTAGTCAATTTCTCTCTCATATATATATATATATATATATATATATATATATATATATATATATATATAAAAGCAAACTTCTTCGTAAATATTTTTTTACAAGAGAATAATAAAAATACAAAATAAAAGGAACTTCTCCAAAAAAAATTGAAGTAGATTATGTTTCACAAATTTCTATTTTTTTATTAATTTATGCCTAAATCATTAATTTTAACAAATAATAGTAATATTTGTTTGAAAGATAATAATATTTTGAAATAATATATATATATATATATATATATATATATATAATTAATTTTGAAATAATTAATTAAGCAACCTAAGATAATGATACATTAAGGTTCGAATCCAACGACCGTTTAGTGAGATGACAAATATGACTAAACGTACTTCAAAATTCTAAGTATTATTTATAATTAAGTTTACAGGTAAAGTATATATGTTTATCAAGTATTGGATCATGATTAAGTCTATACTAATTATAAGTTCATCTCGAAACCTATAAATACGAGAATGAAGTAAAGAATGATTATGATTATATTTATTGTGAATTTAAGATCTTACTGTGCTAACCAAAAAAATCATTATACTGATTTCAGTGTTAGAATATCTTTGACAGTTACATCCCACACGGCTTGAGAAACAAAGTATTAAGAAATTTAAAGAACTTTGAAACCAATCAGAAGGCAGCATTAGTTGACTTAAAAAATAAATATGAATGAATGTTTTGATGGTGATCCTTAATCTACATTCGAAATAAAATATAAAAATATATTTATATACATCTAATTATTATTAATGTTTAATTAATATAGAAATCACTAAATTATTAAAAAATTAATACATTTATCTGAGTTTTAGGTTAATAATTATATACAGTAATCTCGCATTCCTCTTCTAGTTGTATTTAGGTTAGAAACATAACTGTAAATTAAAATTTTAATGTAAATTAAAAATATAAATATTGAGTGATATAAAAAAAAATAAGATTTATAAATATTAAATTTTAAGATTTTAAGTTAAAAATAATATTAAAATTTTTAAATGAACAATTTATACCTCAAATATAATTAATTCTTTTAATTTATTTTAATAAAATAGTTCCAAAATAAAAAATGTCAACCTAAATCCTAATCAATTATTTTTGTTCTTTCACAATCATTGAAAATCTCATATTAATTAGGAATAATAGCAATTTAATATACATTGATTATTTTTGTTTTTTTACAATCATTTAACATATTAAATTTTTTACATTAATTACACTAATTAGAAATAATATCAATTTAATATATATATATATATATATATATAAATTTTATATTATAAATTCATATTATAAAATTGAATTAAAATTAAATTTCATCTTTTAATATGATATTGAGATCATAAATTATTATTTATGTTAAAAAAAATGATATGTTTGTTAAATTTATTATTTCATCTATAAAAAAACTAAAAAATTTTATTAATTAAAAATGAAATTAATTTATAATATATATACACGAATGTAAGTCTCATATTAGAGATTTCAAATGTGACCCACTTCTCGAAATCCACAATTTTACTTTTATGCAAACAAATATTTTATTTCACCGAGAGCACAAAAGTCAAAATATATTTTTATTTAAATAAATAAATAAATATAATAAAATAACAACCTTTATGATGTCCCATCTTAAAAATTGTTCACATAAAATTGTTGCATTGTGCACTCTAGAAGAAACCGTGATAATAAAAACCTTTGATTATATACTTAATATTATCAGATACCTTATGATTTCACATAAATTATTATGTGGAGTCTTTTGTTGACTAACAATTACAAATACATTAATAACTGAATAAATATATGAAGAGTGTACAAAGTAATTTTTTTTTCAAGTTCGAAATCAGCCGTTATTTAGATATTTTTTAAATGTTGAGTTAAATTTAGATGAAATATTTTTGTTGGTGGAATTCTAGAATCTATTTTTGATATATAATATTTTTTAAATATTTATAAGAAAAATAAATATTTGATTGAAAATTAATAAAAGTATAAATTTCATTAATTTGAATTTTAAAACTAAAAAAAAATTGAATATAATTTAATATGACTTTAAAGTGTAACATTTCAATTTTTTGATAACATTCCATTACCATGGGATTTATCACATGTTCAATATTACAAAAATAGTTAACTTAAAAGAAAATTTATAAGTTGTTATTATGTATATCCATAAATAACTTATAATAACAAAAGATATATAATACTCTACAAAATTATAAGATATCACACTGAATTAAAAGTGTAGGTCTCCCAAACAGATGAAACTAAAACACAACATCCTACTTTATGTCTAAACTCTATCTCCTCCTTACACCTGCTCAGCAAAGACATCCCCTAAGCCCACACTATTGAGGTGATCATTGCAAAAAAAAAAAAAATCGAAAAACAAACACAAAGAAAAAAAAAGGGTAAACTAATGTAGTAAAAGAACATTTATACAATTTAGTTTAAAACATACATAAACTTCAAACAAGAAATGAAACAGATTTATAACATCAGACTTGGTCATCCAGATATGTGTATTGATGTCAGACTATGGCTAGTTGTACACTTGTAGTGGTGGAACAACTTATCTTCCTAAGCTACCACACAAGATTAAGCCATCTATCATCTATGGTCAAAGAATATCAAACCATAGACTATGACTTTCTGCTACTCCTTACTACATAACATCATTCTCTACTTTAGATGTAATGATTATTAAAGTGTTGGAATAATTTCCAAGATGAGTTCTTACATCAATATATCACACTACTAAACTTCACCCTAGGAGCTACCTCATGCATAACTATTGAAATACTAACATGAAGTCTTACCACGAGGTCCATGAAATCACGTCAATCATCGATATCATACCATCATATTCATCAATCACAAACATACACATAAACATTCACAAATCATAAATGTCCATTTATTCAAATCAATTAAGTATAACAGATTTATAAACTAACTTACCCAAATAAGGAATCCAAAGCAAAGAAAACATATAAGAACTTAGAAACAAAACGTCCAACAATTCTTTTTTTTTAGGATAATCAATTATCTCACCTAATAGTCGATTATTTAAGAGAGTTTTGAATAAAATATGAAATTTTGACTGAAATAATCGATTATCAAGTAAGATAATCAATTATTTCTGTCATTTTTTTTTATAGAAATATAATTTTTTTTTTATTTGGCTGCACCTAATACTCATCCTAATGACGAAGATGATATCTTTGACACTATAAATGATTTAAGAACATGTTTATATCTAAAATTGAATACCATTTTGCTCTTTTGGTGAGGAATTAGGTGCACTAGATCAAACCAACACTCTAAAAACTCCTATACCAGATTTTACCCATAACTCATCAAATTTTGGTGAACTAAGATGCTATACAAGTCTTAAATGACCTCAAGACAGAATCTAAACATCAAAATGCTCAATTCAAACCAGCAAAAAAAGTAAAATTTAACAGGAAATTTCATCATAATTGTCTAATACCATAAGATTCAAAACCCTAAACTCAAGTAATTATACCATAACACAACAAAATTACAACAATATTCTAATCAACTAAACAACAATTCTTATCAATCACAGTTCACCAAAACCAGTAACATTCAACAAGTAATCATAACAATGTCTCACCATACCAACTACAAATTTGATACCATTTCAAACATATAACACCAATTAAAAATGTGGTAGTTAGCTTCCTTTACCGTATAGATGACCAAACTGCTCTACAAGAGCTAAGATCACTCCACTAACTCAAGAAATTTTATTTGCACATACAACTCATAAAAACCAGAAATACAGTTAGAATCACTGATCAACAAAAAATCTTATAAAAAAACTCAGATGATAGTGCAAAAACATTATGGCTCGCATGCAAAGGAAACTAGACAAACTAAAGAAAAAGAGTAGAAACTAACTTACTCTTTTGAAAAAATTGATCGAATAGATTTGAAAATCTTATCGTTGTAATCAGATGGTCTCTGATCTTCAAATAGATTAACACAAAATAACTTCTATAGAAAAATCAGACAACTATAGAAAAGTGGTTTTTAGAGAAATTCTGTATTTTTAAAAAAATTAAACTCATTTATAACAAAACTATTTATATTAAAATTATTTAATATTAAAATAATCGAATCTCGCTATTTTTAAATTACTATTACTTTTAAAATATCATTTTCTAAGTTTTTATATAAAGAAAAAGAAAATTAACCAATAACATTATATGTATTTTTAATTTGAAATTATAGTAAATTGTAACTATTTTAATATACACTTTCAGGCTTTATGATGTTTAATAAAGTCTCTATAAAAGTTTAATACTATATTTGTCCTCCAAGTTTGCGAAAGTAAACATTTTTAATCTATTGATAAAATATTTTTGAAATTCACAGCAAATATTAGCATCATAAATAATAAAAATGTTAGTTATTTATTTACGTAAAACCTTAACAATCTTATTAACTATAAGTTTCAATATTATTATCAAGTAAAATATTTTTGATATTTTGTGTTAATATTCAAATAATATATTTATGTTAAACTAAAATTGTTTAATTTTGAACATTTTAAAAACTAAATGCTTTATTAAAATTTTATAACACCCAAAAGATAAAATTTGGTCTTCAATTTAAATAATAGATTAATATAAAAGATACATGTATTACCTAAGTTTTTATTTATCCTGAGCTTACATACAATAATAAAGAAAGCTAAACTTCTAAGTACGAATTAATAAATCAAATTATCCAGGCATGTACATAAAGAAGGGTAGGAGTTCAATCCTGAACTCGTTGAAATGGAGAAAAACCATTTGAGACAAATTTATTCGTGGATTTTAGCGTCCCAGAAAAGATTAGACCTTTGAGAGAGACACTTATTTAAGGATTGAAAAAACTAATTTAAAAAAGTAACGATTCGATTACTGTTTACTATACTTTTTTTTTTCTTCCCTCTGTCTTTATGTGTTAAACAGACTGATCAATGTTTTCCAAAAAAGGGTGCCTAAACAAACAAAACAACTGTCCCTCTATTTATGTTCACATTCCACCCTTTGAACTTCGCAATGACTTCAAATTACCAGGAAAAGCTTAGAGAGACTGTTTGTTACAAAAAAAAAAAAACTAGCGAGGGCATTTATAGAATAAACTAGTACGATTGTCGAGGATGTTTGTCCTGGTGGCAACCTGTGAAATAACATGTTTGTCCTTTTAGTTATCTGTCTCCAAACGTTTATACATACGTAAAAGTAAGACAACTCAACACTATAATCTGGTTCTCTCTGTTTTTCGTGTTCTTCTCTGGAAACACGGGAGAAGAACAAGATGCAAAAGAGAACCACGAGACACAAAGCATTCGGAGATTGGCATAGATAACACGTTGCATGTCGAGAATAAAGCTGGATTGAATCTTCCTTTTGTATTCTTTCTTGGGTTTTTAGAAAGGGTTAATTGTTTCCTCTGATGGGAAATTTCTGTGCTCGGTGCAAGATTGATGGCAATTTGAATCCGCACCCATGTTCTGGTAGCATTTTTTCCTTATGCAAGGAAATCGATCATTTTCGCATTTTCCATAATTATTTTCTATTAATTATCACTGTTTTAGGAGCGTATATGTGGGGGTATGTTTTCTTTTGGTTCTCTCGTATAATTTCTTGATGGATTTGATAATTTGTTTTGTTAATTGTTCATCGTGATCATGCAAGGATTATTTTATTTTATTTTTTAAAAACAATGACGCTTCCCGTGAAATAGAACATAAATGTAATTAGATTGCACACCCATCGGAATTGTTTTTATTCATTGTACTTGACCAGCACCTCTTTTTTGGATTTCTCATGCTTAAGAGATTTGGCTCAATTTATAGAGTCATAATGGATACCACTGATGAACTAATTAATTTGCATTGAATCCTCATCTTCTTTGTTTTTTTAGACAATACCGATTGTTAAAGGAAACCATCCAAGAACTAAGAATATTTTGTGACCAATCTAGAGTTCTTTATTAATCATACCACACAGCTGGTCATCCAAAGCATATATAGTGGCAAGAAATAATCCCAGTTGACTTATATACAACATATTAATGAAAAATATACCAAAAAGAATACATGGTTAAGGATTCAACCTGACTTTCTGCATTACTTTCTCAACTGTGGGGGGTCCTTATTGGAGTATGCTTATTAACCAACTCCTGCAAGTATATTTTCTGTGTCTATATTTTTTCACATAAAACAGACACAAGTACTTCGAGTTTGAATTAATTAATTGTAAATGTTCTTTATTATAGGAAGTATGTAGGTTGGACTAACTAGTGATGGTAATATTGGGAGAACAAAAGCACTTGCAATCCCCTTCTCCCCGTTTGTTTTATGCTTACAAACTTTCTTTCCAGACTCTTGAAACATGTGAAGAGAACTTTATTTTTTTTTTTTATAAATACTCTTAAAAAAATAAAATAAAATTATTTTTTCTTTAAACTAAGCCAAATTTTGAAGAAGCTAATAGAAAATAACTTTCATAAACTAATCCACACATAAATTAAGTCTAGTTTATAAACCATGTGATTTTATTTTATTTTTCTTCTAAGGTTTTCCTAAGAAACCCTAATTATTTATGCATCTCAGTCATAAACTTGTGCAGATGTTTGTTTTTCAAATACTGTTTTTTCTGCTACAAATAAATTGTTGTCTTTCACTGAGATGAAAATTATTTTTGAAATGTTACAGAAGTTCCCAATAGAAGCACCCAGTTGTTTGTTCATTCAAATCCAAACGGGTATGGATACATTGATGGAGGGAAACCTGAGATTCTCCCTACTCCAAGATCTGAAGGGGACATACTTTCATCCCCACATTTAAAACCCTTCACATTATATGATCTTAAGAAGGCCACAGGAAATTTTCAGCCTTATAATCTTATTGGAGAAGGAGGATTTGGAAATGTTTATAAGGGGAGGATTAATGAATCTAAATCCCACGGGGGTACAATTTATGGATCTGGAAGAGATGTAGCCGTTAAGAAGCTTAAGCCTGAAGGCTTTCAAGGGCACAAGGAGTGGCTGGTAGGTTACTTCCTCAGGCCTTTAACCCAACTGCTTTTGTTTATATGGATCAATGTCCATTATAGTTCTCTTTGTTTGCAGTCTGAAGTCAATCATCTTGGCCAACTTCACCACCGGAATCTCGTCAAACTTATTGGATACTGTGTGGAAGGAGATAACCGACTTCTAGTGTACGAGTACATGCCCAACGGATGCTTGGAAGATCATATATTTTGCAGTATGTTTATGCCCTTAGTAACTTTAAGTTTTAGAAAGTAAAACACTTCAAACATTTCATCAACCATGGAACTGTAAATTGCAGAAGGCACTCAACCACTTCCCTGGGCTACAAGAATCAAGATTGCCACGGGTGCTGCTCGAGGTCTTTCCTTCCTACATGACTCTAAGCAACAAATTATCTACCGTGATTTCAAGGCTTCTAACATTTTGATAGATTCGGTATGTTGGTTAAAAGCTTGCATTGCTATGTTAATGATCACATATTAGGAACATGCTTGCAAATAAATGTATCACCTTTAGCCATCTTTATTTCCTATCTGTAATATTGTTTTCCTTCTTTATTTTTTCTGGGATTTTTAAATAGACTGTGTCCCTAAATTTAACACACTCTTCCAATATGAAATACTGATTCGAAGTACATTTTAACTTCAGTATCCTCGTGGTGGTCGCTCATTTTAACTTTAAAACGTGTTCACACAAATTCAGGAATTTAATGCAAAACTGTCAGACTTTGGATTGGCCAAAGCAGGGCCCACTGGTGATCATTCTTATGTTTCCACTCAAGTTCTGGGCACTCACGGCTATGCTGCTCCTGAATATATTGCTACAGGTTTGTGTTTTTGCTTAAATCTATTTTCAAGCTTTTTGGCTCATAAAAGAAATTGATATTCTGTCACCTTTCTAATTTTTAAAGCTTTTAGATTTTTTTATGTTGGGATATTTCACATCATACAACTACTAAGTGAGGGATGAATCTTTAAGGCAATGTTAATGACAGACAAACCAACTTAATAAAATTCTAAATATCTAGAATCTATCATAAATTTCCAACACTAATGTGACTCGTGACTCGTTATGATGAAGTTTATTTTCTCTGTGGATTTTATATTCACAAGTTAGGTTGATTTTGTTCAGAAAAAAAAAATTATATATAGTCCCTTCAACCTTACAATGTATAAAAAAAAACTTACAATAATTTAATCTTAATGTTTTAAATCTAAACAATAATGTAATATATTTCTCTTATCTAACTAATATTTTAAAATTAGAACATAAGAAAAAATATTATAAGAAATAATTCAAATTTTACAAATATTTAGAAATATATTCTTAACACCACTTTTTTAAATTTTATTTCATCACATATTTGAATTTCAAATTTAAAATCTGATTCTCCCCCTTTCGATTATTGTTTCATTTCTTTTTTTTTCTCTCTTATAATTCTTATCATTTTTATTTACTTTATAAAACCTTACATTCATTCATTTTCACGTCGAGCTTCTTTAAGGTATATGCATCTTTGTACTATTCTTTTAATTATTATTTTTTTCATTTGTAGACATCTCCTTTTCCATCAATTTTAGAATAAATTTTACTTTTTGTTTGTATTTTGAACACTTTTGAGTTGTTTAAATTTTTATCTTGATAAATTTTATGTTCAGAAAACTCCTTATAATATATATCTCTAATAATTGAACATCAATATGCAATAATAAGAATTAATTTGAAAGTTAACTAATATAGGAGATTATTTTTTCCACTTGTTATATAGGAGATTATTTTTCTTGCCATAGGAACAATGAAAAAAGACACATAATATTATATATTTTGGTTAAATTTTTTATCTTGTAGTTTTTGACTTGCAAACCTATCTGTACAAATATTTGTTAACCTTGTAAGCCTCCTTTGCTTTTGTGCTTAATAAAATGCATTCAACAACTTTATTAGAGTAATGCATGATAAATTCTTAGAAATAGACTTATAGTTTCAAAGTCTATTTTAATTGAGATTTAGATTTATCAAATCATCTCGATTTCAGGCATATATATTATAATTAAATTTGAACCTATTATATATCACGAGCTATTGGATTTCATTTCAAATTCTCATACCAAATTCGTTATTTTCATTTCATTAGTACTCTTCAAAATCTCTAAAATCTTTTGTGTATTAAATAGTTTTCTTAGTGTTATTATGTTATTCCTTTCCCTTGTATTTATACAAAACATGCGAAACTGTATGCAATATACATTGTATTAATACGCATAGATGCTTCTATTATGCTACAACTATTTTCTTTCATTTATTTTCCTTGTATTTTTCTTGTGATAGTTGGAAACCTAACATTTACAATTAGGTTTCTTTATGTACTTTTCGAGCATCTGAAAGTTTTGAAGCAATCTAGTCTGCATATTATTCATGAGTTCTAACCCTTTCCTGGATATTGATCTACTAATTTACGTACGGAATGGTTTATTTTGGTAATTGAGATATCTTAGGAACAATGCGTTTTTTGTTTGATCTCAGGTCGGTTGACGTCAAGGTGTGATGTGTATAGCTTTGGGGTTGTGCTATTGGAACTACTATCAGGGCGCCATGCTATTGATAACACAAAATCTGGAGTGGAACGTAATCTGGTAGAATGGGCAAGACCCTATTTGGGTGATAGGAGGAAGTTGTTCCGGATTATGGATACCAGGTTAGAAGGACAATACCCGCAGAAGGCAGCTTATACAGTTGCAATAATTGCGTTACAGTGTATTTCTGATGCCAAGACTAGGCCACAAATGTCTGAGGTTTTGTCTGCCTTGGAACACCTACCAGTCACTAGACGTTCAGCTAGCCCCACACAAACCCATTCATAATACCCGTCAGAAAGAGGCTCTATTCCCTTTCTGACATAATCATAAAATAGAGAGTAGTGAAAAGAAAATAAGTTGGTATGTTGTCTCTTCTTCTGCTTTCATGGTTACTGTTAATTAGGTGATTTGCCCCCCTGAGTGGGTTAGTGAGTGACTCATTCCATCATATATGACAGCACTCTTGCAACAAGAATTTGAGTTTAGTTGTTTTCTAAAATATTTCTCGTATTTCCGCATTAAATGACATAGGAAAAAATAAAGGGAAGCAAATGAAACTTGAACCTTAGAAATATATTCAAATTTAAGTAAATGTATAATAGGAAACCACTTCAAGAGAATAACTAATATACATTCATTATTCGCTTAAGGCAATTACATGTATTGCATTGCAGCCTAGTTGATAAAGCTATGTGTAAATTATGAAATCAATTTAGCTAGCTGTGAATCTGTAAAGCATGATGTGCTCGTAAGTCTCCCCAGGCTTCACAATCTGTGTTGGAAAGTAAGGGTGATTTACAGAATCTGGGAAACCCTGTGTCTCCAAGGCAATGCCAGCAAACTTGTGGTATTTGGCCCCATCCTTGCCTTTGGTACCATTTAACTGACCACTAGTATAAAACTGCATACCAAGTTGGTTTGACCACAACTCCATTTTCCTCCCAGAGACAGGGTCTCTCACTACCGCAGCCTTGCTTAACTGATTTTGGAAACTTTTGTCCAGCACATAGTTCATATCATATAGATCCGGAAGCTTACGAATGTGGGTTACAACTTTCTTTGGTTCAAGAAAATCATACGGGGTGCCCTTTACAGATCTGATTTCGCCAGTGGGAATAAGAAGCTTGTCCACGGGTGTGATGTGTGAACCAAAGATCTGAACATTGTGAGAAAGAATGTTACCACTATTGTGTCCCCCAAGGTTCCAGTAAGTATGCTGGGCAAGATTCACTGGTGTGGCTTTGTCCACGGACTTGGCAATCATTTTCACAATCAGTTTGTGTGCTCCAACGAGCTTGTAAGTGACTTTGACTTTGAGTTTTCCAGGAAAGCCTAACAAATTTAAGCCAAAATATGTTAATTACCTCTAATTTTCTTAAGAATATATTAAGTTTCAAAAACTACCTTGTTCGTTTTCAGGACTGTCGTAGGTAAATGTTAGATGACTGTGTTTTTTGTGAGATTCTACTGTCCATATAACGTCACTCAAACCTCTTGTGCCACCTGACTCATAGGAATAAATGGTTGAATAGATAATAGCAATTAAGTATATAAAATATATAAGTTGAAATCGAAAGTATTAGTATTGATATAGACCGTGAAGTGTGTTTCCGTGATCATTTGCCGGTAAGTGGTAGGTTTTGTTATACAAAGTGAATTTAGCACCTCCAATCCTATTGGCCACCCGTCCAATCACAGCCCCGAAATAAGTTGTGTCATTCTACAACAAATTTTAACATCATAAGTTTCAGAAATCTCCAATACATAACATTTTCTAATGAAAGTTAAGTAAACAAACAACAACATTATTATACATTGAGTGTACTTTATAAAGAGTTATTTCAATATTTCATTAGGAAATAAACTTCTGCAAAATAAAATACAATAACACGAAATGTAGATACTGTTCAACTTTTTTTTTTTAATCAGATCTTCAATCGGAAAAACTATTGAATTAATCAGACACTATATAGAACAAATCAAAATTGAACCACAAACAAAGAAAAAGAGAAAGAGACAAAAATCATTAATTTCTTAAGTTGAGGTATCTCTGAAAATCAGAGATCTCTTGTTTTCTTTTTCAATTAGCTAGTTGAACCAGAATTAATCCTACCTTATAAGAATCAATAGAATCATAACCAAGAACAATATCAGCTAGTTTTCCTGCGAAGAAAGTGATAAAACATGTTACATGTAACATAAAAAGAAATTAATAATTAAGAATGTTGGGAGAAGACAATACAAACCGTGTTTATCAGGGGTTACCACAGACACAATTGTAGCACCATAATTTGTCAAATTGAGTTTGAAATTTGCTCTCTCAAGTTCATAAAACCCAATTTTCCTATGATTGTCCTGAGCCTGAACAAGGAACAAGATCTCCAATAGAAAATATAACAACAACAACACCTTAGTCATGGTTCAATGGATCTAGTATTATTATTCTGTAAATTATGATCCCTAACTTAAGATTTATATGGAGGAAGTGAAGCTTTTCTATTAAAAGAAAAGATAAGTATAAATTTCATTTAAGGTATTAATTAAATGATTTTAAATTTACATTGATACATATTAAATATTAATAATGAGTTTTTCAGTTTCTCAAAAATATTGTCTTATTTGTCACGGAATTTCCGATCACTTGATTTCAGAAAAAGTCATCAAACTCATAATGATTAAAATAACTAGTCGTTAAATTAATAGGATTAAATTAATTTAATTAATAATATTAAACTTATTATAATTTTATATTTTTAAAATGCCTTTAATATAAATTAGATGAGATATTGGCTTTTTTCTAAATATTAATACTTTTAATCTGTTTATTTAGTAACATGCATATTCATTAATGGTAATAAACAAATATTTAAGATGTTTTCTTTAATCTTTATAAGGTTAAAATTTGAAAGAGTTAGATACATTTTTATATTTTAAACACGTTGTACAGTATTAAAAGGTATCTTAGAAACTAAAAAAATGTTAAGATGGAAAAGAACATTCGTTTTATGGTTATTTTAACAATGATAAGACAGAAGACAAGAAATGAAATAGTTACAAAATAAAAAGTAAAAAGTGTAAGAAAAAAGAAAAAAAATTTATATATAAATGAATATGTTTTTAATGGATTATTACAATTTAAATTAATTAAGTTTCAAATTGAGATTTATTATATTTTTTCATTAATTTTTGGGTTAAATATATTTTTAGTCCGCGGTTTTGGTTTTAGTCTCTCTTTCAAAGTAAGGTACATTTTAGCCATCATCTTTAAAGAAACTTTGATTTTAGTCTTCCAAAACTAACAGCGTTAACTTTCGTTGAGTTGACTAACGAGAGTGTGACGCCTTTTTTTTTCTGACACTATCCGTGTTCCCATCAATCATCACATGCCACGAAGCGGTATTTCTCTCCTGCATTTGATCAAACACTCGACGTGCATCCTTCACACTGCCACATTTGTTGTACATTCCAATCAACATGTTGCTCAGTTCAACATCATTCACAGCGATATTATCATTCATAAACCTATTGTATTATGGAATTGCAGATGGTTCACAGCGGTGCTCACAAATGCTCAAGAAAGGGTGACTCACACGACGAAGAGAAATCAATCGCTGAGGTCAGATAACTCATTCTAAGCTCTTTGATTCTCTTGTGATACATTTCATTTTCATTTAGTTGAGCCTCTTCAAATGTTGTAGCTTTCTTTCATTTATGAAATTTTGAACTAATAAGTGAGCATATATTCTCAGGAACCCGAGACTCCCAAGTTCGAGGCAGCCTCTCAGGTTGCTCCCGTGAAGCGGTATGTTAAATGTGCATTCTTAATATATATTATTGTTACATTCTTAATATAACAATAATACACTTGTTATAAGGGTTAAAATAGGAACATATTTATGTTTACTAAATGGAAGAATATTTATTATATGTTCTTACATAAGACAAATTATGAAACCAGAAAACATATGAACTGAACATGCATGTGCCTTTCCTTTTTTGCTAGTTTCAAGAACATTTCAAGAGTTCTATTTCATCTTACTGGCTTTTAGGAATGCTCTTTTTAGTTCTGAATGTTGAGTAATGGTTAAGGAATTAAAAATTAAATATTTTTATTAAAAGGTATAATTGTGACATTTTCACTTTCGAGCCTCGCAGGTCACTGCTACTGTGGAAATTTAGATCTTGAAGATCGTGCAGAGGAGTTGTTAAAGTGTTATAAATTTTGAATATAATATTGCAAAATATCTATTTTTGAACATTATTAAAAATAATATTTTTCTAAGAGATATTTTAGGTGATGGGCCTGATCCACTTCTTCCACTACAAAAGACCAAGTTCAGTCTTTCTCATTATTTTTTCTCTTAGTTTTATTCTCTCCTCCCTCTTCTTAGTTTTTCATTTTTCTCTCTTCCTCTTCTAAAATTATTCTGGGTATAAACTCTATCAGAGTTTCTTGCTAGTTTTGAGATCCTCAGATATTTCTCTGAGAAGTTCCTGTTGTATCCTAGGGGACTTGCGCAATACACCGCGGAGAAGTCCTTAAGGACAGTGAATCTACACGCCTAAGGAAATTGCGATTTGAGATTTTGTAAGCATATTTCCAACAATCTTAAGGACTTATCCGCGGTGTGTTTTGGAATGGGGAATAACTCTCTATTTATAGAGCTAGGAAAGAATAAAAATAAATAAAAGAAATTAAAATCAATCAATGATTTTAACGTTGCAAAATTAATTGTCATTGAAAATTTGACTATTGGCATATTACCGTTGAGCAACGTTTCTTTTGCAATAATCTAACATTATTACAACAATCCCCCACTTATTGCAAAATAAAGTTGAGAGCCAAAAAAAAAGTTGAGAGAGAAAAGGAAAGAAACTTTTATCTCGCTGTTGTTTGATGGCGCGTTTTTGGGGTCTAAGACGGTTGGCAGAGGTGTTCACGATGGTTACCGACTGGCATTGTGTTCTGTGGAGCTTGGGTTGGACTTGAATCTATTGGGCCTCTAGGCTCAGACTTTATCTAGACTTGTTGGACAGTAAAATTCATACAGATTTGGAATTTGTAACAGTATAGACCAACAATAATAATATGACAGAGAATTAAGAATAATACGCATGTGCTTCTAGTGCTTCTAAAATTAATAAAAAGGAAGTTTGGTAATAGAATTTATTCAGTTTATGTAATTTTAGAAGTTACATAAGGAAGAGAGATAGTATATTACTATCTCAAAGAACAATATATTGAGAAACTTCTTAAGAAGTTTGAGTATTATGTTTTTAAACCTGTGAGTATTCCTTATGATGTTAACTCTAAGTTAGTGAAAAATAAAGGAGAATCATTATCTCAGCTTTAGTATGCCTAGATAATAGGGAGCTTACTGTACTTGATGAGCTTTTCTAGACCTGATATTGCTTATGCAGTAGGTAGACTGAGTAGGTACACTCAATGTCCAAATCAAGAACCTTGGGATGCACTTTCCAGGCTTATGAGATACTTAAGAGGTTCTATGGATTATGCCATTGAATATAGTGGATTTCCCACTGTACTAGAAGGGTACAATGATGCTAACTGGATCTCTGATTCAGATGAGACAAAATCCACTAGTGGTTATGTATTCACACTTGGGGTGGTGCGATTACATGAGATCAGCCAGGGAAATAACTATTGTAAGATCAACAATGGACTATGAGATTGTTGCTCTTGAGATGGCTGGTAATGAGGTTGAGTGGTTGAAAAACTTCTTAGCAAACATTCCACTAGGAATGAAACCAACCTCATCGGTATCAATACATTGTGATTGCCAATCGGCAATAGCTATAGCTAAAAACAAGAATTTGGTGAAGCAGCTGCTAAAGAGTGGAATTATTTCCATTAATTATGTGAAGTCAGAACGGAATCTAGCGGATCCTCTGACAAAACCCCTGGGAAGACAAATGATATTAGAAACATCAAGGGGAATGGGACTTAAGCCACTTGCAAACAAACAAGTGATGGTAACCCAACCTTTGTGATTGGAGATCCCATGAATAAGGTTCATATGGGTAAAAACAAGTCACTTGTTAATTCTGATAGCACTAAATTGATTTTAATCAATTATGTCCCTTCCTATGGTGTGTGTGTGTGTGAAAGTGCTAGAGACTGCATTTTTGAGAGGTTAAACTTTGTAATTAAAAAACGTTTTTAATGATCTTCATATCTCTTATGGGTGGTGTATGATTTGCAGCATACACTTGATGAAATCACCTATATGAGTGTCAAGTGGGGCCGCTTGCATGAGATTTTGGCATGATCTCTAGAGCACTCATGAATACCGGGCACTCGCATGGCCTAGTAAGTGCATCACAGTGATAACAGCAAGGATTGTGGGGGTGTATTGTGATTGATAAACCTCTAACACACTCAAGTGTCTTTGGTTCATATAGCTTGCTATACCAACTACAGTGTGTGTTAAGTTTCTTGATCTAAGACTGGTTCATATAGCTTGCTATACCAGTTCTGATGCATTACATCTTGTGAAACCTAGAATAATTTCTTTTCTCTTTCGTTTGTATATATATTTTGCAATATGTGGAGGATTGTTATAAATTTTGAATATAATATTGCAAAATATCTATTTTTGAACATTGCAAAATATCTATTTTTGAACATTATTAAAAATAATATTTTTCTGAGAGATATTTTAGGTGATGGGTCTGATCCACTTCTTCCACTACAAAAGACCAAGTTCAGTCTTTCTCATTATTTTTTCTCTTAGTTTTATTCTCTCCTCTCTCTTCTTAGTTTTTCATTTTTCTCTCTTCCTCTTCTAAAATTATTCTGGGTATAAACTCTATCAGAGTTTCTTGCTAGTTTTGAGATCCTCAGATATTTCTCTGAGAAGTTCCTGTTGTATCCTAGGGGACATGCGCAATACAACGCGGAGAAGTCCTTAAGGACAGTGAATCTATACGTCTCAGGAAATTGCAGTTTGAGATTTTGTAAGCATATTTCCAACATAAAGTACCTTGATCCTTCAACTCGCACATGGAGGGACGGAGGGTGGATCGACGACGAGCGAAGAACCACCCGAGGACGGAGGAGTGAGAGTGGAGGGCGGAGGGGATGACAACGCTTGAGGATTCATGGAAAGAGGGGAGCAGAGCAAGCCGGTGACGGTGGCGAGAAGAGTGGAGACGGCGGAGGAATAGTTGTCGGAGGGTGTGGTGGGAAGGTGGGTGACGTGGTTGTAGGGAAAGTGGAGAAGTGTTGGATGAAGGAGGAAAAAATACCCACGGTCAGGAAAAAAAAAAGGCGTGGCATTCTCTGTTAGTCAACTCAACGAAAAGTTAACGCTGTTAGTTTTGAAGGACAAAAATTAAAGTTTCTTTAAGTAGGAGGACTAAAATGTACCTTACTTTGGAAGAGGGTTTAAAACCAAAACCGCTTGATAGTATAGAGACTAAAAACATATTTAACCATTAAGTTTTTATCGACTAATTTTTTCCATTAACAAATGTGGTTGTTATTTTATACTGTCATTTGTTTATTTGTCTTCAATTATTAGAAAATGAGAAGCTTTGCAATAATATAAAATGATATCGTGTCAAGTGTAAAATGATAATGAATTTTTATTGTTCTCATTGAACACATATTGGATATTAAGAACGAAATGGTGGTGAAGAGAAAATTCTTTATTGTTTTAGATTATTAGTGGAAATTATTAAAAGATGTGATAATCTCATTATTCAATATATTTTTAATGGGAACAATAAAAATGACGTATTCTCTTACATTAATTGTAATATTTTTTTATATTAGTCTCACAAAATCTAATGTTTCTTAACATACGAAGATAAGTAAGAAAGATAAGAAATATAACTACCACATTATTTAGATAACGAGCAAACTAAATGACATAGACTTCGTTGAAAAATAAACAAATTTTGAGTAATTAATAAATAAATAAAAGGTAAAAAGGATTGAATTCAAAATATTCAAATTTAAAATTTAATTAAGCTCGTAATTTATTAATTTACATATAAAAATAATAGCAATGTAAGACTTTATTGAGTTTTAAACTTCCATATTTTGATCTAAAGTATAGGTTTCATGATGTTAAGAGCTTTAACATTCAATTATGTCAACTACATTTAATAATAAGTACTATATCATGTCTCCACAAGAGTAAAAACAATATTTTCAAATAAGTTTCCATAATATTAATTAGAAGGAAAATTTAAATAGTGTCATAATAAAAGTAAAAGGTAACCATATAGATATTGAGTTAATGTGTCAATATTAAAGATTAATTACACACACACACACACACATATATATATATATATATATATATATATATATATTATAAAAACATGAAATTAAGGACTTCATCAAATTTTGTTCATTGTTAAATAAAAATATGAAACTCATATATGGATTAAATCTCTTATATATAAAAGTTTATTAAATATAATATATTAAATTGTATTTTTGCTCAAAAAATAAATAATACCATTAGTTATTTGTGCTTTCTTAAATTATAATAAAGATTTTAAATATTTTGTTTGTCTAACTTTATTCGTGAGATTTAGAAACTTGATTTTACTTACAAGTTTCTTATTACTTGAAAATTAAAATAAAAAGTATTTATTTTAATTTATCAAAATCTATATTTTAATATAATTTTACAAAAAAATTATTAAATACGAAATTGATGTAATAATTATATGTATATATATATATATATATATATATATATATATTATTTTTTAAAGAAAAAATTAATTTTAATTAATCATATTTATATTAAACACCATCATTATAAATTCGTTATTGTTAAATTGACGAAAATTAGTATGTTAAGTTATTATTCAAACAAAATTAGAATTAAATTAAATGCATTTTGATAATACTGAAAAGAAAAAAGTCTATTCAGTACAAGTAAGAATTAAGAAATTATAATATATTTATATTCATTAAGTATGTTTCAAATATTTGATGTTTTGTTTAAATTTTTATATTCTATTTTGTTGTATCTAATGTCAACAAAAATTACAAATGGATAAACATATGTGATTATTTACACGAATGTTCTTCTTTTCTTGTTTTCCTTATAATTTCCTGAGTTTCAGGAAAGTATTTTCACTTTAATAAGAAGTAACAATTAGTAAACAAAATAATTAAAAACTGTAAGATACTTATGGTATAATATTTATTTTATATTATTGTCCAAAATTAACGTGACAAACTTGAAATACTTTGAGAAGTAGAATCTCTCAAGAAAATATGATTATCTTTCAAAATAAAAATCATTAAAAAAACTAATAAGTATATAATAAAGATATTCGAGATAAGAAATGTGAGAATAAAATAGTTTTCTATACATTCATTTTAATATTTTTATTAGTAAAAAATCATTGAAAGTAATAACTTTTACAAGTTTTTTTATTATTTAATGACTTTTCCATCTACAAATAAAAACATTTTAATACACTTAAAAAAATATATTAAAAATAGTGTAGAGGCAATACTTTTTTTAGTAAAAAAAATTACACAACTCAAACCAATTTTTTAATATTACTATAAATTTGTTAGTTTTACGCTTAAAAAACAAAAATTTATATTTAAATGACTGATAAGGGCTGAAATTGGAACAACTTCTCTTCAAAATCTTTAAAATTTATATTTAAAGTTCTTTTATTTTTTTTGTTAGTTTATTTGTCGTTGTTCTTGTTTTGCTTTTCCTATCTTTCTTTACTTTAATGCTGTTGTTCTTTTCATCATCTCAAGTGCTCCTGTATTTCCTTATTATTTTTATTTGTTTGAAAAATATTTTACACTTTTCTATTATTTTTTTTTATTCTAAAAATACCTTATACCTTTTCACTGTTCTCAACAATATTTCTCTTTCTCTCTGCATTAATAGAGTATTTACATAATTTCTCTCTCTGTATTGATATGATTTTTCTCTCTGCATTAATGGAGCATTTACATGACTCAGATTTGAACTTGTGATATATTGCATAATATAAAATTTAGAGAAAACTTCAATATAAACCCTAAAACGAGAAGAAGAAGAAGAATTAAGAAACAGGAAGAAATAATACGATATCCTTAAACTTTCGAACGATCTTCAAATTACTTAATAAATGGTAAAATTTTGTTCTAAATTTCTAGAAAAATGTTTATATGTGTGTGTGTGTTTTTTTACATTAATATCTATAATTTTTAACATTATATTATGTTTTAACTTACCGTATTTGATTCAAATAACTTGAGTAAAATATTTAATTTATTAGATAAATAACAAAAAATAATATTATTAAATACTTAAAATATAAAAGATATGTTATTTGTTAAAGATTTAAAATTTATTTAGTTCTTTTGTCGTTATAAAGTTAGTATATAATAATAATATATTATTATTATTATTTACTATTAATATTATTATGTTTATTATTTTGTATTTGTATTTAACTTTTAAGTTTATAAAATGGAAGTGGTAGAAATACCAATATTCAAGTTTGTTCTGTATTTTGCAATATATCACATGTTCAAATCTGAGCCATGTGAATACTCTATTAATGTAGAAAGAAAAATAAAGATAATTGAAAATAATGGGGAGATGTAGAGTATTTTTAGAATAAAAAAAATAGTAAAAAAATATAGAATATTTTTAGAATAAAAAAAAATAGTGGAGCACTTGAATTGGTGGAGGGGGGAACACACCTTTACTTATTTTTGCTATGCAATGCTCACGTTCAGCCCCTTTTGGCCATGCTTGATCCTCTGCTGTTGGCTTAAATTACAAATAAATGGGTTGAATGGGTTCGTTATATTAGAAAAGCAGGATCCTACGAGATTAGGTGATAGACAGAATGAAACGTGAAGTTGATTATATTAAAACAATTTGAGAATTGAAATGAATACAAAGGAAGATAAATTTCTTTATTATTAAATTATTTTATTATGAAAAATATTGTTAAAAGTTATAATAATTAAATATTTCTTCTAATTTATATTTTTTGTTTTTCAGAAATTATGTTTGCTTCATATTTTTGCAAGGAAACTTCTTAAATAATAAATATTTTTGTATTTTTTTTAGTCAAATCTATTCCAATTTTTTCATGTTTCATCAATTTCATAATATGAATACAAACAGAACATTCATATGACAGTTGACAGTAACTATTAACTGTTAATTAAAGTCAAAAAGGATTTTATAATAAATAAGACAAAACATTTAAATTAATTTTTATATAAATTATTAAGTGAACTTCGAATTTACTTCGCATTGAAAAGAAACAATCATCTTACCAACTTTGGTAAATATGATTATATTTTATGTTCGGGTTTTAGAATTATATTTTTTAGAATTATATTTTTAATATTAAAATTTAATAAAATAGTTTATTACATTTTTTAATTGAATAAATCTTGCTCTGAAAATATTAGACTAGTTAAAATTTATAAGAAAATAATTATATTAGCTTCACTAAATAAATATACTATACATATACCATAATGTATTACTTCCCTAATATATATCATCTATTAACTACGGATTCATTACATTTCAATTCATTTCATAACATATTTACTAATCAAAACAATTATATATATGTTAAGCTAAGTTAAAACTTTTTACGGCGTAACTATTTGAAATTAAAAGATTAAATAATTAAAATTAAGTTTTTTTTAAAATGATTCATTGAAATTAAAATTTGTTGGTCAATTTTTTGTCCTAAGCCAGATCCTATAAGCAAATTTTCATTTTATTGAACAATTTAGAAAGAAAGAAAGAAAATATTGTTCATCGGCAGCTATACAATTTGGAGGCTTGATGCTATAAAACTTAACTAATATAGAGTAGCGATTTGTTGATTTATTTGGTTATGAGCAGTTAATTTTGTATGATAATTATGACAAGGTATCAAATGCCTGAGCCTGTCTTGCTACCTTAATGAATACATCTTCCAATGTGGTGTCAACTAAACCCCATGCAGAAACACTGAACTTTCTCTTTGCAACATCAACAGCTTGGAACACATCTGATATTCTAACATCCTCTTTTGGCAGCTCAAACTTCTGAGTACCCGACAGATGGTATATCTTATTGCCATTTGGGGTGAGTTTCTGCACCATGTTCTCCACATCTTTTTCATGCTCTGAAGATGTCGTCACTGTCAACACGTAAGTTCCTCCATATCTTGCTTTAAGCTATCACAAACCAACAGAACGTGTTACAAAAAAAAAAATCAAAGTCTACATAAATCTGCCTTTTCTACTATGCTACTACAAATATTAAAATGCCTTGTGCAGTCTATGGGTTTCCTTTTGCATGGATTTAACAGATTTATTTGAAAAAAAAAACTGACATAGCTAATCATTTGAGCAACAATGTTACCTCTTTTGCATTTCCTACACACTGCAAGCTGCCATTTACAAAAATGCCCAATCGATCACATAAGGCCTCTGCCTCTTCCATGGAATGTGCTGAGAACATCAAAATATATATGAAGAGATATCATGTTATTGTGAGACAAAAACAAGTTGAGCATTCTATATCATGTATACACCAAGCAGAGTAATGTAATATAAAATCAAAATCCATAAGAGTGAGAGAGTACTGGTGAGAATGATTGCACGGTTCTGTTTTGCATGCTTGACAACACTCCATAACATTTTTCTTGAGGCAGGGTCTAATCCGGAACTTGGTTCATCCATGTAAACAATCTTAACAAATTTTGCACATACAGAATTAAGGAAATGACTTGAATCTTCTTCAAAGAAAAATGATCAGAATGAATTGAAATCTAAAACATACTTTGGGATCCCCAATCAATGAAATTGCAACACTAAGCCTCCTCTTCATCCCTCCACTGTACTTTCCAACTTGTTTATCGGCAACTCCTCCGTGAAAAAGGTTTAAACCCTTCAAAGAGTCCTCTACTGCCTACAGAAATAGATTTTTAGCTAAATTTACTCAAGTTTTTTGTTTAGACAAAGAGACAGATATTAGGTTATTGTTTAAATTTAGAAAATTAAGATTGAGATATTTTTCGTATTTGATTTTTTGTCATATTTTTGTTCTATAATCCTAGAGTCTAGGAATAAAAGACGGTTTAAGCTCCTCTACATAATACATCTTTTACCCATATAAATATATTTTCTAACCAATAAAACAAAACAAATTGGTATCGAGCTAACCTGCGAGGGATTTGCAAGATTGAGTGAGTCTATCCATAATTCCTAAATCTAAGCACAAACCTAATATTCTAAAAGAAATCCTAAAGGTTCATCAATTCCAATTGCACTTTCATTATTTGACGCTAAGTATTATCACCTACGATTGCTCAAATCAAAATTCAGAAAGAGAGGAAGGAGAAAAAATGGTCAAAAGCAGGAGCAACCTTGTTTGCTGCAGTATCATCCACTATGTTGATCAGAAAAATGTCGCTCAAAATATCCAGTTAGAATTGAGAGTTTTTGAAGCAAGAGTACCATAGAAATGAAAAGATGAAAGGATTACAAGTGTGGAACTAGATCCAAGAATTTGAGATTCAAATAATGAAGGAATCATAAACAAATAAGAAATACTCCAACAATAGAAATGTTGGAAAAATTCAGCAGGGGATTTATCAAGCATTACTCTAGAATAGTTGTTGAATGCATCACATGCACAAGAACAAAGAAGGCTTATGAGATGTAGAGAAAGCTTTCCAAGTCAAGAACTAAAAAGGTAGCATATACAACCAAAATAACTATCCATGTGTCTTTTTTCCTTGTACCTATAGTAAGAGAAAAATTCACCCACATAACAAGTGTTTTTGAAGGCTATAAAATTGTATATGCTCTAAATGCATTGTGTGTCTGATGCAGACCACACAATATTTAGTTATACCATAATACACAATCAATTATAATAAGAACTCCTAATAATTAAGAATCAATCATCCTAATTTCCTAGATTACCTAGATTATGTAATGGTTAATTTCCTACAAATTTGTAACAGTTTATTTTATTACATTCTAACGCATCCCCTCAAGCTAAAACATACATGTCATATATATCAAACTTGTTACAAATGTACTCAATCCGAGAGCTTCTAAGGGACTAGGTGAGTATGTTAGCCAGCTAATTGCTAGAGTTGACAAAATCAGTAGTGATTTTTCTAGAGAGTACCTTTTCTCTAACAAAGTGACAATTTGTTTCAATGTATTTGGTTCTTCCATCGAAAACCAGGTTTGATGCAATGTGAAGTGCAGCTTGATTGTCACAAATAAGCTTTGTTTCATGAATGTCCCCTATTTTTAGTTGTAGTAGTTGCCTAAGCTACGTAAGCTCACAAGTGGCTCTTGCCATAGCACGATATTCTACTTCTGCACTAGATCTAGCAACTATATTTTGCTTCTTACTTCTTCATGAGATAAGGTTTCCTCTAATAAGAATACAATACCCAGAAGCGGATCTCCTATCTGATGGTGATTCTTTCCAATCCACATCAGAATAACAAGTGATCTTAGCTACCTTTGTCTTCATACAATAAACATCATCCTGGAGCATTCTTTATGTATCGATGGATATGTGTCACAACATCCCAATGGCCATCACAAGGAGCATTTAGAAATTGGCTTACCACATTAATTGCAAAAATGATGGTGATCATGTCGAATCCACATCAGAATAACAAGTGATCTTAGCTACCTTTGTCTTCATACAATAAACATCATCCTGGAGCATTCTTTATGTATTGATGGATACGTGTCACAAATCCCAATGGCCATCACAAGGAGCATTTAGAAATTGGCTTACCACATTAATTGCAAAAATGATGTCAAGTCTAGTGATAGTGAGATTGTTGAATTTGCCTACCAGGCGACAATATCTTTATGGGTCTTTCAATGGCTCTCCCTAATCCGAAAGAAGCTTGATATTGGGAATCGAAGAAGTATCACAAGGGCGACAGTCGAGCATAGCAGTTTTAGTAAGAATGTCCAGGACATACTTATGTTGATTAATGACAATTACATAAGCAAATTGAGCAACTTCAATGCCTAAGAATTATTTTAAAAAACCCAAATCTTTAGTATGAAATTGTTGTGAAAGGTGCGCTTTGAGTTGTCAAATCCCAGTCTCGTCATCACCTATGATGACAAAGTCATCAACATAAACAACAAGGTAAATGCACTTGCCAAAAGAGGAGACAGAATGATCAGCCTCACACCTGGTCATGCCAAACTATATCAAGACAAAACTGAAATGACCAAACCAAGCTCGAGGAGATTGCTTCAAACCACAAAGAGACTGCTGAAGCTTACAAACAAAACGAGAATCACCAGGAGCAAGAAAATCATGAGGTTGATCGATATAAACTTCTCTTTGCAATCACCATGTAAGAATGAATTTTTTTAATATCTAGGTGAGGAAGAGGCTAATGATGAATATTAGCCATAGCCAGAAAGAGATGAATAAAGGTTATTTTGGCCACAGGGGTAAAGGTGTCCCCATAATTGAGACCAAAAGTTTGAGTATATCCTTTGGTCACCAAGCGATCTTTTAACCGATCAATATGACCATTAGGTCCAATTTTCACGGTATAAACCCAATGACAAACAACCTTTTTCTTGTCAAGAGGTAAAGGAACAAGTTCCCAAGTGCCATTGGGATGTAAGGCTACCATCTCCTCTACCATTGCCTAACGTAGGGATTAGCCATGGCTTCACCTGTAGTCTTAGGAATAGACACAAAATCCAAAAAAGAAACAAAGGAGAAATAGGATGGAAACAAACAATGATAAGTAATGGTAAAAGCATACATAGGGTTAGGATTACAAGAGGAACAAATACCTTTTCGTATCGCAATAGGAAGTTCAGGTGCAAGAGGCGTAGGCAAAGGCACTGTTGGAGCAGGAGATGATGCTTGAGGATTAATAGACTAAAGTCACAATTAGAGTTTGAACCCGTTTGCAATATTAAAGCAAAGTACGTTGATAAGAAGTAATCATCTATTGTAAGATTGACATCCATTATAGCGGAAATGTAGAAGGGGGTAGTTTAAAAAAAAGTGACATCAGAAGAAACTATATAATGTTGAAGTTGAGGACAACAACAACGATAGCCCTTATGAAGATGAGAGTAACCAAGGAAAATACATTTGAGTGATTTGGCAAAAAGTTTATCTTTACGTAAAGTAAGGTCATGGGCAAAGCATGTGCAACCAAAGACACAAAGAGGAATGGAGTAAAGATCTTGTGTTAGACATGAGAGTGAGGAACCTGATTTTTAAGAATGGATGAAGGCACGTAGTTGATCAAATAACATGCTGTTAGAATGACATCTCCCAGAAGCAAAGAGGAATATTATGGTAAATAAGAAAGGCACGAGCAGTTTCAACAAAGTGTCGCCGAAGGAAGACGGTCCCGATCGCAGTGGTCACCAAAGGAAAAGGACGCTTTGTGACAGAGAAAAGGATACACAATGGCCACAAGTATTTTTCACCAAAAAAAAAAGAAGAGTAAAAAATAAACCAAGATCGAAACCCTAAACTACTAATATCATATAGAATTGTATATGTTTTGAATGTGTTGTGTCTAATGTAGATCACACAGTATGTATTTATACCATAATATAGAATCAATTATAATAAAAAAACCTAATAATTAGGAATCAATCATCCTAATTTCCTAGATTATGTAATGGTTAATTTTCTACAAATATGTAACTGATGGTTACATTCTAACATAGGCCAAACATGAAATACCAAAGTGTGATCAATTGGAACACAAGGAAAAGATATCAAAGTATCAACATCAACAAGAAATTTGTTAAGGTTGTAAAGGACACATTAGAAGAGGAAAAGCTCTTTGAAACGTCATGCTTTACAACCAATAAATCCACAAAAGGTTGGCTTATAAATAATGATTGTACAAACCACATAATTCAATTGAAAGTTCTTGAAAGTGTTCAATGAATCTATAATTTCTAAAGAACTGGGAATGGAGTAGATATTGCTATAAAAGGTGGAGAAATAATTTAAAAGTCATCCAGGTCTTAATTTAATTTCTATTGTCTTATACGTTCAAGCTATTAATCAAAATTTAAGTTTAGCTTCATTGTTACAGCAAAGTTATAAAGTGTCGTTTGATCATAAACTTTGTGCAATTAAAAAAGCTCTTATAAATTTTAATTATTATATACCTCATATTAAAAACACCTGTTTATTATAAACTTTAGTTATATGAAAAAATTATCTTGTATACTGCAAAAGATAAACTACTACATTTTAAATTTTTTAAAAGCAAATAGGCACAAGGACTGGCCTCTGACTATGCTAAAACTTTCCATTTATAAAACTAATTAGAAGTGGACTCCTCTAAAGTACGCCCTGCACTTCAGGAGATAAAAGTGTATAAATCTTAACGCCGCACTTAATATATCAATGAATGATTTAAATCATAACACCCCATTTAAATTGTCACTGCCATATATATAAAAAAGTTAAATATGTTTTTCGTCCCTTAACTTAGTAAAAATTGAAATTAGTCTCTCTTCAAAACTTTGGTCCAATTTAGTTTCCAAACTTTAGAAATGCGTAGATTTAATCATTTTAATCAAATTTTGTTAAATTTATTTATGTTTCATATGTGTTTCATGATACTATTTGAGTTGTTTACATCTTTTGATATATTTTTACTTTAATGTTAGCTGATAAACATGCTTGAAACGTCAAATAAATTTAGCAAAATTTAGTTAAAAAAACTAAATTCATGTATTCCTAAAGAAAAAGAACTAAACTGGTCCAAAGTTTTAAAAAAAAACTAATTCAAATTTTCATTAAAAGTTAAGGGATCAAAAACATATTTAACAAAAAAAAATAAAACAAGTAAAGAAACCCATTTTCATGTAGAGGCTTGATAATTTAAATATATGGAATGTGGCTAACTTAGATGTCATGATATGAACCATTCATTAGTCTATATAGTTAAGATTTGTGCATTTTACGACCTAAAGTGCAAGCTACAGTTTAGAGGAGCTGCTATGCAACGTGAAAATTTAAATGAGGTGTCATGATCTGAATCATTCATTGATATATACGGTTAATATCTGTGCACTTTACCTCCTAAATTACATGCTGCACTTTAGAGGAGCCCGCTCCTTATAATTGACATTTTGGGAATTATAAATAAGTGTAGTGCAACTAAATACCCTTTAATTCCTAAATAATAATAATAATAATAATAATAATAATCTTATTGTTATAACAGCATAGTTTCTCTGAAATTAACTTACTCGCGTTAAAACTGAGCAACTAAGAATTTTAAGTCTGCCATAAAAAAGTTGGTGCTCTCTAATAATTGACATGTCGTAAATAATAATAATAATAATTGTTGAGATAAAAACAGAGAAATATATTTCTAAAGGGCTTGATGGACCCTTCTCATGTTCTGCTATTTATATTGATAAAGAAATGATACAATAGGGAGATGGAAGGTCAAGGGACTGTCCTAGACTGCTAGGTACAATGATTATAGATAACCCAACACACTACTCCCTACTTTAGTCCTACTGACTACACTAACATAGGTAGACTTAGTAATTATTCTATCATTAAGCTCATACACACAACTCACACACACTAACCAATAATTCTAACACTCCCCCTCAAGCTGGAGCATACAAATTGTATGAACCAAGCTTGGAATAGATAAACTCGATTTTGAAATAGATGATTTTTTTTCAAGAGTGTGAGGCAGTGTGTTATCACATGTCAACGAACAACTAATAGCAGCTTGTGAAACTTCAACTTCAAAAGTGGATGACGGAGAGTAGTGGTGGACAATAACAATCTGCAAGGACAAAATCCCTCATCAAGTAAGGATGGGGCCTGCAGTGGCTAAATGCGACAAAACTGCAGGGACTGCCATCTCTGAGACTGATGAGTGATGGGGCCTGTAGTGGCTGAAAGCTACAAACTACAGGGACTACCATACTTACGTGGCTTGCAGTGTCTTGGAAACATACTCCCCCTCATTGTGAACGGTGGAAACAGTGAAATTGTTGATTGGGATTGGAAGCATCACAGTTGCTAAAGATAAACATGCATAAATGACTTCGACCAAAGAGATTTCCACTAAAGTGGATGACGTCCTGCAGCAGCAAACAATATCAAACTACAAGAACGGATTAAGGCCTGCAGTGGCAAACAACAACAAACTGCAGAAACTGGATTTCCATCATCACTAATAGATGGGGAGCCTTCAAAGGCTAACAACAAATCTGGCCTTGGTATAACTCATCATGAATCCGTTGGACAACTAACTCAGCTTTTGCCAATCTAGCTTCAATTTCAGCATGTCGAGAACTAATTGTAGAAGACATATCATCCCACTGTGCATCAAACATAGCAAGGAATCCCATATCAAAAGCCGTTAAGGCACCACCACCACGCTTCCCCAGCTTCTCACAGGTGTGCAGCTTGTGCAAAACCTCTTGACCTTGTTGCGTCTTGAGGAAGCTGAGGAAGTCGTAGAACTGACGGGGTGTGGATAAAGCAAAAGAGTCAAACCACTTCTCGCGGATACCGATAATGCAAACCTTCTCCAAACGATATCGGTTATCAAGGTTGCCCAACTGATGCAACTGTGAGGAGAAAAGACGGGTGTATACCCATTGCTAAGATAATTATTACTAGCAAAGAGAACGGCCCGAAAACCGAGAGCGGTGAGAGCAAGGGAAGCACTCTCAATATATACTTCATGGCGACAAGGAGTAACGCGCAACTGACTATGGTTGAGGGAAGAAGCAGCCATGAGAGAGGAAGATCAACAACATAAGAGAAGAAGGAAGTGGGCAGTAAAGGGATGCGGAAGCATGCAACGAGAAGAACAAAGAGAAGGAGGTTCGGCGACACGACCGACAGTGTCGCGGTGAGATTCCGACACCGCACACGAGATCTGACGGAGAGATGAGGCGCGTGGAGGCGCGTGTGGAGGAGTCTGGTCCCGACTCCGGCGGGGTTGGCCGTCGCTCGAGGAGGCGGTCCAGATCCGCTGGTCACCGGTCGAAACTGCGACGGTGGCCGGCGGTGGACGGTGGTCGACAGTGGCGGACGGTGGTCGGCGATGGTTGACAACGAGATCAATGGGGTTGCGACTGAGACAGCTGTTTCAGTGGAGGCAGTTGCCTTTCTAGGGTACCCGGAAGACTTTAGTCTTTTGATTCTGGGTGGCAGTTTCAGGTTTGAAAATGCATGGGTTTGAATCCTATTCTGGAAGTACAACTTTCTGTAGTTGTTATCAGAAAAGCAAAGTATTGGTGATATTGGAGAAAGGCTACGTCAGGCACTAGAAGCCTAATCCTGTGACGGAGAAAGACATCAATCTAAAAATGAATTTAGCTAGGACAATTGCAAGACTGCCCACTGAAACGCAAAGACTGATAGACTAAACTTTTAGTGGGCCGCCGGCGGCCATAACGGCCGGTCGCTGGCGAACAGTAAAGGCAGCCTATAGAGGATCAGAGAACCTACTCTGATACCATGTTGAGATAAAAACAGAGAAATATATTTTTAAAGAGCTTGATGGACCCTTCTCATGTTCTGCTATTTATATTGATAAAGAAATGATACAATAGGGAGATGGAAGGTCAAGGGACTGTCCTAGACTGCTAGGTACAATGATTATAGATAACCCAACACACTACTCCCTACTTTAGTCCTACTGACTACACTAACATAGGTAGACTTAGTAATTATTCTATCATTAAGCTCATACACACAACTCACACACACTAACCAATAATTCTAACAATAATCTTACTGATAACAACATGATTTCTCTCAAATTAACTTACTTGTGTTAGGACTGAGCCTCTAAGATTTTTAAGTCTGCCATAAAAAAGTAGGTGCTCTCTACCTGTCAAGCTGTCCCACAGCAAGCTATAGTATAGAGAAAAAAAGAAGTTAAAAAGCCTTTTTTACTTGTTAGAAATTTGATTTTAGAGGGAAAAAATAGAGGAATTTCCAACTTACTCGTGTTGTGGGCATACACCCATGGTAGTATATATTCCACCCATTTGAGTTCTTATGTCCAAGCCTTGAACAAATGCCGTACCAGAGGTTGGTTTTGTGAGACCAATCATCTATAAACACAGAAAAGCTCATTACATTTATGACTTCAAGAGAAAAATAATTAATTTAGCCCGTTAGAGGTCTATTCGTAAGGTAGTTTTAAACTTGTTTTGTTTTCTTGTGTACATATCCTAAGGTAGTTTTAAACTTTTCTATTCGTAAGAAAGTTTTGAGAATGCAAGAAAATTGTTATGTACATATCGGTTGGACAATTACAACTGACCATATTGATAAAAGAGGTCTTCCCAGCTCCATTGGGACCGAGCATACCAAAGCATTCCCCAGGAGGCACAGAAAGGAACAACCCTCTTACTGCAAATTTATCTGGATTTCCATCCCTCCCTGGATAGACTTTTCTTAGATCGTCACATAAAATTGCATGATTAATAGTTGGTTCAAGTAGCAGCTCCTCCACTTTCTCCTTCTGAAAAAGAAGAAAGCATTTAACACCTTATGCATGCAACTCAGTCTCAACATATTGAGTACATCAGTACAACCAAACTTGTAATACATACATGATACATGAGTTCTTTAAGTGAAAATACAATCTTTATTTTGTGTGCATAATAGTATTATCATGGTCTAAACATAGGACCTTGTGCAATCACACACACCCAAAAGAAAAAAACAACCAGAACTATGTGGGTTAGACAAATAAAAGCTAATGAAGGCAAACTCACATTGTTATTAGTCTCACATTTGTTTCCATATTTAATTTAATTACGATTACAAGTCTTCCATTAGTGTAAACAGAACTAGATATTTTTCCTTTTATATAACACCAATCACATTGAAACAAGCATGGTGGGTCATATCATATGAAGTTATGATTAATTTTACCATATTCAGTCTCTATTCTCTCCTTTTTCTGCCTCAACATCCTAATCCTCTAATTCAACACCAGTAATTTTTTTTTGAAAAAGAAAAGCTTTGCAATTGAGACAAAAGTTAGGTTCTCTATGGAATCTGCAACTAATTAACGTTCTACCAACGTTAACAAGTTTTTGAAATATTTTCTGGAGTTTAGAAAAGATACTATTGAGGGATGAGATGTTATCAACATTGTAGTTCTAATTATGGCAATTAAGATATTGGAGATATTGAATCATTATTCTAGGGAAATAGAGCCCTATATATACTCACTTGTAATGGTTTACTATCAATTGAATTGAATCAATTTTCTTCTCTTAAGTGTTCAAGTATTTTCAAGTTTGTGCAACATGATACTACTTGTTGCTGAGGTGGCACAATGACATCAATTTCTAAAATACTTATTGTTAGATATTGTGTGTTTATGTTAATTAGGGAAACATAGTACCTATATGTTTATTAGGGAAATATAGTCCTTATGCTCATTATATTTTATTTTTACATATTCATTTGTATTTGGGCTTAGCCCACATTCTTATTATTATAAATACATTACCCTATGTGTATGCAAAGACACACAAGGGAGATTGATCCTAAATATAGTTTTTCATCATATTTAACATGGTATCTAGAGCTTAGGTTCGGTTATACCTGTTCTACAGTCTCCGGTACGCATCACCGCCGCAGTCGCCGCAGCCCACCGCCGTCGCCGCCGCCGCCGGAGTTCCAGAATCGACCGGCGACCACTCCATCGGAAGCGCCTCGGCCGGGCGACCACCGCGGTTCAAAGATCGCGGCGATCGGAGCACCCACGCGCCTCCACGCGCCGCCACAGCAGTTCGCAGATCCGCCGCTTCCCGCCGCGCGTGCCGGCGCGTCGCCGGAGCCCACCGCCGCCGACCAGCATCGCCGTGATCGCCTCCTCGCCCTCTTTCTGGATCTGTGGTCGTTGCGTCAATCGGAGCACGTTGGATTTTTAGGGTTTCTCCCTCTCCATGGCATCTTCCGCGTCTACAAACACCTGTGCTAGTGCCCCATCTTCTTCTGCTGATTCCCCAATCTACACCAATTTTGTGAATGTACACTTGTCCATTGACAAGTTAGATGGCACGAATTATGCAACATGGGCATCTGACATCAAACTTTGGTTGAAGAGTCAGGGGTATGTAGATCACCTTACTAAAGATGTGACTAGTGCTACCACAGATGACACTTCTCGCTGGATGAAAATTGATGCCCAGTTATGCATCGTCATAAAGTCCACCATTCACTCCTCTCTGAAACAAATGTTTCGTTCCTATGAAACATGTTCAGAAGTATGGGCTCAAGCAAGGCTATTATACACAAATGACACCCAGCGTCTTTATGGTGTTTGTCAGAACCTATTTACTGTCATTGGTCCACGCAGTCCTGGTCCCATGGCAGAATATTTGGGTAAAGTTCATGCCCTCCTTCATGATTTTAATGAGCTATTACCTCCTGCTTCCACTCCTGCTGAAGAACTGGAACAACGATCAAAGTTCTTCATGTTGTTGGCCTTATACGGACTCTCTGATGATTCCTCCCATGTTCGTGATCAGATTTTGGGTTCTCCTGTCATACCCAACTTTACTTCTACTTGTTCTGCTCTTTTGCGTATTCCGAGTAAACTAGTCGTTGAGACATCTCCTCATACTGATGATTCCTCAGTTATGGCTGTCCAACGTGATGATCGAAGTCGGTCTCGCAAGCCAGGTAAAGGACGACCTAAATGTGACCATTGTGGCAAGCTAGGCCACAAAATTGATAGGTGTTATTCGCTTCATGGACGTCCTCCTCGATCTGTAGCAATGGCTAATTCTGATCCACCTCCTCAACTACCGTCTGCAGACCATCCTACTTCATCAAATACTGTAGACAACCCTGCAGTCTTCAACGAATTTCTCCGATGGTATGAGGATCGTCAGCACTCTAGTTCCACTACATCTGTATCTGTTGCCCGCACAGGTACACCTTTTGTTGGTCTGACTCACTCCCTCGGATCTTGGGTCCTTGACTCAGGCGCCACCGATCATATAACTGGTAACAAGTCCTTGTTTTCTTCCTTGTCATGTCCAGATAATTTACCCTCGGTAACAATGGCTGATGGGTCTAGAGTCTCATCTCATGGTATTGGTACTGTTCATATTTTTCCGTCCATATCCATTGATAATGTACTCTATGTCCCTGGGTCTCCTTTCAACTTATTGTCCATAAGTCGTCTAACTCATTCCCTTAATTGTATTATTTCATTTACCAAAGATTCTGTTTGTTTGCAGGACCGGAGTTCGAAACACATGATTGGCACAGGATGTGAGTCTCATGGCCTATATCTTCTCCGCCCTTCTCCACATGCTGGCGTAATCATGGAGTCACCATCCCTTCTTCATGCTCAGTTAGGTCATCCCAGTCTTGCCAAATTGCAGCAACTTGTTCCGAGTTTGTCGAAGTTATCAAGTTTGTCATGTGAGTCTTGTCAGTTAGGAAAGCATACTCGTAGTTCCTTTCCTTGTAGTGTTTCACAAAGAGCGTCATCCCCTTTTTCATTAGTTCATTCTGATATTTGGGGACCTAGTCGTGTTAAGTCCACTTTAGGATTTCAGTATTTTGTTACCTTTATTGATGACTATTCCAGATGTACTTGATTGTTTTTAATGAAGAATCGTTCTGAGTTGTTTTCTATTTTTCAATCTTTTTTCAATGAAATAAAAACACAGTTTGGGGTTTCTATTCGAATTTTACGCAGTGATAATGGCCGTGAATACCTTTCTCAACAGTTTAAACATTTTATGGCTTCTCATGGCATTCTTCACCAGACCTCATGTGCTTATACTCCTCAACAAAATGGGGTGGCTGAGCTCAAGAATAGACACCTTATTGAAACAACTCGTACTCTTCTCATCCATGGCCAAGTACCCTCGCGTTTTTGGGGTGATGCAGTTCTCACTGCATGTTATCTCATAAACCGCATGCCATCTTCTGTCCTAGATAACAAAATCCCTCATTCTGTCTTATTTCCTCAAGACCCTTTACATCCATTACCTCTTAGAGTTTTTGGGTCTACATGTTTTGTTCATGATTTTAGTCCTGGTCTTGATAAGTTATCTCCTAGATCTCACAAATGTGTCTTCTTAGGATTTCCACGGTCACAAAAGGGCTATAAGTGTTTTTTCCCTTCCCTCAATCGCCATTTTATCTCTGCTGACGTCACTTTTGATGAATCTTCGTTTTATTTTTCACCTCTATCTTCTAGTTCTGTACCTCCACCTATTACTGTTGATATTCCTATTGTCTGTGATCCTTCTCCTCCTTTAGCCTCTCAGGATCGTCCTTCAACTCCACCCCTTCAGGTTTATAGTCGCCGCCCTCGTCTCCCTCATGACTCACCTCCTGTGCCGCCTCCTGTGTCTCCTCCGGCTCCTGCAAATGAGTCTGACTTGCCTATTGCCCTCCGTAAAGGTATACGCTCTACTCGTAACCCTTCCCCCCATTATACTGTTCTTAGTTACCACAGGTTATCTCCATCTTTTTACACATGTCTCTCCTCCATTTCTTCTGTGTCCATTCCCAAGTCTGTGGGTGATGCCTTAACTCATCCTGGTTGGCGTCAAGCCATGCTGGATGAATTAAGTGCTTTACAGAAAAGTGGAACTTGGGAGCTTGTCCAATTACCATCTGGAAAGTCTGTTGTTGGTTGCAGGTGGGTTTATGCTATCAAAGTTGGCCCTGATGGTACAATTGATCGTTTGAAGGCTCGACTGGTTGCCAAAGGATACACACAGATTTTTGGTTTGGATTATGGTGATACTTTTTCTCCAGTGACGAAAATGACCTCTGTTCGCCTATTCATTGCCATGGCCGCTCTTCGACAATGGCCTCTTTACCAACTTGATGTAAAAAACGCTTTCCTTAATGGTGATTTGCATGAAGAAATTTATATGGAGCAACCGCCCGGCTTTGTTGCTCAGGGGGAGTCATCTGGATTGGTATGTCGTCTTCGCAAATCCTTATATGGCCTAAAACAGTCTCCTCGGGCCTGGTTTGGTAAGTTCAGCTGTGTTGTTCAACAATTTGGTATGTCTCGCAGTGAAGCGGATCATTCAGTGTTCTATCGCCACTCAAGTGCTGGATGTATCTACTTAATAGTGTATGTTGATGACATTGTTCTCACAGGAAGCGACTATCTTGGCATCTCTCAGATGAAACAACACCTTTGTCACCATTTTCAAACCAAAGATCTTGGCAAACTCCGATACTTTTTGGGTATTGAAGTAGCACAATCCAATGATGGTATTGTCATATCTCAGAGGAAGTATGCGTTAGACATCTTGGAGGAAACAGGGTTAATGAACTGTAAGTCTGTTGAGACACCTATGGATCCTAACATCAAGCTTCTACCAAATCAGGGGGAGCCTTTCTCAGATCCTGAACGTTACAGAAGATTAGTTGGTAAATTAAACTATCTTACTGTTACGCGTCCTGACATTTCCTTCGCAGTAAGTGTGGTGAGTCAATTCCTTAACTCCCCATGTGAAGACCATTGGGATGCAGTTGTTCGCATACTGAAGTATATTAAAGGATCACCTGGAAAAGGTTTGCTATATGGTCCTAACAACGATACAAAAATCGTTTGCTATTCAGATGCTGATTGGGCTGGTTCCCCTTCTGATAGGAGGTCTACTTCTGGATATTGTGTCTCTATTGGTGGCAACCTGATATCTTGGAAAAGTAAGAAGCAAAGTGTTGTGGCTAGGTCCAGCGCAGAAGCAGAATATAGAGCTATGGCATCAGTTACTTGTGAGCTTGTGTGGCTTAAACAATTACTTAGTGAACTGAAATTTGGAGATGTCACTCACATGACACTTATATGTGATAATCAAGCTGCTCTTCATATTAGCTCTAACCCTGTCTTCCATGAGAGAACCAAGCACATTGAAGTTGATTGCCATTTTATTAGAGAAAAAATCATATCCGGAGATATCAAGACTGAGTTCGTTAACTCAAGCAACCAGTTGGCAGACATATTCACTAAGTCCTTGCGAGGACCTAGAATTGACTATCTTTGTGACAAGCTTGGAACATATGATTTATACGCTCCAGCTTGAGGGGGAGTGTTAGATATTGTGTGTTTATGTTAATTAGGGAAACATAGTACCTATATGTTTATTAGGGAAATATAGTCCTTATGCTCATTATATTTTATTTTTACATATTCATTTGTATTTGGGCTTAGCCCACATTCTTATTATTATAAATACATTACCCTATGTGTATGCAAAGACACACAAGGGAGATTGATCCTAAATATAGTTTTTCATCATATTTAACACTTATATATGAAAGACAGCTCTTGATAGACCTTAGTTTACTCATTTTAATAATCCAGATGAACTCATAATATAAGTACATTATAAATTTGTTTAATAGGAAATAATATTCACCTCTTGGATGACATCAGGTTTCTCCATTTGAGATAATTCTTTTGACACCTGCATTTGGGTATCAAGCTTTTGGAAAGGAGACTTTTTCTGAAATCCTTTCAATAAGAAAAGAGGACCTTTTTTACTTCCTGACGACAAAACTTGATCAATGTAGAAGACAGCAAAAAGCATCACAATCCACTCAGCAAACATGATAATTAAGACCTCTTTCATGCCATTAGTGCTTTCACTCAGATTATGCCACTTCATACCATCAGTCCCCCTTCTATTCCCTGGAATGCAAAATTGTGCTAACTCATATAACCCACGGTATAAAGCAAACCCAGGATACAACTCCATAAGAATTATCCACCCTCCTGAAGAAACAGCATAGAAAATTGTTAGGCTAGAATATTAGAAACTTAAAACAAGTAGATATTCAATTCATAAACATGACTAAGTTAAAAGTTATAATAACAAGTAGCTATTCAATTCATTATTTACCATTCCTAGATAACCAAAACATTGTTTGAATTTGGTATTGAAACCAAAGATTTCTCCCCTAATTCATTTATGCAGCTTTAAATGTTAGATCATTATTCTGTTAAGAAATATTGAAGATTTCATATTACTTGAGATTAAAGACTGATAAAAATATATTCTGAGGACTTAATGATCCCTCTCATTATCTTCTATTTATAATGAAAAACACAAGACTACTAGGTACAGAACTAGGTACAACTCATTAATAATTCTGCACACTAGCCTAAATGATGATACCTATATGCAATGATTCTAACACTCCCCCTCAAGCTGGAGCAAGCTGGAGCATACAGATTGTATGTACCAAGCTTGGAACAAATAAACTCAATCTGAGGTCCCCTCAATGACTTAGTCAATACATCTGTGAGTTGGTCATTTGATCCAACAAACTCAGTACATATTTCTTTTGACAATAATTTTTCTCGAACAAAATGACAATCAATTTCTATATGTTTGGTTCTCTCATGAAACACTGGACTTGATGCAATGTGAAGAGCAGCTTGGTTATCACAATACATCTTCATACTCTGGATGTCACAGAAGCTAAGCTCTTGAAGGAACTGCTTCACCCATATAAGTTCACATGTTAATGAAGCCATTGCCTTATATTCAGCTTCAGCTGTTGATCGAGCCACTACATTTTGTTTCTTACTTTTCCATGAGAGAATGTTTCCTCCAAGGAAAACACAATATCCTGTAGTAGATCGTCTATCAATAGGAGAACCTGCCCAATCAGCATCACAATATCCTGATACCTGAAGGTTTCCTTTGTCTTCATATAACAGCCCTTGCCCGAGAGCCTTTTTCACATACCTTAGAATGCGAATGATAGCATTCCAATGGCCAACACATGGAGCTTGCATGAACTGACTAACCACTCCAACTGCAAAAGATAGATCCGGCCTTGTAATAGTGAGATAGATTAGTTTTCCAACTAGCCTCCTATATCTCTCCGGGTCTGAGAATAACTCACCTTCTTCTGCTGTTAATTTTTTATTTGGATCCATAGGACTATCAACCGGTCTACAATCAATCATGTCTGTTTCTTGTAAAATATCCAGAGCATACTTCCTTTGGGAGATTACAACTCCATCTTTTGACTGAGCTACTTCAATGCCTAGGAAGTATTTAAGGCTCCCAAGATCCTTGGTTTGGAAATGTCTACACAAGTACTCCTTCAATTGAGATATTCCAGTAGTATCATTTCCTGTAATAACTATATCATCAACATATACTATCAAGTAAACACATTTCCCGAGAGACGAATGATAATAAAAGACTGAATGATCTGCTAACCCAAAATTTTGAACAATGGAGCTGAACTTTCCAAACCAAGCACGTGGAGATTGCTTGAGCCCATATAGAGATCGGTTCAATTTACAAACCATACCAGACTTCCCCTGAGCAACAAACCCAGGAGGTTGCTCCATATAAACTTCTTCCTCAAGATCACCATGGAGAAAGGCATTTTTGATATCCAACTGATGAACTGGCCAATGACGAATGGCTTCATGGCGAAGAACAAGCGAATGGTAGTCATCTTGGCCACGGGAGAAAAGGTGTCACAATAATCAAGACCATAAACCTGAGTGTACCCTTTTGCAACCAGCCGGGCTTTGAGCCTATCAATGTCACCATTAGGGCCGACTTTAATTGCATATACCCATCGACAACCAACAGCCTTTTTGCTTGGGGGAAGTGGCACAAGCTCTCAAGTATTACTGTGGTCAAGAGCCTGCATTTCTTCAATCATGGCTTGTCGTCATCCAGGATGATCAACTGCTTCTTTCACATTTTTAGGTATAACCACAGGAGATACTGAGGATAAAAGGGAATAAAAGGAGGGTGACACTCTGTGATAGCTAAGAAAATTATAAATGGGATGAGGGTTTCAAGTGGAACGAGTACCTTTTTCTGAGAGCAATGGGCCAACCAGAATCAGCTTCACCAGGAGGCGTGACAAGAGATGGTGATGGAGAAGAATCTGAAAGAGGAGATCCACCATTTTCTGGAAAAGGATTACTCATCGGGGTACTGTGTCGGAGGATATCAGTATGTGGAGTGGGAGGTTCGGGAGGACCGTGAGCATGACTTGAATTGACGGGGACATTGGAGATATTGGACTCAACCACTGGAAGAGGAAGAACCTGTTGGAGGATATGAACATCTTGAACAGATGGAAAGAAGAAAGGAGTTTGTTCAAAGAATGTGACATTGGCAGACATGTAGTACTTCTAGGTTTCAGGAGAGTAACACCAGTACCTTTTTGAAGCCGAGAATAGCCCAAAAAGACACATTTAATTGCACGAGCAGAGAGCTTGTCTAGCCCTGGAGACATGTCGTGAACAAAACAGACACAACCAAAAACTCGAGGAGGGGTGTGAAAGAGAGGATCATTGGGAAAGATAATGGAGAATGGGACTTTATTATTGAGAGAGGAGTTGGGCATCCTATTGATAAGAAAACATGCAGTTAAGATGGCATCCCCCAGTGATGAACAGGAATATGAGCACCAAGCAAAAGGGTATGAGCCATTTCAACCAAGTGTCGATTTTTTCTTTCAGCTATACCATTTTGTTGGGGTGTATGAGGACAAGTGGATTGATGCAAAATACCATGGGAGCTAAGAAGTGCAGAAAAAGTGGATGAGAAATACTCTTTAGCATTATCACTTCGTAAGACTAATTACTTGACCAAATTGATTCTTGATTTCATTAAAAAAGGATGTGAAAATGGGTAACAATTCAGAGCGATCTTTCATTAGATAAACCCAAGTACATCTAGAATACTCATCAATAAAAGTAACAAAATACCTAAAACCAAAAGAAGAGACGCGACTAGGTCCCCAGACATCAGAATGAATAATAGAAAAACTAGAAGTACACATTGATTGAGACTTTTTAGGAAAGATAGATCTAACATGTTTTCCTAGTTGACAAGACTCGCATTCTAAAGTCTGAAGACTACTAAGTTCAGGACACATTTTTTTTAACTTTGACAAGTGAGGATGGCCAAACAGATCATGTAACACTTTAGGGGGAAGAGCTGCAACACAAGATACCCGTGGACTAGATCCAAAATGGTATAAACCTCCAGCTTCATATCCTTCTCCAATCTGTCTCCCGAGCCACGCTCCTGTATAACAAAAGATTTTGAATCAAAAGTTATTGAACAATGTAACATTTTGGTTAACTGACTTAGGGAAATTAAATTGAATGGACCAGTTAGGGACAAAAAGAACAGATTTCAGAGTTAGAGAGGGAGACAAGGAGACTTGACCGACTCCCTTTGAACAAGTTTTAGAGCCATTTGCAAGGGTAATGAAATGGGGTTTTTCTTGGAGGGAAAGGGTTGAGAACAATGAGGTATTACCAGAGATGTGATCAAAAGCACCCGAGTCAATTACCCATGAATTTGGACCTTCCATGGATTGAGAAATGCAAGTTGTGGACGTACTTGGGGACTGAGATGATTGCACCAGGCTGTTAGACTTTAATCGCAGATACTTTTGATACTCTTCCTCAGTGAACTTGGAGTTGGAAGTGGAAGTTTCAGCCTTAGAGATATTGGCTGTTTTTGAAGGAAAGCCATGCAAGGAGTAGCAGTTTTTTTGGGTGTGACCCATGATAACGGTTCAAAAACCGTTATTTTTATACTTAATTTTGATATCAAATGCACCCTTGTTGACTTAGAAACTTGCTTTGACTCATGATTTTTCTTTAGTTTTGTGAATAAAAGAGTTGAGGACATGTTTTATGATTTTATCATTAAATTCCTTTGATTTTGTAGGTTTTTGGAATGAATTGAAAGAAAGGTTGAAATATCAAATGGTTGGAGTGCAGAAAAGTCAAACAGAGTGCAGAAAAGTCAACCAGTCAACCAGAATGCTGAAAAGTTGACCAGAGTGCTGAAAAGTCAACCAGAATCTAGAAAAAGTCAACCAGAACGTGATTTGATATATTTTGTGCGATTTTTATGATCTGTTTAGGCTTGGACCTGTTTTCTGTTGTTTTTATGTCCTATTTAAAGGCCAGAACATTTTAGGGTTTGTATCTTTTGATGGATTAGACACAGAAACACACTTTTCACCCCTTTGGGGGTAGATTTGGAGATGGTGACAGCTCTCCTTTTCTCCTTTTTAGGTTTTTTATCTCTTTCATTCCATTATTCACCTAGTTTCTCCATGACGATGGAGAACTAACTTTATTTGTTGTTGGGGAAAGATGTAACCTCTAAACTCTCTTTTATTGAAATTCTTGTTTTATTCATATGCTTGCATATGCTTTTATTATCAATTGTTGGGTTTCTTATCTATGCTCTATGCTATTATCGTTTAACTCATTCGATAAATAGATGTTTGCCTTTGTCGATACGGGGAAATCATGAACTGATAGGGAATTCCTTGATTAAGCAATACCACCTAGGGATAGGGGGGTAGGACGATCAATTGTATTTTGCTTCTGTGGTACTTGCATTGCTAGTTACTAGGGGAGACTAGGGATAGTAAGCTAGTAACTAGTAGTAGGCTCTTCTCGCCGAGGGATCGGGTTTAGAGTAGACTAAGAAAGTTTGCATGACAATTAGATAATAAAGTGAATTTAATAAGAAAAGTAGATATATGAGAGTGATTGGGTGAAATCTGAACCTTAACAACAAATCCATCTCATATTATCAACATCATCCATCTACTTTTGTGTTTAACTTCAATTGATCAAATTGCATTCATGTTTATTTTTCTGCACTTTATATTTAAAAATCCCAAAATATTATTTTTATAATCTTGATTGGTTAAGCAAAAGTACAACAGTTTAGTGCCATGAGTCTCTTGGGAAAACGATACTTGGACTTACCATTTATTATTACTTGATACGATCTGGTACACTTGCCAGAGTGTTAACAACCCACCCTCTTACAATAAGTGCACTGTGGACGTCCCCGACCACCACGTCCTCCTCCTCTAGTGCCACGTCCTCCTCTTCCTCATGTGGCAACCATGACAAATGGTTCCAGTGTTTCATGAGCTTCTTGAGATTGAGGAACTAGAACACGAAGAAGACGTGTGGTCAAGGCTTCCAAGGAAGGAACCTCATGGCTTGTTAGGAGTTGATCTCTGATGTGATTCAAATCTAGATGCAAAGCACGGAGGATCATCACCATATAATACTTGTCAAGCTTCTTTTTGATGTCTTCTGAAGATTCCACTTCCAAGAACATTCTCAACTCTTCCACAGCTGCTTGGGCTTCAGTCATGAAGGAGACCATATCATGGTCTGTCATTTTGAGACTTGCAAGCTTGTTTGTTGTATCATAGAGGCGTTGAATATCATTAACATAAATGCTTTGAGCTTTCTTCCAAAACGAGTGACATGTTTTGAAGGCTCTAAGAGATATCAAAAGTCGTGGTTCCACAGACTGCCACAATAGGGCACACAACTGGAAATCTGCTTGATTCCATTGTTCAGCTTTTTCTAAAGGTACTTGGCTTCCATCCTGCTCAAGGTGGTCATAATGACCTTGAGCGAGAAACCAGATTTCCACCGCTGCAGACCAAGACAAATAATTTTTCCCGTTTAGTTTTTCTGAAGTGATCGAGGGACTTCCTGAGAAGGAAATGACACTTCCAAACGCCATTCTGGATAAAAACACAGAGAAGGAACCTAGAGAGAGGAGGACCCAGAAAACCCTAGAGGGTTTCTTACGGTTTTCTTCAAGGGGAGTTTCTGGACAACACTAAAGCACGATTTTGAGGGGCAGAACAGAGAAAGGAAGCTTAGGCGACGACTATGGAGGAAATGCGGCGACTTTCCGGCGAGCAGAGGGCGGCGCGTGGACAGCACGCGCCTGTTCGTAGCTCACAAAGAGGCTACGCGTGGCAGCGCGTGGAGGAGAATCAGACTACCCCACCGGTGGGGTTGGCCGTCACGTGAGGAGGTGAACCAGATCTAGTGGTCGCCGGACGGAAAAGTGGCGGCGGCCGGCGACTGGCAGCGAACGGCGGCGGACAGCGGTGGACAGCACCAGACAGATGCGAGATGGCAAACAATCAAGTTGAAGAGCTTCAAACTGGAGTTGACAGCTGCAGATAGTGGCGAGACAGCCGCGAACAACGGCAAATGGCACCGAACAGATGCGAACAGCAGTGACAGTGCTGGTGGACGGAAACCAGAGCAGGATGAACCTGCTCTGATACCAACTTGAGATTTAAGACTGATAAAAATATATTCTGAGGGCTTAATGATCCCTCTCATTATCTTCTATTTATAATGAAAAACACAAGAGTACATGGAATACTAAGAGTCTGCACTAGACTACTAGGTACAACTCATTAATAATTCTGCAGACTAGCTTAAATGATGATACATATATGTAATGATTCTAACAATATTGACTAGAAATATGACCAAAACATGTACATAAGTGGAGGTCATCCCTCATTTCATAGATAAATTTTGAGAAATTGGCCTCAAATCCAAATTCTAAAATGATATCAAAGGATATTCATATAATTGTTGTTCAGTTGAGTCTATCGAACCAATTGTTATCAATCCATCACCAAACCACCCTGAAAAGCCGAGTCTTCTAAACTTGGTAGTTTATATGTCTAGTTGTTGAGTGTGTCGGAGATCCAAAATTTACTAGTGATATAGTAAAAACATTAAGGGACAACCCATGTTTCAATAGCCTGCTTGAGGATTGAGTTAGATTAAAACCCAAACTCTAAGGAAATGTTGTAAATAACATTTTATTAGGATTGTTGTAATTTGAGATAATATCTTTAGAATCTTCCTAATTAGAGGAAATAGACACATAATCTTTTATTTTATTTTATTTTTCTAGATTTCCTAATTTCCTTATTTCCATTTTTAGGAGAATTAGATTATTACAAATAAAGGGTATCAGAATGTATTTTTTATGATTTGAATAATAAATCGGTCTTATTTTCTACATGGTATCAGAGCATGTCTGATCCGCTTCCACTGTCTTTGTTGTCTGCCGGCGGTCGGCCGCCATGGCCGCCGGTAGCCCCTAAAAGTCTCTTCTTTAACCTGTGTCTTTGTGCTTCATTGGGCTGCAATTGCCCTAGCCAAGTTCAATTTTAGACTTCTGTCATTTTCGGCCTTGAAGATCAAGCTAGTAGTGCCTTTGTGTTTTCTTTCTCTAGTATTACCAAATACATAGTATGATTAGAATAGGATTCGAACTCATTCCCTTTCAGACCAGTAGCTGAAACTGAGTTTTTTCTTTGTTGTTCTCTCCACTGTGCACCGTTGCTCTCCGCCATCGACCAGCGTCGTCCACTGCATCCTCCATAAGCTGTCATATTTTCTTTGGTCAAGATTAAGAGTGTCTCGTGAAGTGCACTAATCGTCGTTCTCGGTGTTTATCGTGAGGGGAAATATTTTTCAGCCCCAACAGAGAACTTTCTTTTTTGCGTTAAAGTTTATCCCGTACTTCTTGTGATACAGTGTTAAGTATCACCTTTTTGGAGTAGTCCAACAGAGAACTTTGGACCTTCAACGTGTCTGGCCTTTTTATGCCATCATAAGTCCCAATCTTTGGTGTTTTTTGGTTTCTGCCAATGCTTTGTTATAACAGCTCACTGAGAGTTGTTCTTTGAGACCGTCCGCTGAATTGACTCTTTCGAAGTTATGGGATTCAGATTTGTCCCTCGTACAGATCGGTTCTCACCAGTTCTTCCACCTTCACGTTTTGATGTTCAGTTGTGAGGAGGAGAAAGTTCCAGCCGCTGCAGGGTAGTGTAGTCCCTGCAGTTTTGTTGTTGTTTGCCTCTGCAGGACAGTTGTTTCTTGAAGGCCTCCCATATGTTCAGGGCAGTTAAGCCCCTGAAGGTTTGTTGCTTCTCAAGGCAGTGAAGTCCCTGAAGGTTTGTTGCTGTTTAGGGTGGTTAAGCCCCTACAGATTTGTGGTTGTTGGTCTTTTAGTTCCAGCCGCTGCAGGGTAGTGTAGTCCCTACAATCTGTTGTTGTTAGCCTCTACAGGACAGATGTTTCCTGAAGACTAGTTGTTGTTTAGGGCAGTTAAGTCCCTTGAAGTTTTGTTGTTATTCGCCACTATTGATGGCAATCCAGTCCTTGCAGTTTGTTGTTGCAAGTCACCATCCATTTTTTATGGAAATCTCTCTCGTCCATTGCTGTCCAAGTTGAAGTTTCATGGTGCTAGTTCGCCCTCGTCCATGGCTATCCAAGTTGAAGTTTTATTGTGCTAGTTCGCCCTCGTCCATTGCTGTCCAAGTGTGTTTATTGACTTTATCTCTGATTGAGTTTGTCTATTCCAATTGTATGATCCAGCTTGAGGGGGAGTGTTGTAATTTGAGATAATATCTTTAGAATCTTCCTAATTAGAGGAAATAGACACATAATCTTTTATTTTATTTTATTTTTCTAGATTTCCTAATTTCCTTATTTCCATTTTTAGGAGAATTAGATTATTACAAATAGAGGGTCTCAGAATGTATTTTTTATGATTTGAATAATAAATCAGTCTTATTTTCTACAAGGATAAAAGTATCTTCAAGATCTTCACTTTAACATAAAATATTTTAGCAACTTCCTATTTATTTTACCATATTTTGGTTCTTAATTTTAGAAAGATTGATTGTTACAATGGAGAAGCTAAAATGTAATTTGTATGATTGTTATTAGTAAAATAATTGTCTAGTTTTCCTATGTAGTTTGAGTTGGTAATAGAGCTTCTGCTTGCAAACAAAGAAACAACCATATGCCATTGTAGTCACATAAAGATGATCATAACACTAGCAATAATCTTGATAAAGGAGTCACCATGCACCGCCACCGCCCTAGCACATGTAACCCACACACCTAATTTTGACGACACCCACTCACCAACTCCGCCATTAATAGAGTTGTTAGGAATCCATGAGTTTGTTTCCGAGGGACCGTGACTACCTATTTGCCTTTGTTTTGAGTAGATTTGAGCTATCGGAAAAAGCAATACAGTGTGTTGTCTATGTACAAAATATGTTCCCACATGCTAAGTTAGACGAGAAGACACCAAGTTTGGAGTAGAAAGAAATCGAGTGTGATTCACCTTAAAGTGTTCGACAGCATGGCTTATGATCACGTTCCAGCTTAACATAGGACCAAACTTGAAGATAGGAGTAAGAAGTATGTTTTTATTTGGTATAATGAAAAAGCAAAAGCTTACAAGTTGTTTAACCCAATAATAACAAAGGTCCTTGTAAGCCGAGATACTCAAATTGACGAGGAGAACAAATAGAAGTGGAACAGCTCTAAGGAGATGTCTACTAGAAGTTTGGAAACTAGAAGAGGGGAGCTCGGAAACTGAAAGAGGGAGCTTAGAAATTGGTGGTATAAAAGAAATATCAATGCTAAAGTTGAGTGATATAAAGGTCGACTCGCGGTGAAAGATTACAGGAAGAAAAAGGGAATTGACTATGATGAGGTATTCACCCCACTAACAAGGATGGAAACAATTCAGCTATTGATCTCCTTAACAGTCCAACACAAATGGACGATTCTGCAGAAGGATGAGAGGTTGGCATTTCATTAAAGATTTTTGGAAGAGGAGGTATATATTGAACAACCACTCAACTACATGCGAAGAAGAGAAGATAAGAAAGTGTTAAGATTGAAGAAGGCACTTTATGACTTAAAGCAGCCCTTGAGCGTGGAATGACAGGACTAACAATTATTTTAAGAAGAGTGGGTATGAACAATGTCTATATGAACAAGGTCTATACTTAAAAAGAGAATAGAAGAGATATGATGATTGTTGTCTTGTATATTGATGATCAAATCTTTACGGGACACAAAGCCAAGTTGGTTGAAGAATTCAAAGAAGTGATAAAAAAGGAATTCGAGATGACCGATCTGGATCTCGTGAAGTATTTTCTCAGTTTGGAGGTCGTTCAAGGGAAGGAAGGCAGTTTCGTATCCTAGGAAAGATATGTCGAGGAGATTTTAAAGAAGTTCAAAATGACAAAATGTAACTCAGTTTCCACCCCAATGGAGCTTGGCACAAAATTATGAGGCGATTTTGTAAGGATAAACTTAAAATTAGGAGTTATTTGACAGTTATTATGAGCGGTAATGTTTTAATGTTATAGGAGAACAAAAGCCAGGAGGTTAGTGTGTTATGTTTTGATATTAATGTGATGTGTTTTTTAATAATTGGAGACATTATGCCTTGGAGATGAAAAGCCAAATGTTTGTCCTATAAATTGTAATGTTCAGTTGAGATGAGATAATACACTTGAAGTAAATCAGTTTTATACACAAAAAGTGTGATTTGTTAACATTATATAGGCTTCTTTATTTGGTGTTATGAAAGTTATATGGACAACTACGAACAAGATCTGTTCTAAATGTAATACTGGGGCAGCTAAAGGTTCTTCTAGTGTATCTACAGTAGCAGATACTATTAGAAATCATCATGCTTTCAATGTTTCTCTTTATATTGTGGTGTTCATAATGTTCTATATGTAGAGGCAATGGCTATAATTTTAGCTTTGGAATTGAAATTTTCAGAGGATGAACTAAACTTTGGATTGAGAGTGACTCTCTACTTGTTATTCAAACTCGAGTCCAATACTTCTATCATTCTTTAAGATCATTATTTTCAAAAAGTAGAATTTAAGCTTAAGTCAACCATACAAGATTGACTAAAGAGATTAGATTTGCACCCACTTATATATTATAATTTGGTCACAATTTTAGTCCATGTGAACTCTCCAACACAGCATCTCATGCCAAGGATTGGATATCTTGAGCATGCAACTAGACATTTATTGATGGTTTAGTAGTAACCCAATAATGAGTACACAATGGACCCAACAAACCTTACTAGGATAAAAACTCTAATACCTACCCTACAAAATCGGCTTATATTTGCATCCACTTTTATGCTATTATTTAACCAAACCTCTAGCTGATAACAAATGTAATGGATGATTGAATTGTTTTGTAAATAGTAATATTATGTGTATTTAATTTTTGCTTATCAGAGAGGGTGGTCAATTTACTGATAAACTTGCAAAGTTTGACACTAGATCTCAAGGTTATAATTGGTGGGATAGTGTCCCCCAACTTTATTTGTCTAGAGGTTTTCAATGATGGATTTGATTTACACTTCTATAGGGTTAGGGGTGTTGCATATGGATGATGTTGTCTGTGGTGCCAACATAGTTCGGATGACAAATAACTTAGAATCCTCATTTTTAATAAAAAAAATTGCCAACAAGCATATAAAATTATGTATGAAAACCAATAGAATAACCCAAAATGGATATGATCACCGACCATTAACTTACTTGGAAATGATGTATTTTCAACCAAGAATCGGAAAAGAAAGCCACCTAATAACCCGGTTCCAAAGACACCTATATATGCAGTTACTGCAATCATCAAGAACACAAGTTGGTCATTACTAATTAGATCTAGGAAAAGAAATTAGTAATACACCCATTTTTATGAATGACATAAACTGATAAAAGTAGTTATCATGAAACCTGTTGCAGTCTTGACATTTGAAAACATGGTAGCCACCAAAAATGCTAGCGCAATTTGTAAGTTTATATAGATAAAATAAAATACAAATTGGATGCTGTAGTCATTGACTGTGAAGATTTTTAATCCTGAGAATAAAGTCAAAAGCATTAAAGAAAATGGGTAAATCCGAAGAGGAATAAATTCAATAGTTATATTCTTACCTAAGAGTGAGCCAAATATCACAAAGCACAACATGTAAATTACTGATGTGACAAGAAAATAACCATATGAAATCATCCAATATGGCCTATCACCAAGACCGTGCATTTTCATCATGATTCTTAATTTTTGTTGCTTCTCATATACTAGTGATGTCAAAATAACCTACACAAACATAAAGAGCTTATTAAATTGAACATTTAAATGTATTATAGATGAATAGATCTAGGACTACAGATAAGAAATTTTGTTGCTTCTCATATACTAGTGTGTCAAAATAACCTACTCAAACATAAAGAGCTTATTAAATTGAACATTTAAATGTATTATAGATTAATAGATCTAGGACTACAGATAAGAAATTTTGTTGCTTCTCATATACTAGTGATGTCAAAATAACCTACACAAATATAAAGAGCTTATTAAATTGAACATTTAAATGTATTATAGATGAAAAGATCTAGGACTACAGATAAGAAATTTGCAACATAAAGCATGTATCTTTTACCAGGGTTGATGTAAAGGTATTAAACCAAAGAAAAGGAATTACATATGGTTTATATTGATGTGGGAAAGGCGTATGATTAATTACTAGGAGAAATACTGCAAAAAGGCTCTAAGGTGATTGCATTACTTATATTCAAACCATACAAGACATATACAATGGGGGTAACTATTGGTGTAAGAACACTAGTAAGCAAAACTAAGGGATTTTCCTATAAGGATAAAATTCACATCAAGCATTAGCCTTGAATCTAGTTTAATTTAGTTTTGGACGTAATTATTGGGGTCATACATAAGATTATCCGTGATTATATTATATGCATTTTGTGGATAACATAATTTCAATTGCGGTTTTAATTAAAAAGATTAACTTCGAACTTGCTTAGAAGGTAAACTAAGTTAGGAAGTTCAGCTGGTTTTTCTAGTTTAATTGAAAATGACATCACTTTGTGTCACTTTGATTGAGAAAATAAGAGAAAGGAGAAATTATCTTCCTCTTACCAGCCTTCATGAGCTCATGTATAGGAAAAAACCACCAATGCATATTCCCAGTATCCCAATGAATTTGGTGGTAGATTCACTACATAATATTAGTAGCAAGGAAAGCAGTGGTGAGAGTTCATAAACATCAATTACAACATGTTTTTCAAGGTCCAATAGGGAATTTCATATGGGCGAGTGGGTGTTTTTCAAGCTTCCAGCAAGAAGCTTTCATAGACTTGCTCCTAGTACCTATAGAATTTCAGAAAACATAGGTACAACTGCCTACTAGTTACAGCATCCTAAAAAGTCTCTAACCCACTCAACATTTAATATTACAAGCATCCTCCCATTGATTGCCAACCACACATAGTACTATATTTCCAGAAAAGATCTCAACAAAACATGCAAAGGAAGAAGGGTCATATCACAATAATTTTGGTTCAGTGGCAGTGTACCTAATGAGGAGGAGCATGGGTTCTTCTATTCAATTTTCAACAGTCATCCCCTATGTTTGAAATGCAAGACCCTTGAGGGCAGGGTCTTCTTTTCAGGAGAGGTATTGATATGTAAATATAAATAAGAAGTTAGTTAGTTAGTCAGCTAGTTAGAAAGGATTGTAACGATATTGGGTACCAGCCTACAAATAAGGTAGTATTGTTGTATTTTAGACAGACTAAATATAAAATGAGATTGGGTGACAATAACAGAAGTGTAATGCACGATTCTTGGTCTTTGTTCCTCTCATCTTTCCTCCCTCAATTTGGTTCTCTTTCCGCACCTAAATTCTATATCATATTTCAAAAGTCAAAGTTATCCAACAGCAACTATTTATGCAATAAATGATGGTATCATCCTCATATTGATGTTAACTTCTCTTAGTTGTTATAGACAACTCAATTCATAGCCCATGTGTATGGATATATCGTCACTTACAGGAAAAAGTTGCAAGATGACCCATGTAAAGAACAGAGAGCCCACGATAGAAGATATGTCAAACCTAAAAATGGTCTCAGGTTTTGGCATTTCCTTTACAAACTCCAAAATTATTTTGGTTCCAGGTCCAAGCAGAAACTGCAGGTAAGAATTGGAAATCTGCATGCATATATTGTCAGATTCCGATTATAACCTCTCAGAGACGAAATACTACTAAAATAAGAAATGAAAAAATGTGTATTTCTGGAAATTACCATCATTATGTTAAATCAATAATATTTACTGACAAAATTAGTTTTGAAATTTTCAATACAAATACAGCCAGTGCATCATGAACATAGTTCCCCTTCCTCTATTCAAATCATGCATTTTAAAAAAAATTGTAACTGTTAAGCAAATTTTTCTTCTTTAGGAAGTATGTAGTTCCTTATTCCAAATGTATTCTATCAATAATGAATTATGAAACAATGTGTTTTTTTTTTTAAATTAATACTATTATTAAAAAGCAAACATAGTTGCAGTCACGGTAGGTGATACTGTCTTGAAAAGGACTACCTAAGGAGTTGACGAGAAATGTTGAGTGAAGAATCATAGAGTGAAGCCACAGTAAAACTGCCTCCTAGCAGGCAGAGGTTCGACACTGACTAGAGACGTGGCCTAAGTAATGCTTTATAATGTATTATGGGAAAACTTGACCTTCTAAACTGATTTTGCAGCATTGAGTTAAATTTTAAGTTCGAATGCTAAGAACTATTATTATAAAAAAAAAATTAAGATCATTACAGGCTAGCAAGTAGCACGTTTTTTTATTTTATAAGCTCAGATTGAGCTTTCTTTTTCATTATATTGAATCAATGGTTAGGATAACTGCAAAGAGGAAGAAACAATTAAAAGAAATTATATATACCAGATTTACAGAGCGAGGAATCCGCAACAATGCATTGGCAGTAAATCCTGCGTCCTGACGGTAGGTTGAGTTGTACCATATACCGACATTATATCTATTACCATTTGAATTTAGAAAATCAAAAGCTGCCAAAACAATAAAAATAAGTATTGTCTTCCACAAATTGCATGAATTTAAACACAATGATAGTTAAGTACCTGAAACTATCTCATTGACTTGTCCCTCTGAGTTACCTCCTTGATAACCTTTGTACAGCTCACTGTTGATATCAGTAGAACTATTACGCCATAAATTTTTAGCCAGAGCACATTTAATCTCTAGATTCAGGGAAAACAAATTCAATTAGTAAATATACTCTACATGTCAGATGCAGGCCCTAGTCAAGTCTAGAGAGAAATAAGATTGTGTATATAAAGCACAAGTTTACTCCATGAAAAAATATTCAAATTCTGGGTGCATTAATTTGGCAAAACTGACCATATAATTATTACCATTGTGCAACTGTTTCAAATGTATCATAAAGGTTGCAATTATTGTTTTATACTGAACTTTAAACATTTATATTACACCCATTTGATGGTTCCCCAAGTTTTCCAAAAACATGGAAGAATTTTTAGGTTCAAGCAAATACTACATGAATAAAATAGCAATCAAAACCCTACCCCTCACCCCTCCAAAAAAAGAGGTGCAAAAGTTTTGAAATACTCTCTAACAAGGTACATTGACAATACAATTTCCATACCATTGTTTGCTCCTGTCGGCGAGGGAAAGGAGAATCCAGAGTTCTCTGTTCCTGAGCAGTTCGTTTGTAAATAATAAATGGGGAGATTCGAAGAGAAAGCAGGTTCAATAAAATTGTTCCTTTGAGGTTCTGATTCAGATCCCTATATCAACATCATTTTGACAACAACAAACATCACACAAAAAAAAAAAACACTAGCAAAAGCAGGAAAACTGAAATGTCAAACTAAAATTAAGAATAAATAGTACGCAATACATACACTAACAGTTTACTCTGCCATTCAATCACAAAACAAATTTGTTTGTAAATTTCTAATCACTTAACGATGTAAAAGCTGTTTTTGGTATTCTGAGTAAAACCTTCCACACTAACCATAGATGTCTGTAAATCTCTAAAATTTAAAATAAATTAATTAATGTGTAAACAGTTCACAATTCACCAATTGTGATATCAGAAATGATACTTTGACTTAAATAAATTTTTTACATTTTCTTTACGATCATTTTATCCTTATCACCCTACCATCATTACGTGTAATATCATCGATCAATCATAAACCGCCACACGTAGAAACTTTGTTGATTTTTCAACAATTATCTTAAACGTCACTTCTAGCATGTTTTCTGATTCATCGACAGTGTAAAAGTATTTGTATTTTTTTACGCATAGGAATTATTAAACTAAACTGAACATGAAGACAAAAACATACAACAAACTCACCAGTACATTCACGGCCAAACCAGCAAGGAAATTACTACCAAAATCACTTATACTCAGGGTACTCCGAAACATCTTCTCAGATACGCCTGTAAAAAACGTCACAAAAGAAAATCAGCAACAGAGCGAGAAACACAATGTGAACGGATCTATTACACCATACTCAGCGCAAATGAGTGATTCTCTCCGGTGAAGAGCAAAGAAAGAGGACACGAGTCGGTTCTCCTGCACGATGCATCGGGCAAATCGAAAAAGGGAAGAAAACCGGTTCGCACGGCCCGGTTCGGTGGAGCAGGAAGTTGCAAGAGCGGTGGCCATTCCACGGGGTTGGGAATGGCACACATGCCGGCTTGAAACAAATCGGAATACTGGACCCCGCACCGCTTCTCTGAGTCAGGGCACTGAGAGATTTTGGTTCTGTTGTCGGCACACAGGCAGCCGCATTTGAATTTGCTTTTATTCAATTGCGTGTCGAATAAGAGTTGGAGCATGGAAAGCAACACGCATAGCACCACCGGGAACAGAATCAGCCGAACGTTGGTTTTCACATTCCGTTTCTTGGAAAGATGAGAAATTCAAATATCAACATAATTTCATGCAAGAGAGTAATCATAGAAAAAAAAAAAAAAAAGCGAGTGGAACCTGGAAGGTAATGTTCTTGAGAAGAAGCGCTTTTGCTTGAGTGAAGAAGCTAGCAGAAGCAGAATTTGCCATGAGTTTGGTGTGTGAAGAATGGGGACTGAATAATGGAAGCGTGTTTCTTGGTGTTGCTGTCTGAGTCGACGACAGTGTCTGTCTTTGTGGGAGGGAAATACAGTGAACGCTTGGTATCTTCTCAGTTGTGGTTTACAAGTGTCTAAATAGGCTATTTAACATATAATTAATTATATTTGATTTTAAAATCTAGAATAATTATTTTTAATAACTAGTTTAAAATTTATATTTTAATTGTTATATTTTTTATTTTAATTTTAGATATTTAATATTTTATTATTTGATAGTTTATATATTGAATTGTTTATTTTTTATATTTAATTATATTTTAATTTTTGATAATATTAAAATAAAATACAAAACAGTTAAAAAAGGAATATAATAATATTAAAATTATTTTATTATGTAATTATTTTTTAATTTTGTATCAAATAAATTATCAATTATTATAATAGTTATAAATATTTTTTGTTTTTTAAATAAAAGAAAACTACGTTAACAATTATTTTGTCAAAATTCATTTAATCTCATATTATAAAAAGATATTTTTCTTACCTTATAAGAATTGTTTTATTTATGTATAGATTTTAAATTTTGAATATTTTTTACTAAAGATGTTAATTAAATGAGATATTTTATTCAAGATATTAAGGAAACAACTGAAAGTAGTTTAAGTATATTATTGTTAATTAATTTCTCACAATAGAGATAAAATTAATGTAATTAAATAATTGAACCTATCAATTAATTATAGCAAAAGGTTTATTTATTTTATAATAACTATCTTAACATTAGAAAGTTAATCAATCTACACGTAAAATTGATTTTCATTATATTGAAGATACAAGACTATTCCTTGTTTACTTTTAATATATTTGGTCATTCTTAGAATTTATTTTATATTTTTTAAAATCACATCATCTATTACTTTAGTATAATAGAGATGTAAACAAAAAACTTATCAGCAATAAAATATAAATTCACTCTATTAAAATATAAGCCAGAGACAATTTTGTAAGAATGATTAAACATATCAAAAGTAAACAATGAATAGCCTTGTATCTCAAATATAATGAAATCAATTTTACTTAATTATTTTCTAATGTTTATCCATATGTATATGTATCTTTTATACATACATACATATATATATATATATATAATACTTTAAATATAGTTCATTTTATTGTAAACATTAATTACAACAATAACTGTTATTTATTACTTTGACTAAATAGCAAATATTTTATAGAATAACAGTTATCTTGAACAATTTTTTAACAATAACATTCATAAGATATTTGTTTATCAATGGTAAGTTTTTCCAAACAAGAAATTTGACTTTTCATCTCTCAATCTATCATTTTCATCTTTATCTAACTTGTAATTTTAAAAATAATATAAAAAATTGTATCTCAATATAATTTGTTTATCAACTCATAATCTTAACATTTCCAATATATATATGTATTTACTTTTATTGCAATTCTGAAATATTGATTTTTAATCAACAATTGTAAGTTCATTTTAGTTTTTAAAATCCTTTTCTGCTTAGAAAAACAAAATATACACGTTAACGGATAATATTAATTTTATAAAAAGACTAGTATAAAATAATAAATTAGAATTTAATATGTTATACATTTCCCATAATTATATCATTTAATAATTTTAATTTGATATTTTTATTTAACGCTCACTATTAAATTAATTTTTTTTCACAGTTATATTATAAGAAAATCATTTTAATCAAACATTGCACATAGAAAAATATTTTTTAAATTTTTATTATATTTTTCTTTTACGAAAGATCTCATTAAATGATAATTATGGTTACTTTCTTTGTTAGAAAAATGTTCAAAGCTGAGGACAACCTAAGATGAGTCATGCATATCATTTTATGGGTTTCCAAAAGTAAAATGTGTAATGAGTTGAGTATAACTCAGTTAAGTATGTACTACATAATTGGCAATTAGCAACATCCAATTACTGAATGGGATGAGTTGGCCCACAGAGTCTATAATGTAGGAAATGTATTATGGGTAGTGCCAACTAAGTATGGTGTGGATTTATCATTAATTGATTTTGTTTTTGGGAAGATCTTTCCTCAGTTTTCAATTCTCTTCTACCACTTTAGTTACTTGAAATTTGATTTTTATTATTATTTTAAATTTCTAATAAATTTGTATTTAAAAATTATAAATTATAAAATTGTGAATATTATTTATTTTTAACAAATACATTTATAAAATTTATAATTTTTGTTAATTTAATTATGTAACATCTCATTTTAGTAGTATAAAACTATTAAAATAAGGTGTACATAAATGAGAACTTACAAGTAATTTAAGGCTACTAGAACGAGAGATTTTATCTTTGACGGACCAAAGACTATCTATCATGTTGCTTTTCTCTCTCAACCAAACATTGAATCCCCTAAAATATGTCCTCCCTAAGCTCAGACTAATTAAGGTGATCATTGCAAAAGAGAAAACAACACACAACATACAACACATAAGTAAGGGTGAGCTAGATACCAAAGAAATCATATCACATTTATAAGATAACATACATAAATCATTTATATCACATACATCATTCCAAACATCTTAACAGGTAAAGACCTTAGACTTGACTATCCAGATTAGTATGAATATGTAGTTATGGCAGTTGTGCACTTGTGGTGAAACAACTAGCCCACCCCCAAGCTACCACACAAGGTTAGTCCGTTATCACTCACCTTAGGCCAAGGAAAAGCCCCTAGGCTAGCACCTCCTGCTATTTCTCACGACATGTCTCACCCTTCTCTACTTGAGAATGAGTGACCATTAGAATGTCAGGATGAATTCCAAGACTGAGCTTCCCATATTCATACCTGCAACACTTAAAACCACCACTGAGAAATTCCTCCTTGGAACTCTCTTCCATACATTTGAAACCATACTTATACCCATATACTTTCACATTGAATCACATCATATAACATTAATAATCATATAATATCATAGATACTTCTACACCATTCTAAAAATCAAAATATAGTTCAAGATTATCATAAAACAAAGAAAGAAATTATCAAAACAAGTATCCTCAAGATCTCATCCAAAAACTTACAAAAACTCAACTTAGAGACTCAAATTGAATTCTACCATTTGTGGCACAATTCCAAGCAACTTAGGGACTCTAACAAGTTCCAAATGACTTACCAAGACTCTCAAAATTGACCATTTGCACACAGAATCCCAAACTCAAAATTTCACTAGTTCTCTTCCTCAAATTGAGTTCTAAAACAAGTTGAACTCTACACAATCACCACCACTCAAACACAACTCAGATTTCTACCATTCTAGACGTTTGAACATGACATAACCCAGCTCATGCTTAACCTCAACTGCATAAAAGTACTTCACCAACCATTTCTTAACATTTTCTTACTCAAAAATTCATTTCTAGACCAAAATAACCTATAACCCAAAATTTCTTTTTTCTTTCAACAATTCAATCAACACAAATCACTTCAAAAATGCAAATTCAACATCTCACACATTCAAACAGATTCCTCAGGTTATACACATCCATCATCATACAATGCATCAATTTCACCACTTTACTTCCATCATCACTATCACACAATAACGTTTTTCATCCCAACAGTTCAGAATTCACAAACTATTAAATATATAGCGCATACTTAAATTTAAAAGCAATTATCTAACTTCCCTTACCTCTAAACCAACTGCCAAACTTCTTAAAATGTTCCGCCGATTACTTGAATCGCAAGGAATACCTAGACGGACCTACGAAACACCAAATTGGAAAAAGACAGAGTCCTTAGAACTCTAGATGAATCAAGAACGTGTAGGAGAGACATGATTACACATGCAACAATATTAAATTCCTCTAAAACATATTTAAGAATGGAAGGAAAAAAATGAGTCATAACTTACTTGTTCTATTGAAGAAAATGATCGAGTAGAAACGTAGACCCCGTTGCCGTGGTCGATTAGGTACCTCCTGATCGTCAAATAGATTACTCAAGAGTTAGAACTCTTAGAAAGAAGGTAGAGAACTCTAGAAAAGTGGTTTCTAGAGAGATAATATGTTTTAAAATAATCCAACTAGTTTATAACAAAACTATTTATAATAAAATCGTTTAATATTAAAATAATTGAGTCTCATTATTTTCATACTATTACCACTTCTAAAAATACAATTTTCTGGAATTTTACAAATTACACAAATAAATTTGTTAGGATTTTGCATCGTGATATTTTACATATTATAACTAAAAGAAAAATTAAAAAAATAAAAAGTAACTTTTTATGTGAGACGATCCACATGTCTAAAAGTTAGAAATTATGTAAAATGAATAAAAAAAAGTTTAACCCACAATTTTTATGCAAGATAAATGGAACCAATACACACTTTTTGCTGGTCAAGACCAAAACGAGACAAATAAGAATGTCTTGACATCCACAAGATAATATGTAACAACATATTTTAATCGTTTTTTTTTCTTTTATGTAACAACATATTTTAATTCAAATAGTTTTTTTTCAATTATTTTAAATTATAGAGGTGATTAATTGATTTGATTAGTCATTTGTGAGGCAAAGAGAAGAGTTATGCACATAAGAATGAATAACAATAAAAAGAATGCATTTGCTCCAAGAAAACTATTTTATGAAAGAGAGAAAGTGAAATCCTAACCACATTTTTATTTTGTTATGAAGGTGATCGTAACTACGTTTTCATTTTATTATATATATATATATATATATATATATATATATATATTGTGAAACTCTTGTATTTGTTTGTATATTGATGGAACTTATATGTTTTCTTTAGTGTATATGTATTGGTAGGATTTATTTACTTTCTGTTATTGTGGTAGTTGTTTGTGAGTGGCATTGTTTATAAAGTATTCCTTTTTTTGTTCATGATCATTCAAAACTTTATATAATGTATGGGACATGCATCTGATTGACAATATACTTAGAGTAATTTAGGATCCAATTTATTTATTTTTTTCATTTACATAATGAATTTCAAACTAAATATTGCATTCCACCATGGAGGAAGGTTCATGAGGAACAACATTATTATATTAGAGTACAATAGGTGAAAATTTTATGAGTGACAAAACATGGATAAGGCCTATTTTAATATGTAGCTACTAAAATACTTGATAGGTTGATATAAAAGTGTAAAGAGATTGGAGATATGTACAAGGAAGAATATGGAGAATGGGCAGTAATAAGGAAACATGTATATAACTATGCTCATAAAGTAATAAGGAAAAATCATGGCATAGCACATCAAATAGATTCCATCCTTTGTGTCCCCATTTGAAAGATTGTATGTTTGTTTGATCATTGTAAAAAATTTTCAAGGCATATTGTAGACCATATATTAGGCTATATAGATACTTAAAGGGATATTTTGGTGAGTAGTTACTATTTGTTGTAGGATAGGATGCAAATAACCATACATATGTGATTGCTTATTGGTGTAAAGCATAAAGCCATAATATTATACGTCATTTCTCATAAAGAGATATACCACACTCTACTACTATACAAGGAAGATATTTTCATATTTATTGTAAACATATGCTAAAATTCAAAATGACAGATCTATTCCTAATGCTGCTTTGTGAAGATTTGAGTGATCATGTAAACAATAATTACAATTTTATCAGTGACACGCAGCATTTATATTCTAAATTTGAAGGACTTGGTTGCCACAACTACTTGCTTAAAGACTTAGTTGCATTGATTACCTAATTTTGTATGTTTTATGTGCAAGGGATTTATGTGATGATATGGGTTTGAAGGCAACTATCAAGAAAATTATCAAAACATCAAGACATGATGAACCATAAAAGGTTGTCATACCATGTACTGAAAAATAATGGTTAAGAAACTATTGATCAAGCTAAATGAACGATAAGGTTAAGATATATATAACGGTTACATAATGACTAAATGACATTGATAAGCTGTTAATGACTGGCCTTTTTTTTCAAACAACTAAACGACAACTAATTTTTTGAACATTCAAATGTTTAATCAAGATTAAATTATTCAATAAATAGTTTATAAAAACAAGTGATCATATAAAATAATAGAGTTTTTGGAACTCAAACCCATGTAAATTCTTGTAACCGCCTTCTGTGTTCAGCTTCTACAAATAAAAAAAAATATTGTGGAGATCTATGAATGTACCATTATAAACTAAAATGAAATGTACCATTATAAACTAAAATGAATGCAAAGGATACAATTCAATGCCCAATACTTGGCGTAACAAGGGAACTTCCATTCCCCAATCGTCTCGCCTATCATTCCTAACATCAAGCGTTTGACACGAAAGCGTGTAGAAAAATAGAACCTTTTTCTATATTTTGTCATCCTAGGTTGGTGAGAAATCAACATAACAGAACAATATAGTTTATGATTGACGATGGGCTGTTCAAATCCCCCAAAAACACATTGGAAAAAATACCTCGTACTGGTTACCAGACCGGAACGGAAAAGTTCTGGTAACACCAAACACGTGTGCTAAATGAGAATTGGACATTCTAGAAATCATGCCGAAAACATAATTAACTTTAGGTATAGGTGCATCATGCAAAACTAGAAACCTATAATGTACAAATCACCTTCAAAGCCCAAAATGCAGCAAGTGAAGAAATAACCTGAATTCAAGCACACCTATAGTCCTATCGATTCAACAATTTTCATCAAAGATACATATATAAACCACACGAGTTTCGGCCTCCTCATGTTCCACTCCAGAACATCGGTCTTCCTCAAATTACCTCCTCCACTCGGCTTGAATTACCTTTCCTGCAAGGCGAACAGACCCATTGGTGATTATGATCGATTCATAATAAAAAGAAGACATACCAGAATGTGACTTTGACTCAGATTGAAAATTGGAAGTTCGCATCTGCTAGGTTGTTCAATTGCTAATAAAAGGAACTATGCGTTTCAGAATTTGCATTTTAGACATGTTTGGCATGATTAAGTTAATCTGGCAACTTAGCTAACAGTAATTTGAAATAGGTGAAATCATTTCCCAATGTATTTAAAGCATTATGTTTTTTCGGATGAACTTTCCAAAAACCACTAAATAGAAAAAAACTATCACATACCATTCCCATCTCTAGAAGATGATGATACAGTTCTGTCACTTCTGTTGCCCCCTTTGCCACCTGAATGAACTGGTCTGTGTGTCCTGGGTGAATGCGAACTAATTTTGCTGTTAGTTGAGGATGGCAAAGAATGGCGCCGGGTCTGGTTGTTTCTTTCACTTCCATCTTGTCCAAATCTTGGGGATCCTTGTGCCCTTAGCTTTGCCTTTGCAGATTCGGTTGCTGCCATGTAACTTGGCAATGTTGGACTATTCTGTATTCCATTATCTGCACGTTCCTGTTTTGCTACATTAGAGCCTTTTCTGTTCGGTTTCTGGTTTTCACTGCCTATTGGATCTTCCTTGTGACTCAAATCTCCATTTGTCAAGAGAGAATTTTCATCTCCACAAATAAGCTCTGGCAAATCTATGGGCTCATTTTTTACTTCATCGGATATATTTTTATCTTTAGTTGTAATTTCAGTCAAGGGCTTCGATTCCACAGTCACTTGATTACTGGTTGGTGTGTCAAGCATTTCGTAACTAGCTGAAAGTCTTGGAGTAGTTTCTATATCTTGCACACTGGAAACAGTTAATGCTGCTTCCTTCTTGACCTTCTCATTAAAACTAACGACCTCTTGTTCTGAAACAGCAAGGGATGAGGTAACTGTGGCCTTTTCCAAATGTTCCTTTGGCATCTCAGTTTCAACTTCTGAAGGAACAGCATTCTCAGCAACAGGATTATGAACCTTTCTCAAGTTACGTTTAACCTTTTCAAGCTCATTTTGTGGATTTTCCTGCACGGGATCTGAGGGTTGACTTGGAGTTTTCCTTGTGTTTCTTTTGGGTTTCTCAAATTCAGGATTTGCTAGCACTGGGACTGAGTCAAAATTCGAAGTAGGAAGCTTCCTGTTAGTACGTTTTGACTTACTCGTTTGAGTATCTCCAACTGAAATATTGCCATGCTTTCTTTGAGCCTTACTATCCTGAATTTTCTTGGGTTGGGGAACTGGTTTCCAAAATTGAGATGCTGACCAACGCTCCAACCAACTTAGGACTGAATTTGGATCACCCGGAACATATTGCAATCGCAATGCCATTATTGTAGTTGACGAAGTACAAAGCTGGAACAACAAACATCATTATTACATGCCCAAGTTAACTGATAATAAAAGACAAATTATAATAGAACTATATGCCCTAGATTATTGACAAAGAAATATACAAAAAAAAAAAAGAAAAAACTATATTCACCCACAAATTTTAGCGTTAAGATAGGCAAGATAGGCATACAAGATATATTAAGGTAGAAAAGCCCTTTGTCACTTTAAAGACAAGTTCACCATATAGAAAATTTTAACCAAACAAATGAATACACACAACGAACATCCCACTCAAACCCAGATAGAACAAATACAGTCTCAACATTTTAAGATGGGTAATCATAGTTTCTTGGTATGAATTCCTCCTTCCACACATATGTCCCAGGACAATCAAAGCCTATTACTCTTCCTGTGAACAACTCCCAGTGTTTTTATGACAAAAGTAGCAGTAAATAAACTGTTGAACCTACGATTAAGATTAAAATTGAGCATTCACACACTTTAGCAACAACTAATTGATTTTACAATCCCATCATTGGATTTAATTTATTTAAATTGGAGTCTCTAAAATTTTCAGTTTAACTTCAAATATGTTTGCAATTCCAATTTATAAATATAAGAAAAAGTCTTCATTCTTAAAAAGTAAACTTTAAACTTAACTCAATATCACTGTACACGCCATCATGATGAGAACATCAAATGTGAGAATAGTGAAAGGCCTGATAAACCAAACAAACCTCACTAAAATAGACTCTGATACCATATAACCAAGTGAATTTTAAGCATAGTTTAACCTCAAAACCGACTTGTAAGGATCTCCAACTGTCGAGATAAACTAACATTTCTTGGTTTACCTGATGACCACAAATTTCATAAAGATAGTGACTTTGAAAGTATGAGCCCCTGCCTCTACATTCATACAAAAGGTTACTCATACTTTAAACAATGGTAAGCCAACAACAAATACAAAATTGTTGTGAACCGCAGGAGAGTATTACAAGGATTGCTTGTAATTTGTGTGGTGTCGACACTAGAATTCATATGTATAATAAAGAAGATATGTAGTAATAAGGAACAAAATCAATAATTAATAATGAGAAATATTTTCTTAGACATTTTCCTAATTAATGTAATAGGACCATATCATATTTTTCTATTTAATGTAACCAAATTATCTTTAACAAGGGGCATGGGGAACAGCAGGCCATACATAACCATTTTTAGGCCCAATTTCATCTTGAAGGTGATGATGCTCAAACAGATAGTGTACACAGTCGTTTATAGTTGTAATCACTTCAGTATCTATTGTAACTAGTCAGTTATGCTGAGTTGTCAGTTACTTAGATTAGCTGTAGTCTAGTCAGTATAGATTGCTGTGAACCTGAGAAGCCACAAAAGAAAATATAGATCTTTGGTCCATACTATAAATCCTGTTGTTCATTCAGGACTCAAAATTGCAGATGTTACATAATCATCTTACATAAAACCTAAATAAGTATTAATTGAAAAATGTATATTATTACCTGACGAAACCAATAGCATTAGTGTGGAAAACAATTACAATCTTTTTGGAATTGGTCCCTATTTAGAGAAATTAATGGAGTGTTTTACTGTCTCTGTCACAATGTTGTTTTCTCACTACAGATATTCAACTTTTTACATTTAAACAAAATACACTGTGATAGGCATGAAGAATTTACTAGAGAATTCCAAGACAGATTCTTGGAAGTCTTATTAGAAACAGAACAGTTCTACTAATGTGGTAAGAACAAGAGCAATCACATACAACACTCAAGGTCTTTCGAGAGGACCTGTCTCTCCTAACTTTTCCCCTTTTCAAAACACTCCAAAAACTCCCTGCTCACCTCCTAAAAAGACTATTTATAATGGTCTGTTACAGTTATGTAATTATGACTGTAGTACTAACTACCTTCTTTTGTAAACTGTATCAAACCTATCAATACCTCTTCCATGAAGATTCACCTTGTCCTCAAGGTGAAATTCTGGAAATTCTTTATGAATGCAGGCAGCAGATTCCCAACTATTCTCAATATCTGAAAGATGTTTCCATTTGATAAGAACTTCTAAGTCACCTTGAGTGGTCTTTCTAGTATCTAGCAGTTGTTCTGGATATACTTCTAGAATATAGCCTTCAGTAAGTGGAGGAGGCATGGGCTGGGTAGATGTGGCTGGCTGCCCTCCCTAGTGACTAGTGATGCTACTTGTTATGTCCAGGGTCTCCCCTTTCCCTCTCTCATGATTACTTGCGACAATAGAATTTCCCACATCTCTGGAGAAACTTATAGTTATTGAATATGGCCTATACACATTATTGCTCCTGTTTTCATTCGGTGTTCCCCCTGTTGCTATAACTGATTTTTTCCTCAACCATCTGAGCCTTCATCGTCAATTCAGCAAGATTAGTGGATTCATATAATTTAACCTCAGCCTTGATATCCTCTTTCAACCCATTCAAGAAGATGCCTACCAGATAATCCTATTGAATCCCCTTCAAGAACCCATCATATTGTTCAAATTGCTCAATATAATCTTCCACTAAACCTGTTTGTCACAAGCCAATCAGAATTTCAAAGGGATTTTGAAGCATCGTTGGTTGAAACCTGCGGACAACAGCCACCTTGAATGCCTCCCACATAGGATTTGGATTGCAGGTTTCCCACCACTAAAACCAATTCAAGGCTTTCCCTTCCAAAGCAACCATGACAGCCTGCATTCTTTCCTCTTCACTGACTTCCTTTAATCGAAAATACCTTTCTAATCTGTTAGTCCCCCATAGGCCTCCTCTCCTGCAAAGACAGGGATGTCCAGTTTTCTCCATTTTGAGGAGGACACTACAGAACTTTTCTCCTCATTCTCTCTGCTGCCCTCATTGCCTCCATTTGCAACCAAATCACCATCAGTTTGTTTCGTTGTTGAAGAAAGTTTCTCCACCACCACTGTAAGCCCCCAAATCATGTCTTCCAGACATTGGAACCCCGTATGATACTGATACTCGTTATCATGTTCTTGCACCATCTTTTCAAGCCCATCCAATCTTGATTCCAGTCTTGTATTCACCATACCCAACACAGCTACCACAGGACCGGAAAAGTGGCTCTGAATACCAGTCGATAGGTATCCAGAATTTACTAGAGAATTCCAAGACAGATTTTTGGATGTCTTACTAGAAACAGAACAGTTCTACCAATGTGGTAAGAACAAGAACAATCTCGTACAACACACAATGTCTTTCGAGAGGACTTGTCTCTTCTAAGTTTTCCCCTTTTCAAAACACTCCAAAAATCCCCTGCTCACCTCCTAAAAAGACTATTTATAATAGTCTGTTACAGTTATGTAATTACAAATGTACTAACTACATTCTTTTTTCCTTCTTTTGTAAACTGTATCAAACCTATGATACAGTAATTAACCAATTTACAAGGAAAAACTAATGAATTTAGTTAATATCATTAAATTTTTCCTACACTTATAAGTTCTTTCCAAATCTACCCTTAATATTAATGAGACATGCTTTATTTTATTTCTTTGAAATATTTGTATTCTATTCAATTCTTTTGATCTCTCTCGTCGTAATATATTTATTGCTCTTGTTGCACGTGAAGAGAAAAAATAAAGTTGTCAAAGTACATACAAGGCAAATTAGACTTCAAAAAACCCTTAAGGATTTTTTCCACCGTGTATTTATTGAACTTGAAGAATGACTCATAATTAAGAGTATTTTGAAAGAAAAATTATCTATGCTGCACTTTAAATTGGTTCTCATAAAAAGGACCAAGCAAAATCTCTATTTTATATAAAAAGGACCAGAGGGAGCATACTATTGTACATTCTGGAATGAAACTTGCACAGAGTAAGTAGCCAAAAAAAGGAACTTAACATGAACATAGAGTAGTTAGTTACCTTAAGAATGAATGCATTTGCTGACAGCTTTGTAATTTTTGCGGATATAGCAATTGGCTTGACAAATTTTCCATCCTAAAGGTACAAGACATCGAGAAGGAAAACTATTAGCAGTAGTTAGAAATATAACACATGCAATCTTCCCCCACCTTCTCTCATCCCTGACTTGTGAACACTCAAAAACACAAAATTATCTAACAACAGCTAACTGGTGCACTACCCAATAACCAAAAGAAACTCATTACAAAATTCACAAATTGTTCAATACAGATTGTTGACGCATAGCAATATTTCACCATGTAAAAAACTAGTTAAGAAAAGTTGAAGACAATCTTAACAGCCGGTATAACGCACCAATTTCTTCTGATTATGACAAAAAAAGTAGCTCATGAAAATGACCATCTTATTTTTGTAGGAATGAATAATTCAGAATAAACCTATTGCTTCGTACAGTAAGTGTTCGTATTTAATAGAACCATTTAGCTCGAATATAACAAAGAGAATCAGATAAGCTATAAATTCAGTTGCATATCGGCACCCCACCCCCAATAAACCAGAAGAATACTCTGACCAAGACAACACACGCATTTGTCACTTGCATACTTTTCCACACAGAAAGCTTAATCAGAAGAACAATATGAGTAACTAACAATTATTTACTGAGAATTCAATTTTCGAAAAATTACCAGAGGGTTCAATATATTGTACTTCTCATGGATTTCAGAACCAACATTAGACTGCCTAACTCTTCCTCCACGAACAAGTGCTTGAAACTTGACAATACCATACATAGTGCATAATGTAACAACAGCTTGTCTCCTAACCAAGTGCCCACGAATGAGTGCTTGCAGCCTTATTATGCCTTTCAGGGCCCTAAATGCTCTCCGAGCCTTCATGAAAAAAATCCGATTAGTTAAGGAACAATGCCAAATATTACAACTTACAACAAGTCACACAATCGAAACTTGACAAAGATAGTTCTGACAGGTCAAGAAATTGTTTGTATGCCAGCCTTTCATAGACATGTTTATCAAATTATGAGTGAAGAATTGAATAACTCAAGAAAGCAAAAGATTTTACGGATGAAGTACAGCTTTCTATAAAGAGTGTCATAGCAGGGGGAACCGCCAAATCAGACAGAGTTTATCTTCGTTAAGAAAACAATTTCCTAAGTAAAGATAAACATGTCAGTCTTAGATAATATTTATAAAATATGGTCTCAAATTGAAAAAGAAATATGGGAAGGGGGAAAGATAAATTACAAACGTCCAGGGATTATAACTCTAAATATCACATAAGCGTCAAGGTTCAACTCTAATAATATTAAACAACTACACCTCGTAATTTCTTTATCCACCAAAGACTCCAAGTCAGATGTAAAGATAATTTACAATAATAGCAGATGTAAAAATCAATTCCACTCAATTACTATTCTTTTGCAGTGTAGATTAAAACATAGTTTTCATATTTAGAGTTCAGTTTTGCTTTCAGACTAAAAGACATTAGCAATTTAATCAGTAAAGTAAAGCATTCTATAAATCAGTTAATTGCATACCAAATAACCCCTGAAAGCAGCTTGTGCCTTTGTTGCTGCTTCCTCCAGCCTCATTTTCTCCAGATCCAATGCATCCTCTTCATTAGTAGATCCTACTAAGTCTATTTCTTGATTGTCAGGTAAAACATTTTCTGCTTCTTTGTTTTCCACCTCCTGGACTTCATCGCGATTGGGAATAGCATCTGAGGTTGGTTCTAAGGTCAAACCCGTTTCCGGCACCTTGGAGGTAACTATTACTCCTTCTTTTTTATTAACTAGCTTCTAAATGAAATTACAGTAAACCAGAGTCAGGTATTTCATTACAGAAGGGAAAGTCCATATGACATACTATCACTGCTGTTGAGAAAAATAAGTTTAAGATATACTTTCAACAATATAACAGAATCAATAATTATTAGCAATATATGACTAATTGTAGGTTATTTGCAAATTCCTCTAAGTGCCAACAAAGGTCAGCACAGTGCAAAATAGTAACAAAAGTTAAGTCCTGCAACAACAACACCAAACCAGAATGTATTATTTAAGGAGAACAGAACTTGTGTTCTCTACTTCCTGTTTTCATTCTCTCTGTCCATGACAATGTTTCATTAACAGTACCGATCACATGCATTAAAATTTAAATGAAAAAGAGCGCTAGAAACAAGCTCTCTAGTACACCTAACTTCTTATTTAATGAACCTCGCACATGATTCTGTAGTTTTCAATGAATTTTATCTAATAGAAAGTGTAAAAAAGAGTGCTAGAGTGTCTTGCATTTTTCTTGAAGAAATATACATTTGGCTATTTACGTCATGAAAATAATAATGTAATTTGAAAGAATATTTCTAAATGTATTCGTGAAATATGAATATAGATAAACAATGAACAGAATGGTGAAGTTGCCTTAATTATCACAATATTACCTCTCTGCCTTTTGAAAAATTGGATTTGGATGACTTTTTCCCAAACAGTACGGTTTTGATCCATTTTCCAGGTGACTTACCCATACTGGAACCTGTAAAAGAAGGTAAAACTGATCTATCAGTTGATCTCCATGATTGTTGCTTCGTATTAGTAAATTTGAAAGCATGTAATTATTCTGAAATCAAGCACGATGCCTGCTTGGCTGCTTAACTAGATCACCAAATTCAATTAATTTAGTGCAACTAAAAGAATTTACAGTGAACTCATGAGTTCCTTTAGTTAGCCAAGCATATGGGTGGGATAAATCTTAAAACTGGCATGTCCTCCATTTGGTACGCGAAAGTATTCAGGAAAAAAATAAGTAAGATAATGTTATGATTTTCAAAAAGAATTTTTTTAGAGATCGGGAAAGGAAATTACATTAAATTTATAGTGACATTCAAACAATACCTAAAGACAAATGTCAATGATAATATAGAAGTTAATAGACCTTTAAACAAAAAATAACGGATCTTCTATGTATAAAAGCACATCCGGCGACGGCTTCTCAATAAATATAATTATGCAAAGAAAATAACTTATATAATAATAACTTTTTTCCCTTTCCGCATTATTTTTAGCAGAAACATACAGCAGCTTTTTCTTCCATTAGGATGTTAGTCTCTGAATAACTACCTTTCCTTATCAATAAAGAAAAATCATCAATGATTATGTAATCAACAACAGAAAAACAAAATTTCCCAAATCTAAATCAAGTATTACCAACAATTTGGGATGACATAATTACTGACCAATCAACTATCCACAGTAAATAGTCAATAGATATCATGCACAATTAGTACCATCTTTTAAACTGATGCAATAATACAGCACTAAAAAAATGGTATCATGTCCATATCCTTTTTAATATGATGCACCGTCACTGTTTGACTTTTTCCTAACCCCCACCGCTAAACCTCGACTAAAAAACAGAAAGCCCTATAAGCCACCGACAATCATAGCGTACGGAAAGGAAATGATGAAAAAACAAATACAATGCAAACTATGTTTGATCTCTCGAGCTCGAAGCTCCTGCCTGCTGAGATTCGATTGAACACTACAAATCTAAAAGACTACAAATCAAATGTAATCAATCAACAACATACAAGCACAAAACAGAAAACATATTAACACACAACAAAAAAAAAGGTAATTTAAAATGAAAACATTGAATTCACCAAAACCAAATGTTGAACATATTTCACTTGAAATGCCGCAACACTGAAAATGTATTAACGGACGGGAAAAAGGTAATTGGAAATGCACCAATACAGAAACCCTAGAATCCACAAGATCTGCTGTGTGCAAGAACTAGGAGGCACAGAACAGTGCTCGGTCCTTGAATCAGTGTCTGAAATTGGTGCCAATAAGCTAACATGAGACTAGATCTGAAGATTACCTGACCAATGTGGAACCTTTTCACTTCAAATCTACCATTACTGCGAACGACAACCAAACAATGAGAATGCAAAATTAAAACAATAATTTATTTCCCCATTTTTTTAGTTTACTATTCTAGAGCAAGAGGATAACTATATGCAGAAGAGGAGTGCACAAGAGTAGAGAAAAAACACAAGAAGTTGGTGTACCATGGGAAAGAGAGAGAGAAGATTGATCTAAAGCTGCCTAAACTTTGTGGTTGCTTTGTTTGATGCCGCTGCTCTCTGTAAACTGTGCTAGCTGGATGAGTGAAATTTGAAATAACAAAAAATGTCTGAAAGAAACTGAAATGCCTGGATAAGTTGTAGGGAAAATCACCACGTGTAATTCAGGCACAGTGTAGAACCCTCTTCGTAACCGTCCGATTCAAATACGTGGCTGATTTTAAATCGTTGACCACAAGAATGGTTTAATCCAAGGGTGCAAATGAGAGGTTGTGCTGCACATGAGGACACGCTAAGAAAAAAGAAGTTGCTGTGATTTAATAGAAGGTTGTTTCTGGGAGTGCCAGTGCAGTTACTTCAAAACGAAGGGTTCCAGTTTCTTTAATCTTTATTCCGAAGCATTAGCAAATGACTATTAGACCCCTGTGTCTCGAACTGTGCTTCACGCGTTGAGGCGCGTATGGTAGAGTTGAACCGTTGGTGGAATTAGGTGGAGGGCAGAGATGAAAGCGCGTGGCTTGTAATGAGGGTAGTTTGCGTGGTGCAAGGTTTGGAAGCCACGGTGGCAGGAACAGTGTGGGAGATTGCGTGGAGCATGCGATAAAGAGAGAGTGAGGGTGGTGTAGTGAAGTTAACAGCCCCACCTTATCACTCCCCGTAATAAACGCACCATATTCATGCCGTTTTTGTATTTATGGGCGGGCACAGTGATTTTCTTACGTAAAATTTATATTTTGTTTGTCTACAATGAAAACAACAACTTAAAACTTATCATTACAATTTCAACTACTATTATTATTTAGCATTAATTTACATATTTAAATATTTCGCTATTATCATATCATGACTAAGATCATATTTTTTATATCAATAAATTTACTGTGTGAAGTAAGAGAGAGTGAGACAATCACCTGTTTGTATTAGTTGATTTGCAAGTAATGGAAAACGACAATTTGAGAGTGATCCACCCAATTTCACTATTTACAAAATGAGGAGATTTGAAGGGATATATTGCAGGGGTTCGTTACAATGACAAAATTAATCATTGTTTTTTGTTTGAATCTTGGATAAATTATGTTTTATGTTTTCTAATATTGTATAAATATCTTAAATAGGTTAGGTTTTCTTTTTTTTATATATCTCAATTTGATCCCTAATTTAAAAACATAGGTGCAATTAGACCTTAATCGTTAATAGCATGAATCAATTTTAAATAAACTATGATTAGACATTTTTTATGTGCAATTTTAAAATTATCTTATTTAATAAACAATTCATTATGTGGAATTTTATTTTTAAAATAGAAAAGATGGAATATTTGATAAAAACAGAGTTTATGACCAAATTAGGGATTGAAGTCTTGGGTTTATTTATCAACTTTGGGAATTGAATTCACAATTAGTGAAATTATGGTTCATTAATGAAATTTCTCCTATCGGTTGGGAACTTGTTTGTTGGACCTATGTTTGTTGGAAAGGAATGTCATTGAGAGTCAATAAATAAATGTTATTCAATTACACTTTACAATTCATTGTTTGGTAATTTTTTTTATGATGTGTAGAGTTTATGTTTTGGAAAACCATGTTATTAGTTTTAGGGTATGATTAGAACTTTCAAAATGGGTAATCCGGTCCAGTCCAGCACGGATTGGTCACTTAGTGAGTCAACCCAACTCGCTCATTTAGTAGCGAGTCAGAAAAATCCGAACCTGGCCCGATCTACAACGGGCTGATGGGTAAACGGGTTGGCTCGTTGGCTCACTTAATTACAATTTTTTTAAAATAAAAAAAAATTACAAACTTTCTATAATTCAAAGCTAAACAAATTTAACTCCCAAATTTTACCCGATGTTTAATTAGTTTTGAAAATAAGAAACTTAAATCATTTTTTCAAACAAAAAAATAATAATAAATATCATTTTATAAAATTAAAATTAAATTTTAATAAAATAAAATAAGGTAGGTGGGTGGGTGGGTTGGTGGGCCAACTCGGCCCACCACGGGTTCAACCCACATGAGTCGGGTTTAAATCTGACTCGCATAAAAAACATACAATTTTTTCAAACCCAACCCGACTCAAACCCATGATGGATTGGGTTAGTCCGCGGGTTGTAACCCATTTTGACAGCTCTAAGTATAATGTTTTAAATTCTCAAGGTAATATTTTAAATATGGACGTGTTGTCTTACCATGTTGAAATTGTTTTAGTTATAACCCATCTTTAAAGTCATGTTTGAGTGTCTGATTTAGTGTATTATAAGTTTAATATAACTACAGTGTCAACAATCAAGGGTATTGTCATGTGTCGCTATCATGTTAGATGTTATTTTCTTTGTGTCAATTTAATTTTTTTATTTTTATTTGATCTTAATTTAATTCTATTTTTTTGAAATGAAAACATGTTGTCCCTCTCTAAATTGAACTAAAAATTAACTTTTACATAAATGTTATATAAATATTTTTATTAAATATTTTTAATAAAATTAGTTGTATTAATATTTAACCTTATTTAAAATTACTTTTAAATTTTAAATTGTTATAAAATTGTTTTAAATTATTTTAAAATTTGACATGTTAATATGTAAAATTGTTGTTTTTAAACCAATTCAAATATTTGTATCTTATTTATTGAATTTTACACATTTTAAAAAATACAATGATTTAAAAGAAATCGAAAATTTTGTTAAATTATTTTATTTTATGAGATACAAATGATATACGTTCAAAATATTTGTTAGTTTAAATTATTTTTTATTAACTTTACTTTCTATTAATAACTTTACAACAATTGTAAATAAAATTTAATGTAAAATACAAGTATAAATAAATTTAATATTATTAAAAATATTTAATAAAATTATTTGTATAATATTTATATAAAAAATAAATAAAATTGTTTAACTTTTAAAAAAATGGATTTCAATCAAGACAAAATAAAAATAGATGACAATTAGTATGACAGTGACACCAATATATAATAAAAAAATTCAAAAGAAAATTTTTCTCAACTTTGAATTTTAGAGTAAATAAAAAACTTTATCTATTTGAAAATATGATCCTTTAAAAATGATTCCTAATTTTTTAACACTTTTTTAAGTACAATCAAAATCTGAAAGATATAAAATATGGAAATAAAATTTTAGAGAGAATTTGGGAAAAAAATAAAAAAAAAAGAAGAAAAGGGATAGAGGGAGAAAAGAAAAGAAAATATAAGAATAAAGGATGGGAACATCAATTATAAACTATTATATATATATATATATATATATATATATATATATATATATTAAATTTTAACTCATGAATGTAAAACAATGTAATGAAGATTGCAAACACAATGTTTACATTTCGCTACTTATATATAATTACGATGTTCTATATTTTCTAAAAATGTAATTTTAAAATATTTTAAAAAGTATTTATATTATATAGTATAAAGTAATTTTTTTTCAATCAAATTATTAAAATATAAGTTTATACAATTGTTTCATTAAAGAGGGTGACTATGGATAACTCCGAAGTGACTTGGTTTCCATTTTTATTAGTTTCTTCCTTTACTCATTAAATATGAGGTCCCTCCATTGTTAAATACAATAATTAATTATTATAATAATTTCATATTGGTTTCTTATTTATACAAAATATAATGAATATTTTCTTATTTATACAAAATATAATGACTTATTACTAATCTAGTCATAATCCCATCACATTTTAATTGTTGTTTTGGTAGATATTTTGTGGGACCGAGACACTAACTTGGATGTCGTGACTTTACTGTTTTTCGGCTTGAACTAGGTTATCTGATTATCTTTTTTCCGTTTGAACCGCTCGATCACCTACAATCTTGGTTGTTCGGTAATCTTCAAGCTTTGACTGCTCGGCCACTTTCCCGATGGAGAGGGGAGTACCTGCAAAAGACACTCTGACGCCTAAGTCAGGCGTGTATTGAAGAGTCTCGACTCTTGATTGAATATTTAGTGAAGGGTTTTCACTATTTGAGTATTTGAGAATATGAGTTGTATGTGAGTAGAATGTACCTAGCTTGTGGCTCTGGCTCTCCATCTATAATTTGTCTCATGGACCTTAAATTGACATAAGCCCAACAGAATAATATAAACAGACTTACCTGAAAATCTGGTTAGTTGCTAAATATCTTTAAATAGATATTCTTGATTATCCTTTGATTATCTTCTGCTTATCAATATCTTAAATAAGTTATTCTTGATTATTTTATGTCTTTAATAAGATATATCGTAATCGCTCGGCCCTGATATCATACTGTACATTATGCCCCCCAAGTCCGAGTAAATCGTTCGGCATTAGCCATGATTAACTATAGGACTTATGAGTTTGAGGAAGACTTTTCTCGTTGTATTGAGGAGCTTGCTTTTCATGTCGTTGTATCTTATTTGGGCAGGACGGTTGAGTACATGTGATTCGGTTTGTCAGCTTTCCGGTTAACGAGAGGGATTTACCTCTTGGTTTTTTCTTCAACGAGAGGGATTTACCTCTCGGTCTTTGTCTTCAACTTTTTGGTTGACGGGAGGGATTTACCTCTCGGTTTTTTCTTCAACGAGAGGGATTTACCTCTCGGTCTTTATCTTCAACTTTCTGGTTGACGAGAGGGATTTACCTCAGGTTTTTTCTTCAACGAGAGGGATTTATCTCTCGGCTGAGAGGGATTTACCTTTCGGTATTTGTCTTCAACTTTCTGGTTGACGAGAGGGATTTACTTCTTGGTTTTTTCTTCAACGAGAGGGATTTACCTCTCGGCCGATAGGGATTTACCTTTCGGCCGAGAGGGATTTACCTCTCGGTCTTTGTCTTCAACTTTCTGGTTGACGAGAGGGATTTACCTATCGATTTTTTCTTCAACGAGAGGGATTTACCTCTCGGCCAAAAGGGATTTACCTTTCGATCTTTGACATGAATCGAGAGGGATTTACCTCTTCGACCTTCCACATGAACCGAGAGGGATTTACCTCTCGGTCTTCAACATCAACGAGAGGGATTTACCTCTCGGCCGAGGGGGATTTAACGCTCGGTCTTTAACTTCAGATTCTTCCTCGGGGACTGTCTTTGATTTATAGTCCTTGGGAGACTGATTTTGATTTATAGTCATGTGACCTGGAAGATACATGATATCAAAAATATAGGCGATGTAACATCCCGACAACTTATAGGGAATGTTGACTGTCTCCACACATCAACACACTTTCCAGTGTGTTTTGTCCTCACTTGCACACTTTCCGAGAAAACTTCCCAAAATGTCACTCATCCCTAAATTGGGAGAGGCTAGGCTCTTATACCACTTGTAACATCCCGACAACTTACAGGGAATGTTGATTGTCCCCACACATCAACACGAGGCTTTCAAGTGTGTTTTGACCTCACTCGCACACTTTCCAGGAAAACTTCCCAGAAGGTCACTGATGAGTCGATATTTTATTGATTTCACTTAGTTTATTGTGCTAGAATTAATCAGGGAATTGTGCTTAATTGTCCGGTATTTTCTTGTTTCTTCTAATTGTGCTTAATTTGACTAGAAATTCTAATTTTAATTAATTTGAATTTTCTGAGCTAATTATTTTCAGGAAAAATTTTGGAAATACAATTTAGGACATTTGGAGTGCTATCAAATAATTCAAGACTCTCCAATTAGATATTTTAAATTTAATTATATTGTAATTTAGTTGTTTAAAACTTTTTAGACAAACTCTTTGCATCTTGGGCCAATTTTGAAAAAAAAAGATGTTGGGCCCAAAAGTGCTTTAGATTTAGTATAGTTTTTTTTTTTATTATTTTGCTTTTAGTAAAGTGGTTGGACGGTGCCCTAACTTTTGGGAGCAGCCGACACTCACAATATATAACTCTCGGCATTTGTAAAAAAGGGGGTCGTCACACTTGTGGGAACATTTTTTTCTGCTGGGAACGGTGTTTATCTTTTTAGACTTTGGTTGAATAAAAGAGGGGCTGAAACGTTAGCAAGGGTCGCCAGCCGCCATTTTGTATTTGAGAGACTTTGCTTTGAACAATTTTAAAGAGCTTTTCTTAGGAACATGTTCACGCGGCTTGGAATTGGTTGAAACCTATTTACTTTTCCTTTTGATTTTTGATGCAAGGGCTGGAATATCCAGCAGCCGCAACATGTAGTTAGCTTTGTTTCTTTGAACGTTCTTGAAATGAAAAAGAGGGGCACACTTTTCCTTTTGCTTGTTTCTTCATTACGCTGATTTCATTTCTATTAAGCACTTTCATTTTCTTTGCTTTGATTATGTGCTGGCACAAGGTGGAATGTGGTGTCACGGTTTCATTTAATTTTTTTTGGTTGAAGAAAGAAGAAAAGGGCCGATTCCAGTAGCTAGAAGAATGGGCACACTATCACGTTTTCAATTGGAGATAGGTGTTGCATGAATATTTTAGTTAATTCATTTCTTTGGAGAAAAGCAAGAGTCCCGGCCAAGAGGTTTTCTTAGGTCATTTTGCAATTTTAATTTCATTTGGTAAAAGCACTTGGTCACGTGTATTGGTAGAAGAAACTTTGTGTTTTCTTTTAATTATTTTGCTTTAGAATATTTACATTAAATGTTGAGTAGTGTTTATCTTCTTAATGTAGTATTGCATTTTAATTGTTTTAACTGTGTTTAGATAATTGTTTGTACAATGTTGAGTTGAGCATTTTATTTTACTTCAATGTTGTCTAGTTTGTTCAGTCGTGTTAATTTAATTGTCATGTTAGCCTAAATTAATTGAGTTGGTCATTAGCAATATTATAATGTTTTCTTGAGATTTCTGGACTGTAATTGTGTTTGCCACTCTGACTTAGTTAATGTGAAATCTGTATTTGCACTTGCAATTGGGTATACGCTTAGTTGCCCAGTTGGTGTTGAATCTTCGCTTAGTTGATGAAACTGCATGGTGTAAATTGGATTTGAGTCGCTGCTTTATTTTGTTGATTTGTGATAGGAAGCATTGTAATTGAGTCAATGACCAACCATTTTTATTCTGTAGTTGATTCCGTTTTGCATTTCTGTTTGCATCCGTGTTTTAATTTAATTCATCTGCATTCACAAACCTTTCACAAAACACCCCCAACTTCGTGTATGACCTAATTCTCGAACCACATTTGGTCCTTGAGAGACGACCTAGGAGTGACTTCCTAGTCTATATTGCATTCTTTATGCACATTAAATTTGCATGGGGTGCGACACCCATCAGTCACCCATCCCTAAATTACTATAGGCTAAGCACGCTTAACCATGGAGTTCTTATGGGTTAGGCTACCGAAAAGCAAATGCATTTGTTTATATGAGTAGTCAAATCAATTCCTTTAAGCTATCCTTCAACTGTATAGTCTCATACCTATACAGTCTCTAGATCCCTCTCATTCCGGTGTATGTTCGATTCGTCCATGTGTCCCTTCCACTCGAAGCCTGCCAGGAGTCGCACTCCCCTTCCTCGTCAGTGCCCGGGCGTCACAGGCGAGTTCATCCGGTCTTTGGTTGAATGTTTGAAGAATCCATATTAGGATGTTTCATGGTCGGGATGTGACTGCTTTAGAGCTTGTGATTTGCAAGATACATAATATCAAAAATATGGCGAGACCGTTCGGTCTTGGGTTTCTTGTGATTTCTGATCATCTTTCTGGTGTTTTGTTGTTCCTTCATGCTCCTCGTGGTCACCATTTGGGTTTGCCGCTCAGCCCCACGGTGGGCGCCAAAATGTTTCGGTAGATATTTTGTGGGACCGAGACACTAACCTGGATGTTGTGGCTTTACTGTTTTCCGATGCTTGAACTGGGTTCTCTGATTATCTTCTTTCCGCTTGGGCCGCTCGATCGCCTACAATCTTGGTCGTTCAGTGATCTTCAAGCTTTGACCGCTCGGTCGCCTTCCTGGTGGAGAAGGGGAGGTACCTGCAAAAGGCACTCCGTCAGGCGTGTATTGAAGAGCCTCGACTCTTCATTGAATATTTAGTGAAGGGTTTTCACTATTTAAGTATTTGAGAATATGAGTTGAATGTAAGTAGAATGTACATGGCTTGTGGCCCTGACTCTCTATTTATAATTTGTGTCATGAACCTTAAACTGACATAAGCCCAACAGAATAGTATAAACAGACTTACCTAAAAATCTAGTTAGTTGCTAAATATCTTTAAATAAATATTATTGATTATCCTTTGATCATCTTCTGCTTATCAATATCTTAAACAAGATATTCTTGATTATTTTATATCTTTAATAACATATATCGTAATCGTTCTATCTGATATCATAATGTACAATTGTAATTACAAGGTCTATTTGTGTTAATTTTCAGATATACTCTTAATCATGCTAAGTATATGATTTTGTTTTGTTGATCAATTTGATAATCTTAAAAATCAATTTGATCAATTAACATATAATTGATCGAGTGATATGATTTTAATTCGACTTCAAATTTAAAATAAATAAAAAAATCTGATATAGTACACAACATTAACGGCTTTTAAAGTGTAAGGAGAAAAAATGTTTGGTAGTTACATTCCCCTCCAATCTTAATTAAAATAGAGCCGCAGTTTCTTTATCATTCCAAACGGAAAAAAAGACGGAATAAAAAAAAGCGGTCGTTTTTTAAAATTTGAAATTCAAAACAAAACATTACAAACTGACATGGGAGTTGTTCCGCTCCACCCAACCAGAGGCATTGCATGTTTTCCCGCTCACTGTGACTTTTATAAACCCATTTTCTATTTTTATATTTAAAACATCAGAAACCACCACCAGTCAGTGTTATTTCTCAATTCTGAAGGAGAAGATGGAAATGGAAGAACCCGTGAAGGGACACTCTCTCTCTGTTGGTAATTTCTTTCTCCTTCTCACCCAATTCGTTTATGTTTTTGTTTATAGTGACAGTGATAATCGTAATAGTATAGTAATAGTTACGTGAAATTGAGTTATGACAATTGAATTGTATGGTGGTTCTGTTTCAGGGAATTCTGCGAGATCTAAACTCCTGAGGTATCCACTACGATCGTCCTCTAAATTCAAAGAAAGCAAACCAGACCCACCTGATGCCACCAATTCTTCTGCATCTAAAAGGTACTTTCTCATATCTTCTTCTTATCATGTTAGATTACGTAATTAGGTATTTTTTTTTTATTGAGAGACAATTTCATTTACTTATTCTTGTCTTAGAATAATATTGAATTTCGATCTTACTAATTGCGTTGGTTCCTTTGATTTTTAAAGTTTGTCGCTTTAAAACATAAGTTTAGTCCCTTTGCAGCTTTTAGAGGGACTAAAACTCAAGTTCTCTTCACTCATAAGGCCAAATTATTAGTGTTTTTTTGTGTGTGTGTGGAAAAGTTGCAAATTATGTACTCTGCAAGTTTAGGCTTTAACTCTTTCTATTGGAGAGCTTTATGTTCCGCTTTGTTTTTAAGCTATTTAGGTTGTGTTTGGGAATTGGGACTGTGGTAGGGAAATCACGTGGTAGTTGAAAATCCCACGTTCACAAAAATAAACAAAATAAATAATATGTAAAGAAAATAATAAATTCATTTTCTTAATATTTTGTATCGTAGTTGATATGAAATTTAAATTCCCAGAATTTATTTCTTTGAATTTCTGATATTAATTTCAGTTCTTACTTGCTTCGCTGTTTGACCTCTCTTCTCAAGCAACATGATTAGTGGCTTTTGTATGAACTGTGAAATTTGAATTTATTGAAAAAGAACTTTCATTTTCAGAGGGTTAAGTACTGCTAGTGTAAGCAGAAGTGTGGTTGGTCTTAATTTCTCCGGAAAGGACAAGTCTACTGGTGCTAAACCACCAAGGAGACTCTCTGTTCCTGTCAAAGCCTCTTCCTCTCCAAACCCAAAGTTGATTGGCAACATTACCCCAATCTCAGAGACCAGAAAAATTAGGTATGGTAATGATGACCAAGGGCCTCAAAGCAGAAGTCAAACACCCGCATCGGACATTTCCAAAACACACGGCCGAATGAAGTTCAATCTCATTTCTTCCTCTTCATATTGGCTAAACCAGATCCATCTCTCTGAATCTGCTGCTAAGCACTCTGTTTCACTTGGATTCTTCAAACTGGCTTGGGAAGCAAGATGTGAGGTAACAATGTCTATCAGTAGACATTGGGTTTTTTTTCCTTTTTTTATCTTCACTTGTTTTTGTCTTGCCTTATTATCTTTACGGATTGCAATTTGCAACAGAAAACAGTATCTTTTCCTTGTTCTTTTATCAATTATAATTGAACCCTTTTCCGTTTCATGATTCCTTGGTTCAACGGGAACAACCACCATAGCCGTTCCCAAAGATGCAGGACGAGCTAAAATCATATGTGCAAAGACATCGGCTTGCAGAACTCGAAGAAGTGAAAGAACTGCTTCAAAGCTATTGCATTGCAGAAAATATCGAGCAGAGCCAAGTTTCTGAAAGCATTTCGCAGGTGCTAGAGGAGGGAACTCGATCCTCTGGTGAAGAAGTACACTGCTGTTCTTCATCCATCACGGATACTGAAATAGTGAAACCCGAACCATTGGAAACGGAATCCACTCCACTTACTCCTGTTAAAACAGAGCAATCAAAGAAGGAAACTGACCAAAAGAATAACCTCGGATCCACGTTGAGAGAAGATCTCAAAAAGAACCCTGCAAATTCAAGAACTGCTTCTGACAGGGGGAGCTCTGGGTTGGTTAAAAAATCAAAGAAGCCAATTAAGCAACAGACTAAGAAGGGAAGCAGTGGGGTCAATAAACAACGTAAAAAATCTGATGTTATTAAAGGCAAGAGTGCAACAATATTTCTCCTTCAACATTGATGATATTTTTTTCGTTCAGTTAGTCTGACATTTCATCATTTTCTTTCGCAGTTCCAATCAGCCCTACAGGTTCTGAAGAAAATGCACAGGGAAACAAAGAAAATATGGTAATAACTCACCCACTAATAAATATAATTTTTGACAAAGTTGTATATGACTAAACATTTTGCTTATTTCACGTGTAGGACGTTCGGTCAACTGATGAGGTCAGTTTGTTGACAGAAGTCTCGTAAACAAGACTGCAGATATTAATTTGATCCTCAAACTTTGCTTACAGTGCTTTATGTTTGCCCAGTTTGTCTCTCTATAGGAAAACAGGGTGAAAATTGTTTTCATACCGTTTTGTGCTTCCGTTTCTTGATGTGTTATCAAATCAAACTGTATTAAATATTCTGGCTTGTCTTGTCTATTATAAGTGCTTGTCTTGTCGTGTTTAAAATCATTATTTCTTAAATGATAATACGGATTTCAACGTTTTAATAATGTCTTGTAGATATACGTTAAATGATACATAATGTTTAAATTGGAATGTGATATATGAAGTTTAAATTTGGAATATGATGCCAAAATATAATATCGTCCAAAATGAGAAAATTTTAACCTGAATTTAGTAGATTCATAACCAAACAACATATTTTAGAAGAATATTCGTGTTTTCCGACATGTTCTTGAGACTGAAGTTTGCTGATATTTTCTGTTTTTGAAATTATTTAAGTGTGGTGGGTTTGATCATAAGTTATGTTTACGTGATTTTTATTATAAGAATACGCAAACACAATTTAATTTAAATTATTATAATAATTGTCAAATTGGGTTTGAACATAAATTATGTTAAAGTGATTTTTATTATAAGAATACGAAAACACAATTTAATTTAGATTATTATAATATACAATTAAGCGCAAATTTGATTTATCTTAACGCGATTATTATAATTGTTTCGGCTATAATGTTGAGACAAAGACCGGAAAGTTGGTGAAAACTAGATAGTTGACTATTGAAGGCCGAACGGTAGTTGCTTTGCACTCCAAGTTTTTCATTCTCCCTCCTCCTTCTTACTCCGAGCCGGACGAGGGCGGGTACCGCTAAAGGCACTCCGACGTTCAAGTCAGTTGAGTGACCGAACGGTTATATCAAGAGATGAAAGCAATGTATAATGTGCAGCGAGTGCAATATGCCTTGAAGACATACCTGAGATTTCTATTTATACTAATTGTAATGGGCTTTTACCTTTTGTGGGCCTGATGACGGCTCAATCACGTCTTAACCTCCATTAGGGGCTTTAATGGGCTATTATCGTTTTAACCCAACCATGTGGTTGGCCAAGGTTGTCAATCTGTTGGGGACCCAGACACTCGGTTAGTTGGTCGGTCTTGGATGGTAGGCCCTGGATGCATGCGGTCGGTCCGGTGGCCGTTCGACTAACCCTGGGCGGTCGGCCTGAGTAATCAACATGGTGGCCATTTGTTACCTCCAGCTAGGAGGACCATTCGGTTCCTCAAGCTGGGAGGGTCGTACCTGGGTGGACCGTTCGGTTCCTCAAGCTGGGAGGGTCGTACCTGGGTGGACCGTTCGGTTCCTCGAGCTGGGAGGGCCGTATGGTACATCAGCCCCCCAAGCCCGAGCATGATGTTAATGATGCGACGAGTTTTAGTAGGTGGCCTTCCTGGACGAGACAACTGGCTTGGTTTGCTTTTATCTTTAAGTCGTCTTTGCTTGTTGAGGCCGAGGGACGGCAAAACGGCTGGAGTCATTTGAGGCCCAGATGAGGACAAGGGTCGTGGTTGAATGATGTCGAACTTGGCTAAGAGCTTAAGGCTGAATGGATGGTCGATAGCTAGAGGCCAAATGACCGAGACGTTGGAGGCCAATGGATGGCCGAGAGCTGAAGGCTGAATGGCTTAGAAGTCGAGGTCTTTGGAGGCCGAGACGTTGGACGTTGATGCTGAATTTGGCTAAGAGTATGAGGACGGATGGCCGAGAGAGTAAGGCCTTTAGAGGCCGAGAGAGTAAGGCCTTTAGAGGCCGAGTGCTGATGCCAGGCTATGACCGAGAGCTTATGGCCGAATGGCCAAGAGGTTGAGGTCGGGCTATGGCCGAGAGCTTATGGCCGCATGGCCGAGCGATGGAGGCGTTTAGAGGCCGAGAGGTTGAGGCCTTTGAAGGCCGAGGGATGAGGCCAGGCTATGGCTGAGAGCTTATGGCCAAATGGCCGAGAGTTTAACTCTGTCCTTTTCCTTAAATGGGCGATCCTTAACGTGTTGGGGGTGGCAGGGCATAGCCGTTGGTCGCCTGGCCCAGTTGATAGGAGTGATACTCCGTGAATCAACTGGGGTTTCTTCAAGGTGGTGGGGGCGATAGGTCATAGTCGTTCACCGCCCGACCCAGTTGACAGGAGTGATACTCCGTTAATCAACTGGGGTTTCTTCAAGGTGCTGGGGGCGACAGGTCATAGTCGTTCACCGCCCGGCCTAGTTGACAGGAGTGATACTCCGTTAATCAACTGAGGTTTCTTCAAGGTGCTGGAGGCGACAGGTCATAGTCGTTCACCGCCCGACCCAGTTGACAGGAGTGATATTCCGTTCATCAACTAGGGTTTCTTCAAGGTGCTGGGGGCGGCAGGTCATAACCGCTCACCGCCCAGCCTAGTTGACAGGAGTGATACTCCGTTCATCAACTGGGGTTTCTTCAAGGTGCTGGGGGCGGCAGGTCATAGCCGTTCACCGCCCGACCTAATTGACAGGAGTGATACTACGTTCATCAACTGAGGTTTCTTCATGGTGCTGGGGGCGGCAGGTCATAGCCGTTCACTGCCCGGTCCAGTTGACAGGAGTGATACTTCGTTCATCAATTGTGGTTTCTTCAAGGTGTTAGGGGCGACAGGTCATAGTCGTTTACCTCCTGGACCAGTTGACAGGAGTGATACTCCGTTCATCAACTGAGGTTTTTCAAGGTGCTGGGGGCGGCAGGTCATAGCCGTTCACCGCCCGACCCAGTTGAAAGGAGTGATACTCCGTTCATCAACTAGGGTTTCTTCAAGGTGCTGGGGGCGACAGGTCAAAGCCGTTCACCGCCCAGCCCAGTTGACAGGAGTGATACTCCGTTCATCAACTGGGGCTTCTTCAAGGTGCTGGGGGTGGCAGGTCATAGTCGTTCACTGCCCGACCCAGTTGACAGGAGTGATACTTCGTTCGTCAACTGGGGTTTCTTCAAGGTGCTGGGGGCGGCAGGTAATAGTCGTTCACCGCCTGACCCAATTGACAGGAGTGATACTCCGTTCCTCAACTGGGGTTTCTTCATGGGGTTGGGGGCGACAGGTCATAGTCGTTTACCGCCGGCCCAATTAACAGAAGTAATACTCCGTTCATCAACTGAGGTTTCTTCAAGGTGCTAGGGGCGACAGGTCATAGCCGTTCACTGCCCGGTCCAGTTGACAGGAGTGATATTTCGTTCATCAACTGTGGTTTCTTCAAGGTGCTGGGAGTGGCAGGTCATAGTCGTTTACCACCCGGCCCAGTTGACAGGAGTGCCCATCAACTGGGGTTTCTTCAAGGTGTTGGGGGCGGGAGGTCATAGCCGTTCACCGCCCGACCCAGTTGACAGGAGTGATACTCTGTTCATCAATTATGATTTCTTCAAGGTGCTGGGGGCGGCAGGTCATAGTCGTTCACCGCCCGGCCCAGTTGACAGGAGTGATACTTCGTTCATCAAGTGTGGTTTCTTCAAGGTGCTGGGGGCGGCAGGTCATAGCCGTTTACCGCCCGGCCCAGTTGACAGGAGTGATACTCCGTTCATCAACATAGGTTTCTTCAAGGTGCTGGGGACGGCAGGTCATAGTCGTTCACCGCCCGACCCTGTTGACAGGAGTGATACTTCGTTCATCAACTGGGGTTTCTGTTGCGTATCGCCTGGTCGATTGGTCAAAGATGATTTTTCGGGGCGGAACGGTTGGCTGAATACCTGTAAAGCAAATTTTTTACCTAAAGGGCCAAGCGTATGGCCAAACAGTTGTAGCTTGAGGCCGACTGGCCGAGATGTTGATGAGGCCGGAGGGCCGAGTTATTGAGGCCGAAAGGCCGAATGGTGGAGTTGTTTACGCCAAATTTGGCTAAGTACTTATGACTCCAGGTTTGAGAGATTACCCGAAAGGTTAGACTTTGGGGCTGACTGGATGAGAGGTTTCGGTGGGTTGAGGTCGAGAACTTGAGGAGGCCAAGTTGGCCGAACGGTTGAGGCCTGATGGCCGAAACTGAATGACTGCAGAGATGGCCATGTTGGCCGAACGACTGAGGCTTGATGGCCGAGACCGAGTAGTTGGAGAGGTGGCCTTGTTGGCCGAACGGTTGAGGCCTGATGGCCGAGACCGAGTAGTTGGAGAAGTGACCATGTTGGCCGAACGGTTGAGGCTTGATGGCCGAGACCAAGTAGTTTGAGAGGTGGCCATGTTGGCCGAACGGCTGAGGCCTGATGGCCGAGACTGAGTGGTTTGAGAGGTGGCCATGTTGGCCGAACGGTTGAGGCCTGATGGCCGAGACCAAGTAGTTTGAGAGGTGGCCATGTTGGCCGAACGGCTGAGGCCTGATGGCCGAGACCGAGTAGTTTGAGAGGTGGCCATGTTGGCCGAACGGTTGAGGCCTGATGGCCAAGACCGAGTGGTTGGAGAGGTTTATCTAAGGTTCCTGAGAGCACTGCTCACCCTTACCTGGTTACAAATGGGGATGCACACTCGGCCCCACGGTGGGCGCCAAAATGTTTCGGGTATAATGTTGAGACAAAGACCGGACGGTTGGTGAAGACTAGATAGTTGACTATTGAAGGCCGAACGGTAGCTGCTTTGCACTCCAAGTTGTTCATTCTCCCTCCTCCCTCCTACTCCGAGCCGGGCGAGGGCGGATACCTGCCAAAGGCACTCCGACGCTCAAGTCAGTTGAGTGACCGAACGGTTATATCAAGAGATGAAAGCAATGTATAATGTGCAGCGAGTGCAATCTGCCTTGAAGACATACCTAAGATCTCTATTTATACTAGTTGTAATGGGCTTTTACCTTTAGTGGGCCTGATGACGGCCCAATCACGTCTTAACTTCCATCAGGGGCTTTAATGGGCTATTATCGTTTTAACCCAACCATGTGGTTGGCCAAGGTTGTCAATCTGGTGGGGACTCGGACGCTCAGTCGGTTGGTCGGCCTTGGATGGTAGGCCCTGAGTGCATGCGGTCGGTCCGGTGGTCGTTTGACCGACCTTGGGCGGTCGACCTAAGTAATCGGCATGGTGGCCATTTGGTACCTCCAGCTAGGAGGACTGTTCGGTTCCTCGAGCTGCGAGGGTCGTACCTGGGAGGATTGTTCGGTTCCTCGAGCTGGGAGGGTCGTACCTGGGAGGACTGTTCGGTTCCTTGAGCTGGGAGGGCCGTACCTGAGTGGACCGTTCGGTTCCTCAAGCTGGAAGGGTCGTAACTAGGTAAACGTTCGGTTTGTCGAACTGAGAGGGTCGTACGTTATAATATTAACAACAAAAAATAATAAAATGAATAATAATTATTTTTTTATAATATTAATAAATCCAATATTAGTTATAACTTAATTATTAATAAAAATTATAATATTAAGAATTTTAATAATAATATTGTTATTACTATTATTGTAGATTTTTATTATGATTTAATATGATTCTATTTAAATTATGATTTTTTTTTATATTATAAACAAATTTTTATTTTAGAAAACAAAATTCAAATTTATTCCTACAAATCCCTTATAATTTTAACTTTTTTTTTATAATTTTCAATTTTAACTTAAATTTCATTTTAACTTAATTTTAACTATTTAAATTTAAATTTATATCACTTTTATCCTCAAGGTAAAATATAATCATCTAATTTTATTAATTTTTTTTAATTTATCATATCCATAAAATCATACATAAACTTTTATAAATTTTTCTCTCAAAAATCCACATCACAATTTTTTTTCCTTAATCTAAACAACTTCACTTTCTCATTTTCCTCTCAAATCCGTTCAAATTTACTCTCCAAATCAATCTTCAAATCCAAACACAACACATTTTCACCATTATAAAAAAAACAAAGTCATTTTGTGTCTTCGAAGTAATTGTAAACAAAATTTATGTGTTTTTCAATAAAGTAATAGATGTTTCATATCCTCTAAGACGTTCATCAATTTTATTTTCTCTGAAATATAAAAACTTCTTTTCTAATAATTTTAGCTTGTTAACAATACCCAAAAATTTGTTTCAGTATTCCTTAATTATCTTTAGACTCTTCCATACTTTGGAGCTCAAACTCTCGTATCTAAGTTTTAAAACTTTGATGCCTTAAATACTATAGTTTCCTTCATATTCTCTTTTCAAATAATCTCAAATTCCTTTAGACGACTCTAGAGTCACAATCCTATTAAAGATCATTTGTGAGACACCACTAAACAAGCATGATTTTACCTTTGTCATGTCTTTTTCTTCTCCTTTTGCATTTTTTATCTCTTAGTGGGATTTTCAAGCAACATATCATCATCTTCCTCCAAACTTCCCATAAATCTACTTTCTATAAATAAGTTTGTACTTAAATCATAGCTTTCACCATCATATAGTGGAATAACAACTTAAAAGATTTTTTTTCCATTCTGCAGGTCTCATAAAAATTTGACTTTGATACCATTGTTAGAATTTGTAGGACTTTTGAAAATAAGATAAATACAAAAAAAAAAATGTTCTATGTAAAACTTATTATTTTATTTTATTCATATATAGAAAAAAAAATGTAACAGATAATCCAATCGGATCAGTGATTGATTTTTCAGTTTTGCCGTAAACCTAGTTGATTACCTCTAACGATGTAAATCAATGCAAACTTCAAGTTTGCAGATTTTAACATTAGTTTTATTTATCAATGTAAGTTTAAGTTTTTACATAATAATTAAAAAACTAAAGTTTTAATTTAACACCGCATTTACAATTAGATGTTTTTTGTTTTTTTTTTCGTTTCTAAAGTTTGTTATTAGGTTAACCTAGTATCACCTTATGATCCCATTCATGTTGACTTGTTGGTTTTCAGACTTTAATGGGTAATAATTAAAAGTTCTGTTATCACTGCGATTCAATTTCAGCTCTTCAACATTTTTGGCGAGGAATATAGGGATTGGTTTATTAAATTATATTAATAATTAACATTGGTTCATGTAATTTAAAGTATAACTTTAATGTAAAGATTCTAATGTGATGATTATTAGAATATAAGATATTAAACTTATTGGGATTATTTTAGAGTTATTAAAATTAATCCTTCTCTTCTCACTCTAAAAGGGCATTTTGGTATTTTATTAAGATTAATTAAAATACCATAAAAGAGGAAAAAGTTTTACGGAAAATAGAGAGTTACGTTTCTGAAAAGTGGAAAGAGAGAACGAACGTTCTTAGAAAAGACAATATAGAAAGCGTAACTTTTGACAGAGAAACTATCCTTGCAACTTCTATATCATCAAGAAAGCATTAAGGAGGAGTAAGAGGAGAGAGAACTTTTGACAGGAAGAAGTGCACAATGGATCCAGGTTAGTTCTTCTTTACTGTGTATATGAGAATTGTGAGTATCATGAAAATTCAAGATCCTGTTGAGTTAATTTTCATTCAATTGAAAAATTAAAGAATTGCTTACAAGTAGTATCAGAGCCAGGTTCTAAATTTTATGATTCTCCATGAATGGTAATATTCCCAATTTAAAAACCCTAATTTTGAATTATAAAATTTAGGGATTTTAAATTTGTTGGCACGAAAGAAAATTGAATTCCCTGGAACGTGAATTTCGTTCATTAAAGAAAATTAAATTCTCTTTGAATTTGATCAAGCCACACCGTTTTTTATTTCAATTGGTTTATTGATGAAAGAACATTAAATTCCCTGGAATGGGAATTTCGTTCATTATGGAAGCTTTGCCTTTAGTGTCGCATCAACGTAAATGTTGCACTGTTGCGGGTTTTAGTTTTTTTTTTTCATAGCAACTTTAATTCTTGATGTTACGTGATTGAAATTGCTACATGAATTTAATGTTGTACAATTCCTGTAACGGGAATTTAAAGGGAAATAAATTTTCCGGTTTTATTTTGATTAATGTTCCAGCATTGTAATGTGCATTTGAAAAGGAAACAATGCGTAACTTCACTGCTGTTGCATATTATATAATAAAGGTATGTTATTATAATGTGCATTTAATGGAAATTAAATGTGAATTAAAAGTTGGAAGGTTTCATATACTTTTAATTTAAAAAAATGCATTTACTGATTTGTATATTATATAATTCTGTTTTATGAATTATATATTTTTAGAGGAAGGAAATTCAATTAAGTTGAATTTTGGAAAGTAATTAGTCATTGATGTAAGGATGTTATGGATTACCCAAAGGTAAACCATGGTTTATAATTAATGACATTAAAGTGAGACATTTCATGTACTTAGTATATGTTTGTATATCCAAAGATAGCATACATATAGACTTAAGTATGATTGATTGTTATTAAAGTATATATGCAATTTGTCAGTTTAAGAATCACCCAAAGGTGAACTTAAATGAATGACTTTATTGACTACCTATCAGTTTAAGTGTCACCCAAAGGTGAACTCGAATGTATGATTGATGTAGTAATTTGTTTGAATCCATAAATTTTAATCAAAGCATTAATGTATGAGCTTGTGTATTATTTCCAGCTTACATGAATTTAGCAGGTTTGAGCAACAACGTCATCAAGTTTAATGGGCTAAATTATGCCGATTGGTCAGAACAAATCCAGTTCCAACTGGGTGTTCTAGACTTGGATATGACTATTATGATGGATGAAATGCCCGCAGCCATTACAGAGACTAGTACAAATGATGAGAAGTCTCTTTATGAGGCTTGGCATAGGTCTAACAGGCTGTCATTAAACTTGATGCGTATGTCTATGGCAGAGAACGTAAAGCCTTCCATGCCCAGAACGGAAAACGCAAAGGAATTTATGAAAATGATCAAGGAGTACTCACAATCAGACATAACTGACAAGTCTATAGTGGGAACCCTTATGAGTGAGCTGACTACTAAAAAGTTTGACTGGTCACAGCCCATACATGAACATGTAACAGGAATGGCTAATATAGCAGCTAGATTGAAGTCAATGGGAATGGAGGTGAATGAGTCCTTTCTAGTACAGTTCATCATGAACTCTCTTCCTCCTGAGTTTGGCCAGTTCCAAGTGAATTACAACACTATTAAGGATAAGTGGAACTTTCAAGAAATCAAAGCCATGTTGGTTCAAGAGGAAGGGAGATTAAAGAAAATGAGAGACCATTCTGTCCATCTCACAACTCATGAAGGCACTAGCTTCAGTAAAAGTAAATCAGGAAAGAAGAACAAGAAGGACAAAGCCCCAATGAAAGTGAATAAGGGCGGTATTCAGAAGGACCAGAAATGTTTCTTTTGCAAGAAAGTAGGTCACTTCAAGAAAGATTGTCCGAAAAGAAAATCTTGGTTCGAAAGGAAAGGTACTTTTTATGTTTCTGTAAGTTTTGAAGCAAATATTATTGAAGTACCTAATAATACCTGGTGGTTGGATTCTGGAGCTACCACTCATGTTTCTAATATTACGCAGGGATTCCTTTCAATCCAGCCCATAAAAGGAACTGAAAAGTATTTATATATGGGGAACAGAATGAAGGCACAGATAGAAGGAATTGGGACTTACAGATTGATTCTAGACACTGGCTATTGTCTGAATCTTGAAAAATGTCTCTATGTTCCTGGTTGTGCTAGGAATTTGATTTCTGTTGCAAAGTTGGATTGTTTAGGTTTTAACTTTAGGATTGAAAATGGTATTTTTCATTTGTATAAACTTTCGTACTATTATGGTTCTGGTACATTATTGGATGGTTTATACCGTTTAAATCTTGATGTTAATTTTTCTGAATCCCTGTTTAATGTTGAACATGTTGTTGATAGAAATTCTAGTGCAGGAAATGAATATTCTGCTTTCTTATGGCATAAAAGATTGGGTCACATATCCAAAGAAAGGATGTTGAGGTTAGTGAAAAATGAAATTTTACCTCAAATGGATTTTGACGACTGGGATGTATGTATTGATTGTATTAAGGGTAAACAAACAAAACACATATCAAAGCATCCCGCCACAAGAAGCAGTCAACTTCTTGAGTTAATACACACTGATATTTGTGGTCCTTTTGATACTAAATCTTGGAATGGTGAAAAATATTTTATCTCCTTTATTGATGATTTCTCACGTTATTGTTATATATATCTATTGCATGAAAAATCTCAATCAGTGAACGCTCTTGAGGTGTTCATAAATGAGGTGGAAAGGCAATTAGATAGAAAAGTAAAAGTGGTGAGATCTGATAGAGGTGGTGAATATTATGGAAAAACTGATGAGAGTGGACAATGTCCAGGTCCATTTGCAAAGTATCTTGAAAGTCGGGGTATTTGTGCACAATATACAATGCCCGGTACACCACAACAAAATGGTGTAGCAGAAAGGCGGAATCGTACTCTGATGGATATGGTTAGAAGTATGTTAAGTCATAGTAATATCCCTTTATCTTTGTGGATGTATTCATTAAAGACTGCTGTATATCTGGTTAACAGGGTTCCTAGCAAAGCAGTTTCTAAAACTCCTTATGAACTATGGACTGGAAGGAAACCCAGTTTAAGACATCTTCATGTTTGGGGATGTCCAGCAGAAGTAAGGTTATATAATCCACATGAAAAGAAACTTGATGCAAGAACCATTAGTGGTTACTTCATCGGTTATCCCGAAAAGTCAAAGGGATATAGATTTTATTGCCCTAACCATAGTACAAGAATAGTTGAGTCTGGAAATGCTCGGTTCATTGAAAATGGTCAATTTAGTGGGAGTGGAGAATCACGAATAGTGGTCATTCAAGAGCATACTGATAGTGTTTCTACTTCTAATGTCTCTTCTGAAGTTGTTATCCCTCTTGTTGTATCACAGTCACACAACAAGCAGAGACAACAAGTTAATGTTCCAATCCCACAAAATGAACATATAAATGTTGAGCCAGTTGACAATGAGCAAGTCACAAATGAGCAACTCATAAATGAGCAATTGATAGAGGAACCACAAGAAGCAGCATTAAGAAGGTCTGTAAGGCAGAAAAGACCTGCTATTTCGAATGATTATGTGGTTTACTCTGTTGAACATGAATGTGACTTAAGCATTGATGAGGATCCAGTCTCTTTCAGACAAGCCATGGAAAGTAACAATTCAGAGAATTGGTTGAATGCTATGAAAGAAGAATTGAAATCAATGGACGACAATAAATTATGGGATCTAGTTGAATTGCCTAAAGGTTCAAAAAGAGTCGGTTGTAAATGGGTCTTTAAGACTAAACATGACTCAAAAGGCAATATTGAAAGGTATAAAGCTAGATTAGTCGCCAAAGGTTTCACTCAAAAGGATGGCATTGACTACAGAGAGACCTTCTCTCCTGTTTCTAAGAAGGACTCTTTGAGAATTGTTTTGGCTTTGGTGGCTCATTATGATTTAGAGCTTCACCAAATGGATGTAAAGACCGCCTTTCTGAATGGTGACTTAGAAGAGGAAGTTTATATGGACCAACCAGAAGGTTTCACCATAACAGGAAAAGAAAATCTGGTGTGTAAATTAAAGAAATCAATATATGGACTAAAACAAGCTTCCCGACAATGGTATCTAAAATTTAATGATACCATAACTTCGTATGGTTTTGTAGAGAACACTGTTGATCGGTGTATATACATAAAGGTCAGTGGGAGTAAGTTTGTTATTTTGGTCCTATATGTTGATGATATTCTTCTTGCTGCTAATGATATTGGTATGTTACATGATGTAAAGAAGTTTCTCTCTAACAACTTTGAAATGAAAGATATGAATGAGGCATCTTATGTGATAGGAATAGAAATATTCCGTGATAGATCACAAGGATTGTTAAGTTTGTCTCAAAAAGGATATATTAACAAAGTGTTAGAGAGATTCAGAATGGAAAAATGTTCTCCTGGAATAGTTCCAATTCAAAAAGGGGACAAGTTTAGTCAAATGCAATGTCCCAAGAATGATTTGGAACGAAAGGCCATGGAGTCCATTCCTTTTGCGTCAGTGGTTGGGAGTTTGATGTATGCTCAAACCCGTACTCGGCCAAATATCAGTTTTGCTGTTGGAATGTTAGGCCGATATCAAAGTAATCCCGGAATGGATCACTGGAAAGCTGCAAAGAAAGTTCTTAGGTACTTACAAGGTACCAAAGATTACATGCTCACTTATAGAAAGTCAGATCATCTCGAAGTGATTGGCTATTCGGATTCAGACTATGCTGGGTGTGTGGATTCAAGAAAATCCACATTTGGGTATGTCTATCTTTTGGCTGGAGGAGCAATTTCTTGGAAAAGTGCAAAACAATCGGTCATTGCTACTTCCACCATGGAGGCTGAATTTGTGGCATGCTTTGAGGCCACGATTCATGCATTGTGGTTGCGGAATTTTGTATCGAGGCTTGGCATTATTGACAGTATAGCTAGGCCGATAAGGATTTATTGTGATAATTCTGCAGCCGTCTTCTTCTCTAAAAATGACAAGTACTCAAAGGGTGCTAAACACATGGATTTGAAATACTTGTCGGTCAAAGAAGAAGTGGAGAAACATAGAGTGTTGATTGAGCATATTGGTACGGATTTGATGATAGCAGACCCGTTAACTAAAGGACTACCGCCCAAAACTTTTATTGGCCATGTTGAAAGTATGGGCATTATGGATAAGTCAATGTTAACATGATGATGTTATCTATCTATATGGTTATGTATAATTATATGCTTGTACTGTCATGACACTTGTGAATTCAATTAAAGTTATGTTTCTCTTTATTATATTTGTTGTCCACATTAAGTTATATACATGTATTATTGATTGTGGTGACATGATAGGTCTCTTTTAGAAACATGAAAGTTATAAGATTGATCAAAGTTATGTTGAGTTGTTTTGATTATGTGATACATGGAAGGAATCTTGTCGATCGTGACTTTTGCCCGCCATGATCCGATCATTTCAATTCATATAAGGATGATGACTTGATAATTCTAATGAATGGTGCGCACTTAAAGTTTATTTAGATCTTCAAGTCATCACATGAACCAAGTGGGAGAATGTTAAATTATATTAATAATTAACATTGGTTCATGTAATTTAAAGTATAACTTTAATGTAAAGATTCTAATGTGATGATTATTAGAATATAAGGTATTAAACTTATTGGGATTATTTTAGAGTTATTAAAATTAATTCCTCTCTTCTCACTCTAAAAGGGCATTTTGGTATTTTATTAAGATTAATTAAAATACCATAAAAGAGGAAAAAGTTTTACGGAAAATAGAGAGTTACGTTTCTGAAAAGTGGAAAGAGAGAACGAACGTTCTTAGAAAAGACAATATAGAAAGCGTAACTTTTGACAGAGAAACTATCCTTGCAACTTCTATATCATCAAGAAAGCATTAAGGAGGAGTAAGAGGAGAGAGAACTTTTGACAGGAAGAAGTGCACAATGGATCCAGGTTAGTTCTTCTTTACTGTGTATATGGGAATTGTGAGTATCATGAAAATTCAAGATCCTGTTGAGTTAATTTTCATTCAATTGAAAAATTAAAGAATTGCTTACATGGTTCCGAAGTCTGCGTAGTTTGCGTGCAAAGGTTACCCATTGGCTAATTATTTTTATATTATTAGAGTTGGACTGAGGTTGTGTTGTAATTGGCTTCTCATGGCAGTCAGCATGCAATTCTGGGTTTTCGAAAGACAATATATGAATTGTATATGTTTATGATATAGAATATACGGTTAAAACAGATACCTCATGACTTATGGTAGTAATGAATATGTCAAGAATACCAAGTATCTGTCTACTCTTAGTGTTCAAGAGCTCCTTCTTGCTAATAATTTAAGCAAGAGCTCCTACAGCTCTCCCATGTCAGACTTGTTTTCCAGGCCTCCATCTTTAAGGTACCATTTTGATTCTCTTTATTTTTCTTCTAAGTTGTAACTTTTCCTGTCTCCAATTCTGTTTATTTGAGTTCGTGCTGATACATTTGAATGTTGCCGTTAACAGCAATGGGGAATTTTTTGTGTTGTGTGAAAGTTGAGCAATCTACAGTGGCTATAAAAGAAGATTTTGGACGATTTGAGAAGGTGCTTCAACCAGGATGCCATTGGATGCCATGGTTCCTTGGGAAACAACTAGCTGGTCATCTCTCTCTTCGACTACAACAATTGGATCTTCGTTGTGAGACCAAGACAAAGGTTTGTTTTTGCCTAACACTTTAACTATAACCAAATATTTTAAGGCATTTTTTAATCACCATGAATACTTTCATTTTGGCATGGAATTTTTTTATTAAGTTTATTTGGTTGTCATTCTCTGCTAGAGGGAGGAGACCTAGAAAAACTATAGACAAACTAATGAAAAGGCTTGATTTGTTGTTGTATGTAAGTTTGTCTTTCAGTTTAGTACTGCTTACTTTCAGTTCTCTATGTGCGATATGTTAATCTGTGAATATTTATTATATTTTCCAGTGAATTAAATGTTTGTCTGCTTACAGGATAATGTCTTTGTTAATGTTGTTGCCTCAATTCAATATCGTGCCCTGGCTGAGAAGGCCAATGATGCTTTTTACAGACTTAGCAATACAAAGACCCAAATTCAGGCATATGTTTTTGATGGTATAAACCATAATACTCGGTAACAGAAGCCTGCAAAGAGTGGTTTAAGCATATTTGATTAGCTAAGGTGAAATTTCTATTCTCATTGTAGTAATCAGGGCAAGTCTTCCAAAGCTCAACTTGGATGATGCTTTTGAGCAGAAAAATGAAATTGCCAGAGCTGTGGAAGAAGAACTTGAGAAGGTTTTTTCTTCTTCTTTTTTTTTTTTTTAAAATGTAAACATTTTATTTACTTATAAGATGAACTGTCAATTTATGTTAATTTGAATACTATGCTTTATTGTCTTCATAGGCTATGTCAGCTTACGGGTTCGAAATTGTTCAAACACTGATTGTTGATATAGACCCAGATGATCGTGTGAAGCGAGCTATGAATGAAATCAATGCTGGTATGTTATATGAGTGTTGTATGTTATACTAGCAATCTTTCCTTTGGTCATGGAATGACTTATATTTTTATGCTGCTTTTTGCCCTTTATCAGCTGCAAGATTGAGGGTGGCAGCTAATGAGAAGGCAGAGGCAGAGAAGATCTTGCTAATTAAACAAGCAGAGGGTGAGGCTGAATCTAAATATCTCTCTGGGTTGGGTATTGCTCGCCAACGTCAAGCAATTGTGGATGGATTGAGAGACAGTGTGCTTGGATTCTCAGTCAATGTACCTGGGACCACTGCAAAAGATGTTATGGACATGGTCCTTGTCACTCAGTATTTTGATACTATGAAAGAAATTGGCGCTGATTCGAAGTCTTCTGCTGTCTTCATTCCACATGGGCCTGGTTCTGTTCGCGATGTTGCTACCCAAATTCGTGAAGGTCTTGTTCTTCTTCAGGCTTCTCATGAGTAGCTTCTACTCCACCAAGATCTTATATTTCGTTTGCATTGGAGAATGGTGAAGCTACAGCGCCTGTGGTTATATACTTGTGTTTCTGTGCAGTTTTTTGTCATTTGGTTTTAGAATAAACTGCTAAATTGATCCTCCAAAAATGATAGCATCAACTGATTTATGATAGAAACCCAACAATAAGACTGAATATCACAGGTATATTATTCAAGTATTATGTAGAAAAAAGGTTATATAGCTGAAAGCTCTACAATCACCAGTAAAAATCAGAGTGCTCTCACTCTCAACCAGAGGATGACTCTCCTCCTAACCCACTCATAACCTCCTACTCCGTATCCCCTTGACACGTCATTCCCCTCTCTAACTAACTTTCCTTTCTTTTCCTAACCCCATTTTCTTTCTTCTCACGTAAACATTCCATATTTTGGGCCTTGCTCCCTCTATAATTGTTTCATGTTGAGTAACAGGCCCATTCTTATTAGGAGTCCTATCATTACTCCCTCCTGCAACAACAACCTTGTCCTTAAGGCTAAAATAAGGAAATTGACTTCGCAATAGTCCCTCATCTTCCCAAGTTGTCTCCTCCTCTGTTCTCCCCTTCCATTTAACCAACCATTGTTTAGTAATAGTACCACCCTCTGGAATCTCCCTGGTTGCTAACACTGTCTCAGGTTCTTCTTGATCTTCCTCCTCAAGACTCAACTCTATTGGTAAAGTGGGTTCTACCGCATGCTTACCAATAGCCTTTTTTAGTTGAGAAATATGAAAAACCGGGTGTACTTTTGCTGATTCTGGCAACTGCACCTTATAAGACACTTCTCCCTTCTTCTCCACCACTAAGAAAGGCCCGTAATACCAAGGTGCCAGCTTCTGATTAATACGGCGAGCTATGGTTAATTGTCTATGGGGACGCAATTTAATAAACACCCACTCTCTGACCTCCAACTGCATGAATCTCTGCTTTTTATCTGCAAATTTCTTCATTTGCTGTTGGGCTCGCAGCAGGTGATATTTCAATTGTTGAATAGCTTCATCTCTATCAACCAAGTCAGCGGCTACAACTTCCACACGTGTTTCGCCCTGTGTAAAACGCACTAAAGCAGTGGTGTTCTCCCATATACAATTTCAAAAGGGGTCTTTCCTGTTGCTCCATGAAAAGTAGTATTATACCATAATTCTGCGCAAGGTACCCAATATGACCAGTTCTTGGGCTGTTTCGACACAAAACATCGTAAATAAGCTTTTAAACATCGATTTACCACTTCCGTTTGACCATCGGTCTCAGGATGATAAGAAGAACTCATTTTCAAAGTTGTTTCCTGTAATCGAAATAATTCCTGCCAAAAAAGACTCATGAACACAGGGTCTCGATCACTAACAATGATTGCGGAATGCCGTGAAGTCGTACAATCTCCTTAGCAAACAATTCAGCAATCTTCCTGGCAGTATAAGGATGTTTCAATAAAATAAAGTGGTTATATTTAGACAACCGATCCACCACTACAAATATAGCTTGAAACCCCTTCGATTTTGGTAAACCCGTAATGAAGTCTAGGGAAATATCTTCCCAAATCCTATTTGGAATAGGTAGGGGCTGTAGTAATCCAGCTGGAGACGTTGCTTCATATTTCTGTCGTTGGCACACATCACATGCTTTAACAAACTCTTGAATCATCTTCTTCATTCCCGTCCAGTACAGATTGGCTGCGATACGTTTGTAGGTTCTTAAAAAACCCGAGTGACCCCTACTGGTGAAGAATGAAACTCATTTAAGATAGTAGGAATTAAATCTGACTTAGCTGACAATGCCAAGCGTCCTTTGTAAAATAATACTCCTCTTTGCAAACTGAAATCTGCAACAGATGCATCTTCACGTTGTAACTTCTGCACCACTTGCTGTAAGAAGGGATCTACTTCCACTTCCTCTTGGATATGCTGCTCCTGCAACCATAATGGAAAAAACTGAATCTCCCTCAATTCACCCGCTTCGAACATTCTTGACAATGAGTCAGCAGCTTTATTCTCTGGGCCCGGTTTGTAAATCACCTCAAACTGATATCCTAACAACTTTGCCAGCCAATTTTGTTGAGCTTCAGTGGTGATTTTTTGATGTAAGAGGTGTCTTAAACTCTTCTGATCTGAGTACACCTTAAAACTCCTTCCAATCAAGTATGGTCTCCAATGTTGGACCGCCAACACTAATGCCATTAATTCTTTCTCATAGGCTGACTTGTTTACATTAGTCGGTGCCAAAGCTTTACTAAAATAAGCTATCGGTTGTTGGTCTTGCATCAATACTGCTCCTATCCCTGCCCCTGAAGCGTAGCACTCAATTTCAAACGGTTTAGAAAAGTTAGGTAAAGCCAATAGGGGAGCTTGAGTCATCACCTTTTTTAATTCCTCAAAGGCCAATAATGCGGTTGGACCCCAATGGAAACCCTCCTTCTTCGTCAATTCAGTAAGGGGCCGAGCAATCTTACCATAACCCGCAATAAATTTTCGATAATACCCCGTTAATCCCAAAAAACCCCTCACACCTTTGACATTATGAGGTATGGGCCAGTTTATCACACTTTTAATTTTTTCTGGGTCTACTGCAACTCCTTGCTCAGAAATTAGATGACCCAAGTATTCTACTTGTCGACTCCCCAAAACACACTTCTTTCTATTGACCATGAAAGATTGTTCACACAACAGCTCAAAGACTCTCATTAAATGCTTCAAATGTTCATCCCATCCTTTACTGTAAACTAGTATATCGTCAAAGAATACTAGTACAAACTTCCACAAGTAAGGCTTAAAAATCTTATTCATAGTAGACTGGAAAGTCGCAGGGGCATTTGTCAAACCAAAGAGCATCACTAAAAATTCGTAGTGACCCTGTTGGTTATATTATTGAAGGAAAGGTTGAGAAAGTGGAACAGAGAAAACTGAGAGAGTGGAACAGAGGAATATAAAACTGCTATATTATTATTTTGAAGTGCAATTGCTTTTATAGAGCAAATAAGTGAACTTAAATGTACGAAAATGTTGGCCTCTATAACCACTAACAAATTAGTGCTCTTAGTGCCTAGAAAATAGCAAATAAATTCTACTAGTCAACATGACTTTTATTTTCCTAAAAAATAGCATAACATATAATTTTAATTTTTTAATTTCCAATAGTCATTAATCAACAGACCCTCATGTGTCCTGAAAGCTGTTTTATGAACATCTTCCTCCGCCATGCGTATTTGATGATACCCAGATTTCAAGTCCAGTTTAGAGAAATAAGTAGCACCGTGTAACTCATCTAATAACTCCTCTACCACTGAAATTGGGTATTTATCGGGAATGGTGACTTTATTCAGCTCCTTATAATCCACGCACATGCGCCATGAACCGTCTTTCTTCTTAACAAGAATTACCGGGCTGGAAAAAGCGCTAGAGCTGGGTCTAATAATTCCTTGTTTCAGCATCTCTCCAACCTGTTTTTCATTCTCTTCTTTATGATGATACGGATACCGATATGGTCGCACACTCACGGCTTTTGCTTATGACTGCAATGTAATAAAATGCACCACATTTCTACAAGGTGGCAACCCCTGTGGCTCTTGAAATACAGCCCCATAAACCACTAAAATCTATTGAATATCTTCAATTTGTGTCTTTGATAAGCTTTGCTTCGAAATGGACTTTTCTCCCAAACTATTCTCCTTCACAACACTCTGGAAAGATGTCATCAACGCTATATGTTGTCCATGTTTTCTCGGTTTCTGACCTTGTAACTCTAGATATTTGTCCTGCCAACAAAAACTTAGCGTCATCTCTTCCCAATCAAAAGTAACCTTTCCAAACCTTCGCAACCAAGAAACTCCCAAAATCATGTCCACGTCCCCCAATTCCAACACATATGGCTCTACCGTAGTAGAGAATTCTCCTAATTGGATGTCCAACTTCTCACATTTCCCCGCCGTAGACACCCTATGCCCATCTCCCAGACGCACTCCAATATGTTTTCTTTTGTCCACTTTCAACTCCAGAGCAGCCACTACATGGGGAGAAATGAAATTGTGACTGGCCCCACTATCAATCAGCACTCCCAGGGTTACTCCATTGAGAAGACCCTCTATGCGCAAATTTGTAGGGTTATTCTGACCACCCCATGGGACTTCAACTTTGGCGAACAGCTCCATAGACCCACACTCCAAGGTATGGTCATCTTCCTCTTCTTGCGTCTCACTCGCGATCACCTCCCCTACTTCATTTACTGCTTCATCATCCGCTAACACCACCATTCGCAGTTGCCGCTCTGTGCATCGATGCAAGGGGTGATACTTTTCACCGCATCGAAAACAAAGCCCCTGAGCTTTCCTGTTCATCAATTCAGAGTAAGGCAAATGTTTCGTACCACGATTTCGGTCGACGGTTGAAAAACGATCACCTGAAACGCGACTGCCTATAACAGAATTCCCCTTCCCTGGATTCCTAACACGTCATTCCCCTCTCTAACTAACTTCCCTTTCTTTTCCTAACCCCATTTTCTTTCTTCTCACATAAACATTCCATATTTTGAGCCTTGCTCCCTCTATAATTGTTTCATGTTGACTAACAGGCCCATCCTTATTAGGAGTCCTATCAATTTATCTTCTAAATATTTTTGGCATCAAATTAGTCCCACAAATATCTAAGACTTTACCACCTTTGTTCTAAAATTAGTTTTTGATTTGTATCTTTGAGGGATTGATTTGTTGGCCAAAATCTTTTGGAGGACAAGTTTATGGGCATTTTGTTTTATACTTTCGGACAGTCAAGTAAATACTATGTATTCTATTGTCTTTATTTTGAATAATGTATAATAAAATATAAAGTATCTGTATATAAAAGTTGTTTGGACAGTGAAAGTTGCATATAAATTTTTTATAGAATAATGATACTTAGACAATATTTTTTTTAACAACATTTGAACATTATCTACGTGTTATTCTGTGATTGATCAATGATAGTGTTTATGATTATTATTATTAATTATGAAGTAATTTTGAACCAATCACATAATGAGATGTAAATAATACTTTGTGAATAAAATATTGACTAAGTATCATTATCCTCTTTTCTTATATACCGTTAGAGAATGATTCTTTCTAATCCTTAAACTCTACTTTCTAGCCTTCCATATATTTTTGCAGAAATGGAAAATGCTTCCAGTCATCATTGTACGATAAAAACGTCCCTGTTGCGTTCCTTAATTTGGCTCTAGAATCAGGACGATAAAAACAAAAATCTTAATCAACATATTATGACATTCTCAATTATTTATCCAATATAAACAATGATTGATTGAGAGAGAAACCGATATGTGTGGCACTGCTTCAACTATATCTATATCTCCACTATCTAAACACTATTCTTCAAATACCCTACATTTGAAATAATTTATTTATTATATCATGCCATTTTTTCAGTTAATGTTTTTAAATTTTATATTATTTTTCAAAATTTCATGTTAAAAATAGTTGAATAAATTAATCATTGTCAAATAAATTTAATTTATAAAATACTTTGCCAGAACCTACCTTTTTATATAGATCAGTGTTAAATAGTTATCTTTTATATGGAGGTGTTTAAAGAGCTTACTTTTTTATTTTATTCATTTTATGATATAAACACAAGAAAATAGTTTACAAGAAAGAATAATTTGCGATATGCCCTTAAGCTATTTTTAGGTTTGTTTTTTTTATGACTCTGGGTTAATTTATTTTAACAACGCATATCCTTTAAAAGAAATTATGAAAGAAGTTAAGTTATATGTAATGGTGACATTGTTTGGAAGAATTCCTTAAAGAATGTATAAGTTCTGATCATCGTAATGAAGTCGTAGTATATGATGATGACTTTTGTGCAAGTTTAAGTCATTCTCATCCCTATATAATTTGATTAAGAGCATAATTAAGTTAAATACTAATTAATCAAAATAAATCATACTAAACATTGATGATTTTAGTTAAAATTTTTGCAAAAGAGAACTCATGCATGTCATTAGTAACTTTATATTTTACTTGAAGTCGTGTTCACTTACGATATTAATATGAATTTTTTTAACTAAAGTTATCATATGCTTTAACCTCAATGTTAATTGATTTTGAACTAAATATGTGTGCCCTTCTGGTGAGTTTAGCGTAATAGATTTTGATATGAAGTTGTCATCTTTTCTAATAACTTCAGTATAATTTAATTTTTTTATTAAAGTTTACACATTACAAAAGTTCATGAAACTAACGACGAAAATAAATTCGTCAATAAATTTGAATTATCAAAAAATTTTATTAACAAATTTTAAATTTTTAATTATCGAAGAATTTTATTAACAAATTAATTATCAATGAAATTATTACTGCAAATTTTTCACATTATTTATGGATTTTGACAATCGGTAATATTTTTTTAGTAACAACGTCGGTATTTACCAAAGACTTTTGATCGTCGGTATTTACCGAAGACTTCTGACCGTCGGTAAATCCATCAGTAAATGTCGCTACTTGATTCATCTTCTACCTCTTCCTTCCTCGCTCTGTGTCATTTTTTTTTCGTTTCCATGAACTCCACCACCAAAACAGCGAATAACCATAGGGAATCATGGAGAGTTGAGCTCGTCGAAAATAAAGATTAGGTCTGGTGATGTTGTGTCATTTGTTTTTCGTTTCCACGAACTCCGCCACCAAAACAGCATCACGTGAATCATGAAGAGTTCAGCTCGCCGGAAAAGTTTAGGACCGGTGATGTTCCTAATCGCACAAATTAACTCTACAACAGCTCGCTGGAAAACTTGAGATCGCCGGAAAAGTGGAGCTCGTCGAAAAAGTTGAGAGCATCCCGTGATGGTGGAGAGTATCCTGCGATGGTGGAGAGCAACCCGCAATGGTAGAGAGCAGCGGTGATGAAGCTACAAGACGGTAAGAAGAAATGAGTAGTGGTGGTGTGAAACTGAGATGGTAAAGAAAAATGAGGAGAAATGAGCATGTTTGCCACATATATTGACACTGGGGGCGAAATTTGGGCGGGAAAGTCCCACTCTTTTTACCGACGGACGGAAGCCTTCGGTAAATCCATCGGTAATGTCGGTAAGTGGAATAATGGGCGGGAAAATTTCCGCTCTTTTTACCGACGGACATAAGCCTTCGCTAAAATTCGTCGATAAGTGACACTATCATTACCTCATTTATCGATGGCCAAAAGCCTTCGCTAAATTCGTCAGTAAGTGACATTGTTACTTACTGACGTACGCGAGCCTTCGGTAAATTGGTCAGTAATGTGTATGTCACTTACCGACGGATTTATCGAAGGCTTTTGGCCGTCGATACCAATCCGTCAGTAAAGTCGTCGATAATGAAAATTTACCGACAGATACATTTCTGTAAGTAATATTAATAACTTTTGATAGTCTCACCCGTTTTAGTCTATTTTCTTCATTGTTAAACTAAAAGGATGTATAATTCTTTTTGAGAAAATTTAGGTTTAATACGATAATTTCCTTTTAGTTGATGGATTGTGATTGTCTCACCCTTGAGTTTTTGATTAGACTGGCGCAAATCTACTTTGAGTTTCTGCAAAATGTACTTGAAACTAATGTTCTGAAATGAAGTCTACCAAATAAGTTAGTTATTTGTTGATTATGAAAAATTGCAGATTATAGCTTGGCAACTTCAAGTCAAAATCCATCAACAAATGGAAGAGGTCAAATACCAATGTCCTGGCCAAACCATGTACATTAGTACATGCACAACTTTCAAGGTCATCCATTTCAAAAAATGCCCCCATACCAAGGGTTCCTTTATCCTGGTATGCAGGTTCCTCCTTCATATTATCCAGGTAATATGCATTGCCCTCCAAGTGTGGAAGACTCTCATATTGTTCATGACCGAGACAAGGATTAGCCGCATATCGAACTACGGACAACCTAAGACCAGAACCGCACTTCCAAGTGCGCCGGTCATGCACCCACGAAAAGCAACCACAGATCCACCTGCGATTGCCATCAGCTGCAGATCCAACTGCGCCTCCACCAGATCCGAACTTCGTAGTGCGGTGGTTGTTAATCGCAGTTCCATTTGCGGTTAACCCTGCATCTCCCCCCAGCACAATTCAAACAGTGAAAAATATGGCTAGAGCACAGATCAAGCAGAAAAAAATATGCATATCAACTATACTAACATATATATTCATCATTCCCACACCCATAACATCAACAAGATCAAGCAGAAATGAAAAATAACTAGATGCAGAAATAAGTTGATATACGTCTGTGAGAAGAAGACCTGTTACACAACTAACGACACATGTACAAACGACCAATAGAGAGGAGGAAGGGAAGGAGCTACACGTTCAAAAATGGTAAAAAATAGGGAGGAGGGGAAGACGACGAGAGGGATAAAGAAGAAATAATAAAGGGGTGTAGGGTTTGGTTTGGTGTAAGATGCGGAAGAGGAAATGTAATGGATTATAAAATCAAAATATGCTTCATAGACTCTGACAGATGTAGACTTAGGAGTACAGTTGAAATTAAAACAAAATTGAGAGATGCAAGATAAGGTCAGGGAAATGTAGAGAGAATGACTCTTCCAAACAACATTGTCACTATGCAGCATGATTTAATCCCTATTTTATAATTTATTTTTAAACGAAAATAACTTAAGATTTAAACATAAAATAATAGTATTTGTTTTTTTTATTCATAAGAAGTTATTATTTGATAAACACTTATCAGCTAAAAGTCACTGTTAAAAGTCGTTTAAAGTTTTCTACGTAAAAAAAAATTAAAAAAATCAGTAGTTAAAATAAATCTAAAATATGCTTAAAATAACATTATCTTGAATATATAGTTTTTCAAATAAATATTAGTGTTGGAAGATATTTACTTTTTTTTTTTTTTTACCAATTTACTTGTTTTGTAAGTAATTTATTTTGACCATTATATTAAAAGAATAAAAGATAAAAATGGAGAATTCACATTCCAGTGGCAAGCAATGAAGTCACACTATGCATCCCCATCAAAACATGAATCAAAACAACTTAAATAATAAGATTCCAAATAGAACGTTAACGAATAGTGTTCCCCAATTGAAAAGCAATAGCATGCATCCATTCGGGAAGCCACAGTTACTCACACATACAAGTCAATATCAAATGCAGTAGCTTCAGGCTCAGTCTTTTATTAATAAAGTATATACTTCATCCAAAAATATATAAAACAAAAAAGGAGTAAACATCTATGTTCATAATTTATTTACGTGTTTTCTGCTGAATTTTACTTAGCATATCTTAATTAATTACATCAATGATTCAAGAAAAAAACTACAGTAGCTGGTTATAGAAAAATCACCAATTATTTAATTGGTGGTGTCGCTATTATCAGCAGGAGATGCAGATGCAGACGCAGATGCACTTTTGGGGGTAGAAAACGGCAAAGACGACGGCGGTAGAAACACCAAACTTTTCGTCTGTGTATTATTCGCTGGCGTTTTGTTCAAGAAGCTCGATGCACAACCATTGACTTTCGAAGTTGAACAAGACAAGGTAGAAGATGAATTATTAGACGCTGCAAACACCTCACCCCACTTCAAGTTCTGACCCGAACTTGGATTTTCACCAACACTGTTACCGCTTTGATTTCCTCGAACACCGCCACCAATAAACGAAGTGATAGCTGCTGCCAAAGCTGATTGAAAAGTGGGGTCAGCCGTGATCACTTTCGTTGCTGCAGATATAGTATCAGCCGGTACACCACCTTGAGGAACGCTTGGAATATTGCTGTTGTTCTTTTGCAGATAGGATTGGTATATATTTTCCACTTGTTGCCTCCCAAAGTTTACATTCCCAAGTATGTTCCTGCTATTGTATGTAGGTTGAATAGTATTATTATTGGTAAGGAAGCCATTGCTCCAAGACAATGCGTTGATTTCTGAGGAATTACTGAAGCTTAGGCTTGAGGAAGAGGGGTATCTGGGTTGGTTGTAGTTTGAAGTGAATCTAACAAAGGGTGACGAAGAAGAAGAAGCTGGGTGTGAAGTGAGGTCGAGAGTGATGGTTGGATGTGAAGGTGAAGACGACAGTGCAGGGTTTGACAGGTATAATTGCCTTGGTTTTGCACCATCTGATAGATAGAAATTGAGGCCGTGGAGATTGGAAGCAGAAGTGGGTGCTGTTGTTGACGGTGCTGAGGCAGAGAGAGAGGTTGATGAACCAGAAAGAAGCATGGAGGCTGCTGCAGAAGTTGTGGATGCCATGGCAGTAGCCGAAGGTGGAAGCGTGTGGTTGTGGGTCCCTTCATACGTCGTAATTAAAATGGACATGTCATCGATACATCTTTGCACCTGAAATATGTACACATGATGTCTAGAATCATTTCGCTTTGAGGTAAATGGAAAGTCTTGATTTGTGATAGAAATAGATATAAATAGATACCTGTTTTCTGACTGGACATGATGGTGCAATGGTGCAACGATAGTAAGCTCGAGGGCAAGGATTTCCCTTTGCGATCTTCTGTCCATATTTCCTCCATTGGCATCCATCATTCATCTGTGTGAACAGTAAATATGAATATGATAGTTGAGAAAAAAAAGGTAATTAAATAGAAGGAGGTGAGAGAATAGAGATTGACTGTTGGAGTGTCACATCTTGCTCTAACGCAAACTCGTGGCTTCTTCATAGGGTTTTGCTGAGCAACTTCATCTTCTGTGTCCCTAATTGCCTTCTGTGTCTCCCCAGCTTCTTCCTTTCGAATTTCATAACTGTTTTCTGGGCTTGGATTAGGCAAAGCTTCAGATGTGCTTCCTGACTTTGATTTGCACTCTAGTCCAAGAGTCAACTCTTGGTTAAACCCTTCATCATCCTTCAATACCTTATAAACCTTTATTTTCTCTTCGTTTCTTTGATTGCTTGGAACTCTTCCTAGCCTCAGAGAAACTAGATCCGATTCCTCTACAGTCTCTTCTTCGTTACCATTTTTTGTCCCTTGCTTAAGTATGTCTTGAAATTGCATTTCCAGTGTCCGATACTCATTCATTATTTTCTGCAGAGACCTCTTTAACCGCTCATTTTCTTCTCTCACCACACCCATTTCACTTTTCGTGCTCTCAAGTTCATCATCAACCTATATATACATATATATTCTTATAATAGTTCCTGAACAGTGGCAATGAAAATAGAATAAAATAAGAACTCATTGTATCATTATAAATTTATAAAACCTCTTCCTTTTTGTCTGCTGATGTGATAGGTCTAGCCTCCTCTATGGGTGGTTCCTGCGTCGCAGCAATAATCATCAAATTTTTTATTCATTGAAATTAACTGTTTACATATAAACGAGGTTATGTCATATATATTCCTATTAAAGAAGATTAATCAACGTTCTTAAAGATAAACAACTACCTTGTTTCTACATGAAATGAAAATTTTGGGGCAAAAGTGTGATTGTTATGTACAGTAGTAGATAGAATATGGAACGAATCTATTTGTATTCAATGACATACTATGTGACTATAAGAAACTCGTCTAGAATCTTTCCCGTTCTTATTTGGACAGGTTAGAATCTATTGATTTTAACTTGCACGTGGATGAATTATATCATGTTGAAAATATAATTAATTTTCTTTTCAGGCACATGCGTTGGTCAACCCTTACCAGAGGTCATTAATTATTGAACTAACCCTTTTAGTAATGCTTGCCAAAGAGAATACAGTGTTTTCAATCATTTTCGCAAAGGCCATTGATCATGCATCATTGGACTTTTGTATCAGTTTCTAAGCTTTTTTTTTTTTTTTTATAACTTTTGGTTTAAAATTTCTTTAGAAAGAAGAAGTTGGTTTAAGATTTTATGTACAAACTCATCATTCAAAAATGTTACTTCTTGATTCATTTGCACCGACTAAGATGAACTTCTTTCACTTTTTTTTTTCTTCAGAAAATTCGTATTTAAAATCTTGTTTACAGAAAATTAGTTTCCTTACAACTTAATCTAAAGACGTTAATATTGACGTTTTCTTTTGAATATAAATCTTACATATTCTAGTTGACTAATTCAATTACTTTCATGTACTATTGTTCAAGTTGTACCCAATTTTCCTTTCTTTATCATTAACAGATAAATAAATAAATAAATAAATAAATATATATATAAATATTTTGATATTTTCCATGAATTTTACCAAAACAAAATCCATAAAGATTAATTGGCTGTGGTTTTAGGATGCTGGTGGTGATGATACGACCAAAAAAGAGAATCCGAAACTGTTTTCGGGGAAAGCTATGCCCTGACAAGCGAATTGAATTTCTTGTGAGGATTGAAAACAGGTTGCAGAAGACTGACCAAATTAAATTAAACACTCTATGTTTCAATTCTGGAAAACAGTAAGGAGGGGGAGAAGTAATCAACATGAAAATGATCTAAGTATCGAACAATTTACTGTGATTCTTTAAACAAGATCATTCTTTAAATTTCCTGGGTTGGTCATTTATGAAAGTCTTGAAGGATTTCTAGAGAGACAAGAATATATCCTACATGAACTATAACACAAATGAGATGCATGCTTATAAAAACAAAAACAAAAACTATGATTTATTGATGTTTTTGTGATTTAAAAGAGATAAAAATGATGGTTCTAAAATAGATGAATGTTAATTAGGAAGAGAATATTAATCTTCACCTCTAGAATAATTTCTTGTCTACGAGGACCATCTTCATCATCACCAACAGTATACTCATCAGTTCTGTTTTCTTCCTTGAGTCCACCTCCTCCGTCACCAGATCTCTCGGAAGCAAGCTCCATTTGTGGAAATTTTGGTTCTTCGCAAGCCCTTGTTCCTTGATCTGTTTCTTTCTTCTGGGTCGGTCCTCCAACAAACCCTTCCTTTTATATTAGCATAGACACTGGAGAAAAAAGGGCCTGCATGAAGTATTAGACACATGAAAAAAATTGACTAATTAAAACGAAAAAAAGGAAGAAAATTAGTGATTGGTGGCATCTTTGAAGTTTCGTACGTTTTGTAAAGTCACATGGCCCAAACGTCGACAACAACGGTTTTCAGGTCAAAATTTTTGCCACCATCGGTGACCGGAGCCTCTCTTAATTTCCTGTGTATCTATATCTATATATATTATTTTAATTAATTAATTTCGTGGTCTTCTCTTGAGTCAAGTATTTTAATCTAATGCGACTTCCTTGCCTTTGGCGTATATACACACACCAGTTAAAGATATAATTAATAATATAAGATTTGAAGATATTTTTATCTCATTCATTTTCTTTAAGGAAAGTTATAGGCATGAAGAAATGATGAGTGTAAATTTTAGATTTGGGTGTAGGTATTACAATTATTCACTGCCCCCATCTAGATATATAGGAAAAAGAAAATTCAGAAGTGGGACAAGGCGAGGGTCAAAGTAGGGTTGTGAGAATATATTCTTCATTGTTTCATGCTGATGTAGTGATGACATAGCTTCATAATATTATATCTAAGGTTTTAAACTTCTACCAACTTGTTCGTGGACATAAATTAGCCATATATATTTGTTATAGGGTTCACTGATGTAACAACTCCCAAGGTAATTAAAGGAATGCTTAATGAAACTATCATGGCGACCGGCGATTTCTCTGAACAATACTTTCTGTAATATTCAAATTTTCACTTCGAGATTTCTTGTGGTGTACACAATGTAACAACAATATCTAGTATACTTGCTATAAAAGTTTTAGAGATTTTTTAAGCGCATCTTCCACCAAAACTTTCATTTCGATTGGGTGATTTTGTTTTCAACATTGTTATTTTCTCTTTTTTTAGGTCACGTTGTGAACATTAGAAGGTTAAATTGCGAGTGCGAGTTTGTGCAGCAAAGTATGGTGCCCTCCCTACAAGACAAGGTAGGTTACTCCATAGAGTCTATAAATATATTTGTTGTTTGCTTTTTGAGAGACATTCATACAACTTTGATTATCTCATTCTTTAATTCTTTAATTCTTTCATTCTTTTTTTTTTCTCATTTCTTTCTTATATTATATTATAAGGTTAGTTGAGAGACTTTCTTAAAACACAATAGATAAGTCTTAAGGTAGTAAATTTATATATCTCAGAAAGTCTTTTGTTCATGATTTTGTTAGTATTTACAACAATTTTAAGAACTTAAAATAGACATCAACAACCTAAATCCGAAGAATCAAAATATTGTTTTCGGAAACCGTTTTTGTGAAACCATTCCCAAATGTATTAAAAATCAAGGTTTCTCTAGACAGAACTTTCAGCGTTGACAATAACACATGTACATGTCTACCTTATAAGACATGTACGAAGTTGTTACTACTTCTCTCACCTCCAATATCACCTCAAAACAAGTTGAAGATTTAATTCATACAAATAAGGTATGCCGACACACTTTATTTAATGCATTGTCTAATGAATTATTCGATGTGTATTGTTTGTATAAGGAAGTGAAACACATTTGTGATTTTTTTATTCTCAAATATATTATCAAAGATAGAGGTAATGAATATGTATTGTTTAATTAATATTGTGTTAGAAAATGTATTATGAAGTAACCTCATCATATTCACCCGAGTCTAATAAAATAGTTGAGGGAAAGAATATAACTCTTAAAGTAATAATCAATGTCATGCTTATTAGTTCTAGTGCACTTGATAACTTTCAGGAAGAAGTCTTTTTCATTGCATAGTTTTTATAAAATAGAATATCTCATAAGAAAACTAGTAAAACTCCCTATGAGTTGTGGAGAGGAACCTAATCTTAAATAAAAGTGTGGGAGTATCTAGTTAAGGTAATGTTATTTGATCCGAAGAAAAAGAAAATAGGCTCTAAAACTTCTAATTGTATGTTCTTAGACTATGTTGAACATAATTCTTCCTATAGGCTTCTTTTTCTAAATAGTGATGTGATTGAACATAATACTATAATGGAGACAAAAAATCTTAAGTTGTTTTTAACATTTTTTTCCCTTAAAGGTTAGCGAGACGTCTAGACCTATTGATAATAATAGTGATGTCATGTGTGAGGATTTGATAAGAAGTAAAAGACAAAGGAAAAAAGCTTCTTATGGAGATGACTTTTATACCGATCTTCTTGATAATGATCCAACAAGCTTTGTAGAGGCTACTAATGTTGTTGGTGCAAAATAGTGAGGTAAGATCATTAGGACTGAAATTGAATCAAGTCAAAAAAATAATACTTGGACCTTAGTAGATTTTCCTAAAGTAGCAAAATTCATTGATTGTAAGTGGATCTTTAAGAAAAGTATCACGCTGATGAATTCATAAAGAAGTATAAACCCAACATAGATTACTTTTATACTTTTTCCCTTGTGACTAGGGTTTCTTATATTTGAGTATTGTTAGCTCTAGGAAATATCCATAAGCTAGTGATATACCAAATAGGTGTTAGCACAACTCTTTTGAATGGTGATTTGGAGGAGAAAATTTACATGACTCAATTTGAAGGATGTGTTATACCTGGTCAAGAGAATAAAGTATTTAAACTTTTAAAATCTTTGTATGGGTTGAAACAAACACCAAAATAATGGCATGAAAAACTTGATAATGTGTTGCTTTGTGATGATTTTTCATATAATGATGTTAATAAATGTGTGTACTTTAAATCTGAAAATGGTAATTGTGTTATTATATGTTTGTATGTGGATGACATGTTATTTTTTGTACATGCAATGAGATTATCACTAGAACTAAATTTTCTAGGATCAAAATTTGGAATGAAAGACATGATTGAAGCCAGTGTGATTTTAGGTGTTAGAGGAAGGAAGATATTATTATTATCCCAAAAATAATACATTGATAAACGTCTTAAGAAGTTTGGGTATTATGACTACAAACCAGTTAGTACCCCTTATGATGCTAACTCTAAATTAATGAAAAATAAAAGAGAATATATTCCTCAAGCTCGATATGCCCAGACAATTAGGAGCTTTCTGCATTTGATGAACTTTTCTAGATCTAATATTGCTTATGTAGTAGGTAAACTGAGTATGTACGCTCAATGTCCAAATCAAGAACATTAGAATGCATTTGCAAGGCTTATGAGATGCTTAAGAGGTTCAGTGGATTATGCCATTGAATATAGTGGACTTTTCATTGTACTAAAAGGGTACAATGATGTTAACTGGATCTCTGATTCATATGAGACAAGTTCAATAGTGGTTATGTATTCACACTTGGAGTAATGAAATTATATGGAGATCAACTAGATAAACAATTATTGCAAGATTAACCATGGAATAAGAGTTTTTTACTCTCAAAATGGCTGGTAGTAAGACTGAGTGGTTAAAAAACTTATTAGCAAACATTGCACGAGGAATGAAATTAACCTCATTGGTGTTAATACATTGTGATTGTCAATCGACAATAACTATAACTAAAAACAAGAATTAAAATGGAAGGAATAAACATATACAATTGAGACATAATTTGGTGAAACAGTTGCTAAAGAGTGGAACTATTTCTATTGATTATGTAAAGTCAGAATGGAATCTAATAGATTCTCTAAAAAAACATTAGGAAGAAATATGATTTTAGAAACATCGAGAAGAATAACTTAAGCCACTTGCAAACAAACAAGTGAAGGTAACCCAACCTTTGTGCTCGGAGATCCCATAAATGAGGTTTATATAGGTAAAACAAGTCACTTAGATAGAACAAAATTGATTTTTAAATCCATTATGTCTATTCTTATGGTGTGTGAAAGTGTTACAGACTACGTTATTGAATTGTTAAACTTTATAATTAAAATTCTATGTGGTGTCAGAATTTTAGTTTAAACAAAATTTTTAATGATTTTCATATCCTTTACGGGTGGTGTATGATTTACAACATACACTTGACGAAATCACCTATATGAGTGTCGACCGCTTGTATGGGATCTTGACATGACCTCTAGAACACTCATAAATATCAGGCACGTACATAACCTAGTAAACGTAACACAATGATAACAAAAAAGATTGTGGAATGTATTATAACCACTAACACATACTAAGTTTTTTTTACTCGTATAGCTTTTTATACCAACTACATTGTCTGTTAAGTTTCTCAATCTAAGATTGATACATATAGTTTGTTATACCAGCTCGCATCTTACATGAGATTTAAGATTTTTCTCTTTCATTTACAATAGATGGGGAATTGTTATGAAAACTGGATAACAATATTGCAACAGTTTTAGAGATTTTTTATGTGCATCCTTTGTTACGATGGGTTGATTTGTTTTAAACGTTGTTGTGAATGTTGGAAGGTTATGTTGTCAACTTGTGTGGCAAAGTGTGGTGCCCTCTCCGAAAGCCAAGAAAGGTGGACTCCTCCGTAGGGTCTATAAATAGATATTTTTTTGCTCTTTCAAAGATGCTAACACACATTTGATTCTCTCATTCTCTTTATTTTCTCATTTCTTTTTTATATTATCTTGGGTTTAAATTTTTTTCTTATATTATCTTGGGTTTAGTTATATACTTTTTTTTTAAATTTCTTGATATTTTCAAAAAAATTTAAAAAATTTCTATTATTATTTTTTTTAAACTTGCGCAACACACCAGGAATAAGTTATTAAATACAGTACATCTACACACTTGTTTTGTTTGTGATGTTCTCAATATTTACAAGATTAATGTTGCAAACGTATTAATTAATATAATAAAAGTAGTCACTTATGCATTTTTGTTTTAACGTTTTCAACCAAAAAGTTGTGGTTTCTTTTTTAGATACTTAGTTATAAAGTTTTATAAGCTTTTGCGACAAGTAAAACACTTTTGTAAGAGTTACAATGCATAGCGATGAAACGAAATTAACCATATACAAAGTTAATGTTAGTGAGTAAGGATGATAATAAATATGTAATTGTGAGTATATAATATTTCAAATAATAGAAAATACATATATTAACCAATATGAATATGATGCTGATAATATTTAATTTTTCGGAAAGGAAGACGTGTATAAATATATTATTGATGTCCTTTTTTAAATTATTATGATATTTTAAATTTATTAGATAATATAAAAACATTACTTTTATTTTTTGTTTGGTTCTTTATCACTTTTTTGCCTCAGTTAAAAAGTCTTATTGTCTAAATTTTCATTCAATCTTCAAATGTTTGATCTCCACTCCATTGATTTCTAAGTTGTTTTTTTATTAACATTAAAAAAAATTGTAATTTTTATAAATTTTAATTATGTCCTTTTGACGTTATTTTCTTAGTTGTTTATTTATTTTTTCAAAAAAATATTTAATTAATATTAAATATAAATTAATTATGTAAGCAAATAAAAATGAGATTCAAATTTCATATTGGATAGAATCAAAATGAAATTATCATCCCTATCATGTATACAACAACAAAGAAGGATATTGATAAAGAAAGGAAAGAATTTGCTAAACATTTTTAATTTTAAAAGAAAAATTGTTACTGAGAAAGAATCTTATTCACGGAAATAGAAAATTAATAAGTATAAAATCTGTACCGAGTATTATAAGTGTAATATTAGTATATAACGTATAGCTCAATTTAAAAGTGTAATATTAGTACAGAAATTTAGTATAAAATCTGTAGCGAGTAAAACATCTTTAACAACTAACAATTTTTTAGTATTGATAAGAAAATTGTTTATGGTGACACCGCTGACCATATTAAAAGTATCTATGGTCATGAGCTTTAAATTATTGCGCAACTGCATCGTGAATGCTGCGGGGGATAATGCCTTTATCTAATACGCATCACTCTTCAGCTTTTTTCTTCAGCCACTGTTTAAGGTTTCTAAAATCAAGGGATCTAATTTTTTATTTTTTTTTCTTTTGCAACTTCGGTATTTTAAATTAAAATATAAATTATATAATTTTGATAAATTGTTCTTATTATTCAGAAGAAGAAAGAAACTGATTGTCTTATTCTAAGTCGATAGTGTTGTCGGCCTCTCTTTTTCATTTGGGGAGGCTTGTTATTATTAAATTTCCATTGTTAGATTTTACTATTACTTAAGGATATCATTAATCAGTGTTGTAGAATACTTTGAAAACCTTAAAGATATAAGTGAAATCATCTTAAAATAAACAAAAAGATATTGTTTTTCGTAGAGCTGTAAAAACGGGTAACTCGGCTCGACCTGGCTCGACCCACCACAGGTTGGTCACTTAGTGAGTCAACCCAACCCGACTCATTTATCAGCGAGTCAGAAAATTTTGAATCCGACTCAACTCACCATGAATTGGTGGGTAATCGGGTTGACTCACTGACTCACTTAATTACAATTTTTTTTAAATAAAAAAAATTACAAACTTTCTATAATTCAAATCTAAACAAATTTCACTCCTAACATGAATATTTAATTAATTTTAAAAATACGGAACTTAAATAATTTTTTCAAGAAAAAATAATAATAAATATTTTTTTTATAAAATTAAATTAAATTTTAATAAAATAAAATTAAGTAAGCGGGTTGGTGGACCAACCCGGCCTACCACGGGTTCAACCCGCACGAGCCGGGTTTAAATGAGCCGGGTTAAAATCTGACTCGCATAAAAAATATTCAATTTTTTCAAACCCAACCCAGCCCAAACCCGTGACGGGCCGAATTAACCCATGACGGGTCGAGTTAACCCGCGGATTGTAACACATTTTGACAGCTCTAGTTTTTCGTATCTCAGTAAAAGAAAAAAAAATTCAATTCATGAATCAGTCTATTTATAATACATTAATCGGTATCCATCTCTATTTAAATTTTCGTATCTACGAGCCCCCCACTCCGCCCGTTTTTTCGGGTCACTGCTTACTATTTTAAGCATTAGAAGAAAGACTTCTGATTGCAGTGTGTAAAATTTTAGTAGAAGCACAGTATTCCAGACATCAAACTTTCTTATTTTACTCAATTCGGTTTTTATAAATAAAAATCATTATTTGTCACACTTAAATTTTTTACCTTCATTTAATATTATTTTTTCTTACTTTTTATTTTCTTTTTTTTTGAAAAAATACAAAACTTTACACTTTTATGATTATTTTATCCTTATATTCTCTATCAAATAAATGTAAAAGTGTATCATTATACCATTGCTCTTTCATAAAAGCTTATAAGTTTATTCAATCATATTTCATATTTTATATATATCATTATCATTTTTTCAAGAATTGTTAATCAAGAATCAAACTGTTCAAACAATAAGTTATATTATAAATATGATTATACACTATTCATCAAACAGTTTAACGATAAGTTGTCATAAACATGATTACACACTATTCTTAATAATGTGACTCTGATTAACATATCAAATGATTAGCCTCTAAAAAAATTAAATCAATTTAAGATAGAATATGATATTATGAATTAGATCTTAATTATACCATTATTCATCTAAAGTTCATTCCAAAGTTTATAAATATATTTTTGAAGTGAAAATGTAGGTGATGACATTTTATATGCATTAATAACTTGAATTATCAAATTTTTAAGTAACTTTTAAATATAATGGACGAACGACAAAACAAATGATAGCATGAGAATGAACAATTAAACCACTAACAACTCATGCAAAAATAAATCATTAACCTCGATCTCCACGTTCAAAACCATCATAATTTTTTACATTACACATTTATTTTCTTTTTTTAATGTTTACAATTGTAACATGTTCTAGCCATCCTTTAGAATGAACATTTAATACATTTTGGTCTTTCTTAGTTTATTGGCTTTATTTAAGATAGACCTAAAATTAATTTGGTAAGATAGTATTATAGTCATCAGTTTTGAACAATAAAATTTTTTCATGACAAATTGAAATCATACTTACCACAACCTTAAGTAATAATACTTTTTCAATGTATGTTAAAATGGTATTTATAACTATACAACTTTGATATTAAGTAACGAGACTTGTTTGAGTAGGATTGGAATTATACCTATCACTAGAACAACAATCTTTTGTATACCTCATATAACTTATTTTTGTAATATTTTTTTATTTCAAAGGATAAAAATATTGTGTAAGTAAAAAGAGAGAGAGAGAGTGAAAAAAATATAACAGAAAATGTAATAAAACATGAGGAAAAAAAGTTAGTGTAATTTATTGTAAGTTGATGATAAATTTCAGAGAAAGACGGTTAACGCTGTATATAACCTAATCCAAAAAGGAAATTTAATATCCAAGTTGTAGAATTATGGAATAAACGATGTAGAAGCTTATAAAATGGTCAATGGAAAAGACCAAAGAGAGTATAATAATATTAGTCAACTAATGTCCATGTACATTAATTGATTAACGTATTAAACATTACGTATTTAATGTGGATCGCGAATTTGTTTAATGACAAGTAGGTAATAATACAGTATGATTGTGCGTCAGCGCAGCCATAGAAAATGAGAGAGGCAAGTTAGGTTGGCATATGACACATATAAAATAGTGTTGAACTTTCCTCCTCGTATATTTTCTCAATAATTTATCCACCTATGTGCTTTCTATTCTATACTTGTTATTATACTTTTAATTTTCATCGGAACGATTTCATAATATTGGATGTAAATTTTATTTTATATGTTGATTTTATAAAATTAAGTTAAATATACTTTTTCACCTATTTTTGGATTAAATTAAGATTAACGTTTAGTTCTTAACACTAAATATATATGATTTTAGTGGACAACTTTTTTTTTCTAAAAAAAATATAAAAATACATAAAACTGAAATTAATATATAAATATTAATGTTATTTTTAATTTTAATTTTAATTTATATACTTTTTCTATTTTATTTTTTACTTAATTTTATTATTTTTATTTATGAGATTTTGACTTTTCAATATATCATTCATTATGTCAGAAAAGAAGAAAGGGAAAATGGGAAAAATGATGAGTTAAAAAAGCAAAATAAAATCGTTTTTCACATGTGCTCAATCAGAACAATTGTCTAGTTGGTCTATGAATTATGATTCTTTACAGGTGTTTTAAATAAGAGGTCACACTTACAGTTATTAAAGATACCATACCAATTAAGCGTATAAATGTGTAGTATAGTTAAATTGAAGTTAAACAAATATATAGCATATACATACATTATGGCAATGACTACATGATCAATACTCATCTTTTATCAAAATTTGAGTCAAATCGAACAAATTTGAAGTACCATATACTTGTTTATCTACCGTTTTTTTTTTTAATCAACAAATTTTGAAATCAATTCAAATTGGTACAATTACTTTGAATCCATTACAACCAAATCTTTAAATTCTCATAAAAAAAAAAGTTTCATTACATAAATTAAATTTGTTAAATAAAAAGCTTTTACAATGAAGTTTGGAACACATAATTATTTTTCAAAATAGCTACAATTAGTTTAAAAAAGTGTGGAAACCTATACACTACATTACTTCTTCTTAAATCATCTACGATTATAACACTATATTATCTTGGAACATGTATTATAATCATTTAAATTATGCATAAAAGGATTCTATTGCAAGTGCATTTGTTTAAGTTTACAACACATTTTTTTATCATAAAAATATTATTCTACTTTATTAATTGCAATTGTTTAGGATGACAATTGAAAAATATTTCATTTAGAATTTACAATTGTTAAAGATAATTTAAAGAAAACTTTGATTTTTTTTTTTGTTGCACCGTATGTTTCACCTCAACTAAAAGTACTCTTAGGACCACTAAAGGACCAATTATCTTGCCAACATTATAATAGAAAGAAGTTATATGTGGGGAGATAGAGGATTTACACTTAATGTACTTCGCATTTGACTATACTAGAAAAATTCATTAAATTGTATATCAAAATTTATTAAAAAAATAAATCCAAATTTGAATTATTGATAGATTTTAAAATTTTAATTATTGACGAAATTTATAAAAATATGTATTATTGTCAAAAAAAATTATCATTAAATAGGTTAATAATATATATTTCACTTATTAAAAGATTTTTTTTAATAAATCTATCAATAATTATTTACAAATTAAGTATCAATAAAAAAATTGTTAATAAATCTGTCGATAAAAGAACAACAAATTTTTTGCTGTCAATATATTTTCATTTTTTTTTATAAAAAACGCAAAAGCAAAACGAGAAAATAGAATGCAAAAATCTAACATAATTGTTGTCCTTCGCTATTGTCCTTTATTTGTCAACTGATACCACCGAGAACTTCTTCTTTTCCCTTCACAGTGTAATAAACTGTGTTGTTTACATTTATTTTACTTTCAAGTTGTACACTTTATACCTCTTTCTTTATCCTAAGAAAAAGCAGAAAAACTAACAACTCATGTAACGGGGTTTGAAACCGTTGGTAGCTAATAGGGGTTTGTAACCGCCAATAATTTATGGGGTTTAAAACCATAGGAAAGTTACAGGAGTTATCAAACCACAAAAAAATTTCATTTTTTTTTCAGGGATTACTGAAAATCACCTGTATTTTGTTAACAACGTTGGTTTTACACGAGGAAAGTCAAACCACAAGTAACATACTTAACAGGGATTAAAACCCTCAGAAACACTAAATAAAACCCTACTAACACTAATTTTTGTTGTAATGAAACAATTTATGAGAAAATTAAGATAATATAAATATATATTCAAACAAGTTAAAATTAAACTTGTATACAAAAACAGTTTAAAGACACCTTACATACTATTCACTATTTTAATATTAATAGAATTATCTTATACATTCTTCGTATTAGAGATGAAAGAGAAAATTAGAAAATATAACTACTTGAATTGAGTGATAAAAGTATATTTATTTATTACTATCATCATTTATTTGTTTATACTTTATTATAATTAAAAATATAAACATTAATAATATGTTAACAGTATAACCGTTATGTTTTTTTAATATAACCTATTATATAATGTAAATTTTATAAATATTAATAAAAATATTTACATATCAATTAAATGAAAATTTATATAGATTGTATATAAATTTATGAGTGAAAGGTGAAGCTGTCAATTTGTTATTCATATTTATTAAATTTTTTATTTACCATTTTATGTGTTTTTATTTTATTTTTTTGCTTTGAAATACTACACGGAAGTTTTTTTATCAATAAATATTTTATTGATAAATTTTGACTGTAAATAGAATTTATTAATGAACACTATATCGATAATTTTTTTTACCATCACGATTGACTAAAAATTTTGGTAATTATTATTAAATTTTAACCATTAGTAAATCAGTTTTTTATGAAATTACTTATTAAACTCAATAATGTAATCTTGAACATAATTTCAAATTTTAATGAGTTTGAGTCTGAATAATTATTAGCTGATGAAAAAAATAATATTAAAAAGCATTTAAAATTTGGTAGAAGATATGATTGAATTTAAGAGTTCACGACATATTTATTAATTGAATTGTTTTAAACCATTTTAAGATTGTATTAACATGCTCTTTTAGTGTTTGAAGCAAAAATTTGTTTGAATTGATATCCATGTAAAATTGAATAAAAATAATTTTGTTTTGATGGTTAAAACTATACTATAAATAATTTAATAATTGAAAATTTAAATATTGATTAACTTTTGTATTTTAACTTACTCTAAAGGTAGTTTATTATCCTTAATATGAGAATCAATTTTTTTTAATTTTCTAATGTTTTTATTAAATGTTTTAGAATAAATTTATATTAAACCGGTTACCTGATCTTGATGATGTTTACGTTCACGGTTGATAGTAAAATAAATTAGGCTAATTCTGAGATGGAGAAGTTGTTGCTATATTCAAAGTAATTAATGAGAAATTCAATGCATTCTGGTTGTTTCTTCTTGCACCTTCCTTTTTTCTTCTTCCACCCCATAAAATTTGATATTCTTATTTTACTCCTGAAAGGTTTATAATAAAATAAGAAAACTTTAACCTGCACCTCTCCTTCTTCGTTGTGCACCTCTACCCTTCATTTTCCTCTTTCACTGACAATTCCTCCAATTGAATGCTTTGTAACGTTTGCCTCATACTCCAGTGGCTAAACCGATTGAATACATAACTAAATTATAAAAAATAATGGTTGATAATATACCTTTACATTAACTTGATAAATATTATAAAGATAAAATAATAATAAAAAAGTAATTTTTATAATTTTTAATAAAAAATAAAAAAGAGTAATATTTAATGAATATAAATTATTTGTGTGTCACAACATATCATTATATAAAATATGTGTTTGAATGTATTATCATATCATCGAAATGTACTTTTAAATATATTAATTTATTTTGAATTATATAATTTAAAATTTATATTTTAAATTGTGTAATCTAAAATATATTTTCAAATTCAATAGTACATTTTTACTTACACACAATCTGATATACATATTATGTTTCAGATTATACAGACTAAAATATAATATTTTAATTATTAAAGCAATTTATATTAGAAATGTTTTTACTCTGGATAGGATTTACTATATCACATCACTTTCAAAATAATTTTCAAACTTTTGCTTAACTATGATTTTTAGAATTCACACAATTATAATTTCTTTATTTATAATTTTTACAATTTTTAAAAAATAATTTAACTAAAGAAATTTAATACTCACATTAATTTGCATCTAATTTTTATTTTATTTTCTTTAGTGAGTTATATATATATATATATATATATATATATATATATATCATCATCATCATCATCAAAATGGGTCATAATCCGCGAGTCAACCCGGTCCACCACGGGTTTGGGCCTGGTTGGATTTGAAAAAATTGAATTTTTTTTATGCGGGTCAGATTTCAACCCGACTCATGCGGGTTGAACCCTAAAAGATAAAATACTTTCTTCACTCACTGTATATACCAAATTGTGCTTTTATTATTATTTTGAATTGTCTTCAGTTTAACATCATTTTTTGAGAGTGAAATTTGCTTAAATTTGAATATAGAAAGTTTTGTAATTTTTTTTATTTAAAAAAAATTGTAACTAAATAGGCTAGTGAGCCAACACGTGGTGGTGGGTCGAGTCGGATTCAGATTTTTCTGTCTCGCTAATAAATGAGTCGGGTTGAGTTGGCTTACTAAATGACCAATCCGTGATAAGCCGGGATGAACAGGGTTGAGTTAGCTTACTAAATGACCAACCCGTGATGAGCCGGGTCAGGTCGAGCCGAATTATCCATTTTGACAGCTCTAATATATATATATATATATATATATATATATATATATATATATATATATATATTTTATATTTTGATATATAACTTAAATGAAAAAATATCGAAAAATAATATGATATACAAGTTTACACCAAAGATAAGAAAAAAAAAATTGTAACAATATTACATAGTAATAAAATATACAATATATTTAGTCAACAAATAATTTATATTTTATTTTTCTATTAGAGATGATAATAAGCTGGAGTAAACTCTTATTGTAATTTTTAAAATAAGGTTTAATATATCATTTGGTTTTTAATTTTGGGTTTTTTCTTTAAAGTTGTCATATATTTTTAAAAAGCTCAAGGTAAGACTCTATATTTTGTTAAAAACGATTTAAAATGTTCTTTTGGCTTATGACGTTCAAAACTTAAGGATGTAATTGTCCATCTGGTCAAAAGTGAATGAAGTGTCTAGTTTTGTAATATGTGGCACACTAAGGTAAATTAAAATGTAAATTTTAAATATAAAAATTAATGACATGAAAAAATCTTATCAGAGGATTAAATGAATTCGTGATTATAAATGAAATTGTTCTTGTGTGCCATGACTGATTGCAGGGTGGATGAAGTGAAGAAGTTATGCTTTCCTTCATCATGCCCATCATCTACCTTTTTTTCACCTTCATCATCACCATAAACCTCAATTCTTTTAACACAGACATTATCAAATCCCACCTATACAAATAAAAAAATAATAATCCATTACTCCTTTCTTCATCCCGAATCCACAATCAACACACCATTCTAGCACCACCATTTTTCAAGTTCAATGCATACACAATAACATCCTTGAAACCCAGACGGTCATCGTCCAAAATCTCCATTCTCTTTTTCTTTCTCCCATGTCCATTCATGCATAGAGAATACAAAAAACAAAGGAGAGTCACCATTCCACCACCACCCAACACATTGAACACTATAATCACAAAGCAATTAAAAACAGGGAGCAAGGTAAGGAAAAATCCCAAATTGCAAGATAATGAATACCAAAACCTAAAAAGTGAAATCAACATAAGAATAGAAACTCAATTCGCAAACTAAGAAAAGAACCCCAAAACATAAAAATCAACCCTTATTCAAAACCCTAATCTGAAATCCTTAAAATTTGCAAGATCTGAAACATAAAAAAAGGAAACCCTAAAACACTGCAATCTAAAATCCCCTTCTTGCGAAACACTCTCGAACCAGAACGAAATGGGAGGAGAAACCCTATGTTGCGTCTTCAAGTTGGAGATTTTCATAACACTGATCTGATCTATGTTGCGTTTTAAAGGAATCAACAAGCCATTTTCAATTGAAGACTATTCTTCAACCCTCATGAAAAGATTCTAAGATAAGGGTAATTTCATTTAACTCTTATTTAAACCTTGCTCACGTCATTTTTTTACATATCATTCAGTTTTAACCATAGAGACAATTACACCATTATGTTTTTAATACCCCGAAACCAAAATGTTTATTTTGAAGGTAAAACAATTTTGAAAAAAAAACCCGTATTAAACCTTAAAATAAATATTCATCCCATGTCCAACAAGGTATAAGACTTTTGTTTTACTTCTATCTTTGTTGGGTGACAAGTATCCTTGTCAGCATAACGGATCAGACAATAATATTTATCTGTCAACGACTTTTAATAAAAAAATTTATTTCCGTTATGTTATGTTTGAAAAGTATTTACAGGTTTTAAAACCCCTGCAAGTATATATGAATATTTATGAATGTTTTAAAAAAAAATATTTAAATTTTTTAATATATAATTTAAACAAAATAAGAAAATATAAAATATAATATAAATTAAATATAAATTAAAATTTAATTTTAATTGAATTTAATATAATAAAATATAAATTAATTTTAATTTTAATTAAATTTAAGTTTTTTAAATAATAAATAAATAATAATTCATTTATAAATAAATATTAAAATACTCATTATTATGATTCGCGAAGATAAATATCCGCTGCAGCAATTTATCTATTACTGAGTATTTTTATCATTGTACTTGATGTGTCACTATTCTTTTTCTTACTTTTTTAATATTGATTAATTATTTTTACAAAAAAATAAAAATTGGAAGATTGAATATATATATATATATATATATATATATATATATAATAAAGATTGAAAAAATTATTTTTTTTCCACATCTTTATTTTTCATCGAAACAAGAATAAATTCATTTGTTATTCCTAATAGATACATATATTTAAAAGAATATAATTAAAAACAAAAATAAAGAACATAAAATATATATGATGGGATTAAGGAGTTTCTGTGATATTAAATCTTTTAAAAGATACAGTCATGTGAGATGTTAGACTAGAACTATTTATTCTGCTCTTCCGAGAAAAGAAAATTAGACTGAAAAGAGATATTTATTGAAAGAAAACAGAAACTTAGAAAATTTAGGGGGAAAAAAAGGAAATGGCGAGTCTTTCAAATCTGTTGCGGGGCCGATGATATCTCCACGTGTACCCACCTGTACGTGTTCAACACGTGGGGTTTTCTTGCTAGTTGTTTTTATCGTATTCTTGCACATATATAGAAGATAGCCTCACACTAACTTTACAAACTAAACTGAAAGCTAGTGAGCGTTGTAGGAAGATACTCATCGATCAAAATGTTGAAGCTTTTGGTTAGTAGAGCAGCTAGGGTTTCGACTTCGCGCAACCACAACGGTTTTGCTGCATTCAGTTTCTCTAGGTATCTCCTTCTATTTCCCCTGGAATTGACTCGCCACGGATCCGAGTTTGTTCAATTGCGGATCCTCGTTTAGTTTCTGATATTTAACCACTTCAATCGTTAATCGATTCGATACTCAGCCTGTTCTGCGATTTGGATGAAATCATCGCTTGTTGTATGTGAAACGGTTGAAATGTGGTCATTGGAAATTTCATTCTTTCGACGATAGACTTGGTTTCTCTCGTTAAACGATGTTAGAAATTTTAATTCTCACATGCATTTAAGTTTCTCTCAACAGAACAGAAAAAAAATACCGTGTACGTTTATGGTTAAGTCGTTTTCTACTTACAAACAGCGACATATACGAGGATACCTTTTGTTACAGAACATTTTAGAATGTTAGTTCTGCATCTAATATTATCCGAGTAACTAAGGATTTAGGAAGAAGGCATTTAGTTTGTCATTTCCAAAGCTGAGTGCCGTCCAGAAATTAGCAAGGCTAAAATTAGAAAGTGGATTCATTGATTTATTTGTAACATAATCACTCCATCTTGATCTGCAATATCTATTCAAACTGACTGGGTTAGATGATTTTTTGGAATTCAGGTCGAGGGCATCTGGAGCATTGTATATTTTATATTGTTTAGTTAAATAACTTATAGAAATGCTGTCGAAGTCATTCTGTAATTCCATCTAATTCACTTCTTAAAAATAAAAATTCAAAGATGGAGTATTAGCTTTAATAGGAATTCCATTTTTTTCGTCATATTTTGTTTTACGCAATCTTACATTATCTGTTCATTACTTTATTTCATTAGATTTTAAGACAAGTTTTTTTGTGTTTTCTGGGCGCTGAATTCATTTTTTTTTTTTACATTATGTTGTAGATGTGTTCATTCATTGCAATTTGCAACTGTAGAAGCAGAAGAGATATCAGGTTCTAAGCCTGCTGAAGTTTTGAATCTGGGTATGGATCCTAACGTTTGATGTTTTTGTTCTTTGCAGATAGGCATTAGTACTCTTATGAATGTCGTAGTACTTTGTGATAAATTTGGTGATCCAAGATTTGAAAAGGATTACCATCATAATCTATGGTTAAATTCTTTTCTATCTACATTTTTCATGATTCCGTCTGCAAGGTGTCAAACCTGCTTATCAAGTATCTTTCAAATCCAAAAGCAATCTATTAAATATTATGTTCATCAAAGAATTTGATATGCTGAAACGAAAGGATTCATGAATGTTTTTCTCATAATTCTTCTATGTATCAAAATCTGAATGTTACCGAGTGCTATCGTAAATTTCTGTTCCACATATTTCCCAATACATTCATTTTTTTTATTATCAAACTTGTGCTTTGATTTGTTGGCTTTCACTATGAATGTATTATCTTATCTCCACTTTCAGTGCAAGGTAAATGGGTAGGATCTTCAAAGTGGAATACAATTGTAGATCCCCTAAATGGAGACTCATTTATTAATATTGCTGAAGTTGACGAAACAGGCATTCAGGTGCATCCCTGTAATGTATTATTTGCCTTGTTAACTAATATTTATTTTGAAATATGTCCATTTATTGCACAAAAAAGAGCTTCTACTTAATGAGAGTTCTGCTTTATATGTCGAAGGCTGTGTTATTTTTATTACTTACTCATCCACCAAACTAAGAAATTACGGGGATTTATTAGTCACCACCCTCCACACCTATTTTTTTTAATAGGAGGTTCAAGTTCAAACCTTGAACCTCTGTTTGTGAGGCAGGGCTGTCACCTTGTGAAAACTGAAAAGAAATAAATTTCTATTTGAAGGCTGTACTTGAGTTGGTACTTGATTGGAATTCAACAGTAGTTTGTGACTGAGATATTGACTAAATTTTTCCTTTTGTTGGACGTATCAGCCCTTTGTGGAAAGCTTGTCCAGCTGTCCCAAGCATGGTGTACACAATCCTTTTAAGGCACCAGAGCGGTAGGTGCAGAGATTCCTTTGTGTCTCTTCTTCATTTTCTTTTAGAAATATAAACATATAAATATATGTTTTATTTGTTGGATTTATGTTTGTCTTGGTCAAAAGTGAAAATAAATTGACGGGATCCTCATCCTAGACCTTTATGTCACAACTTTCATTTTCACTCCAAAAAGACAACTAACTTGGGCATTTTATTTACTAGTATTTTATGCTTTAGTGCATGATATTAATTCTTATATTCCTATTTTGACTATCTTTATGAAATTTAATTTGGTTTTTGCTATAAAATTTTTGCAGATATCTCATGTATGGAGATATATCTACTAAGGCAGCTCACATGCTATCGCTTCCTAAGGTTTCAAACTAGAGAAATATTTTTTTAACTATCATTATTCATTTAATGCTACTTTATTATGTATTGTTACCTGCAGTATTCAATGTCAACTTTTTCTTCTTTAATTGAATGCTTTGAATAATTTATACTACATGACCTTCAGGTTTCAGATTTTTTCACAAGGTTAATTCAAAGAGTTTCTCCAAAGAGCTACCAGCAGGCTTTTGGGGAAGTGTACGTGACACAAAAGTTTCTAGAGAACTTTTGCGGGGATCAGGTATATCAAAATAAGATATGCTAGTGCTAAATAAGTAAAGTTATGCAATTTTTTGTGTGGAATGATGGACAAATCTAAATTACCCATTCGACTGATGAATATTGGTAAATTTCCTATCTTTTGTTGATACCTAGATTCCTCATTCATTAATGGAAAAATATAACACTGATGTATGCATATGTGGAGAGACACTGATACATAAGCTCACAATTCATGTAATGACTTCTTCTTTGTTGTTTCATTTCAACAAAATCTTGACAGGTTCGTTTCCTAGCAAGGTCTTTTGCCGTACCTGGAAATCATCTTGGGCAGCAAAGTCATGGTTTTCGTTGGCCATATGGTCCTGTAAGGATTATGTTTTGTTTAGTTCTGTCTTGATTCTAGTTGATATGCGTGATATGCTATCATACTACGTACTAAAGGCAAAAAATGAGTCTATCATTCTATCATAAACAGTGTTTTTGTTTGGTGTATCAAAATTATCAGTTACTTTTGGTCACACTAATCAGTTTATGAGTAATTGGTTAAGTGTGCTCTAAGAGATGGAAGAAATGAAAAATAAAAGCAATTTTTCCAATATAAAACCTAGCAAAATGTAGTAATTCTGTGACTTAAAGTTATTATTTAAAAGGTCGATTATGGTGTAACTATTAATATGTCAATTCAGTTGCATAAGCCCATGTACATCGATGACCTTGGCAGGAGTGGCTGATTTCCCTTTGGTTCTATAGTTCTTTTATCCCAAAATGGAAAAAATTAACATTGCATGGAATTTCAATAAGTTACATATGATAATAAGGCAAAACCCAGAATTCAGGTATTTTTACCAACTAGAAAACTTCGAGTCTTTTATGCTCTTATTGCCATCTTTGATCAAAGGTAGTTTTTTGTTTTCTACAAAAAAAGTCTGTTTTATAGATGTGACTTGACTTCCACTCATGAAGAGACATTAAAAATAATAAGACGCATTCTGATGTTGAATTGAATTTTGCTTAGATTAGTGATGCAACAAGGAGAAGTTTGAGTTTTTTCATGAGTGCCTGATTTAGATTTTTTTTTTTTTACACACCATAAACATTTACCTTTCACTCTTGTTGTAATCCTAAATCTGGAAGTGTGTTCTGTAGGTGGCAATTATTACTCCTTTTAATTTTCCCTTAGAGATTCCTGTTCTTCAATTGATGGGTGCACTTTATATGGGCAACAAACCAGTCCTTAAAGTTGATAGCAAGGTGAGTTCTTTTGGAAATGATTTTTGGATACTTTATGACATTACATCTATTTCAATATTCATACAGGGCTAGCTTTAAGGATGCATGAAATATTAATTGCAATCAGTTATCATGAAAATATTTGTGATGCGATGTTATTTAGATATGTGCATTTATGTGTGTTGGGGAGGGGTTCATGCCTAAAGAAACCATTGGATTGGTTGCTTTTTCGCATTCTTGTTTTGGCTCTTTCAAACTGTTTGATTTCTGAAATGTTAATTTTTATATGCTTTCAACATTTAAATCTTTGTGCTTATAATACTGAGTATTATTGACTATTGTTATAGGTGAGCATTGTCATGGAACAAATGTTGCGCCTGCTTCATTCTTGTGGCTTACCTGTGGAAGATGTTGACTTCATAAATTCAGATGGGAAGACAATGAACAAGCTGTTGCTGGAGGTCGTTTATTCATCGAATGCTTTTGATTTTGTAGAGGATTATATTTATGATTCTATTTCATAGTGATCTCCATGTTAACTTGTTGATCTCTGTTTATAATTTTGTTGGATGATATTGGTACATGGTTAGATCTTCCTTTTGTAATATGGTATTGGATAATGAAGTAATATTAAATTTACAGGCAAATCCACGAATGACCCTTTTTACTGGTAGTTCAAGAGTGGCTGAGAAGTTGGCGGTTGATTTGAAGGGCCGTGTTAAATTGGAAGATGCTGGATTTGACTGGAAAATACTGGGTCCTGATGTCCATCAGGTTTCTTGCGATTTTTTTTGTGGATATCATAAAGGCACTAATTCAATTTTCAGTTCGATAACAGTTTCTCTATGGTTTCTTGGTTTAGGAAGATTACATTGCGTGGGTATGTGATCAAGATGCATATGCGTGCAGCGGTCAGAAATGCTCGGCTCAGTCATTATTATTTGTGCATGAGGTTTGTCACATTGGCTATCTAGAGAGTTTTTTTCATTTTTAAATGTCCCTAAGAACTGCGGTGAAATGTACATTGGCTTAGTATTTGTAAAATGCACTGATGTATTGTGTCTTTACTAACTTCACGGTCTCAATCTCTCTGGTTCAGAACTGGTCTAAAACTTCGTTGCTATCAAAGTTGAAAGATCTTGCAGAAAGAAGAAAGCTGACAGACTTGACAATCGGCCCAGTCCTCACAGTAAGTATTACATGTCTGTCATTTTTTCTTTTAGTAATTGAACCAGGATTTCACGTTTAAGGTTTTTTAGTGATCTGCTCGAAGTTTGTGACAATCTATGATGCATAATATATGCAATGTTATCAAAACTGGACTTATTATCGGCTCAGTCAAGGTACCAAGTCAATATTTATTGTGAACCAGTAGGCCATTGCTTAAAATACATGAACCGATATTTATTAAAAATATAAATTTTGTGGAGAAAATTTAGTATATAAATTAATTGTCGTATACTTTCCAATCAAATGTCTTAGCTTGGTGGTTATAAGTTCATTTACGTTATGTAGAACTGGTGCTTGATTCCCACTCCATTCACTAAATTCTTTTACTTCAAATTTTAGAATTTAAAAAGTGATTCTCCCTGGAGCCGAGTAAAACAAGTTGAATGCAATTTCCGTTTGAAAGACAAGCTGAACCGGTTATAGGTTCGGTTACTGTTCTAACATTTCGGTCCAAATTTAAAAACACTAAAAATATAGTATGCATCTGGTACAACAATACAATTATTCTAAAATTATATAGGATGAAACGAGTAGGATAAATATCTACATATATATGAAACATAATAAATAAATATTTAATTTTAATTTTGAAAATTTAAAGCAAGAACGGACTTCTTGAAAATTACTAAAAATAAAAAAGTTATAAGTCACTGTCACCATAAATGCTTCGTATTTCTATCATAAGGATACTATAAACTTCATTCACTTCACGAAATCATCCATTCAACGGACAGTTTACTTTTTTGATTTCATGAAGAGATAATAGTTTTACGTTCTACTTTATACATACATGCTTTCTATGTCTCATATTTCTCATATCCAAAAGTATGTACTGGATGCCAATACATGAAACAAATAAAAGTATTGATAATTGATGGAAATTTTCTCTTGAAGTAGATGAAAGTTCAACCACTTTGTAATACATTTAAAATTTAATTATTTAATTATATGAATGTATTATACGTGCAATGTAGTAGTTTCAATTGTCATCCTTTAATCCCTTTGCTTAACATTTACAAAATGCAACCTATCCATGCTTTCTGTAATGATTAAAGAAGGTAGAGGCGTGAGGTGAGTGGGAGGAAAACAGAAGGGTTTGCTTGCAGGTTAACTACCACATGTTGCCAGCTATGCCATTGATTTGCCCTTATAGTCATTTAGACCCGTCTTTAGTACATTAATTTGACATTACTAATGAAGGTCTAACCTTTTCATATTCAAAAAGAAAATTTGTTGGAAACTATTTATCTTTTATCCAAATAGGATGCTCTAATATTTATTTGCTGTTTAATTTACTTGGTTTGGAGTTCTTGATGATTTTTTTTCTTCTTATATATGCAGGTTACTACTGATTCAATGCTTGAACATGTCAATAAATTGCTTGAGATACCAGGATCAAAGCTGCTTTTCGGAGGTCGACCTTTGGAGGATCATTCAATTCCGTCTATTTATGGTGCGATTAAACCAACAGCTGTTTATGTTCCTCTTGAAGAAATTATGAAAGATAAGAATTTTGAGCTTGTGACAAAAGAAATATTTGGACCGTTTCAGGTATGCAAAGAGATACTAAATATACGAAAATAAAGTTTGAAAAAAAGATATACCAGTTTATTCTTTCGCTACGTAAATAATTTCTTTTTACATTTTTTCAGGTTATTACTGATTACAAAAATAGTGAACTATCAGTTGTATTGGATGCTTTGGAAAGAATGCATAACCATTTAACGGCTGCTGTAGTTTCAAACGATCCTCTATTTTTGCAGGTAAGAATTTGATCAGTTATTTTCAAATGATTTTAGGCATAAAATCATTTACTCCTCTCGCGTTTTCGTATTTGATTTATGAGACATATCTGGCTATACACCTATACTGCACATACGTAAAAGTATATTCTGTAATAGGTCAAATTGCCTGCAGGAATTTTGTGGTAATTGGAGTTCAACTCCAAAGTTTAGATAACTTGTTTGGAGAGCACATAAACAAGTGTGATATGAAATTTTCTGAAAATTGCAGGAAGTTATTGGCAAGTCCGTAAATGGTACTACTTATGCTGGTTTAAGAGCAAGGACTACCGGAGCACCACAGAATCACTGGTAAATTGATATTTTTTTTAAATTATTGTACTTGTGAACAAATAACTAATGATGTTGTGCTGAAAATAACAATTTCATTACAGGTTTGGACCCGCCGGTGATGCAAGAGGCGCGGGAATTGGAACACCAGAGGCCATAAAACTTGTATGGTCTTGTCACAGAGAAGTTATCTATGATTATGGGCCGGTGCCAAAGAATTGGGAAATTCCTCCATCCACTTGAAAACAGATTCCTATGATAGGAATAATAAAAGGAGGAATGCAAGGATCCTATTTCTGACAGAAACATTGAGATTAGGATTGTAAATGGGTAGGTTATGTCGTGTGACCCACACTACATTTTTAGATTTTTAAATAAGTTTATGGAAATCGAGTTTTGATTAGGCTTTTTTAATTATTAATATATTGTGCTTATCATTGGTTGAGGTTCTGACATGATAAAATGGAAGGATCTTTCATAGATGCCAAACAGACTAGAATAAATCATGAACGTCTAAACAATTTAAAGGATTTGAGGTACTTCTTTTGCACAATCTAAATTTCAAGTTTCTGACTAAAGACGTCAAGAACTAATATTATGAAAGGACGAAAGGAATTTACCTTTTGACTTTAGAAGTTTCTGGTGTTTAATAATCGACAAATTTCTTTCCAGAATAATACTTTAACTCCCTCTTAAGGTTGTCAACGAAAAATAATACTTTCACACCCTCAAAAAGAAGAAATTCACTTACCTTACAACTCATTTTATTAATATATGTAAAAAATATATTTTGATACTACTATTCACTAAAAGATATTTTTCTCAATTAGTTTTTCTCGATAAACTATTATACTACAATACAATAATAATTTATATTTGTAGGTTAAATATAAAAAAAGATGTATCAATAAATTATGGTCTATGATATAATAATATGAATTGAAAATTTAAATTAAAAGTAAGATAAATTTAATTAAAATATTATTATCTTGAATTGTTAAGTAAATGTTTTTATTTTGTGAATGTCAATATATCACCATCCATTGATAAATATATTATTTTTGTGTTTAGTTTTTAAACATTTTTTCTTTTCTTTTTCAAAACGATTGAAAAAAATGGAAGAGTTTGATTTTAAAGTTAAATTAATATTTTTTACACAATACTTATTATGAATAATTTTAAATAACTATAATGATATTTCTATGTGTGGGTCAGAGTATGTTTATGAAAAATTGAAAATAATGCCCAACGGCAAACTTATATATCAAAAGAGAGTATATAGCAACTAGTGAGAATGTTAAGAGAGCATTGAAATATATTTTGTGAATATATTATTGGAAAAGAGAATATGTTGAAGGATAATGATATTTAAATAACATTTTTTTATAACATTTGAACATTTACGTGTCATTATGTGATTGGTTCAAAATTACTCCATAATCAATAATAATTATAAACACCATCATAGATCAATTATAGAATGACACGTAGATGATGTTCAAATATTATAAAAAAATGTTGTATAAATATCCTATGTTCAATTAGTTACTTCGAGATTGCAAAGTTAAATATGAAAGACAATGCCACAGATCTATTTGTCTGAACACTTGACATAAAAGAGTTTGGTAATCATAAGTTAGAAGCATGAATGGACACATAATTAATATATTAATATATGATATGTATGTACAATAGTACATTACCATTTATGTTAGAGGGTATGATACAATATATTTTAAAAAAGTTGTGTTGAATCTTAAGCAATATCTGAAGTGAATTAACATCTTGTTCTGATTGATGCTCATGGTTAACGTCAAATGCAGACATTTTTCTCGGTCTTCTTTTTATAGTTTTCATCAGTTTTGTATAACATAATGATAACACAGCCTTATGAAACAATCTAAATAAGGAGAAAAAAAACAAACAAATATATATTATAAGAAATTTAAGCAAATATATCTATATTTTTTTTTAAATAATGTTAATTATAATATCATAAATTTAATACCTAAAAACATTATGACCCATTTTTTGGAATAGTTAATAAATGTTGTTGATGTCATTACACGAACCAGAATGAATAATGCGTGCAAAGAAGAAACAATGACAGTAGAAGTGGCGGATACAACCATAGATATTGAAGGATATGACAAACAGTGTAACATTTTAATTTTAGTTGTTTATAATTGATAAAATAAGATATTATAAGATTGATATTGTTTCAACGTGTATAAATATATGGTATTAATATAATTATCTAAAAATAATAATTATAATAATAAAATATATCTAAAATAATTAGAACAAGGAAAAACATTATTTATCATTGTTATCTTTTACCAGAGATATTTTAATATTTATTTTTTGTGTGCTCGTATCAATAAGGTATCATCAAAAGAAACAAATCAATATACAAAAAACATTAAAAGAAATATCACAGTAAGTTAATGTATAAAAGAGTTTTCATAAAACAAATATAGAAATATTATCATACATTACTCATTCATAAATATAATTATCACATATAAAGATTCAATTATCCAAATACATGTATTGATATTAGAATCTGGTGAATTATACACTTGTGGTGACCTCTATGACTCTACAATTGTCAATGAGTTTCACTCTATCACACACAAGGTTAGTCCGTTAATATCTTTAATCTAGGTAAAACTCAAAGACTAGGATCTCATGCACCTCTCACCACATACCCCACTCTTTTTCTACATGATATTGGATAATTATTAGAGTGATAAGATAACTCAAAATACTAAATCCACATATCAATACATACATTAAAGGAACACCGTCATAGAATCTCCCTGCAAGATTCCTACAATTATGTCAAACACATACAATACTCATATCCATTAATAAGTTCATCATCATCACAATTTCATACGTCAATATTTGTATGTATATTTATCCATAAATCTATCAATCATTCTCGAATAAACATCATAAACCAACTATCATTTAACATCACAAAATCCAACATTAAACATACCAAAAGATTACATATAAAATAGTATCTACTCGCTCAACGAGTAGTGCCTAAAGACCCACTATTCCAATGACCAGATAGCTCACCTGGCGAAATTATCACTGGAACTTAAAAACTTAATTGTTTCAAAAGTTGTTCAGGAAAATCTTGTCTCGCTTAACTACTGCAAAGTTAGTAAGTTTTTTAACTTTGGTTTTGCTTAACGACTGCAAATCAACTTTCTAACTTAAATTTTGTTCAATGACAACCAAGTGAGAAGTTTTTTGACTTTTACTTTGTACAATGAGTATGCTATGGTCATCTATTTCATCTTAAATTGGAAACTTCAACTTTTAAATTTAAAACGTGGTGGTTTTGATTTAGTGAAAAAAAAAAGTTTTAAAAACAAAATTTATTGCTATATGTGATTAAAAAAGTGCTCATGTGTACCTTTTTAAAATTGAAACATTTGTTTGTTAAAAAATATTAGTTAAAAAATGAAAACAAACTATTGATTAAAAAATATTATTACATTTGAAATATTTATTAATGTCCAATACTAATTATAAAAATAATTAAAGAATAATCCAATAAAGAAAATTATTTTAAACTTCAAGTATTAGATACAAGAATAAATTAATAATTTATTAAACTTTTTTATCCTTAAAATTTTCCCCTAAACACTTTTTTTCTTTAAAATTTCCATACAAATAATCACAATTAACTTAAACTAAATAGATTTAGTATTTACTAATCATCTCAACTCAATGCCCATAAATACTCATAAATAGCTAAATGATGATACACACCATAATAATGCAATAGTGTGATTGTGAAAATTTATTTTAAATATAATTTTTAAAAGATTTGTTTTATCAAATATTACATGTTCAAATATGGGTTATCTTGTACTTTGAAACTCTTTTAGTTTTTCCCACTTTTTTGTTTCCTTTTTCTTTTCTCACTTTTCTCCACTTTTTCTATCTCCTGTGTAATGAAACAAATTTCTTTAGATGAGTTGTGTAATGAAATATGCTTATCTGTACCTAACTTCTAACTCGAAGAGTGATCATTCCCGCGTGATACATCCCAAATAGAGTTATAGTGAATTTAACAAAAAAAAAATGATTAAATTGATTTTTCTTTTCTAAAAAATAAAAACTTAATTAAGAAAAAAACTATGGAACTAAATACAGTAAACAATAAATGTAAAGACCAAAATGTTTAAATATATAGACCAAATAATTAATTAATCATAATTATATAAGATTTTTACATTTATCTTTAATATAAAAAATAATTTATAAATTTAGTTTCAAATATTTACAAAAAGATTAAACTTACTAAATTATTGAAATAGAGTTTCAGTCATGAATAATGTTTATCTATTACCTTATTTGTAAAAAAATAAATATCAAAAATTCGTTTAAAAATATTTATGGATATTTTAAAATATATAATACCCATAAATATTTTTAAAAAATATTTATAAATTTTTAAAATAAAATTTAAATAAAATAAAAAAATATAAAATATAATATAAAAAATTAATTTTGATTAAATTTAAATTAATAAAATATAAATTTATTTTAATTTTAATTAAATAAAATATAATTTTAAATTTTTGTAAATAATAAGAAATCACAGTATAATTAATATCCTACCTTCATCTAACTTATTTATAAACTAATATTAAAATATTCAGTATCTCGTATAGTAAATACTTTCGAATATTAATTAATTATCACCAATTGTATTCACAAATATTTACAAGAATCGATATTTTTATCAGTTTAAACTTATATTGTTACCTTAAAATATATAGAATTATCAAAAGACAAGAAAAACTTTGAAACAAAAGTGAAGTAAATAAAAATAAAATTTAAAAATGACTACCACTAATAAGTACACAACCTTAAAATCATTACTATAATAAGAACGAAAGAGTATACACTTTTATTTTATTAATTAAAAAGTAATAATATACATCAAACATTAAATAAACAATACAAGTTAAACAATTATAATTTAATAATAAAATATCAAATATAACAATTTTATTTCTATAATATTTGTCTTAAAAAAGTGAAAAATTATATTTTTTAGAATTAATATTTTATTGTTTGACTAATACATGTTTATATAAGTTTTAAACATTGCAGAAATTTAAAAAAAAAAAATTAATATTATTGTAGATCAAAATGACAAAACCCTAAATCCTGGCAGGACAATAGAGAGGGAAAGGCTGTTGCACCATTTGGTTCTTATTGCCGCCAGAGAGGAACAAGTAGTCGCTCCTCCATTTTGCTGTTCTGGAATTCTCTTTCGTCTCTACCAACAGCGACATTTGTTCAGATTCCTTTAAGTTTTGAGGCGTTTTAGAAATCTCTTTTTGAATTCTTTCTGTATCTTCCTTTATTCTGCTTCCTTCTATCAACGCCTGTCAAGTACCCTTCGAATTGCGCCTGTGACTGTTGCAGAGGTAACTCTTTATTCTCCCTCTTCTCAAGCCTTGTTCGCTCTGGTTCTTAATGAAAAGTTGCGGTTTCTATTTTCTTCCAGTGTTTGCTTTCTATGTGTTTCTGTTAATGCTCATAGTGTGTGGGTCTTTGACATTGCCATAAGTTTGTTGCTGGTGATTCAGTCCTTTTCATCTGGTACATGTTATTCTATTATTTCTATTTACTTGCCATATTGGAGATTCAACTCTTTTCTATTACCCTCGATCATCTAGCATCTAGTCTGTTAAATCTGTATGATACTAGGTTTTAGTTGTAGATAGCATATTTTACACTGAAAGGAAATTTGTTTGAGGACATAGCCTAGAATGTTGTACTTGTATTAGTTTTCCTTTATTTTAAACTGATTATTGTCTGTAGGAACCTCTTGACCTGATAAATATCTATTATCTCACTAGCCTGTTTTATAACAATATTGACAGTAATTACATCTATAGAATACACCCTGGGAGCATGGTCTTTTTATTTACTGTGCCGATTCGTTGGTTTCTGACCATTATTACTGTATTATAAGCTTTTGATATGTTATTCAATGCCATCTTCACTGCTTATCGGAGATTCTATATGGTTCTAAAATCTTCAGAATGATGCGCACTTTCCATTTTTTTGTCTCTTTTGATACACACGAGGGGATGTACTGCAGATGCCATGGAAGCTGTTTTTATTCTTCCATCAAACTAACAACTTTTGAAATTAGATTGATAGGCCTGCTTACCTATTTACAGGTGCTATCACAAAACAGACCTTTAGACAAACTAATAGGCTTGGACAGGCCTGACATTTACGTAGGTCAGGCTAAGCCTTTTGAAAAAGGCTTATGATTGGTAAAGAAGTCGGGATTATGCTTTTGTATCTTCAACCAAGGTCAAGTTTAGGCTTAGCAAGCCTTGGTCCGATTTGATCTCTTTCCACTCGTGTACTGCCCTCCGCTGGTTTAATCTATAAGTGCATTTTGTTCATTAGCTTGCATCACTTCCCATTCTCTCGTTTTCCTATTTTTGGTTTTCCTGTTCTGAAACTAAATAAAATGAAATGTTTCTTTAATAAAATTAATTCCTTTTCTGGTATAGGGTCGTCACGCTGAGTGTCTGAAGTTTATTTTTTCTGTTTGTTTTGCAGTAATCATGACTTTGTTAGAAGTAATTAAGGATGCTTCAATCAATTCAAAACCGCTTGATTTACCTTTGGACTACCCAATTGTTCTGAACCCAGAGAGTATCTTACCCACTTTAAAGGCCGAAGTTAAAGATGAATCTTCTTCATCACTGGTAAGGCCCCTTACTGGGTGGCATATTTCGCCAAAGGATGCTGAGATCGTTGACATTAACAAAAAGTTCTTTACAGAGCTGAATGCTAAGCTCAAGAAGACTAATAATTTGGATAAGGGTGACTTTGTTAGTAGTTTGAATTCTTATCTGGAAAACATCAGGGACAAAGCAGGGGTTGTGATTAGGGTTGATTCATCCCGAAGTGAGTATAGCAAGACTTTGGTTGATAAGCTTGGAGTATACATGGGTAAAGATGTTACTGGCCTGGTATTGAATGGGTGTGTTTCTTTGGAGATATGGGAAGTGGTCGAGGCTTTAATTGTTAATGCTATTATTGAGCATTCTTGCTATTCAAGCCTGATCACCAAGTTAGTGGAAAAAAAGCAGTCTGATTTGATCTGTTTATGCATAAAGCATGCTTTCGATCTTGGTTCATCAGAAATACTCAGCATTTTGAGGTATTTTCTTTCTCCATCCAAAGATGCTTATAACAGTATGCTAAATGTGAAGAAGGAGTGGAAGAGGCAAGCAGTGTTAGCCATTGAGATTTTAAGTGGTAGCAAGCCGAAGAGGAAGAAATTGCTTTTGGCAAAGGAGGCTTCCATTTTGCTTATGATGGCCTACGATGGTTTCTCTGCGTCTGAGACTTGTTTGCATTATCTGATTGCATCATCCAACATCAATGACGTGATGCTATCTCCTTCACTCAGTATGTTGAATGGCAAAGAATTAATAAATTTGATTCGTTATTTAGGCAAGTGGTTGAAGAAATACGAGAGGTTTCCTCAAGCAGGACCATGTCCAAGAGCCTCATCAGTTTTGGGTTTGGAAGCTTGCGATTGGGTTCCTAAACTTGAAGATGTTATAAAATGTCTCGGCTTACTGCTAGATGAGAAATTTTCTTCATTGGTGTTACATCCACTGTTTCACGAGGAGCTGAGATCAATTGAAGGAGTGGTCAGTTGTTTAACTGCTGAAGCCAAAATTTGTCACTTAACGGCTGATTTAGTTGACAAACTAAAGATCGAAGCTGAAAATTTGTAAGCCTCTTCCGAGCGAGATTCATCTGATTTGTTTTTTAATGATGTACTCGTACATGAACAATGGTCAATGAGCACAAATTTGTATTTCTTTATTAACACAACCCTCGTCCTAATAATTCAGGATGTGTATTTTTGTGGTTAAGGATCATAATTGTCATTTCTTTTAGAGATATCTTCACGCGGTCTGTCTTTTGATATCCGGGAAAAATATTATCTTGAAAAGTGCCTTTTATTCATTTTATTTATTTATATTGGGATAAACCCTAATACTGTTTGAAGACGAAATAGGGAACCAATATCAATTAGTTATATACTTGACCACCTAGCTTAAGGAACTACTGTAATTTTATAATATTAATACCATCATTTAACCTTTTTCTGAGTCACTTGTTTGGTATTTGTATGCCTTACCTTGTGTTGCATATCAATTTTTTTGTGATCCTCATTTTATCCATCATAGTCTCGTGTTAGGCTTGAGCTGTCAATTGAGTTGTCGTTATACTTAAGGGGGAGTTTTTGCATGTATGTTGTTGCCTTTGCACAAAGCAACGAAAGGAAGGTAAGCTGAATTGAGTACTGTTACAACTAGTAAACTGTGTGGTAATCCGCTGAGATGTGTCAAAAAAGAATTGATAAACTGTTTCTTATGTTAAATATAACAGCATAAGTTATTTGTAGACTGTATTGATAAATTGTTTTTAAAAATTAATTTAATTTAATTGATTATCTTATTATGGAGTGAAAAGAATCTTTTAAGAATTTTTTTTTCACTGTCTGTTATTTTAAATCCAAGTTTTTTGTCTTATTTCAGTAAAAAGGCAAGAATATATATTAGTTATGATGCTATATATTAGAAGAAAATTAGCACGAACATATTGTAACTTGTATAATGTAATTGAATATTTGGAGTGAGATATATGAAACAATAATTTGGACTTTATAAATGAATAATTAAGTTTTTTATTTTTCTTTTCGCACAAATAGACTCCAACATGTATTAAGGGTTGACCTTGATTTTTACTCATAATAGTGATTAGAAATAGCTAAAAGAAACTCCTTAAGCTAGGTTTTCAATTTTTTTTTTACAAATAAATGCAATAAAAAGGTAATTGTAAAATCATTCGTTTTCCTCTTCAATCTCTATCACTCTTGCTAGAACTGAACCATGACATTTCTGTTTTCAATGATTTGTAAGAATTATAATATTTTAATTGCTTTAAACAAGAATCAGAGAGGAATTGATTCCCTGACTTCGTAATTTTATATATGTAATAGATTTTGTTTTTCATTTCTGTAGGCGTCACTTGGGTTTTTTGAGACTTCTTTGAGAATTCATTAAGACTGAAATTTTCACTTGGTAGAAATATGGGACATTATAAATGCGTCTCATATTAGAATTTTTATGTTTTATACATAAGAAATAAACACATGTTAAGGGGTTTATAACCACTTATACCCTGATCAACCAAAAACTATATCCCTTGACATTTAATATTAGGTTCTAAGCTCATACATTAGTTTTTTTTTTTTAAAGAAAATTTTTATAAATAAGAGAAAAAAATGTGATAATTTATGTTTGAGAAACTAAAATAAATATTACTCTATTTGTACATTTAAAAAGTATTTAATCTTGGTTTTATATTCAAATATTGTAGTCGAAAAAAATCATTAGAAAGCGAAACTTATTAAAATTAACCAACTATTCATTGATAAGATTGATATTCTATTCAATAATATAAGTTGATTCTATTTTAATTATTCGACAAACAGGTGGTCTTAACACAAGATAATACCGTTAAATTATAACAAATTAATGAATGTTTATGTTTTTTTAAATAAATAATATGCAACCTTTAGTATGTTCTTCTAGTCGTCACAAATTAACATGTACAATAACATTATTGATTTTATGATAAGTACTTTTAAAATAGTACAAAATTATATTTTTAGGGTGAAATTAGTCGTTAAAATTGTAACTATTAGTGAAAATTATCATTAAAATTAAGGAAATGATATCTAAAACTGCAAATTATATCCAAAGACGTTTTGTCAATTTATATTTGTTTTGAATAACTTGTTCATTCTCTTCTTCCTTTTTTTTTCTCGTTTTCACAATTCTAACAGTTATTCCTTTTTTTTTTTTATGATTTCATCTATTTTGGATTACAATGTTGTTTGCTTTTGAATGTTTTATAGTACTTTATTGAACGACTCGTATTTTTTATTTTAATTTATTTTTTATTTGATTCACTTTTAGTAAAATTGATTATATGTATTGTTTAAGTATATGTTCATAAAGGGATGATAATGTAAGAAGTGTTACGTGGACTGGTTTACTAGTTAATAAGAAAAAAAGTATGGAATAAACATAACATTTTAATTTGTTGACGAGAGGTTACCTCACCAACTTCGGTCTACATCTCCTTTATTTTTTATTTTATTTTATTTTCGTTTGTATTCTTGTTATATACTGTGAGAGAATATTTTGTTTTAAAAAAAAAAACTGATCCAGTAAAGAATAAAAATATTAAAGCAATAGTCTTCTGCCTTATAGTGTGCCGCATATCAAACCCTACATCCTATATTTCTTCCTCTCTTTTTGCTGCAGTTCATTTGGTCGAGTCCTTCCTCTCTCCTCTTTGGTTTGGTAGCTCATTTGGTGCGGTAAACTCTAGCAGTAGGGGTTGGGTTCTTCTTCTCAGACATTTGACATAACCTTTGGCTTCCAGGTTGGTAAAATGCTTGTTCCGGTTAAGAAAATGCTTATCTTACTTTGTTAAAATGTTTGATTGTTTCTGTTAAAACAATGCTTGCTCTTGTTTTGCTTTGTTAAAAATGGTATGTCTGTTTTTGTTAAAAAAATGTTTTGTGTTTTAAAAATGATTATTCTATTTCGGTGGGTGGGTTTGTGCACGGTGGAGGTGAGGGGACGAAGTCGGAGGAATAATCATGGAAACTGGTTGCACTTGGAAGTGCAAGGATGCCGCAGTTGACGAGAGCCGCAGTTGGAAATGCCGATGGTCTTCGCCGTAGTTGGAAGTGCGGATGGCCTTGGCCGTAGTTGGAAGTGCGGATGGTCTTCGCCTCAATTGGACCTGCGTTTCATGTTAACTACTGTTGGATCTGCGTTAGCCGCAGTTGGATCTGCGTTTCGACTGTTCGTCGCAGTTGGATATGCGGTCTGCGTTCACTGTTATGCGCTTTAGGCTTAGTTAGTATATAGGTAGGTTTAAACCCTTTAGTTGTCTCTATTTATGTGGGATTTTCCATTTTGATCCCCTTCTTTTTAGAATCCCCAATTGAGTCCTTATAAGTGCGCTAATTTGAAGCAATTGAGCCCCTGTTGTTAAATTTAGTTAACGGGGTTAAGTTTTTGCACAGGTGGTAGGATGACGTGTTAATTTCTTTAAACGTGTAATGTTTGGAGGTCAAAGGTGGCATTTGGCAAGTTGTTAAAATTGAATAATATGTAAAATGTAATAATATAAAATTAGGGAATTCTAAAATGGGATTTAGGGTTCAATCAAATAGAATTTGGGAATCAATGGGATTAGAAATCTGAGAGGAGAGTGCATCGCAAGTTCATTCGAAGTCCTTAGTGGAGAGGATACAGACTTCATTAGGGCTTTGGAGCTTGGTCATTGGAGTTTGGACGTGAATCACGAAGTCGTTCTACGTGTGCGTGAATTGGTTCGAGTGGAATTTGCTGGAAGGTTAGTATGTCTACTTTACATAGATGTGAATTTAATATTCGGTTGTTTTTGTTGTTATCTAGGGATGCTTTTTTGAATGTGGGGTTGTGGTTGTCTGAAAATGTGGTGTTTGCTATTTGCGGTTGTGGTCCCCCATGTCTCCCATAGTTACAGTTGGTTTGTTCTGTCATTATCACTTTAATAAGCGGTGTTTTTTGTCATTTTAGGCTTATTTGTAGGTGTAGAATATTTTTTATTATGTTGTGTGTGATGGAGGATATAGAGGTTGTTATTCACCATGGAGGAAAGTTCGTCAATGATGATTGCCTAAAGTATGAAGGGGAAATTGAGATAATGTATTTTGATCCTGACTTATGGAGTTATTTTGTTGTAGTGAGTGTAGTCTAAAGTCTTGGGTACGATGGTTTTAAGGACTTATGGTTTTTTGTTGGATGTGGTCCTGTATTAGATGATAGGCTAGAAGCATTGTCTGATGACGTATGTGTCATGCATATGGTCACTTTAGCTCAGTTAAATGGACAAGTTCATTTATATGTTGTGCACACTATGTCTGAACCTGATGTCATTCACATGATTGAATACAACGTTGATGAAGGAGGTGACGAAGTTGCACCTCAGGTGAATGAGGGTGGTGAGGGTGCACAATTTGCTGAGGGTATAGATGATGGTGTGAGGCAACAGTTGGATGAGGGGGTATGTGATGATGGTGAGAGGATAAAAGTTGTTGTTGGTCAGGCTGAGGAAGTTGATGCTGAGGCTGAGAGGACAGAAGCATATGAAGTGCAGGAAGAGAGGATAAAGGTTGAGGAAGGTCATACTAAGAGGACAGAAGAAGATGAAGTTGAAGTTCAGGCTGAGAGGATAAAAGCACAGGATGGTGAGGGTGATAGGTTAGATGGTGAGGCTTACACAATTGAAGTTGATGACTTGGAGGATATAGAAGTAGAAGTATGTGATTGGAGTACATCACGTGATGGTGATGATGGTGAGATGGATAGTGAGGATGTGTTAGTAGACATAAAGGTGCAGTGGATGTAAGTGAAAATTCTGCTAATTTGGAGGTTGAGGTTGAACCTTTTGTACTTGGGTCTGAGTCAAATATGGAAGAAGATGAGATTAATGATTCCAGTTGGTTCAATGACGAATGAGAATATGAGAAATTAACTTCTCCTCACATAAGTGATGAAGACAATGAAGATGAAGAGGGGTATGGGCATTTTTCTACATTTACTATGCCAAAAAAATATGCATGATTTCAACTGGGAAGTTATTTTGTGGATAAAGAAGACATCCTTGATGCCATCAAAAGTTATGCAGTTGAGAATGGGAAAAATTTGAAACTTGTTAAAAATGATAAAAAACGAATAAGGGTTAAATGTTTAAGATCAAAAGGATAATGTCTATGTGTGGCATATTTTGGTTTCATGAATGCAGTTAAGTCATGACAACTGAAGACTGTGGTTGACAGCCATACATGCAGTAGGGAACACAAGGTGCGACTATTCAATGCAAAATGGCTTAGTAGAAAACTAGAAAAAACAATAAGAGAGAATCCCAGGTATCCAAGAATTATTACATATCTATAAATTTGTTTATGTTTTCCCAGGTATCATATAACTAATGTTTGCTTATGTTGGCAGCTGTTCTGCACAAAGGCTCTTTGAATTCAGACATGTGTCCCAAAGTGGGGACAACTTTGTGGTGGATATAGATAAATATTCATGTTCCTGCGGGAAATGGAGCATCAGTGGAATACCTTGTGTACATGCATTGGCAGCAATGAGGTTTCTCAACATAGATGCAGAGGACTACTTACCTGTATGCTTTAAAAAGTCAACGTATGAAGAAATTTATTCCTCCATTATATATCCCATTAATGGAAAGAAAACTCTGGGAGGTAACCCAATGTCCAGATGTCATGCTTCCATCAAAAAGACATATGCCTGGTCGTCTTAAGAAGAAAAGGAGGTTAGAGCAATGGGAGATGAAGAAAAGTAGCACTAGAAGGTCAAAAGGGGGATTACTGAAGAGATGTAGCATGTGTAGGGAAGTAAAATTGCCCCAAAAGAAACCAAGTGCAGGAAGAGGGACAACAACCCAATTCATTGCCTGAGGGTCAACCAGATGGAGAAGAACCACTTTAGAGTTGAAGAATGTTATATGTTTTAGTGGTAACAAATGTAATAGGGCAAAGTTTGATGTTTATCATCTTACAGACATGTGTTATAAACAATGGTTCATGTTTCAGTATGTAATAGCCCAAACTATCCTATATATTGGTAGCTGTATGAACAATGGATGATTACTTTTTGGCATTAATATACAAATCTTGAGTTCCACATTGGCAGTTTCTTTATTGGAAGTAAATTCAAAATTTACTATTTATCATCTTTGTGTCCTGCCTGAATTACTCTTTCAGTTGTTTATTCGGGTCCCAATATAGTAGTATTATTTTACTCGTCTATTGTGCATGTTTGTAGTTATGTGTTCTCAACTATTTCCTGCATCTTTGTGTTCTTTATTGACCACTGTTTTACAGGTTCTATGCACATGTTATGCTATACATAGGGCAATTTTTGACATAAAAATGAAACCAAAACAGAGACAACAATTGAACTCATTTTTTCCAAATTATCATTTCATTAAACATCTGAAACTGATATATCTTCATAGCAGAAAACATAAATACATTGCAACCTCTACATTAAACAGAATTACATTAACATTATCAAACCTACAACTAATACCAAAACAAACCTAACTTATCAAGCCCTTCCCATCAACATTGCAATTATAATGATGTTCATTACACATAGAACACTAACAACCCCAGCCAAAAATTTCATCCAGCTTTGAAGATCCATCACAGCTTTCTGCACACCAACTGTCTTCTTATCACTTTCATTTTCAAAACTCTCCAGCAACCTCTCATCATTTGCTTACAACACCTCACAACTAACACTTTCTTCAATTCCCCAATCAGTGCACCATCTGAAGTAGTTGCATCCAGTATTTTCACTTCCAACCTTATACCTATGGCAACCCCAGAATTGTTTACCTCAATTCTTACTGGTTTTCGCAGTCCTCAACACAGACTTCTCTCCACAATGGCAGATCAACGAAACATCATTCTTGTTCCACCCTCCATCTCCACGAGAGCTCACAGACCACAAATGCTTTCTTAAACACTCATTGTAAGTGGAAGAGGAAAACGAATGACCCATCGACATTGTTGCTTCTTCTGCTTTAGAACTTTCCTCTTTCGAAACTTCACATGCTGGCCAACCTTCAAGCACAACGAACCCTAAAGACTTCGCGCAAGGTCCATCTTCACACAAGGTCCATCTTCACACTTCCTCTCACAACCACATTCGTCTCAGATTTTTAATCAAGAATGCAATGGAAATCCCATATGTAACTTCAGTTTTTAACCTAAATCCCATATTTCAAAAATCCATATTATTCAATTTTAACAACTTGCCAAATGCCACGTTTCACCTCCAAACATGCCACATTTAAAGAAATTAACACGTCATTCCACCACCTGTGCAAAAACTTAACCCCGTTAACTAAATTTAACGATAGGAGCTCAATTGCTTCAAATTAGCACTTATAAGGATTCAATTGGGGATTCTAAAAAGAAGGAGATCAAAATGGAAAAATCTCACATAAATAAGGAAAACTAAAGAGTTTAAACCTATATAGGTATTATATTACTTTTTGTTAGTATATAGCTTTTCTTTATTATGTTACGTTAGTATTTAAATTATTTTTTGCTAATATTTTGTATACTTTGTTAATATTTTATATTTATATATTTTGTAAAAAAAATTTATGTTTTATTGTTAAATATTATTTAATATGTTTTTGGAGTATGTTTTGAATTTTTTTTATTTGTTTGTTAATTTCTTTTTTGAATTAGTTGATTTTTTTTATAATGTTAATTTTGTTATATATTATTTATTATGTATATTTTTTGTTTAATTTTATTTTAGTTGTTTTTGAATTAAATAAAAATTTTTATGTCTAATTTTTTTATTTTTGAGTTATTATTTGGTTTCTTAATTTTTTTTATTTTATTTTTAATGTTTTTGTTATAATTATTTTTAATTACTTGAAATCTTGAATTAATGTGGATGAGCTCTCTCTTCTTCCTCCTCCTTCAATGTCCACAACACTACCACCAAGGATTACCACCACGGATGAGAACCACCAATGTATAATCTCTCAACAAAAAACAGTCAAATAGTAAAAGTGGAGTGAACGAAATGCTAGTAAAAGTGAAGTGAACAAAATGCTACTGTGAGTGAAAGAATGGGAACCACGAAGGGGTGCATGTAGGTTAGGGTTTATACTCTTAAAAAAATATTTGGGTTGTTGGTAGTTAGGAAAATTGTTAATGGTTAAGATATCATTAATTAATCATTAATTGTGTTTTGACTTTTAATAAATGAAGAACAAACATGTAAAATTGGGGGTGCAGGGTGAAAGAGGTGAGGTGCAGGGAGCATCACGTTTCCGATCGAAGAAGATCGCACTTTTGTTTTCTCCCAGGAACCCTAAAACTCACCATCCCCCAATTTGATTTGATTTGGATTTCGCAATTGCAGAGGAGAATAAGGCTTTCAGCACTTAATTTAATTTGATTTTCGAACTTTGCACTTACATAAATTATATTTCCTTAATATTTTAATTCAAAAATTAAAAAAATACAATTGACACACGTTTTTAATGCCACATAGATTAAAACTACATTGTCAGCATGCCCCGTAACACCATCCTTAACGGCGTTTGATTAATTTGACAACAAACCTTTTATTTGATTCAATTCTACAAAAATAAAGACTCAATTGAGACACCAAACAAGTCAGAACCTATTTGAGATTCTAGAGGAAAATAAATTCCTATGAAGACATTAAACCTTTTTTTTTTTTTCAATCATACTTTCTTGAATTGTGTTTTGTTTTTTTTCTACTACAAATGTTTTCTATTTACACTTAAAAGAGAAATTCAAGATAAAACAAGAATAAACTAATTAAAATACACAAGAAAATAAAAAAAACATTAAACTTAAAGATTAAACAAAATAAAAGTTAGAAAATAATTGATTTTATTAATAAAAATAAATATACAAAATAGGTAAAAATAGATGTTATACCATATGCAATTACTTTTTTACCCTTACATTAATATAGATGTTTTTAATAACCACTATCCTTCAGTGATATATGTTGGAAAACATGAAATATTCTTATTATAATTTGAGTCCTTTACTTAGGATGAGATATAATCTTTGACTTTTATGACCCAATTTATTGATTTTATTAAAAAAGTCCTTCAAACAAGAGATAAATAAATAAAAACAAAACAAAATAATAATTCAAAACTTAAGAAAATAATAATAATATAATTAATTAGAATAAGTATATGCGTAAATATTACTATGTTATGTATGATTCTTCTTTTTAACTATTTTGTTAAAAAAATTAAATAAAATAACTATGATTTATTTGAAAAGTTAAATCGTGGGGAATATATATAGTATATGACTGATTTAATTTATAGGCTTGAGAATATAGTATTATTGTTTATAACTTTGAGATTTTTTATTGTAATGGTAATTAGTGTCATATTATGAGACAGAAGAAGGGCAGGGAGCATAAATTGTGGGTTTTACTGAAGGGTGAGTCTCTGGTTTTTTACATTGGCGGAGAAGAGAAGGTAAGGAAGCATCAGATCAAATCTTCTTCTTCTTCTTCTTCCAGAAAACAGTGTTACAGTAAGCAATGGATCATCGACAATGGCGTCCCACTCCTCCACCCAATATCTGCCCCACTTGCTCCCTCTCCCACTTCCCCTTCTGCCCCTCTCCGTCCCCCCCACCCTATCACCATCCCCACCAAACCCCTCTTTCTTACGCCCCCGCCAACCCTAATTTCCAGAATTTCAAGAGACCCCGAATCCACGACAACAACACCCACCCTGTCAATTTCTCCGATGACCAGCGCAGGTTACAGCTCATTCGCGATCACGGAACCAACCCCTCTCTCCCCCACACTCACGCTCCACACCAATCACAACACACTCAAAACGCCTTCCATCCACACGACGCCGTTCCCTCGCACCACCCTCACAATGCCCAATTCAGATCCTCCCCGCATCCCTTGCACCCTTATCCAGACCCCTCGCAACGTTTTCTCGACGTTTCCCCCGCCCCTTACCATCACTCTCACGCTCCTCACGTCGGCATGCAGCCACCACCGCCTCATGTTAATTTCCCGTCTCACGAAGGGAATCACCACAATCAACACAAGTTGAATGGAAGCGTTGGTCACTATCCTTACCCGTACCCTGCGGGTAACTACAGCAACGGTTCTTGTGATAATAACATGGAAGCTTCTAGGTTTCTCAGGGGTCACCCTCAGCCTCCTCTTCCTTCTTCGCCGCCGCCACCTCTTCCTATGGAACCATCCATGAATCAATTCAAAACGTACTTTTCACCGCCCAAGAAACCGGCTTCTCTTTTTCCCGTTCAGTTGAGCTCATCCCCTTCCTCATACTCGCAAGTTCTCGAACCACATTCTTTACCTCAACCCTATCACCCCACCGGTTTTCCTTCCGAGGTGAGTTTGTAATTTTTCTCTGATTTGTTATTTTGAGTTGTTACGCTTGCACATTTCTTAGTTTGCGTGTCTTTATTCTTTTGAACAGGAACCGTCGAAGCAGTACTTGGGCGATTCCCAGCCTTTTTCATTAAACCAGTTTTCTGCTGACAGACCAAAATTTATTGATGCTTCTCATTTATTTCGGCATCCTCATCGGACTTCGCGGCCTGATCATTTTGTGATAATCTTTCGGGGCCTCCCAGGTGTGGTCTGCGCTGGAGTTTCGTTATTTGTTTGTTGTGTGCATTTTTTCGTGCAGAGTTCTTTTATATTGTTGTGTTGAGGAAGTACTGTTGTGCACGTTTTCTCTGTTTGATGTTTTCTTTTATTAGTAGATAGACAAGTTGTTTGTTTATATAAATGGAATAGGAGTAGTGTGGATACAAATTCATCAGTGGTATGCTTGCATGTTTGATTATTTACTTCTGTTGGGATCTTTATTACTTGTTTGAATCTGTTATAGGTAGTGGTAAGAGTTATCTGGCAAAGATGCTTCGTGATCTTGAGGTTGAAAATGGCGGTGATGCACCTCGAATTCATTCTATGGACGATTATTTTATGACAGAGGTTGAAAAGGTTTACGAGTCCTCTTTGTTTTTTATTTAGACTGATTATTCTTATTGTCGTCTATGGGGTTTTGATCAGTTCATAAGTTATGGTGGAAGTTGTTTTGATAGTTGTATTTTCTCTTAAAAGGTTGAGGATAGTGAGGCATCAAAATCTTCAAGTTCAGGCAGAAACAAGAAGCCTGTGACAAAGAAGGTCATGGAGTATTGTTATGAACCTGAAATGGAGGAGGTAGCGTTTGCAAATATTGAGCATTGTATTTTATCATTTGTATTACAAATATTTGCTGTCATTTGTTTAGAATTATTGTACTAGATTTTTGTTTGTCTGTGCAATTTCTCTTATTGGAAATGAGTTGTAGAGAGAGCATCGTGTCATTGATTGTGCCTAGTTTATTGTTTTATCTTATGACCTTTCTTTTTCTTTTAAATTTGATAAATATACACATACATACCTATATATATATATATATATATATATATATATATATCTATACACACACAAACACATATATACCTATATACATACATATATGTAATTTGAGCACTGTAAGACTTCTTGTTACTTGGAGTATATGGATTTGAGCCTGAGTCTTTCTTTTGTGCTGTAATTTTTTTGGAATAGATTTCAAATTGAAATATTACGAACTGCGATGATTGGTACATGGGGGGCAGTGGAATGTGCTCTTTGCAACGCAGAGTGTTTGGGGGCTAGCTTGCATGTTACATGGTAGAAAAATGGGAACTAGGCCATGGCAGCTTGGTTGCTGGGAATTTCTCTTTTTTTTTTTTCTGTCCTTTATATATTTTATCTACTTGTCATCTATAAATTCGTAATTGCTTGATAAATACTGGAAAAGTCAACGTTTTAAGTTCTATTAACTAACGATTGTTTGTGATATTATGCATTTGCTTTAAGTACTCTGTGAATTCCTTGATATGCACTTATTTACCTTGTCTGCTCATGCTTTTGTTTTTCAACCCATCATGACAGGCTTATCGGTCAAGCATGTTGAAAGCTTTCAAGAAAACTGTTGAGGAAGGAGTTTTCACCTTAATTATTGGTATGCATCTCATTAAAAATACGATAGCAAGGTCATTCTTAACAAATGGTTTCCACTTTTTGAATATTATATTGTTAAGATCATTGTTTTGCTCTGCATAGAAAATTCTGCCTTTTGTCCCAAGTTGCATATTCATTTATTGTGAATTATCAAGGATTACTGATTTGATCTGCTCTGGTATGTGTTTAAGTGAAATTACCTAAATAATGTTTTATTCCGGAAATCGAAAGAAATTATTTTCTTAGGTGAATTGTAGTAACTTAAGCATAGAGTCAGAAAATGGTTGGGGGATCTATGGTGGCTTGTTAAAAAAATTAATAAGTTCAATGATGTGGCTTCATTTTAGATTAAGTGGTGATGCAGTGTGCATGCACTGCCTATTTATTCACTAACAACAGATGCAGTTTTTTGTTCGGCAATGTGACCCTTTTCTTGGTGGTATTTGTGCCTCATCTTAGTGGATGACCGCAATCTGCGGGTAGCTGATTTTGCTCAATTTTGGGCAACTGCAAAGGTATACCCTTTTTTCTTTCTTGCAACCTCTGCCATGTGTGCTCAAGACGACTCACAATATCTTTGCAATACTCTCTCCTAATATCAGAAATAGGTGCAGAGAAATGTTTCATGTGCCTTGTAGTTTACCTAGTTTTGTAAAACATATACAGTTTCTTATTATGATCTTGCATGGAAAACTAGCAAAGAAAAGGGTAGAGGATAAGAAGTGCACTTTTTATTAATAATAAAGGCAAAAAACTAAGTTTTACCATTGAAAGTGATCTATAATTGTGCTTCATGGTTGTTTGTCTTGTTTAATTATGGAGAGGCCAATCAGTGACTGGCCAAGGACATTGACTAAAGATGGGGAGGGTAGGGTTTACTTGGTTTACAGCAGAAGAAACCCAAAAATAGACTAAGCCGAGGAGATGTAGGTTATTCTGTTATATTCTACTTTGCGTGTGATCCACCAATAGTGGAGGGGTGACTATGGGGGAAGTGTGAGGATCATGATTTTCCTTTCTGTTATTATTTCTGGCCTCTAGCTTTGGCAGGTATAGTTGTCCACATGGAGCATAGCTCTGGGGCTAGGGAGTTAACCATTTTCTGGGGTGATTCTCCTACATTCCTACCTTATTGCAAGTTCAATTTGACTGTTCACTCATTTGGCTCCCATCGTGAGACTTTGTATGACTCATTTTATGCACAAGGCTGTTAAAGATAATAGAAAATGAACTGTAACTTTAAATAGGGAGGTTGATACCATTTCCTGTACCATGTTCTTTTTGTTTTAAATGTGCTACAACCTACTGAAGTTCTAGTCTATAAGTATTTGAATTAAAAGTTGGTTTCTTTTGAAGTGCATGAATAAATGCTAGTAGCCTCTGTGTACTGTTACAGTGATGAATACATATTTCATTCCTAAATATATGCATGTATTGAAGAGAAGGTACATGAGATCTGTTTGTTCAATTTGTTTCCTTTGCTGATAGCTTTCCTCTTGCTTTCAGAGATCGGGCTATGAAGTTTATATTTTAGAAGCTACGTACAAGGACCCAGTGGTGCGTTTGACTGTTCTGCCTACCGAGCATCATTTCATTCTTCTTTTAGCCTTTAAAACAACCAAAACTTTACTATCATAACAGAGAGCCTTTCCTTCTTTTCTGTTTATCTTTCAAAACAAGGGATTAACTTTTTCTATATCGAGTTTAAATGCTTTGGTGGTTATTGATGACTGAGTCCTCTTAGCAAATATTTTTTATAGTTGCGGTTTTTATATTTTTCAACAGGGTTGTGCTGCTAGGAATGTCCATGGATTTACTCAGGAAGATATAGAAAAGATGTCTAAGCAATGGGAAGAAGCTCCATCCTTGTATCTGCAGCTTGATGTAAAGGTTTGTTGTATATCTGATGTTACTTAGTATTTGGTAGAAAGTATGGCATTTTCTAGCCATGACATTAGTGCAAGCTGTATGATAACGTATTCTTACTAGCGTCTTCATTTTTTTATCTTTATTCACTTGACAGTCCTTATTTCATGGAGATGATCTAAAGGAAAGCCGGATACAGGAGGTAATTAAAATATTTGCATATATTTATCTCTTTAGCCTTTGTGTGCTATTTAAGTGTCAAGAATTTCAAATATTATTCTATTTTTTTAAGTGTGGGTTAAAGATGAAGCTATGGAGTGAAAAGAGAAAAGGCACAACGAAAGTTAAATAATAATTTTTCCTGGAAAAAAATTATGTTGAATGTTTAGTCAAAGGGGATGCTAAATGCAAGAAATTAGTCCAACCTCCCTGTGAATCAATCAGAAATAGTAATAAACACAACACAATATCTATGAAGATATCCGTAGGATGTGAGCATCACTACTTCTAGTGCTATCAAAGTTTGATTTAGTAATTCTTGCCAAAGCTTTTGAATTGTCAAGAGAAACTGCTTAAATGAAATATAAGGATACAACCTATGTTACCAATACTTCCAAAAAATTATTCTAAAGCAAAGCAAAATAACTTGCCAATATTGTAGAAATAGATTAGCTTTTACTTCTCATCCGAGTCTAGCTCTACATGACATACAACAGTAGAGAGCTTTGAGTATATGAAGTCAGCACCTTGCACATGGTAAACATTAATACTATTTGTTATCGTATTAAATTACTAAATAAAACATAACACATGTTTAAAGGTATACAATGAATGAATCGTATATGCATATGTTTTCTAAATTTTCATATATATATATATATATATATATATATTATTTTACCATAAAAATATCTTTTAATATGTATCATACAGATTTCTTGGTGATCTGGCCTGTGCTTATGAAGTGTATACTATTAAAGGGTTGGTTTCTAATTGAATGACATGTGTGGTTACCATATGAATTACAGTTCCATACATGTTGCAGGAGATATTTTTTATTTTATTTTTGTAACGCCTTCTGTTAATAAGGTTCAATTATCTGTCTGGATTTCTGGGCACTGATTTTGGTTAATCTGAATTCCAGTATCTTTACTCTGATTTGTGTTTGTAAGATTGTGATTGAAATAGGCAGATTTTTCTTAATTATTAAATGCTCTACAAAATACAAGTGGAAGTATCTTAGTTTCACTATTTTGTTTAGCCATCTAGCTATAATAATAACTAGATTTGTTTTAATTTGTAGTATATTCTATTTTTGATGTCCTTGTCAGATGTTGAATATGTGCTAGTCAAATACCTACGTGCCTTTTATTGCTTTAAAACTTTATAATATTTTCCAATTAGAAATTCTGTTCATACAAAATTTTCAAGTAGCGGGCTTGGAGTGATTGGTTTCATATTGCACTTATCGCAGGTTGACATGGATATGGAAGATGATATCGGAGATGTATTACCTCCAGTTCAAGGAAGAGAAGCTGAGAAAGTTGTTGACCCTGCTGTTGGGGAAGATGCGAGTAGGGAGCTCTAATCAGTTGCTATTTACGTTGGTGTTTCTTTTATCTATTATTGTGTTGTTAATTTGACTTTCTTTGCTGTGCATCTCATCACTGATATCCAACTCTGCTGTAGTTGTGTAACGTATTTTTGTTGGATGTGATTAGACTTGCATAGAGTTGTAACTTTGATGTGCCTAACCTTGCTAAAATTAGGACCGTGGGTACCTTGTTTGTCAAGTTTTTCTTTCGGTTTGATTAAGCTTTTGAAGTTTAGGTTTCCTGGAAAAAGCTGGGAAAAAGTGGGATGCTGAAGGGGAACATCCAACAGAAGTCCGGGAATTGGGTAAAAGCAAATGGTCAGAAGATTTCAGTGAAGATGACATTGGTCAAACGGAAGGTATGAAGGGCAATATTAATGCTCTGTCTGGGTTAATTCATCAATATGGCAAGGAACGAAAATCTGTACATTGGGGTGATCAGGTATGATATATTTGTTTTATGCTGTTATCTGAAGCTTAGAAAGTACTATTTGAAGTCTCCTTCAATCTTATATTTTGATACCAAAAATAGCATTCTTGTTTAAATTCCTCTGGAAAGAAGGAAGGGAAATGGGGTGATGCAGGGATTGAATGTTAGACATGAAGTTCTCTATGGTAAAGATGGACGCATGAGCTATCAGTTAATTGGTGTCCCTTTTTGAATTTTATTCATCTTTCTATTTTTTTTCTTACTTGCTTGAGGCGTTGAGGGTGTCGAAATGTAGAAAAAGGAAAATGACTTAAACTATTATATTAATATCAATTATTAGGTTTGGCGTGTGTTGAAACACGGCTACAACAAACAGTGGTAAAACCTGCTTTTTGTGGCTTTCATTACTTAGCCATTTCCTTAATCTCCACATTCCCGCTCTCCTTTCTTTGCAATTATCCTTTCAGGGTGGCAAGACAGGATTTTCAATAGGGGCTGCCAGGAAGGTAAATGCTTTGTCTATAGTGATCGGACCCGGTGCTGGATACAACCTGGTTAGTGGTTTGATTTCATGTTTCTTAAATTTCAGGAACAGCATTTGCTATTTAGTTCTCCTTTTTCTTTTTTGGTTAGTTATGATAATAATCTATCTTTCAAGATTTTGTATTGTCTGTTTTCCATCCTTTTCCGGAAATAAATAGGCTGCATGCTCAATAATTTTATTTGCTGACTTGCCCCAAGTTGAAGATTTTTTCACCAAGGAATTTAGAACTTTTTCATGGGGAAGATCCTGTATATGAACCCTTTCATTTTGTATTAATGCACAGAAATCTAATCCATTACCTGAAGAAGATAGTCCAAGCCGTAATAGTGTGGAATCAAAAAAGCATAGCATATTTCAAGAACGAATCCGGGCAGAACGAGAATCCTTCAAAGCTGTCTTTGATAGGAGACGACACAGGATTGGCGGACTTGATGTGGAGGAAGACTAAAAAAGAGAGCGACAGCAATGCAAAATGCTTTCACAAAGTATGCACTGGATAAATTAGTTCCAGGATTTGAACCCGTCTCAAGACAGACAGTTCTTACTTTCCTGATGTAATCAAAACAGACGGGTTAATCTCATACTTTCAATTGTTAGAGTAGTTTAAGTGACAGAACAGAGGTGAATTTTTGTGAAATGATGTAAATTTTATCCAAGGATAATATATATACACCGGATGTATTAAGCTCAGAGTGTAGGTTTTCCTTTCCTTCTTTTCCTTGTTCAAGCTCGTTTTCTTGACATTTATAAGCGTGAATTACGCTGAAAAAGAATTGGGTTGAAAGTCGTCTGCAAACGGAATACACTTGTGTTATTGCATATTTCAAGTACGAATTGTCGTGCGTGATGATTTTACAGATACGATATCCTCTATAAACTAAGGTTCTAAATCCCACTGTTGCCTAAATTGAGGCACAACATTGTTATGATTTCATCACTTACAACAGTCCATAATACTCGAAATAGCTAAAAGCTTCTTGTTTTGACAATCTGAGACATTGGTGGATGAAGTCAAGATTAACTTCATACATAAACCATTTGTCTTGTAGTCATTGTTGACCATATGAAAGAAAACCCTCTGCACCGTTGGCATCCTCTGAACCAATCCTGGTTTGAAACAATTGAAAACCACAGTTGCTTGCATGAATTGATCTCCTGAGTAGGAATTACTCGCACCAAATAACATAACCTGCATGACAATATGCACATAAACAAAAATATTTCTGCAAAGTTAGCAGCAGTTACATACCAATAACGAAATAATGATAAGGTTCTGAGATAGGTGTAGTAAACTAATGTGTACTATATATCTACCAAAAAGTTAAATAAAACGTTCCTTACTGGGTTTATTGAATTGATAACGCTATGTTACTTACTAAGTTTTTTGTATAAAAAGTTAAATTTGGACATATCAATAATTGAATACAGGTCAATACACATTTAACACAAACAAGGTACCTTAATTTATTCCTTCACCGTAATATACTCAATGAAATTAAAGTTGTATCATTATATTTTATTATACTTTAATTCATTTTATTTATTTTTAGTTTCGTCTCGTCGCTTTTCATCATTCCAATCATGACCTTAATTTTTTTTTTATCATTTATGATTGCTGAAAGTGAAAAAGTAAATTATGCAATGTATGTTAACAGATAAATTAATTCAAAAATAACAATTAAAAAATAACTCTTTCAAAAAATTTCACTTAGGTTTACAATAAGTGAAATACAAAATAACCTAAAAGAGTCAATAGAACTTTACAAATCCGGTAAAAAAAAATCGTGCATATTGACCATAAATCTCCCAAAGAAGGAAAACTTTCAATTGAACTGACAATTTTTTCTTCCTGACTTATTATTTGCATGTGCATAGAACAAGAAATCCCTTATTTCATAATTTTAGTTTGATGTGTACACATTATTACTTCCATAAACACATAAAAATATATCTTATTACTATGAGTTTATAGTCAACCAATCAGACACGGTGACAAGCTGAATGAAAAGGACCGTACACGTGACGTGCAAGAAAGTGCATCACAGCTGCTCGGTCCCGACAATAATTGAACGAAGTTAAAACACAATTAATATTACGACTATGGATGAGTGGTTAAAGATTGCATTAATAATCATTAAGAGGTAAATTAATTGATCAAATTCTTATAAATTCTATAAATAGAGGATTAATTTTGAGGTAAATTCATTTTTACTCACAATTAAATTACTATAGACGAGAAAAATTTTGACTTGAGTTTCGAATGCATTTTATAGGTCACCTCCAACACCGATGGTTCAACACGTCATCCTCATCTCATTAAAGCACAGCAAGCACAATCCTCATTGTTAATAGTAATTCATAGCGCTGAGTAGAGTATATAAGATTGACCCTCCAAACTAAAATTAACAATTTAAAGTTTTGTTTCAGAAGTATTTATGTATTGATAAAAAAATGACAGTAACCAAAGATATTTAAAACTTCAAGATAGTCAATAAATGAATTTTGTATTTACAATGTAATAGAATATTTTTAATGAGAACAATCCACCTTTTCCCCTTAACAAAACATAAGAGGAGATGTTAACAAAAGCTAAATATTTTTTTACTAGAGTGGTCCCTGTAATAAGAAAGATCCAAGAAGAAATAATGAAAAATGGATGTGTTCAGACACCGCCGAAAGAGGTTGGGTGGAGATAAGCAACGCAAGGAATAGTATGCTTTTGCACGTGTTACAAGACTACATAGGTCAATACTCGATACCACCCAAAACTTTTATGTTCGAATGACTCAAGTTTCGAATATCAATGTTCAAGCAAGTAAAGCAACCCAACCCATCAACTTCATCATCAAGGAAACAAGAAAACTAAAGAACGCATCAATACCACCATATATATATATATATATACCATTCGCAGGTTGCATGCAAAATATAACATTCTTTCTGAATGGCCAGTGGTAGGGGTGATAGAATGGTTGGAGGAAGAACGTCGGCAGGAACTCCAGTTCTACAACAGATAGTACCTAATTCTGGATGGACACAGGACTCTGCGGGCCATTACCTTCTGGTGGATCTTCCTGGTATTTCAAACACCTAATTCACTTTTGAACAAAGAATATGCGTATCAACTCAGAAGAATTCGTTAAACCCAATTGAGAGATACCAATGTGAATAGTTTATTTATACTTTTTTTGGCTTGCTTCTTTAGAATCACCCAACTGAAAAACCTGTCTGCTTTTAAGGTGCACGCGTGCCATGTTATTTGCAATTGCTAGCACTTCTTGTGCAGTTTTCAATAAGGATTGATACCAAGAAAACAAGAATAACTGATTTTTTTTTTCTTTTGCTCGTCTTGCTTCTTCAGAATTCAGGAAGGAAGAGGTGAAGCTCCAAGTTGATAGCTATGGCCGTATTGTTGTAAAGGGAGAAAGGCAAATAAATGCGTGGAAACACGACCATTTTCGGCTGACTTTTCCTGCTCCACTGGACTCTGATATGGATAGGATAGCCGGAAAGTTTGACGGCGGAATCCTTTATGTCACTATCCCCAAGCAAGTGACGCATCATAGCAAAATAAGTGAACTCGGGAAAGTTGGAAATGGCAGAGTTGAAAGGGCAGAAGAAAATGGTAACCATCGACATGGAAATGGTGAAGTTGACAGAGCAAAAGAAAACGATAGCCATCGGCGTGGAAATGAAGTTATAAGAACAGAAAAAAATGATAGTCAAGAGCAAGGAAATGGCAAAGTTGAAAGAGCAGAAGAAAATGATAGCCGTGCCAGTGAACATGACAAAGATACAGAGCAAGAAGTAAAAAGAAATGAAAATGAGCGCATTGAAGAATTTCCGGAACAAGTAATAAGGAAGTGGGAGGAAGAATCCATGTTAAGAGGCGCAGTTGATGTTTTGAGGGAAAACAAAGGAATTGTTGTAACAGCTGTTGTAGCCTTTTCCTTAGGGTTCTTGGTATATCGCAAATTCAACAGCAGTGTAAGTTAAGTCCTTTGACCTCAATTGACATATGTATATCCCTCACTTCATTTCAGGTCATGTGCCTCTTACATGTATGTGAATAGAATAAAGTACAATGCAAATATTCAAACATTAATAAGAACAACATATCAGCTTTATCCTTTGTTTTTTCCCATCTTAAAATCTGCATTCACAATATGATTTGGCTTACAACGCATCAATCTTTTATAACATCGAATAAATGGAGTTATTGAAGGAAGTTTTAAGAGGGTTCATTGGGATAGGTTCGTGCGCGTAGCTTAACATACTTTATCATCAATATTCACCGTTATAAGTTATATTTGCTCATTCTAATATCAAATGGCTACCATGTGAAATACTCCAAGTCTTACCTCGTAATTAATTCGCATGTGTTACGAGTCAAAAATGGTTACCATACGAAAGGCGAAAGTCTGGACTCGCGATTAATTCACATAGAATTATGAATCTATAATTGCTTCAATTTAGCTTGACAAAGGACATATATAACTTCACCATCAGTTTGTTTATGATAAAAAAAAAAAACATTAACTTCTAACAATCTAATCTAAACAAAGCTTTTGAAATCAATCCAAATTTCATGTCTGCATCGGCCCTCAACTAAGTAAAAAGGAAGAATGAAAGACAGAAGTTATGCATTTCAGATGCAGTTTGTGCATCTCTCCAAGGCAATCTTAGAGAAGATAAACCACAACAAAATTATCTTGCTCAAGAGTCCAAGTTCCCTTTTTCTAGAACGCTCAGTTTTTCTCTGAAGCTACTATTCTATAATCTTATGTGGCTTCCATATTGTGATGAATCCTATCAAAATATTAAAGCTATAAACAAGAGATGACATCACCTCTTCTTTTCAACACCTCCTTTGCATATATGATTTTTTAAACTACTGTGTCTTTTTACTGACCTCATCTTGTATCTTGATCCATATTAATTCTGCCGATTTTGGAATAGCATCATATCCCCAAAATTAACTTTTATCTTACAGGATCAGATACCGCAAGTAGTCCACCAATTTAAAAGAGTAAAAGACCACATTGGATGTTGATTCGGAAAAGAGAAGCTTCTTTGGCATATGTTCCATAAAGTTGTGAATCGTGACCTAATGTTCCTAACTAGTGAGAGTTTATCTAAAATAACCAAATAAAGCTTCCCCATCCTGAGCTTAACAGAGAACCACTTTACTTACGGAACTTAAATTGTCTGCCTGCTTCTTCTGGTCACAAACTATTTTCTTCCTATTGCTGCTTTCTCTTAAAATATATCAGTATATAAACTTCAAAAAGATTTTTCAAATTTCTTATTAAAAGGCAATGATGCATTAGAATAATAAAATCGAAAACCTGAATGAGCCAATTCCGGAATGAATGAGGAAAAGAAAGAGCTTGTTGAACACAGTTGGGATATTGGGGAATTGTACCTCCAGGAGCTTCCCGAACACTAGTACAACACTAATAGACAATGTTGCTTGACTTAGAAAAAGGAAAGGTGCTTAGAGTTTGGAGATATAGATGTTGACAAGCGATGCATGGTGAAGAATAAGAAACCAAAGGAGGAGAGGGGGTATAAAGGTGATGCTTTGTCGTTGAACTTTATTCAAAATGCAAGTGCTTTTTGACAAAAAGGAAGGGCCCAAGGTTGGGACGCGGAATCATGTGCTTCCTGCCAAGGCTGTTAACTTCCTTTGACAATTTCACACGGTTATTGACTGCTTACTGAGGGCTAATTACAAGTGAACATTCATATAGTTATGAACGAGGATGGACATGGAAAAAGTGAAGGGTCTTTTATATATGGGAATTAATACACACATTCTTATAAGAATAATACATTACATTACATTACATGAATACTTGCTCTTGAATGTAAGAATAATATTTCACAGTTCAACAGTACTTGGAAACCAGCAACTTTAGTAGATTACTGGATCAAGGGCACAAACAATAAATCCAAAGGGAAGGATATATAGCAATATGAAAATGATATAGTGATGTAACGAAGCTTTAGGAAATCCAGAATTGAAACATTATTACAGAAAAAGCATAAAATCTTCTCTGAACTAAAATATAATGTAATGATCAGAAAGCGCACATGTGCATTAGCAATGGATGTCTAAAACCTACATATATATTTAGAATAAGGACTTTATGTACGTGACTAGGAGATCAGTGCAACAGAGGGAATGAGGAATAGAGAAAGGAGAGGTACTTGGGTCATTGTGGGAAGGCATTGAAATAAATAATAAAATATTAGCATCTTACTCCTAATATATATTCTAAAATAGGAATTAAGAAAAAGTGTGTGGTGGATAAGAAAGGGTGAGTGGAGGGAATTGAAAAAGTTGGAAAGAAATCCTTGGCGAGAGAGCATGGAATCTGATGTACCCACTGTCATCACAACAAAGTTCAAAACCGTCCTCCATCCGAAAAATAAAAAATAAAAAATAAAAAATATAAATAAATACAATTAAAAACAAAAATACACCACAGGAGGCAAACGCAAGACGAACCATTCCTTACCTCTGTCAAACGCTGATCAGAGTCAGTGACCGCTATCAACGGCCTACTGTGTAAGTTCGTTTATCCTCATTCGGCGCATCCAAGCCTCAACCACAATGATAAGATGACGACGCCGTTTCAGCAACCACCCCAAACCGTACGGAGACTGGTCGTAGAAGTCATCGACGCGCGCAATCTTCTCCCCAAAGATGGCCAAGGTAGCTCCAGCCCTTACGTGGTCGCGGACTTCGACGGCCAGAGGAAGCGAACCACCACCCGCTTCAAGGAGCTGAACCCGGTCTGGAACGAGCCCCTCGAGTTCATTGTGTCCGACCCGGATAATATGGAGTTCGAGGAGCTCGAAGTTGAGGTCTACAACGACAAGAAGTTCGGCAACGGTAGCGGACGCAAGAACCACTTCCTCGGGAGGGTTAAACTGTATGGGACTCAGTTTTCCCGAAGAGGCGAAGAAGCTCTTGTTTACTACACGCTGGAGAAGAGGAGTGTCTTCAGTTGGATACGGGGAGAGATTGGCCTCAGGATTTATTACTATGATGAAATGCTTAATGAAGAGGAGAAACCGCCGTCGCAGCAGCCAGAGGAGCAGGGTGAGAGACCGGAGCAAGAGCGGAACAGGCCTCCGCCGGGAATGGTGGTTGTTGAGGAGGGAAGGGTTTTCGAGGCGCCTGGACCGATGGAGCAATGCGTGCCTCTACCCACTGGTCTTCCTCATTCGCCGCATGTAGTGGTTGTGGAGGAATCGCCGCCTCCGGTGGTTCATGTTCAGCAGGATCCGCCGTTGCCGGAAATGTCTGAGCCTCCGCTGTCGGAAATGCCGTTTCATCCGGAGGTGAGGAAAATGCAGGCCAACAGAGGCGAGAGGGTGGAGATTTTGAAGCGGCCGAACGGGGACTACTCGCCTAAAGATATCTCTGCAAAGAAAACAGGTAATGAATCCGAAAGGGTTCATCCGTTCGATCTGGTGGAGCCAATGCAGTATCTGTTTGTCAAAATCGTGAAAGCTCGCGGGGTTGCTCCTCCCAGTGAAGCTCCGTTCGTGAAGGTCAGGACGTCGAGCCACTACATGAGATCGAAGCCAGCGAGTTTCAGGCCCAACGAGCCCACTGATTCGCCGGAGTGGAACCAGGTGTTTGCCCTTGGTTACAACAAGACCGACGCTAACAGCGCCACCCTGGAGATTTCCCTCTGGGATTCCTCGACAGAAAATTTTCTGGGCGGTGTTTGCTTCGACCTTTCCGATGTTCCAGTGAGGGATCCTCCCGACAGTCCCTTGGCGCCGCAATGGTACCGTCTTGAAGGAGGAACCGCAGACCAGAATCCTGGCAGAGTTTCCGGCGACATTCAGCTCTCTGTTTGGATTGGCACGCAATCCGACGACGCATTCCCAGAAGCGTGGATCTCAGATGCACCGCATGTTGCACATACTCGATCCAAGGTTTACCAATCGCCAAAGCTCTGGTACCTTCGCGTGACGATAGTGGAAGCACAAGACCTTAATATTGCGCCGAATCTGCCTCCACTGACAGCGCCGGAAGTGAGGGTGAAGGTGCAACTAGGGTTCCAATCGCAGCGAACAAGACGAGGATCAATGAACCACAGAAGCTTATCCTTCCACTGGAATGAGGACCTTCTCTTCGTGGCCGGGGAGCCTCTGGAAGATTCTGTCATCCTTCTGATAGAAGATCGCACTGGCAAGGAAGTGGCTCTCCTAGGCCACATCGTGGTTCCGCTGAACTCCATCGAGCAACGAATCGACGAGCGCCACGTGGCGGCGAAATGGTTCCCGTTAGAAGGTGGGCCCTACTGCGGGCGAGTCTTCCTGCGTCTCTGCCTGGAGGGCGGGTATCACGTTCTGGACGAAGCGGCGCACGTGTGCAGCGATTTCCGCCCTACGGCGAAGCAGTTATGGAAACCGCCGGTGGGTATACTAGAACTGGGGATTCTGGGCGCTCGAGGGCTCCTTCCGATGAAATCAAAAGGCGGTGGAAAAGGCTCCACCGATGCCTACTGTGTGGCCAAGTATGGGAAAAAGTGGGTCCGAACCCGCACCGTAACCGACAGCTTCGATCCACGCTGGAACGAGCAGTACACGTGGCAGGTTTACGATCCCTGCACGGTCCTCACCGTTGGAGTATTCGACAACTGGCGCATGTTTGCTGACGTGCCAGAAGATAGGCCCGACTGCCGGATCGGCAAGGTTCGCATACGCGTCTCTACGCTTGAGAGCAACAGGGTATACACCAATTCCTACCCCCTCCTAGTGCTCACACGAACCGGGTTGAAGAAAATGGGAGAAATCGAGTTAGCGGTTCGTTTCGCCTGCCCTTCCTTGTTGCCCGACACCTGTGCAGTTTACGGTCAGCCACTGCTTCCACGAATGCACTATCTGCGGCCGCTGGGAGTGGCGCAGCAGGAGGCGCTGCGTGGGGCCGCGACAAAGATGGTGGCGCAGTGGTTGGCCAGGTCAGAGCCACCGATGGGGCACGAGGTAGTTCGGTACATGTTGGATGCAGACTCGCACGTGTGGAGCATGAGGAAGAGCAAGGCGAATTGGTTCAGAATCGTTGCGGTTTTGGCTTGGGCCATAGGTTTGGCGAAATGGTTGGATGATATAAGAAGGTGGAAGAACCCTGTTACCACGGTGCTCCTCCACATTCTTTACTTAGTGCTTGTTTGGTATCCAGATTTGATTGTCCCCACAGGGTTCTTATACGTGGTCTTAATTGGGATATGGTATTACCGGTTCAGGCCGAAAATACCGGCTGGGATGGATACCCGGTTGTCTCAGGCAGAGGCGGTTGACCCGGATGAGTTGGACGAGGAATTTGACACCATGCCAAGTTCTAAACCACCCGATATAATCCGAATGCGTTATGATAGGTTAAGAATGCTGGCAGCTCGAGTCCAAACGGTGTTGGGTGATTTTGCAACCCAGGGAGAGAGGGTTCAAGCCTTGGTTAGTTGGAGAGATCCCAGGGCTACCAAGTTGTTCATTGGAGTATGCCTTGCCATAACTGTCACACTCTATGCAATGCCGCCAAAAATGGTGGCCGTCGCCCTAGGCTTTTATTACCTCCGCCACCCCATGTTCCGGAACCCAATGCCCTCCGCCACCTTGAACTTTTTCCGTCGACTTCCCAGCCTCTCCGATCGCTTGATGTAGATTATTCAAATTCAATCGCAAGTTTTATTTTTTATTTTTTATTTTTTTCTTTTTATGACAATTTTAATTTTAAGGTGACATTTTTTTAGGGTGGGAATTATTATTTTCCTATATTGGAGCAGCGAGGGTATGGTAACTTGAAAGGAACAGGCAGCTGTTTTGTAGGGATAGTGTTTGAAAAAGGTGTCTCAATAACATTTTAAGGAGAGAAAAAAAAAGTTGGAAAGTGGCTAGTTGTCATCATTTCTTTTTGTTGCAATCAAATTGATTGACTGTGGCCACTGTTGAAAACTCGAAATAAGAGAAAGAGAGGGTGTGGGAGAAATTTTGGGTACTGCAGTGGCTTGGCTCTTCTGCAGTGGGGACTTTTCTGTCAACATGTTTGGAATGGGAAGCTATATATATAATATATTATCTCTCGTATCTCTCTAACATTTTAAAAAAATTTAAAATTTCATTGTCTCAACATCTCCTTTCCCTGTCTGTTTGTGTTCTTTCTCTGTGTTGTTGTCTAATTTTAATTTCAACTGCCACTTTTCACATTTTGGAATCACACCATCTCAATTGCTATTTCAGTTTGTTGTTCTCTGAAATTAAAAAAAATGCATAGTGTGTATGATATTTTATATATTATTTCCATCTATGCTATACACAAATCTCAAATATGTTTTAAAAAATAAACTATTTTTTTTGTGGTCTCACTCTTAATGTTTCAACACACACTTCCTGTGAAATACACTTTCCTCTTATAAATAGTATTACTTTGCAATGGTGATTTTAATTGTGAAGGTTGGTAAGTTGTGTGCATGATTCCAATATCTAAGTCAGTCTTATCCTGGGCTGGGATGGCAGAAAAGAGAATTGATATGCAGATGAGATCTGCAATGAGCATTTGAGAGGTAAGTTTTGGTTTGAGCAGATTTTGAGGCAGAAAATATTGACTTCATGGAGGCAGTGTATTAAGTTCAGATTGGTGATCAAAGTTAGGTGCCACTGATTTGCCCAAACATCGGCTTCCTCTATAAATTCAGTGTGCAATGGGAACAACCTTTTTCTGTGACACACATACCATAAATGATGCATTACTACACTAAAGCACAACATAATGTAAGGCCCCCCCATGACACGCTTATCTAGAAATCAATGTCAGGCCCGTGTTTCTCTATAACGGGTAATTTTTATTCTGCTGTAATGTTATTATATTGTAATTATAATTTTATTTATAAAGTAATCTCAATTTTGTTATTTTTCTTCTATTTTTTGTATTCTTAAAATTTTGGTGAATTTTAACTAATAATCTGACGTATATATCGGTAAGTAATTGCAGTTTGCATGCATCTATCTTCAAATTTCTCTGTGACCCAAAGAAAATAGTATTTTCGCAGCCATTCTTTAGGAAAAACCTACTTTATAACTACTTATAATAATCAATATTGCATTTATATAGTAATAATAATAAATATAAATAAATTTTGAAATAAAATAATGTTATATTTAACTGTTAAAGGGTTTTAACAATATATCATTCATCACCCAAACTTACCTAGTTATGTTATTTAACATGAAAGTAAACATGCAAACTACATTACATTCTATGAAAACACTTGGCATTGGCTTTGAATTTTATTTATTTGTTTATTTATTTAAGAGGGTTACAATTATATTTGTACAATAACAATACTTGTAAAAAACAATGAGGTATAGGCCCTCAAGGGAGTATAAGGTTCTTTTAGGTTAAACAAAAAATTATTTTAAACTTTAAACGTATAAAAATAGAAGGACGCTTAAACACGAACAAAGTTCATCATATCAACGTCTTTTCCTTATAAATATCAAATTATGAAATTTTATTTTACTTTATGGGGACTTAATCATGCCTAATTTTTATTTCAATGTAAAGGTTGTGATGATTGATTGTAAAATAATGATAATTTTGTGAAGACCATAAAAGATAATTTACTAATTCATCCAATTAGACAATTTAATAGTTTTAAGAAGAAAAACAACATCTACTAGTAGTTAAATATGAGATTCATAAATCTAAATATAAGAATCAAATTTCTAATTAAACTTAGATTTTTTCTAAGTAAACCTAGACTTTTTCTATTTTGTCATTTTAATGGTGTTTATGTTAAACCAATGCGTGCCAATAGGTAAGTTAATCATTTTAATGTTTAAAGTGATTAAATTTATGACTAATATGATAATAAATAATTAGACTTAGAGATACAACATATAGTAATTTCACCCCATGCAAGTTTTGAAGCTTAGAGAAAAAAAAAAGGTGTAATATGAATATGTTATTATGTAGTTGTTATTGAGAAGCCCACACTGCAAGCTGCTCTTTCGGTGTAACTGAGGTGCCACGACAAAAAGACAAAGAAAACCAAACAAAAAGAAATTTAAAAAAATGAAAAACAGGCCATAGCTTTGCACTTCCCTATGTGCACGATTATATCAATTTCATTTTAGTTATAAAGTCTTTTTCCAACACTCAGTTCTCAACTGTAGTGAAATGCTAACCTCAGTTGTCGTGCAAAAAACATGAAATTAATTTATGCTACAGCTAAAAAAAGTAACATAAATATTAATGTCCTATAGTTTTGTCCATTTAACCATAATATTGGTATGAAACTACACACAAGACTCGAATTCAAGACTTGGGTTAAGAAATTTGAAAGATTAAAATGTAATTGAGTTTGATTACAGTACAGTTGTTAAACAATGACAGGATTAAATGCTTCCAAAAAAGCTTAAGCTCAAAGCAACAATGACTTTGCTACAAAACGGTAACGGTTAGATTTTGCTCCAGTTGCCTTGTTGACCAGCATCTTGGGTAGTTTCCAGAAACAGTGACAGTGGTTGTCAATGCTAGCTTGAGTTTTACTTCTTGTCAGTTTGTCATAATCTTTGGATGTCTTTTTCTGAGTACGAAATAAATTGTGGTATATTGGTTCATGGAAGTTTCGTTACATATGCAGGTTTCAATTGAGTCATTTTGTATGGATACCAAAAAAGTGAGTCATATTGTACAAGAGGAAACTTCCTTTGCCCTTCTTTCCCTCCCAATAAATTATCATCCCAACAAATCATGCAAAGGTGAAAGATAAACAAATTTTTATTTCTGACCTTTCGTTTAAGCGAAATGAGCACCAGTCCAGGGATATATTTTGATATTGGCAAGAAGGCTAAAGGTTTCTTCAACTCGTTGTTATTTTCATTTTAATCTTTCAGTAGAATGAATTATAATTTGAGTGATATTTTGACACAGATTTTGCTTACTTTTTGTATCAGATGTTCTGCACAAGGACTATTCAAATCTATCACCAATTCACTTTCATTACCAGTTTATGGATTACAACGTCGACCTCTCTTGTCAATGTAATGTGAATATCAATCTTTCTCTTCTTTTCAATTCTGCTTTTTACTTTTTAATGCTATTCACTTGAAAGAAGGGGTTAGTTTAAGTAGATAACAGATGAATAGGCTTATATTTTGGTAGTCAAAATTATGTTCAGTTTGCAAATTTAGTTCTCATTTAAACTATATCATGATTCACTCATCTAACTTCTTGTTTCACTGAATTCTTCTCTCTCTCTTTAGTGATCAATGTGGAATAATTTTGAGTGATGCAATCACTAATCATGTACATAATTTAGTTCAAGGTTGAAATTCCAAGTTACATTTCAATGATCAAAACACCATTTTACTCCCAACAAATATAACTACGGATTGAAATCAAGACCGTTTTTCTGCAACCTTAATTTTGTTTTTTGTAGTGAATTTTCAGTCTTCATTTCATCTGTTTAGCATCTAGCTTGCACTGAGGTAACCAGTTAGTACCTCACAAGTCATATAATCATTTAACACATCAATTAGTCTGAAAGTTTTCCATGGAATTGCATGCAACATGTCTGACTATAGTGTTTTTGGTGTCTCATTTATTACAGTAAATGAAATTCTACCTGGATTCAGGAGCCTTTTCAAATGCACCATACCTGATTCAGGGAAGGTAAAATTAATTTTCTTTCCTACATACTATCAGTATCAACACATTGTTTGATAAACTTGTAAAGAAGATATGAAACTAAAATGTTGAATTTTTTCAGCAAGTTAAATAAACTTATGCCATTTAGTTTTAAAGAAGTTAGGTGCATAAGTTGATTTCTTTTCTTCTTTTATATATCCTTATTAAGCAACTTATTTAAACATGACCTTAAACATTTTATTTTTTACTACATCTGACTATTTTCTGAAATCATCGTAGGTAGAAGTACAACATTTGACTAACTACACTGGAATTACTGGATGCATTGGACTCGAAGGAAACTTAGAAAAAGGATATGATCCTGTTCTGAACTTATCGAGTCTTGTGGGAACAAACATCTTGTCACTTGGAGCCAATGTTGCTTTAGACATACCATCAAGAACATTCAGTAATCTGAATGCTGGATTAAGCCTCAACACTCCCTTCCTCGTTGCTTCCTTGACCACGTGAGATATGTTCTAAAAGAAGCATAAAAGCCAAATTTATCAGAAAACATTTAGGGACATTAATTTGTCCGTATAAACGAACTAGAAAATTTAATCATTACAGCTTAGTGTTATACACTTGTTTTGTTACTTTCTATTGTGCAGGCATGACAGTTTCGACATTCTGAAAGCCTCCTGTTATCATGAAGTGAACCCCCTAAGCAAAACCGCCATTGCAGCAGAGCTGAAGCATAGCTTGTCAATGGGGGAGACTAGTGCCACCATTGGTGCTCAGCATGCAATTCTTCCGGAAACGTTAGTAAAGGCTCGATTTGACACCTTTGGCAAGGCAGGTGCTGTTATTCAACAAGGGTTCTGGGAGAGGTTTTATGTGTCTATGGCTGGAGAAGTGGATTTTAAGACCACAGATAATAATTTACATCCCAAGGTTGGAGTCTCTGTGGCTTTAAGACCCTAGTCAGTGCCACTGAGATAAACTTTCATATCCAATTCAGAGGTTGTTGGTTTTAAGGAGACTTCTAAATGATGGCACAAAACGGATGAAACTCATCGATTTTCGCCATCCATTTTCTTCAATATTCAACAACAGTATGAGTACCAATGTGCCATGTCTAGTTCTACTACTCATACACAATTTTTATAAATAAAATTATTATAGTACTAGTGATAGATATTTTTTATCTTCTTTACCTGTTCGAGTTTAACTTAATTCGTGCTTATTCTTGCAGTTTAGTCTGTGAAACAAATAGCTCCAGAATTACTTCTTTTCTTGGATGAGATGGTAACTTCCATGTTACTTATGTTCTTTATTTAGTTATGAATGGCTTTATTATTTGTAAACTGGAAGTAGTTTCCTATTTTCTTAAGAAAAAAAGTTAGCACTGCGTTACAATCAAACCTTCAGATTCCGATCGAAACATCTATAGCATAACATCATCGATAGCTAATTAATTTAATGGGGATAATTATGACTGGAAGAATTTTCCTTTTTGTAAGGCTAGAAACCGTTGAGTTTAGTTCACGGATTAGAACGAATCATTCTCTAACGGTATATAAGAAATTTATGTGCAACTTCCACTATCCAGACAAATTTTATATACAGATACTTTATAGTTTTATTTTGCATTATTCAAAATAAAGACAACACAATACACAGTATTTACTTGACTGTCCGAAAGTATAAAACAAAATGCCCAGAAACTGGTCCTCCAAAGGATTTTGGCCAACAAATCAATCCCTCAAAGATACAAATCAAAGACTAATTTTAGAACTAAGGTGGTAAAGTCTTAGATATTTGTGGGACTAATTTGATGTCAAAAATCTTCAGAAGATAAATCAGTTGATGTAATCATTTTTGGAGGATCACTTTAGCAGTTTATTCTAAAACCAAATCACAAAAAACTGCACAGAAACAAAAGTATATAACCACAGGCGCTATAGCTTCACCATTCTCCCATGCATACGAAATATAAGATCTTGGTAAAGTAGAAGCTACTGATGAGAAGCCTGAAGAAGGCCATCACGAATTTGGGTAGCAACATCGCGAACAGCACCAGGTCCATGTGGAATGAAGACAGCAGAAGACTTGGAAGCAGCGCCAATTTCTTTCATAGTATCAAAATACTGAGTGACAAGGACCATGTCCATAACATCTTTTGCAGTCGTCCCAGGTACATTGACTGAGAATCCAAGCACACTGTCTCTCAATCCATCCACAATTGCTTGACGTTGGCGAGCAATACCCAACCCAGAGAGATATTTAGATTCAGCCTCACCCTCTGCTCGTTTAATTAGCAAGATCTTATCTGCCTCTGCCTTCTCATTAGCTGCCACCCTCAATCTTGCAGCTGATAAAGGGCAAAAAGCAGCATAAAAATATAAGTCATTCCATGACCAAAGGAAAGATTGCTAGTATAACATACAACACTCATATAACATACCAGCATTGATTTCATTCATAGCTCGCTTCACACGATCATCTGGGTCTATATCAACAATCAGTGTTTGAACAATTTCGAACCCGTAAGCTGACATAGCCTATGAAGACAATAAATCATAGTATTCAAATTAACATAAATTGACAGTTCATCTTATAAGTAAATAAAATGTTTACATTTTAAAAAAAAAAAAGAAGAAGAAGAAAAAACCTTCTCAAGTTCTTCTTCCACAGCTCTGGCAATTTCATTTTTCTGCTCAAAAGCATCATCCAAGTTGAGCTTTGGAAGACTTGCCCTAATTACTACAATGAGAATAGAAATTTCACCTTAGCTAATCAAATATGCTTAAACCACTTTTTGCAGGCTTCTGTTACCGAGTATTATGGTTTATACCATCAAAAACATATGCCTGAATTTGGGTCTTTGTATTGCTAAGTCTGTAAAAAGCATCATTGGCCTTCTCAGCCAGGGCACGATATTGAATTGAGGCAACAACATTAACAAAGACATTATCCTGTAAGCAGACAAACATTTAATTCACTGGAAAATATAATAAATATTCACAGATTAACATATCGCACATAGAGAACTGAAAGTAAGCAGTACTAAACTGAAAGACAAACTTACATACAACAACAAATCAAGCCTTTTCATTAGTTTGTCTATAGTTTTTCTAGGTCTCCTCCCTCTAGAAGAGAATGACAACCAAATAAACTTAATAAAAAAATTCCATGCCAAAATGAAAGTATTCATGGTGATTAAAAAATGCCTTAAAATATTTGGTTATAGTTAAAGTGTTAGGCAAAAACAAACCTTTGTCTTGGTCTCACAACGAAGATCCAATTGTTGTAGTCGAAGAGAGAGATGACCAGCTAGTTGTTTCCCAAGGAACCATGGCATCCAATGGCATCCTGGTTGAAGCACCTTCTCAAATCGTCCAAAATCTTCTTTTATAGCCACTGTAGATTGCTCAACTTTCACACAACACAAAAAATTCCCCATTGCTGTTAACGTCAACATTCAAATGTATCAGCACGAACTCAAATAAACAGAATTGGAGACAGGAAAAGTTACAACTTAGAAGCAAAATAAAGAGAATCAAAATGGTACCTTAAAGATGGAGGCTTGGAAAGCAAGTCTGACATTGGAGAGCTGTAAGAGCTCTTGCTTAAATTATTAGCAAGAAGGAGCTCTTGAACACTGAGAGTAGACAGATACTTGGTGTTCTTGACATATTCATCACCACCATAAGTCATGAGGTATCTGTTTTAACCGTATATTCTATATCATAAACATATACAATTCATATATTGTCTTTCGAAAACCCAGAATTGCATGCTGACTGCCATGAGAAGCCAATTACAACACAACCTTAGTCCAACTCTAATAATATAAAAATAATTAGCCAATGGGTAACCTTTGCACGCAAACTACGCAGACTTCGGAACCAATCCCTATATTCCTCGCCAAAAATGTTGAAGAGCTGAAATTGAATCGCAGTGATAACAGAACTTTTAATTATTACCCATTAAAGTCTGAAAACCAACAAGTCAACATGAATGGGATCATAAGGTGATACTAGGTTAACCTAATAACAAACTTTAGAAACGAAAAAAAAAACAAAAAACATCTAATTGTAAATGCGGTGTTAAATTAAAACTTTAGTTTTTTAATTATTATGAAAAACTTAAACTTACAAGTAATGTTAAAATCTCGCAAACTTGAAGTTTATGAAGATCTAGGATAGTTGGAAAAATATTTTGAATTCTTTATACACACGGTTTAGAATATATATTTAATATATTTTTTTATTTAAATTAGTTTTTAGAAAAACAAATTAGTTTTAGAACTATTTTTAAACTAGTTATTATTTAAATTTAAGAAATATTTGATAGTTTTTTTTCTAATAAAAAAAAATTCATATAACATTTCTTTTTTCCATAGTATCTTCAAAAATTCTATAAATCCTAAAAATACTATCAAAGCCGAGTTTTATGGACACGTAGAATGGAAGAAATTTTCTTCCAAGTTATTATTCTATCGTATCGTATGATGGTGAAAGGTATGATTTATGGATACTAAAAATGCAAATTTATCTGGAGAGAATATTTATGGGAAGTTGTAGATGAAAATAATGATCTGTTATATGAAAATCCTATGATTCAGAACAAAATGCAAAAGAGAAAAAAAAAAGACAAATGATATAAGTAAAAATTGTGTTTTTTTTTTATATGTTGGAAGTTACACATCTACTAGAGATAAGACTAATTTAGAGTGTATAAATAAATACAAATCTCACTTTATAAACTGATTTTATGGAATTGAGTTAAGAAGAATTTGAAAGAGTACGAGATAATTAAATAATACTTAAATAAATTTTGAATATTGCTAACAAACTAAAATTGTTACGAAAGAAGTTTCTATATTCCAATCAAATGATAAGAAACATATATTGCTTTGTTGGAAAACATAAGCATAAAAGATCTGTCTACAATCTATCTACAATTATTTTGACAAGTGATCCATGTCTTGCAAGCATAAGAACAGTGAAGATTAGTGAGAGAGAATCATATGGTTGAAGGTGTTTTACATTGATATCAAGCTTCCTGCATTCCTAGCCATTCAGCCTTGTTGGTTGAAAAAAATACCTTTCAACCTTTATATCTTAAATTGAAGAGTCAACCAATCAACAACAAGAGTGATTCTAATCTTTGCCGTCTTGACCTCAGTAGACATGTACCCTCGCTCACTAACTTTAACTTTGAGGTTTGTGAAGAAAACTCTAACTGAGTTCATAAAGTTGGACTATGGAGCTACACAAAATTTTTCAGACCTTTAAACAATAGGAGTTGTACGATTCTAACCCTGAATCTTGAAAGAAAAACAATATCATGATTTTGGTGACGATATTTTCCTCCCTAGGGAGTGCACATTGTATTCTCTCATTTGTGCAGGTGTAATTAACCATCGTGTTAGATTTAATGCAGCATGAAGATTATTTTGTTGCTTAGCCCCATCATCTTCAGTAGTTGCATGCATTTTTCCTTTACTTTTCTTACCACTTTTTTGTCTTTTAGTCAAGATGAAGTCATACTCACAAAACTCACTGTCATATAAAAAATGCTACAAACACACGCTAGATTTGACAATAAAGTCATTTCTTTGCCTAAAACGAGAGGCATAGAAAATGGAACCATAACTCTTCAAATGAAAATGAAACTGTACTAGTAAAAATTGTACTGAACTAAAAACTAATTTATTTAAATTGAACTATAAAATAGTTCAGACAAACTGAACTGTTTTTTTGTTTTATCAAACTGAACTGTACTAAATTGTACTAAATTACAATATAAATTGAACTTAATTGTAAATTGTAATAAACTATAATATAAATTGAACTGAACTACTAAATTAATTGTAAATTGTACTAAACTACAATATAAACTGAACTAAACTACTAACTGAATTTTATGTATAAACTACAATATAAACAAACATGGCTCATGGTAAAGAAAGTGGTTTTTTTAAAGCTTTTAGACAATGGAAGATCCAATTAAATACACTTGTTTATAAGAATAAAATTCTCAAAATACTTTAATTTTATGCAGAACTCATACCGGATGAAAAATAAAGTTTATTTCACCACTTGAATTAAAAGAAAAAGTTGATTTACTTTTATTTTTAGAATCACGTATTTAGAATTTTAGTTTATTACTTTATGGATAAGTTGTGTCGCATTTATTTTTCTGGTTGATAATCATTTCTGATTCAATTTTTCCTAATATATACGTACAAAAAATGTTGCTTGTGCTGCACCATCCCAGTTAATTAGAGGGTGTTTGAAATGCTCATGTAAATTTTATCTGAATTTATGATTTTTAACAAGTATTTTTAATTTTATTTTTAATAAATTTGTAATCAAGTTTACGATATTAAATTTAGTTCTAGTTTTTAAACTCTTAAATATAAAATATAATTTTACTTGTTTAACTGAATTTTAACGTAAGACAGTTTTTAAAAACAGTATATTTAAGTTATAGTAAGAATGGTTCAGTTCTTTTTAGTATAATATACTACAATTAACTATAGTACAGTATAATTCAGTGTTTTTTGTCCAGCCCTAACTCTTCATAACACATGAATCCCATTTATTACACCTAAACAATCCTAAAAGGTAACAGAAAAACACGTTCAACATAAAACATTAATGTTATAAGATGACATGTAGTTTGAAATATGTTACCTTAAAGGAAGGATAAAATCAATTGTTATTTAGAACATAAGGATGAACGTTATTCCTAGAGCTTAAGTTAAGAATTCTGCCTCCAATATCAAAACAACATTCAACACATTATGAAAGTGTAGAGACATAATGTGAAGAAATTTAGCTACTTATTCCTTGTTAGTTAGTTGATTGGAAATTATCTTTAACAAAGCCTGCCAGTTCCCCTTAATCATCACATAAGGTAATGAAAGCTTGATGACCCATTTGAATGTCTCAAGATTGTTCAATGTGTACTAAGTACCATAGCAGCTCTTGTCTACAACATTCCTTTTCAACATTTGGAGCTAACGGAGGCAACAGATTCAGAGCGTAAGCAACAACACAAAAGATTATGGTTGATCCAACTTCGTTACATATTTTTATTGGTTGTTGTAAATAGCGAATTAAATTAAAGTCATCACTTGAAACAACTTCCTCAAAATCATCACCACCAAAATAATTTGTCCAATACATGTCATCCTCCATTTCACAAGCTCAAACAAAAATAAACTCCTAATTTTTCTAGGTTTAAATTTTAAAATGAATTTAAATTAATTAATTCCTCATCTCCTACCACTATTACAACTATAACAAAAGTTAAATAAATAAAAATAAGTTAACAAATTTAATTCCTATACCATAATCAAATTCCATAAAACTTTGAATATTTGTAATCACAAGCTCAAATAAATTTTGTATGTACACTATTTATTTTAACAACCAAAAGTATGACATTACATATACTTAAATTCATTTTGTATCTAACAATTTTATTTAAAATAATTTACATGTAACAGCTTATAAAATAGAAAATTATTTTCTACTTATTACTATTTTAAAATTTACTGTTGGGCATAACCTAATATTCCACAATCCAACATCTTTTAACTAAGATATCAACACTTACTAAAATTTTCTTTGATCAATTTTACATAGAAACATTGTCATAATTAATCACATCTTCATACATCAATATCCATTCATGAAAATATCAAAAATACATGCATTGATATTCATGGCATTCTCGTTCATGGATTAAGGAGACAAAATTAGATCTTACATGTTGAAGAACGGGAACCACCACCAGAAATACCCCACCCACGAGCACCACCAGCAACTAGGACATCAGCTCCACCACCACGAATGTCCACCACCTCCACCAATCACCACTTACAACACAACACAAAAACATCAAACAAATCATCACAATGGAGACACACGAAAAATCCAAAATGAAGTCGTGAATCGGTTATGGATAATGAGAGGAAAGATAAGATTCTGGGTGTAGTAATGGGGAGAATTGATTTTGGATTTTGGGTGTAGCTTTAGAGAGGAGAATCAATTCTCCTATGTTACCCAAATCAATTTGGTGTGATTTTCATACAGCGAGAATCGATTCTCTTCTTCTAACGAATTGATTCGGCACTGTGTTCAAGCGCATCTAATACGTGAGAGAATCGATTCTCTTCTTCATAGAATCGATTCCCACACTTTATCTTCATCCTTTCTCTCATTCTAAACCTTTGTTCACAGTTTCAACCCTCACGAACACACTCTATAACTCCCTTCATAGTTTCAGCTCTCTTCACACATCTCTTAACAATTGACCTTAGCATCCTTGTAACTCCTCTAAGACCACCATAAATACAAAAGACACTCACGCGGTGTTGAGTTAAGACTCAATTCAACGCTTCACCCACCACTCAATTGACCACGCCAGAATCTCCATTGTTGAGTTTTAGTGGTCAAGAATCTTTCCAGGAGAATCTATGCTAAGCTACGTGCATGGATAATGAAAAGTAAATAAAACTTATCCAGTAAATAACATTGCATCATAGGGAGAAAGAAGTAAATTCAAAACATTGACATGGCTTTCCATGAGGATCTCCGCACTTCAGGAGTGCGAAGACTTCATACTCGATTGCAAATCAACGCTTCGAAATCAGTTCAAATCAGCAGATCCAACAAAGTCGACACCCGCTCTTCCATTCACATGAACAACAAATCTCTGAATCCAAACACAACATTAATCTTTAATCAATCAATATGTTGATCTGGTTCAAATAACTATTCCGATATTATATCATCTTGAGCGGATGACATCTGTAATGTACACATTACAAACAAAAACTTATGAAAAACTTCTTCGTGATTCCTTTTATGCACAATGTTTTAACACCAAACTGAACAAACTCAATAGTTTCAATCTTAAAAAGGTATTGTCCATGTGTGTGGGTGTGCGTTGGAGCAATGTGTAGTGGAGATATGAGTTTAAGGGCAACACATTGGGTTATAAAGTTAGCACTGCATTACAAGCAAACCTTTCAGATTACTTTAATGGAGATAATGATAACTGGAAGCATTTTCCATTTGTGCAAAAATATTTAAGGATTAGAACGAATCATTCTCCAACAGTATATAAGAAATTTATATGCAACTTCCACTATTTAGACAACTTTTATATACAGATACTTTATAGTTTTATCATACATTATTCAAAATAAAGACAACAGAATACACAGTATTTACTTGACTGTCTCAAAGTATAAATAAAAAATGCCAAGAAACTGGTCCTCCAAAGGATTTTGGCCAACAAATCAATCCCTCAAAGATACAAATCAAAGACTAATTTTAGAACTAAGGTGGTAAAGTCTTAGGTATTTGTGGGACTAATTTGATGCCAAAAATCTTTAGAAGATAAATCAGCTGATGTTATCATTTTTGGAGGATCAATTTAGCAGAAAACCAAATCACAAAAAACTGCACAGAAACACAAGTATATAACCACAGGCGCTATAGCTTCACCATTCTCCCATGCAAAGGAAATATAAGATCTCAGTGGAGTAGAAGCTACTCATGAGAAGCCTGAAGAAGGCCATCACGAATTTGGGTAGCAACATCGCGAACAGCACCAGGCCCATGTGGAATGAAGACAGCAGAAGACTTGGAGGCAGCGCCAATTTCTTTCATAGTATCAAAATACTGAGTGACAAGGACCATGTCCATAACATCTTTTGCAGTGGTCCCAGGTACATTGACTGAGAATCCAAGCACACTGTCTCTCAATCCATCCACAATTGCTTGACGTTGGCGAGCAATACCCAATCCAGAGAGATATTTAGATTCAGCCTCACCCTCTGCTCGCTTAATTAGCAAGATCTTCTCTGCCTCTGCCTTCTCATTAGCTGCCACCCTCAATCTTGCAGCTGATAAAGGGCAAAAAGCAGCATAAAAATATAAGTCATTCCATGACCAAAGGAAAGATTGCTAGTCACCCATGTTAGCATAAAGCAATCAACAGAGGAAACAGGTAAACCATAATCACAAGCAATCGTTTGAGCCCAAAATTGCACTTCATACAATATTTAGTTAATATACACGCGAGTTGATTTAATGAAGACAGCTTGACCCATATTAATACAGCGAAAATAACAAAATGTAATGTCTAAACAATATTTCTGCGATAAATTAGATTTTGGATCTAATACTCAAGAATAGAGCTTGCAAATTACAAGTAGCTGCATATACCACGAAGAAAAGGAAGATATTGGTTATATTTCTAAAAAATAATCAACCCCTTTCGAAGAATAAATATATTATGGGCAGAAACTGAATATACAACACTCATATAACATACCAGCATTGATTTCATTCATAGCTCGCTTCACATGCTCATCTGGGTCTATATCAACAATCAGTGTTTGAACAATTTCGTACCCATAAGCTGACATAGCCTATGAAGACAATAAAGCATAATATTCAAATTAACATAAATTCACAGTTCATCTTATAAGTAAATAATATTTTTACATTTAAAAACAACCTTCTCAAGCTCTTCTTCCACAGCTCTGGCAATTTCATTTTTCTGCTCAAATGCATCATCCAAGTTCAGCTTTGGAACACTTGCCCTAATTACTACAATGAGAATAGAAATTTCTCCTTAGCTAAACAAATATGGTTAAACCACTTATTCCAGGCTTCTGTTAATGAGTATTATGGTTTATACCATCAAAAACATATGCCTGAATTTGGGTCTTTGTATTGCTGAGTTTGTAAAAAGCATCATTGGCCTTTTCTGCCAGGGCACGGTACTGAATCGAAGCAACAACATTAACAAATACATTATCCTGTAAGCAGACAAACATTTAATCTGATCAAATTTAATTCAACGGAGGAAAGTATAAGAATAATGTTTACAGAATAACAGGTACTAGTGAAAGACAAACAACCATACAACAACAAATCAAGCCTTTTCCCACTAGATGGAGTCAGCTAGACAGCTACATAGACTAAATGATGCCATGGTAAAGTATATTGTTAATCATGTCTTAGACTAATCGTTGACCTCGAAATCCTTTTCAGTAGTTTGTCTATAGTTTTTCTAGACGTTTCTCTACCTTTTGCAATAGGACTTCCCTCTAGCTGATAACGAAGCACAAGAAATGACAACCAAATACACTTAATAAAAAATATCTATGCCAAAATGAATGTACGTGGTGATTAAAAACCAAGAAATGGCTTAAAATATTTTGTTATAGTTAAAGTGTTAGGAAAAAACAAAAACCTTTGTCTTGGTCTCACATCGAAGATCCAATTGTTGTAGTCGAAGAGAGAGATGACCAGCAAGTTGTTTCCCAAGGAACCATGGCATGCAATGGCATCCTGGCTGAAGCACCTTCTCAAATCGTCCAAAATTTTCTTTTATAGCCACTGTAGATTGCTCAACTTGCACACAACACAAAAGATTTCCCATTGCTGTTAACTGCGATATTCGAATATATCAGCACTAACTCGACAAGATACAGAATTTTGAGGATGACAATTGTAGCATGCATGAACTGAACTGAACGCAAGAAATTTGAAGGATTTTGACTAAACAAGAACAGCCAGTATACAGGCTAAATATGGACACAAGGTCAACTACAATTTATTTCACACGTTAGCAAAACCAACAGCAAAGTCTATGGGTACACATTGAGTTACAGTCCTCAGCAGGAGAGAAACCAGTGTTGGTACCAACAAAAGTCCAACAAACCTCTCCTTTAGTACTTATTGTGATAATCCTACAAGCTATTCAGTGAAGGGTACGCAACATGAATACGATAAAAGAGTTTAACCAGTAAAAAAGGGACGACCAAAACTTGTACTCTTTTACAGCAGTATTTGAGAATTCGAATTAAAGAAGGCACAATAGTGGACAATATAAGTTAGTTATTATATTGTGTCCCCAACAATAGTCCCAAAATTATTATCACTGGTTAGACAAGTATTGATTTTAAGAAAATAAAAAAAAATGCAATAGAAACTGGCAAGAAAAGAAACAAACAAATCAAAGGCAGTATAAGAAAGCCTTGCCAAATTAATAAATTCAACCCATAGAAGATTACTAAGCAATCTGGAATTCAACATCAGATTATTTAATAATCGTATCCAAATCATGTATCCATTTTTATCTTAGCCCACCTACTCCAGGGAGACTCTTTTGTTCCAGTGATGAAAATTTTCTCCTGGCACAATTGTGGAACAAGAGAGGTGAGAACTACTCAGAAAACGTAACAAGCAGTCAATGTGGATATGCTTTTGTATTCTACAAAAGAACTCATCTCAACTCTCCAAGCAAAAATATAATTAGATACTCACATGCCCCACATAACACACATAAAATTGGAAACAGGAAAAGATGCAACTTAGAAGAAAAATACAGAGGTTCAAAATGGCACCTCAAAGATAGAGGCTTCCAAAGCAAAGCTGACTTGGGAGAGCTGTTGCTTAGAATGTAAACAAGGAGCTCTTGAACAATGAGAGTAGATAAATACTTGCCATTCTTCAAAGTTAATCATGACTTATTTGTTTTAACCCTATATTCTATACCCATTGGCATACACATATAAAATTTATATATTGTCTGTCAAAAACCCAGAATTGCAAGCTAACTGACATGACAAGCGAATTACAACACAACTTCGTCAAGGAGATTTTACCTATCACAATCCTCCTGCTGATACAACCTAGAGAAGTACTTATTGCCTTTTTTAAATTCACTTGTGGGACAAGGCTACACAAAGTCCAACCCTAAAATTATATAAATAATTGCCAATGGATAAACACTAACAAACATTTCACACGTACTAGGCAGAGTTCGGAAGCAATACCTACATTCCTCGACCAAAAGAGTTTAAAAGATGAAATTGAACTGCAGTGGTAAGAGAACTTTTAATTATTACCTAATATTCAGTTTTGCTGAATCAATCAATTGAATCCCCAAAACACGCAATAACTATGCTGCTGAGGATTTTCGGATTAGCCGAATTACTAAGTTCAGGTCAACCAACGACTACTCCAAAGCCATTTCAAGCCTGAAAACCGTGATTATGTCAGAAATGAATCCTTTTATTTATAGGTCAAAAAACTACAAGAAAAAAAAAGTAAATAAAATGTGAAATTAAACTTTATGTATTATGTATAAACTGAAAGAAGTTTATACCTGATGAACTTTTAGGGTATGTCTCAGTTGGTGTAATATGTCTAATTTTATATTTATGTTCATGTTTAATTTTCAATTTTTTTTAAATAATTTTTTTTAATTAATTATAATTATTTTATCAATTTTACTTTTTAAATTAATATTGTTAAATTTAATTTTTTTTATTTAACCATTTCTTAAAACTGAATTTTTTTAATTATAAAACTACTTATAAAATAAATAAAAACTACTAACAACAAAATTACAAAAATTATTTTAATTTTATAATAATAATAATTTTATTATCATAATAAAAATGTGAATTATGAATTATTAATTGCTAATCGTAAAGTCTTAAACTTTATATATTATATTTTGTTAAATATAAAAAATTAAAAATATTCTTTTACTTTTTAAATTATCTTAAATGTCAGGTGACATTAGTGTAATATATTAATATATATACTAAGTTGGATTTGTTTTATATCAACATTATCTAAGTCTTTCATTTGCTAACCTAATTCCAAGTAACCATATAACAAAATAGGTTTTCCAAATATATATTTGCATAAGTAATCGACTAGGTTTGATATTAAATGTGTTTTTTTTTATCAATATGAAGCTAAATAAAAAATAAATAATGGCACTGAAATTTAAGTATTTTCAAATTATAGGATATTTTTTTGAAGTGCTTATTCTCAAATACCTATTTTCACACCATTTTAAAATCCTTGAAGGATTCTAATGAAATACTTTGGTCAATTCAAACGCATTCATTGATACATCCTGAATGAGTGATCAAATCGAATTTCTTGACAGTGAGTTAAAGATTCGTTTTATTATCTATTGCATTTAAAAGTATTTATCATGATTGTCAACCACATAATATAATTAAAATAACAATGTTAATATTTGAAACTTTCCTCTCTTTTTTCAAAATTAAATATCTATATATTTTTAAGGTAGTCAAGAAAAAATAAATAATTAGTAAATATTCAATCATGTCTTTCTTTTTAACACAGAAATATTTGTTATCAATAACTGGTAAAACCACGTTTCACTTTTTTAAATGATAAAAAGAAATAAAATTATAATTTTAGAAATAAATATAAATAATTTTTACAATTTTATTATAAATATTTTTTATTAATTTTATAGATACTTTTTTATCATAGATATTTATTTTAATTTAAAAAATAATTCATTTAAAAAAATTTAAACAGAAAATTAATTAAATTTAAAAAATATTACTTTAAAGAAAAAGTTGATAAATTATTTTAATTTTAAAAAAAATATTTATTCTTTTTAAAATATATATATATATATATATATATATATATATATATATATATAGGTTTGTTAAGGCACGTACGCCTTTTTCAGTTGGTACATTTTAGCAATGTGTACTGGGTTTTAGTAGACAAAAATACCCTCATATATCATGGATTCTAAGTTTTAAAGTCAAGGATATTTATTCTCAAAACTAAAAAAAAAACAAGAAACCCCAAACCCTTCAAAACTAAAAAAAAACAAGAAACCCCAAACCCTTCCTCACCTCCCTCATTCCTCTTAACCCTTTTTCTTTCATCTCTCTCACTCCAACATTTTATCTATCATCCTATGGTAGATCCAACTGAAAAAAAAATTTAGAAATACTCGTCGTTAAACAATTTACCTTTGTAAAGAGTTAGGTCATTGACATATTCACCTTCAGGCAAAGGTTCATTCAAGATCTCTTCAATTTCATCATCTTCACTAACCTCTCTAATTTCATCATCTGCAGATGTTGAATCATCGTCTCTTAAAGAACCTCCAGGCCAATTACCAATTCCTTCTGATGTTGCTTGTGAAAATTAAAAAATTAGATAAAATTAGATAAGACAAAAATTATAAAATGAAAACTCATTATAAAATCATTTTTTGTAAGAAATTGTTTAACAACGAGTGTTTCTAACTTTTTTCCAAGCCAATTACCAATTCCTTTGATGTTATTATGCTTGTGAAAAATAGATAAAATTAGATAAGACAAAAATTATAAAATGAAAACTCATTATAAAATCATTTTTTGTAAGAAATTGTTTAACAACGAGTGTTTCTGATTTTTTCCAAGCGAATTACCAATTCTTTCATATGTCATTATGTTTGTGAGAATTAGATAAGACAAAAATTATAAAATGAAAATTCATTATAAAATCATTTTTTTTTGTAAAAAATTGTTTAACCAATAATTTTTTCAGTAGATATGACAAAGAAAATATTGGAGTGAGAGAGATGAAAGAGAAATGATTGATTTTTTTTTTAGTTTTGAGAATGAAAATTATTAAAATAACCTTAACCTTAAAACTTAGAATCCATTATATATAAAAGTATTTTTGTCTACTAATATATATATATATATATATATATATATATATATATATATATATATATATATATATATATATATATATATATATATACACTCTTTTTAACATATTGGTATATCCAAAGTATTATAATCGATTTTTTTTAGATTATTTTTTAATTTTATTAAAGTGTGTAGACTATAGACTTTTTTTTTCAAACTATATCATTTTATTGTTAAAGTATAACTTTTGAGTTTTTTTTTAATTTTTAAAAAAAGTGATATGCATATAAAATGAAATAATATTTATATTTATGGTTGGATTGTGTAAAGTAATATATTCTAAAGATTATTTTTTAGGTAAAGAACATGACTTGATGATGAGTTAAGAAAATGAAACAAATTTATAAGATGAATGTGTATTTTAAAAGATACTTTTCTATTTAAATAAATTGAGTTAAAAAAGAAGAAGTAAGAATTGGTTTCGTTGTAACTTGATTTGTAAGTATCTATATCTAATTTTATCCAAGTAAATAAAATTAAAAAAATAACTTCAAAATTACAAATAAAAAAGGTGAGATAAAAAATTTTAAAAAAGAAAATAAAATAAAATAAGAAGTAGAAAGTAAAAAAAAATAATAAATAGGAAATAAAAATAAACTTAAAAATTAAAATAACATAAAAAAAACAATAAAACAAAATTCCAATAAAAATTTATTATTATATTCTGTAGAATATGGTATCTGGTACATAGAGTCCCTCAGGTTTAACAATTGTTCGGCTTTAGGTTGGATTCTAAACTACCAAATGTACATGAAAAGAATATCAAATACAAATTTAAATCAAGGCATATAAGATCATATATGGATTTAAGAAAACATCATGGTTAAAACATGTTTATACTACCAAACATTAGAATAAAAAAAATATATGTCTGAACATTATTAGAACGTCTACAACTCGTCTTTAATTATGTTTAAATGTATTTGTAATTATATATTTAACTTTTATTTTACTTCTTTTCATATAATTTCACTTATAACAAGCTTATTATTTAATTTTATTTTTATAACAAATAATTACACCAAAATTTTAACAGATTAAATTATTTCAACTATATAAATATACATTGCCAAATTTAATTCAAATCAATTCCCTTAATTCATCTTATTCTTTATTCTTTGTTTATTCTATTACTAACTTATTTTCAAAACTAAACTTTTATTACTAAGTAATTTTTTTTTTCTAATAACTACAACAAATAATTATCTAATTTCAATTTCAATTTTTAAATTTGATACCTTTTGTATTTTAAAAATTTTATGAAATTCTATTAAATTTTTTTATATTTTGCTATATTTTAAATTTATATAACTTTTTAATTTAAAAAATACAAAAAGAAAAAAACTAGCAGAGTCTGCTTAAACTTTGGGATAGATTTGATGAAGGAAATAAAATGGAGTCTATTGTTCTGTATTAAACTGAAGCTTCTATTTTCCCTCCTTAGTTTTGAAATGTTTTTTTTTTCATTCCATCATAAAATTATGTTTAAACAACAAAATAATAACTTTCTTTTATTCTATTTTTTTAAGTTTAAATATATTTTTAAGTCTTCAACTCTAAAATAAAATTTAAATTTGTCTTAACTTTGATATATTTTAGTCCAAAATTTTAAAAATAAATAAATATAGTTTTTTATCTCAATTATATTAAATATTTTTACATATCAAATGAGTTTTATAATAATATTTAAATTATTTACACTTTCTATAGTCAACAAAAAAATTATTTGCACTTTCTATACTTTAATGTCAAAAAAAAATTACAATGTGATTCCAAAATATTTTGACAAGTGAAAAATTTTTAACATCATTAAATTAAAAAAATTAGATCTATTATATTTTAAGTTTCAAAATCAAAATATAATAAATTTTAAAATAAAATTTAATTCTAATTTCGTTGAAGAAATAAAAATATATTTAATTTTTTTTATAATATCCACAACTAAATTTAAATATCGCAGAAATTATCCAAACTGTCAGCTTCACCGTAGGTTTTCCTTAATTCATTTTACTTTATCAGTAGGGTCTTGTTCACTTGAATGGATTTGAAGAAGAGTAATTGAGAGAATTTGAAGATAATTTTTTTTTTGTTTGAATAGATTTGGAGGTAAGTGATAGTAAATTTGGAAATAAATTTTTTTAATCTATCACATAAATTAAATCCTAAACTAATTCTTACAAAAAATTCACTCTCATTTACTTCCAAATTCACTCAAATAAACAAAAACAAAAAATTACCTTCAAAAATCCACTCAATTACTCTCCCTCAAATCCACTCAAGTGAACAAGGTCTAGATGTCCAAGTAATTAAAATGAGAACACTTGAAAGGAGAATATAAAATTCGAAAACGTTTGTTTAACACCCTTTTTTTGACACAAATTTGACACCGCCACGTGACGTGTTTCTATTGGCTCTTGTTGCTGAAGGAAAAAACTCAATTTAATGTCCTGGGGAGGGCATAATTGGAAATCTTAATATATGAAAATTGATTTTGGCGGTTTCATTTTTCTTCCTTGGTTCACTTTCCCGTCGTGTGTTGTCTCTCCCATTCCATTCGCCAATCGCTTCATCTCTCCAAAACGAAGATTGCTCCCAAATGTCCCATCTCATCCTTCCTTTGAGTTGGTGTTTTCTTTCGCATTCACTATCTATTGGTAAGGTCTCTTACGCGTTTTGGGTCTCTTTCGTTGTCGCATTATCTCGTGGTAACTTGGTAAGTAAAAGATGTCGAACCCTACTTGTTTTTGGATTATTTTTTGTTTTTGGATTATTTTGTGAACCCTAATCGTCTTCTCCACCATTGTATGAAATAGTTGCAGTTGCAATAGCGTCCAAAAACCCAAAGGTAAGTTCAAGTTTTGGTATTTTATATAGTCGCATTTTTTTGGAAACTAATAACAATGTTTTTGTAATGTTTTGTAGTGGCGGGTTCGAGTCTCTCTGGATTCATCAACCATTGTTCAAATGAATGGCTTACAGAGACATGTCCATGTAGATCGAATTGGGATGACACCATTTCGTTAAATGTGGGTTGAATGTTTCACGTATTATATTTGACAAAATGTTAAGTAGTAAGATAATGGCGTATTTAATGGACAGTTAAACACTTGATAATCACATATAAACAACCAAATACATTTTAAGGAACTCAATAACAGTAAAAAAACACTGCTATTCAGTTGTGGTCCCCTACGTTTTCACTGGTGGCTCCTTCAATTCAACAGAATGTTCAAAAACCATTTTAGACACGCGTAATCATTTACAGCCCCCTTGTAAACGATTACAAGGCACATTTTTACACCAGAGATAGCAGAACTTCACTTGACTCAATAATCTCACCATGGGTGGTCCCCCCCTCCATCATGGGGGACCCAAAACATTAAGTTCAAGGCATTCCTCACTCAAGAACATCAAATTACAATTAAAACCACTAGACTTGAGTCAAATCACACTGCTATTCAGCTGTGGTCCCCTACGTTTTCACTGGTGGCTCCTTTAGTTCAACAGGATGTCCAAAAACCATTTTAGACACGCGTAATCGTTTACAGCCTCCTCGTAAATGATTACAAGGCACATTTTTACACCAGAGCTAGCAGGACTACAATTGTGGTCCCCTATGTTTTCACTGGTGGCTCCTTTAGTTCAACAGGTTGTCCATAATCTAAGTTAGACTCGCGTAATCGTTTACAGCCCCATCGTAAACGATTATAATGCACAATTTAACAGCATCATCTTCACCAATTGAGCTAAATTCATCAAATCACAAACATTACTTCATTCTTGTCTCACAAACATTATCAGTTGCAAATCAAAATATAAAGCACTTCAATAACATAGGCAACGAAATTGCAATTATCAATTACATAAATAGATGGAACCAAACATGCATCTTCTATATATTGAACGAAATAGGTTTAATTACAACATCAAGTTCTTGTCCTATTCAAAATCCCATACAATAATCACTCATTTTTCTTTCTAGATCCTACATTTTTGGTGTATGGTGTCCTAAGTGCTTCGACATTCTACCTTGTTCGGTGTTGGACATTCCACCCGTTTCGTTGTTCGACATTCCACCAGGGGAAACAAAGACATTGTTACTAAATGGTTGTGGATGTGCAGCACTTTGTTCACCATCATATTTAGTTGTCCTTTTAGTTGTTCTTCTGGCCTTCTCTTCTGCCAACAGTGCAAACATACATTGTTGAAAAAGAATGACGAGCGGTCAACTATACAAGGAAAACAACACAAATGTAAACACCAAAGGAAATAACCAAAAAACCAAAACGGGTCGAAGAACCAACAAGAACCCAATACCTAAACCAGAAAACCCAATACCCAAACCAAAAACCCAATATCCAAACCGACAAAAAAATGGTCGAAGAACGCATTTACCTTACTCCAACGAAGCTGCTATCTGGAACTTCCTATTTCGAACAAGGACAACGATAACAAACTGCGAGGACGGAGAACAAAAATGAAAATGCAGAGAGAAGAAGGAAAATGTAGGGGAGAACGGAATGTGACAGAGAGAATGTAATAAAAAAGAGCAAGGATATAATTGGAACGAAAAATATTTCAAACCCTTTTCATTTTCGCAACCAGATTTTATGAATTAAAAAAAAAATTGGACCAATGGAAAGTTGCCGGATGTGTGTTAAAAAAGGAGTGTCAAAATAACATGACCCTATAAAATTTAGGTTGATTTTGGCGATATCATCACATTCTTAACAGCAATGGATTAATTTATTTAAAATTAAGAGTGGATACATTGCACGAAGTAATAGTAGAGTGGAACCAATATTGGTGTATGCATGGACATGAAGCTTGCTAATTATTTGGTCATTTGGGTGCGACCAGAAACTAGGAAGGAAAGTTATCATGTTACAAGAAGCCGTATATGTATGTACGTAGGTGTGTTCTAGCTAGTATCCAGGCTTTGCAGAGTTTTTGTATTTATAGGAATTGGCCCAGAAGAGAAAATGAATGAAGTTGATTACACTGAGAACACACATCAACCAGTAAAACCTCTCAAGGTGATAATGATTCAAGCTGGCACCCAAAAGCCATGGTGTATGTCCAAAAGCTCCTGTGACCTTGTTGATGGTGGACACAAGAACTGTGCTGAGGAAGTACCCCATGGCCAGTGAGGCCCATGACAGTGCTGTTGCCAAGGACCTCATGCTCCATGGTGCCTCTGTGAAGAAGAACTCCATCATGCCGGCCAAAGTGAAAAGATCAGCTGAACCTAGAAAAATGTATTGTAAGGCCACCCAAAGGAATGTTATTGGGAGGGGTTTGGTTGTGTCCAACAAACCAAACTTTGCAGCTGTTTTCTTTCTCTTGGTTTCCACCAAAGCTGCCACAGCCATTGCCACAATGGAGAGGAATAGGCCTGTCCCTATTCTTTGTAGATGTGTGATCCCCATTTCGGTGTTGGTTACTTTTCTAGCAAATGGAACAATGATGTGGTTGTAGAGTGGGGCAAGGATCATGATGAAGACGACAGGGAACACTGGTAGAGAAGCTGGTGGGACCTTGAAGGAACCAAGCATGGTGTTCATAGTGGCTGACTGTTGGACTGAGAAGGTAGATAGCTGAGCTAGGCAACAGTTTAGCATTATGGTGGACATAAATATGGGAAGAATCCTTATGACAATCTTCACCTCTTCCACTTCCTTCACTGTGCACTCTAACATTGGGTGAACTGGTTCTATCACAGCTTTGTTAAGGAATTTAAGGCTCTCGGTTAGACTTTGGCCTACAATCTCTTTTCTGGTCTTACATTCTTCTTCATCTTCCCTTTCAGTTGTATGGGACGGACTTGTGGCCATGCTTATGACAACAATGCTCGAATTCCTGGATTTGCAGCTGTTGCAAATTGCTGCAACAAGAACCTTCAGCACAGCAAATTCCAAACAGATTGTTTAGCATTTTATTTGACTAGAAAACTTTTAGTGTAATTTATTCGGTTGAATAAATTTGGTCTTTATACTTGTGCCATTTTAATTTTTAGTTCCTAAATGAGAAAACAATTACTTTCAATTCCTGGATTGTTTGTTGGGTGTTGTAGCTGTGTACAGCAGAAAGTTTTCTCTAGTGAGTCATGACCAAGGCTTATGTCTTGGGTAAAAATTAAAGCTTTGACCTTACTGTGTAAGGAAATAATGAAATATAATAAAACTATAACGACGACATGAATAGTGTAACCTACTTATTCTTAAGTATACCTTGAACATGGATGTAATGGGGCTTCCCGTTGGAATCTTGGTCCTGTACTTGGGTGAACCAAGAAGAAAAACTGGGATGGAGAGAAGTATTGAAGCAGTTGAGACTCCTAAACCCCACTGCCATCCCTTATTGTCTTCGATCCATACCACAAAAGTTACTGCAATTAATGCTCCACATGACAGGCTGAAAACAAAGTAGTTGAAAAATGCAGATCTCTGCTTCCTTCCCCCTGGGGTATTCTCATCAAACTGCTCAGCCCCATGAGGAGGAAGTGAACCTTTTATACCCCCTACGCCCAGAGCCACTAGATACAGGCCTGCGAATAGCATAACTGAGTCCCCACCGTAAATTTTATGGCATGGATTGTCGGTGATTCCCATAACGCAATTTGGTGGTTTGAGTGATGGTTTGTGTGCTTGTATCGTGAGCAATAGTAAGCCCTGTGCATCAAACAATCTCACTGTTAAATTTTATGATCTAATATAGTGATTATAATCTTGATAACTGCATGGAAAAGCTTGTATTATACAATTTTCCTAATTAGCTCAATTATTTGAGGACTTCATTCAACTTAACATATCTGATCAGTCCATGCTGCTTTGAAAAAAGTTGTTTCATTTGCTGTTTTGACGTCTGATAAATCGTGCTGATAGGAAGAAAAGTTATTTTGAAAAATTGGCTGATTGGAGTTTCACTTGTTAACTGCTTTACACGGAGGAATAGTCATACAGTGACTCAGAATCTGGTTATTAGAAGATTAAGCACAATCGAATCTTGTTTCCTGTTTGGTGCACCAGCATCTAATGGCAATAAATGATGATGGTCATGCTTCTTTTGTCTTTCTTCTACCTGTCACCTTAATTTTTGAGTTGGTTGAGGATGGAAAAATGGTCCCTTTATACCAGTACTGTACTGCATGAGTAAAAGTCTACAAAAATCCTGAGTATGTGGTTTTTCTCTTGATAGTAATCAATGTTATTATTTATTACAGTAAAGGGTGATTATCTACCCAAGTACAAAGTACAGGTGGTTAAAATTTCTCATTCCTGGCTTTCAACATAAGTTTAGCTACTCTTTTCTTTTTTCACTTCTTATCATTGAGACGTGGTGACATTCATATTTAGTAGAGTAACTTACATAGACACCAACACCAAAAATAGAAGCTTAGATATTACGATGAGAACTTACCATGAATTCTATAGCAGCACTTATGAGATAGATGGAATAAGTAGTGATAAAGGCATCAGCCAGAAACCCGCCAAGAATAGCAAGGAGGAAGGATGTGCCCATGAATTCAGTGACAATGTTGGCAGAGGTGGATGGTGAAAAGTGCATAAACTTGGACAGATATAAAACAAGGTTGCTTGCATTGGCAAGATATGCTAGGTTCTCCAACACCTCCGCAGCTGGGGTTAGTCATTTGGGAAAGTTACAAACATGTTATGCACACCAAAAACAATATGGAAAATTTTGTGAAGGAGAAAAACGATTAAACAGTATAAAGTTAAAAGAAGTATACGTAGCTAAAAGATTTCGTGGTTTCCAGTTACTTATATCAACATTGTTGTTAGAAAATGAGAGAAACATGAAAACTGTCGCCAGACAGTACTTACCTAAAACAAAGGAAGCTGCAAGCATGCCACCATGACGACCTTTGATGGCTGGCTTGTTCCTCCAATCCACATACCCTTCCCAAACAGGCATCTGTTCTTCTTCCTGGGACAGTTTTCTCGGTGGTGTTAAAACCAACTAAAGAAAGTATTGCTACTAAAAACCAAGATAAACAACGAAAGAAACCATAGTGGAAATTATATATGAAAGTTTAATTTATACCATCTCCTAACTTTAACAGTTATATCCTGTATTTATCTTATTCTTCAATATGGTTATGAAGGAGAGATTGGGATGATGGTGGCAGAATACTTGATCAAGAACACTTTGTAGGAAGTGGTGAATAGAATCGCATTTATAGCGGGGGAAATGGAATTTCTGATAGAAGAGGAAAGGTCTAGACTATATGAAAGCAACCATTCATTCTCCTGGATCCTTACGCATTGCATTAATGTTGATGTTGACTGTTTCTACCGTTACTTTGTCTTTGTTGGTTCCTTTCATTTCTACAGGAGGCGATGCTGGGAAAGAATGTTTTTCTCTGGTTAAAGCTGTATATATATATATCAAAGTAGCAAATAAGTAACCAACTTTTGGTCCTATATTTGTTTTGAATGGTCTCATTTCTTCTATATGTTTCCTGTTAATTGTTTAGTTGCTTATTGAAAAGATAAGGTTATACATAAATGGAAATGATAAGGATGGTAATGAATCCAACTCAATTAAAAATTTAAAAACCGAAGATGTTGGTTATGCATGTTGGGAATTTTACAAAGGTGGCGGTAGATAATTGCATGAACAAACCATGCAGTGCGTAGTTGAAGTTGAAGTGTCATCATATTTAGCAAGGCATGGACATTAGGGCACCACAATATGAGAGAAATGAAAAATAACAAGTGGGCAACATTATTTGACAAAAGGTCATAGTTGCATGATGGTGAGCGTGAAGGTAAAGTTAGGGAGAAGTTTTTCTCAAACATGTCCCACACCCCTCTTACTCCCACAAGCACCCATGATTCGTCCACATAGTGGCTATAAGTCCACTGTGTCTTTATGCTAATCTCAAAAGATGAATGATTTTCCAATAACTTCACTATATCTCTTAAACTATCCTATGTACAAGCTTTCCTGGCCAGTAGAAAAATAAGGGGACCATTTTTGAAAAGCAATCTTGAAAACTCTCACTGTTTGAATTTGATTGTGACTAGTATTTGTTTGTAGCAAGCCAGGCCAACGGAGGCTTGTGCAGGTCATGTGAGTTTTGTCTGGTTTTAACTCCTTGAGATTGCTTTCAAGCTGTGTGTAGATATTCTCTAAGGGGGCATTAGATTTAGAACAGTGGTAAGTAGCAACCAATTATATTGAATGATGGTTAGAGTATATATTTAAGTATCCTTTATGGCCACCTTTGGGGTCCCTCTTTCTTTGATCATAAAAATATGTGGATGTGGGTGGGAAGAGTACTGTGTATGGCTGTTTGGTCAATGCCATCTCCAACTTGTGTGGCCATGATCCCCATAACAATGCCTCCGTATACACCCTTGTGCCATCATTTAACCCAATTCCCTTTCATTGCTACTGTGTATAACACTCTTCCCTTCATCTCATTACAAACATATATATATATATATATATATATATATATATATATTATAGTATTAACTTTTTAAAATACCTAAAATTTTGTATATGAATCAGATCATATATTCTCCTTAACTTTTCCTTTGATTAATGTAAGAGAGGATGAATTGTCGTGGATGGGAGTGGAAAGTGCTCATTTTTGGATGAGCTGATCTTAAGTCAGGACTTAATTTAAGATCAGGACTTAGTCACAAAGGTGATAAAAAGGGTTATCTTAAGCCAAGTTTGCTTCTTATAAAAGGGTAAAAAATAGAAGAAAAAGGGATAGAAAAACTCAATTATATTTTATGTATAATTAATTGATTAAGTTACAAAAATAATAGGTATTTAAAGTGTTTTTGTTTCAGGTGTTAGGTCAAGAATTTTCACAAAATACTAGTTTACACTTTATTCCAAATTCGTTTAAGTAATCAAAGTCTTTATTCTTAGATAAAGAGATATACCTGTCAAAAATATCCTGACGTTCAAGTCACTTATTAATCCGATTAGGATCACAATAAAATCTTAAATTCACAATAAATACAATCACTTACCTATCTTTGATTTCTATTTATAGATTTTTAGATGAGCTTGTGATTAGTGAAATTCTAAATATAACTCATTACTTACTAAGTAACTCTTATCAATAATCTTAGTTAGAAATGATATGTATGGGTCTTTAGATCATCCCTTTAGTCTGTCTGCACAATTGATTAGTCAGTTATACTTGTCTTAATTGGATAACGCGTGATACTGTTGATGGTAACCTATCGGGACCGATCGTCCCTCTTTGATGGTCTCATCTGGCCGATTCAAAGATTACACTATAGTAGAGTTTTTGTATACAGTAGTAGAGTTTTCGTATAAACATTTGATTTTGAGAAAGTGCCATAATCTATGATGAACCATTCATGTGTACATGAGTTGGAATGAAAAATAATATCTAAAGTGAAAATACAGTTTGTAATTGGGAGAGCATTGAATTAACGAAGTGTCAATATTTTGGTGACAGGAAATAGGATTATAGGAACCTCGTTGGTTGTATAAGGTTGCCCCTGTGATAGGAAGTGTGAAAATTGAGAGGTGAGAGCCCACCATAATTATTCAAAGCCAGCATGAGGGTATGCTTCTATCTTCTTTTACGTGGGGACTAATTGTCGTATTTATTTCATATACTCTACACAGTTTTCTGTTCAAAGTTATGACTCTGGATAAAACGGGGTAGGTATAACAGATCAAGTCCACGTTCGCATCTTCAACTCGTCATTTCTGCGTTTATGGGTAACAAAAGCTCCACTTCATGATTAAGTATAGCATTACACAACAAACATTCAATTCGTCTATCATAATTGATGCAAATTAGCATGTGCAAAAAGGCAAAAGTTTGTGTTCTCCACACAAAGCAAGCCCTTTATCTCTTTTGTGTTATATATATATATATATATATATGGTATGAGCACTGGCAAGTTTGAGATTGTTGCAAAATTACCTTATATTTTGTTTGTATGTTTTCAACTTCAATGTTTTAATTCTGTGTTCTCTCCTTAATAACATTTTTTTTCAACTTCGTATTCTAAAATAAAATGAAAAAAAGAGGATTAAATATGATTTATGACTAAAAAAAGTTGATGTGATTAGGAGTTAATATAAGGTTCATGAAAAGTACCTAATTGACATAATGGTTGCATGCCGGTTGAATCTCTTTAAAAATCGAAAACATTAGAAATAAAAACTTATGAAAAACTCTTTCATGTTCCTTTTAAACTGAACAAATTCAATAATTTGAGTGTTAAAATGTTGTTGTCCATATATGTGTGGGGTGCAATGGAGTAAAGTGTGATATTGATATATGACTTGTCACATAATTCTCATTTTAATGTGATGTAATTTGATCTTTTTTCTCGTTAGTATAAGTCTTATCTCTATTCTAACATAAGAAATTGATTTTAGGTCTAACTCAACTTCACAAAATTGACTTCTAAGGTGAGGTTTACATCTACTTATATATTATAAATTGGTTTTATCTCCCGTTGTTGTGCGATTTCCAACCGACATTAATTCAATGTCAGTAGTTTTTTTTTTTTTTAAATTCATGTATCAAATGAGGATCCTACCATGTGAATGAGATAGTGTGACACGATAGTTAAAGTGTCATGTGTCATTGTTGGAAAAACGTCATGTGAAAAATATCAATTTAGTAATTTTATTTGTATTTTGTGTGAATTGATCAGTCTTTTTTTTTTAAATTAAAGCAATTTCATCCCTCCCCCACCAAATTTAATTTTTATATAAATGTATAATAATATTTTCATTAAAATTTAACTTTTATATAAATGTATAATGATATTTTCATTAAAATTTAACTTTTTATCCAAACCCAAACTTTTTTTACAGGTCAATATCGGGTTAAGATTAAACGGCGAGTCAGGTTAACGCATTTTGCCACATCTAATAAATGTTATAATTGGTATAATGATATTTTTATTAATATTTTTAATAAGATTAAGTTTACGTAAATTAATATTTTACATTGAATATCAATTTTAATGAAAATATTATTATACATTTCTATAAAAGTTAAATTTAGTCTTGATTTGAAGAGGAATGAAATTGTTCCAATTTTTTTAAAAACAAATAGAAGTAAATTGAGACAAAATACAAATAAAATGATTAAATTGATATTGTTCACATAATACTTTTTCAATCGTGACACATGATAATGTTATCGTCTCGTTACACTATCTCTATCATGTGACAAATCTTCAATTGACACGTAACAAAGTTTTTTTCAAAAAAAATGAAAAGAAAATCCTACTAAGAAAAATGGCCAAATTACATTACGTTTTTTAAAAATAAAGATATAATTAAGATTCAAATACAAATATGAAAATTATATGAAAGTTTTAATCTATATGAATTTAAGAACGATAGAATGAGTTATAAATTTAACACATAAATTTTTTATATATTTGATATTATTTCTTTCTATTTTTTTTCTTTACTAACATTACAAAAGTTTATTTTTATTATAATTATTTTATTCTTGGAACGTGCAGAATGTGTGTGAGTTGGTTACATATAGGTTATAAAGTGGGAAAGAGGGACGTGAATATGAAGACGGTGAGTTAATATTTTGGTCCATGGTGGGATGGTTTTGAATTCAACAGTCTTTTCAGATATGTCTTGGAGAAATGTGGTCCATTGAAAGAGCTATGACATTGGTATTTTACACACGTTGGGTGACAATAATCATCTTCTTACCAGTAGAACATTCCAGGACTGCACTAACACTTCCTCCACATACTAGTGCTATTCACTTCTAGGATATTAGTAAATCTATTTCATATCTCATCTATAATTAACTTTCCAAACATAATTGCTTTTTTTGTGTGTGTGCAATTAGGCTATATTAAAGTTAATTTTTTTAAGATAGTATCAAAATTTATTAATATGAATTACATAGTAAAAAATTTCACGGATATCTATGGTAATTTCTATCCGTAGATATTTATTATCAGCGAGTAAAAAGATAACAGATATTTTAATATCTGTTTTTAAACAGATCAGATATTACGAGTATCTATTATCTGTAAAAAAAATAATATAAAAATATTAATTTTTATTTTTTAAATTAAATTTAATTAAAAATAAAATTAATTTATATTTTATTAGGTTAAATTTACTGAAAATTAAATTTTAATTTATATTTAATTTATTTTATATAATATTATATACATATTTTTTGTAATTTTATTTAAAAAATATATAAAATATATTTTTTTAATTTTTTATAAGTATTTGCGGTTTTAAAATACTTATATATTTTTTAAGTAGGTATGTACATAGATAATGAATTGGTTACAGGTCAATTTTTTTTTTTACGGATCAGTTTGCGGGTTAATATTATCTTTGTTCGATCCGATCTATTGTCATTCTTAAAGGATTGTATTGTTGAATAAAAAAAAGATAGAATATTGGTTAGATAAATGGGTACGCAAGATTGTTCTCTTCCTCTCTTTTTTTGGTAATTTCGTATGAAGTAGGGAGTTTCTATTGAGAAGGTGGTAGAGTTTAATTTCATCTCTATTGTGATCATGTGACTAACCACATTCATCTGTCGAATTGTGTCTTCTATAGGACACTATAATGTGTATTTCATTTCAAGCAACCAAATTCAACCATGGCTAGCCCCAGCTATAAAGGCTAAGGACCTTCAACTCACTTCTACTGGAACTTTCTCCAACATTCTCATCTGGACCACTCTCTAAATAACTTTTCATCAACACAAACTTACTTTCTTATATTGTTTCCAAATATATCTTTTTAATTTATGTTAAAAATAATATAAAGAGAAAAATAAATATTGTTAGGGATTAAAATGGATGTCGTTTAAATATAATACTGTAATACTTACGCTTATATTTGCCTCTGAAAAACCATTTTGAAATAAGTTTAATATCTTTCTTATGCTTAAATTTTTACTTTGTCCTGAACACTTTCTTGTACGTGTCTCTTTTAGTTCTCTTATTAAGAATGTTATATCTCATTACGCAACATCAACTCTCGTAATAATTAGTCACATCATCAAAAAAATCGAATGATTCATATGAATGTCACATTTTACATTTGCATCAGTTAATGAGAGATTGAAATATACCTTAAAACAATGGTTTGTTTTATGGTTTTAAAGGGAAAAAAAATCAAGTTAAATGAAAAATAAATATTTTATTATTATAAAGTTATATGTTTCATAAAATTAATCGACTTTTCAAATCATTGAAAATAGTTTATATCTTTAAAATATACAATTTTTTGTTTTTCTCTAATATTTTGAGGTAATTCTTTTCTTTTTTTTCCGATTAGGTATAGCAGAACTTAGGATATTATTTAATTATATTTTCTTTTAGGAAATTTTTCTTTTTTCATTAAAATTCTTGGGGTTTTTTTTTTATCACCTGCATGTGGGATTTGCTAGAATGCATGTGATCTAACTAGAAAATAAATATTATTTTTGGTTTAGATTTATTATGACATGTTTTGTTTGTGAATCATACTTTTTTAATGATAATTTAAGTTATATAGTTAAATATATTATGTGGTAAATTATGTCACTTGTGCTTAGGTGAAAGGTTTAGGAGTTAACCTTATATGTTGATTTTTAGGTTGAAATTGAAGATAGTAAAATATGATAATCAAGAGTAAGTATGAAAACTAAGATATTGAGTTTAATACAATATTCTAAAAGCTATCTTTATTTATATTATAAGAACGTTAAGTGGTGCAAGTTTAACATAAATAACAATGATGAAAATTTTATATAATAATTATATATATTATTCAAAACTTTAGTACTATGTATTTTTATTAAAAAGTTAACTCATTTTATGTGTTTTTCCTTTGGTAAATTATATTTGTATTTTAACATGATAAAATATAATATTACATGTATAAGAGTGTAAAGAGAAACAAATTATACATTAGTAAATAATTCTTTTATACTTCAAGAATAACCTGCATAACTACTTTTAGGGTTGAGCATATAATACTGAACCATACTATACCGTAATTAACTATATTTTTAATAAATTAAAAATAACTGAACTGTTTAATATCATATTTAAACTGTACTATTTAAAGTTCAGTTTTTAGAAACTGAATTTATACTAGTTAACTAATAACTCAACTGAAATTTATAAGCATATTATCAGCTGCATAATTGTTTTCCCACAGTTGGTTGTTATGCATTTACATAATTGTTTTTCCACGGTTGCTTGTTATGCATTTGATAAATTTACTGTAAGTATTGAAAGGTTATGAACTTAAATAATTGTTTAATATATTAACAATATTAATAAAGATCAAGACAGTACATTTTTAATTTGGATTTAAATTATAGGTTAATTCACCTAACAAATTCAGTTGGTGGTTAAATTAAAATGTTAAAAGTTCATTGTGTTTCATATTAATTTTTTTTATAATCTTAATTATTCACCAATTAAGAGAGTGGATAAATTGGACAAATAAACTAGATATTCTTCTTTAAAATATTATTTATTTTATTATTTTAAATATAAAACAATATCTTTAAATATACCATTTTATTATTTTAAATATAAAATAAATAGTATTTTAAATAATTTTTTCTTCAATTCCACAATTTAAAGTTTGTGATTATATATTTTATTTACGGCTTTTTGAAACTGATGCTTATGTTTGAATGTAAAAGTTTAGTTTAGATATATATTTAGCTACCGTTTTTTAATCATAGTATGTTTATGTTTGAATAAATAGTAAACGGATAGTATAGTTCAATTATCAATTAACTTATATAAGTTCAGTTTTTTAAAATTGAACTATAAAACAATACCGTTTGGATATTATATTAATTAGTTTAGTTTTTTTTAGTTTATTGTGGTGCAGTTAACTATAGTTTAGTACAATTTAGTTAATTTTGCCCACCCCTAACTACTTTATCATTCATCAATAATCTAATAAAGAATAAAATAATTAATAGAGATAAAGTATGTGAACAAAAATGTTAATAGACTAAAAAAACAAAAAAATGACAAATTTTAAAAGTGAAATGTCAAACTTTTTTTTTCAAATCCTCTCAAATATATACCAAAAAATAATAGTAAAATTAATCATTTACCATTACTATTTTTAAATACAACGTTGTAATTCATAAGTTAATTAAATCTAAAAACAAATTTGAAAATATAAAAGGTATACGAATTGATTACACATAAATCGTTTTTTTTTATAAATAGTTTTCAAGTTTATGGATTCGCTCATTTGAACGAATTAATCATAAAAACGTCTCTTGCATTAGAAAAATGATAAAATTAACTTATTAATATTAAAATTAATTTATATAGAAATTAATTAGTAGATGTTTTCTCGTATAATCTTTAATTTATTTTAACTTGAGTAAAAAAAACTTAATTTATTTTTGAAAAAGCTTGTTTAAACATCTTGTTCAATAAATTTAATTTAATGATAGATATATTCATAGTGAAACATTTATAAACTCAGGATTTATAGAGTAGGGAAATATTCACATTAGAAAACATAAAATTGGAGAAATTAATGCATAAAAATTAATCTAACAAGACTCACGGTTAATAATAGTGTGCTAACTTTTATTTTTAATTAAGTATATATTTTTAAATTTCATTTTACTTATAGTATATTTATCCTCTACTAACTTTTCTTCATCCTTTTTTATTTCTCTAATCTTTAATAAATAAAAACATTAGTGATTTAGACTTTGGAAACTCTTTTGCCACATCGTTTGACCATTTTCTTTAAATAGTAAATTTTGGAAAGATAAAAGTAAAAAAGATATATATATATATATTTTACAACGACCAAGATAAAGATTTATTTCCAAAGGAAGGAGATTTCCAAAGGGATTGGGAAGGAATTTTGTTGGCCCAAGTGGATAATTCAATTTTTTCTTCTTTCTACACCTCTATTATTATGAAAATGTTCCGAAAGATTTCTAAAACAAATAATCCGCAAGTCACGTATATTAAAAATAATAGCTGTGCAGTTCGTAATTATGGGAGTGCAGAAAGGAAAAGTTTTTGCAATCAAGACAAGAGGGAGAGTCAAAAAGAAAAGTGGAACAGGGCTTTTCAATATTTCTAAAAGCAGCCCAATATGATTTGAGATAGTAATATTTTGATAATATTTTAATATTATTTACATGTCATTATCTCATTTGTCCATAGTAATATTTATTATTATTATTATTAATTGTGGAATAATTTTAAACTAATCTAAAAATGATACGTAAATAATATTAAAATATTGTAAGAAAAAATGTTGTCAAAATAAGTATCGTTATCCTATTATTTGTTTTTCACCATGTTGTTGGTTTATTTCCGCGTTGACGAAGTTAAAAATAGTGAAAACCACGTGTTGAAAAATGAAATTAAGAATGAAGTGCAGCAAAGGGTTGTATTTGAAAGGGAATACATACACAACCACCCACCATAAACATCAAAAGATGTGATCGATATTCTCGTGGCAAAATTTATTATAATTATTATGATGATGATGTGTGAAGAGTTAAAAAAATGTGTTGGTTTTGATTTATTAATTATATTAATTTGAAGCTGGGAGGGTTAAATATATATATATATATATATAATATGAAATTGAAGTGACATGGTGGATCCTGGGCCTGTGAAGGTGGCCCAATGAAGCGTGGAAAAGTGGAAAGGACAGTGAAGGAAGCAGGTGAGATAAAAAGTCAAAGTTTAACACAAAAGTATTATAATTTCATATCAGACCCCACAAAATACGTCACCATCTTCTATTCCTCCAAATTCATCTTTATTATTAAACAAATATTTATTTTTCCAACAAAATAAATAATTATATAAATTTTTTTGTCCTTTTTCTTGCCCCTAAGAAAGCGACTCAAAGTCATGAATAATTTCTTCTTTCATTATCTCTGCTACACTCCAATTCCACTTCTCATATAAGAGAAACCATATATCACTTACACTTCTTTCCTTCATGCATTCTAATTTATGGTTAATCATAAATTCACAACTTAATTTTCGTGTTAGCAGAAGGGTTTTATAATGTTCGTTAGTATTAAATTTAATAATTTAGTGTATACTTTTTTTAAACTTGGGATATCCTCTGACTTTGGGAATAATAAGATTCGTTGAAAGGATCAAGCTTTTTATTAAAATATTTATTTTTTTCATACATGTAGTACCCTTAGACATGTGAATTGAATCGGTGACTGCACACTTAAAAAATAATATGATTATCTGTAAACTATAGGATGTATTATTTGGATTAGATCTACCCATAAATTGAATTAATATATGGATTGGATGAAAGTGTTTTAATACATTATGTATGTTCCTCGCAATAAAAAGTTCAAATTCACTCTCCTTTCAATATTTCTTAAATTATTACCGGGTCTCATTTTATTTCTTGGAATTTTCAATATTATACAATTTATAAACTACTTTGACGTAATATTTGTAAAGAGGAAGGAATGGCAAGCTACGATACTCATTACTTTAAATACGCAAGTAGGCGACGACAATAACACTACTGCTATAATAATAGTTTCTCAAATAAATAAATCATTAAAAATGAAGGTAATATATTAGATTGAATAAATTTTTCAACAAGAACTCGTTCAACAAAATTAAATTAAATCGATACACTTCTTTTTAAGGTCCGTATAATAAGTTTGTTTTCTTTTAAAAACTTGTTTTAATTTAATAGGCTAATATTCAATAGACATTTTTCTTCTTTTGTAATAAAAGTAATGAGATTAGATTTTATGATTTAGTTCAAATCATTATTACTTTTTCTTTTTTAAATTAGACAGATCCACTAAAATCTAAAGAGACTGTAACATACATATATACTTTAATTTAAGTTAAAATAAATTGCTAATTCTTGGAATAAATAAATTAGAATATGAATAACAATCTAAGCTGAGACTTGAAGTTTCATATTTATAAATAAAGTTTCTAAAACTTATAATGAATGCCTTATAAGTAGAAAGTCATATGAACATTGTAGTGATCAACCTTTGAATAAGAAATCAATTTGAACTTTTGAAAAACTCTGTTTTTTGGAGTGAGACTGTTGTTCTTGTATTAATTGATCCTTCTCTTGTCTTACTAGAGTTTTCAAGGAGTGGGCCAAGAGAGTCCTTTTTAAGGTATTCACAATCTTATCTTACCATTTTTTCATTCCATTTATCAATTTGAGTCTTCTTTTGTCACAATTATTATTTCATTTCTTGCATATTTCATATGTTATTGTTTAGTTTTGCGTCTTTCCAACAACTTAAAGCTTATATAGAACCACAAAACTCCCAAGGAAAATCTTTTGTGTCTTGATTTTGTTTTGGTTAGAAACTTGAGTGGATGTCACCCTTTTCAAAAATCCTTCAATGGGTTTCCATTATATGGTATCTCATCCTCTTTTCCTTTCATGAAGCCTAAAAGAAAATGAGCAAAAAGTCTTTAAAGATCTTTCTAACATTTTGGTTGTATATGTTTACTAAAAGGGTAATGGTAAGTTGATACACCTACACTCATTTAGCATAATTTTTATAATAAGATAATGAGAAATAATGTTATTAGAAATAAAGTTTTTAAGTCTAACTCAACCTCATAAAATTAGTTTTTAAAGTGAGGTTTGCACCTCACTTTTATATATATATATATATATATATATATATATATATATATATATATATATATATATATATATATATATTATAAATTGGTATCATCTCGTGCGTGATAGTAGAAATTTGGTGGTCCAATAACGGCCCGACAACGGGTGGAAATAGAAATGCCCACTTAAAAAACTCGTTAGGATAGATTCTAATCATGGATCTGATACCATATTAGAAATAGAGTTTTTAAGCCTAACTTGACAAAGAATTTTTTTTCTCTTTCTAAAATACTCATCATCCTACCTTTTGATTGCATGTATTAGTAAGGTAGTCATCATGTCACTGGTTTTTGGCTCTTGTTGTGGTACCTTGTAAAGTGCATTAACATTTCTTTCTATCTACAAGTTCATATTTACTTATTATTGTATGGCAAATTGTATACTAATCCTTTAAGAGAGATTTTCATGGAGTATAAAGATTTATACGTTCATAATTAGCATGTAGTATAATGTTTTTATTATTGTGAGTATGAATAAAAGTTAAATATCTTACTCTAAACTAATACTTAATATTTACAAGAAAAATATATAAAAGAAATTTGACGAGTACATTAGAGTAATAGATTGAACTTTTGGATAATATAATATGAAAATCATATTATATTTTTTAATTTTTTGTTTAACGCTGGTGAAAAAATAAACACTTTTTATAATAATAATCTATGTCGGGTATAATTCACTAAGTATAAAAAGTGATAATGTGACATAATCGTAAATAAGAGAACAAATTTTACACTGATTATAGTTATAAAAAATATCAAAAGTCGGTGCAATGACATATTTGTGATAAAGAAAAGACCTTTTTATATCAGTTATAGTTATAATCGGTATAGAAAATAAACATGATGACATTTTTGTAATAAAAAAGAAAACTTTGTATACTTATTCTAATTATAACTAATATAAAAAGTTGACATGGTAATATTTTTGTAATGGACAAGAAAACTTTTTATACAACTGATATAGAAAATGGTTTCAATTTATCCATTACGCTTCAACTTCGATGAAACAAAATGACTCGTTCCTGTTGTTGCTCTTTGACTTTCTTCTTCCATGAGACAAAACAATCTCATCCTTGTCGTCGTTCCGGCTTTGCTTTCACCAATTCTAACTCTCCCAACCTGGACCATCGTTGTGGTTTTGCGCTTCCCTTTTGAAACTCTGACACACTAGTGACATCATTGTCGATGATTGTTTCTCTCTCTCCTTCTGTCAAGCTAGACCATCATTCACTCTCGTCGTTGCTAGAACTATTTGAATCTAAAACTTTTTTTGTCTAGTTTTACTTTTTCAGATGACACACAATGGTACTCATGATTACTCGTGATTTTAAATCTACAATGGAGAGAGACACAATTTGCAATTATGTCTGGTTTTTCATCTTGGAAGTCTAATTTGTGTTATGATAAAGATGTGATTTGAGTTTGTGATGGTTTGTGCAATTTGTAAAGGAGATGTTCATGTTTGTTAGTGTACTATACAGATTCTTAGAGGTGAGAAAAAGAACTTTGAGTATTTAGTTATAGTTTAATAGCAATACTTACCCTCATCAGCATATACGCCCATTAATGTCTCAAGATTTCAATTAATTTAATTTAATTTATACTTTTTTTATAAATTATTTAAATTATATTATAATATTCTTTTAACAAACATTTTTTATGAACGCATGTCAAAGAAATTTAAAGCCTTTACTAAATTAAAGTCGACTCCTTAAGGTTTATCCAATAATTTGATTAGAGATAAAAAAAAAAGATTCATTCAAAGTTAGACGATAGAGTATAGTGAAAAAATCATAATAAAAGTACATTAAAAACAGTTATTTAATATTTTTTAATCAGATCACTTTCATGAGATTACTGTAGCGTTTACCATAAATAAATAATTCTTTACCATTCTCAACTTTCTTAACTGATAACATTCCACCAATAAGAAACATACATGACATCTTTATACTTTATAGGTTTATAAATGCCAAAACGAAATAAAAAGCTAATCTGGTCAGAATTTTTTTAGAAAAACCTTTAAATAAGTTTTATTTACAAACTTATGCTTTTTTTTTAGTTAATCTCAGATTTTTATTTCCTCACAATTAAAAAATAAAATCCTCAAATTTAAAAAGTATGTTTTTTCTCAAACTAAAATCTAATCAATGTATCAGCGCCAATGAGTGGCAATTGAAATTTGCCAGCAAAAGAATTTTTTTTCCTCTTTTTATTTGTGATATTAAATTTTTACAAATTTTTTGGTTGAAATTTGTAAGATTAAATAATATTAAAGCTTAATTATTCGGATGATTATGCCTCTGTCAGAATGTGTTAAATTGAATTTCTTGGTAAAATATTTCAATTGTGTTATAATTTTTGAAAGAGTGTCTTAATTAGATATTTTGAAAAGAAAAAAATACTAACAACGTTAATGACATGTCACATGTCAATATGTGTGTTTTTTTCAATTTTTTAGTTTTTTCTTTTAAATCCTTTGTTAGGTCAGGTTCCTAGTATGACATGTGATACTGTTATTGTTACGTAACAGAGTAGTGTTAAATGTCAATATCATTGTTATGATTTCAATTTAGTTCTTATACATGTTTGGTTGATTCAATTTAGTTTAAATTTATTTCAAAATAGAACAATATTGTACATCTTTGGACAAAATTTATTATTTATAGAAATGTTGTAGTGATATTTTTATTAAAATTTATCTTTTAACATATTATATTATTATATATTATGTAGCATCCAATTTTAATAGTATAAAACTATTAAAGGAATAATCACACATTCAATATAATAAATAATTAACTCAAAGAAAAATATAAAATGTTATTACACATATCCTTAATATAACTATAACACCAAAATATATATATATATATATATATATATATATATATGATCCTGTACAACTAAAGAGTGATATTACTACATTAAATTAACGACATTCTCCTTATAATCTTTAGCTACTTCCTTGTTCGGTATATTCTAAATGTCCATCAATTGGTCGTTATAGAGGGTTATAAGTGTCGAACCGACCCATATGAATGGATATGCCATAAAGAAAGGCCACTTGATCCGAGTCCCTTTGGAAGTCGACCACATATTGGACCATCACTTGCCCCTCGGCTTCCTCCAAGTCAATAGCTAAAGATTTGCAGTTTTTGTTCAAGTCCCCAAACTCCTTACGATCATCATGTTGTGTGAGGCAGAGGTCATTATTATCATGCTGGGAGCACCGAACTTTGACGGACAAACCCTTCTCTTTTTTCATTGACACTGCAATTTTGGCGACGTACTTGTCCATCTTTTGCCCGCACAGAGTGTAGGCAGCCTTCAATTAGCCCACTTTGGTCATTAAAACCTGAAGGATGATGGCATGAATTTTCTTGGCCTCCACTAGTTCTTTTTGAGCCTCCACCAAATCCTTCTCCAGTCACACCACCTCCAACCAGTTAGAGGATGAGTTTGTTCGTCACAGCTAACGCCTCAACTTAAGACATCCCCTTAAAAAGATATTTCTCTCCGGGGTTCAAATGAACTAAGACTTTGTCTCCCATCCTGAAGCATGTGCTAAAGACCCCTAACAAAAGGGATCAAAGTCTCAAGAGTGGCGAACCCCTCAAGGGTCATCATCAAGGATTCCCAAGGGTCAATCTACGCGATATTTTATGTCAAGTAAAGGGAGAACTTGTGCCAATCGTCCCCATCAAAGAACAACATGTGACCTTTATTGATGATAACGACCTTGAAGAACCGATCCTTGAAGCCTTTGTAGGAGGCCATGAAAAGTTGGAACAAGTATGATTGTTTTCACTTATTAGCGACACCCATCCCTTCTTAAAGTTTGGACGAGTGTGATAGTGATGGAGGAACAAAGCAAGGGTTGGGTTGATACCCAACGCTTTACACAAGACACTAAATGTCTACATAATAGCTCAAGTGTTCAAGTTAAGTTGCTTAGGGGCAACATTCAACTCATGTCAGACTTCAGCTTGAAAATCATCGAACAAGGAATGTATGTGCAAGTCAATGAAGATACACGAGTAGAGAAAAAGAGTCAACTCTTAAGTTTCCTTGTCGTGGCATACCTGACTGTTCCCTCGAAAAACACAAAGTCATCTACCACATTGTCTTTTCAAACGTAGGTCTAACCAACAAGATGCATTAGATCATTACCCATAAAAACTGGGTAGCATATTCAGGCACTTCATGTGTGATCCATGCATACCTAGAGACTCCATGCAGGTTTTGTTCACCCCTCTCAGCAACAACATCCACCTGGATTTCTCCAGCAGCCTCAATGTTTACCTCTCCCGCAGCCTCCTGTTGCGGACCTTATTCCCTAATCGGTCCTTCTTCTTTGGCTGAACCTTTATTAAGAAGTTGAATTGATGTCGTAATACTATTTACATATGTCGAACCCTTCTCGAACAACCCTCGATCACTTGAAGATGACCATAGTGACAATGAAGACATGGACACGTCATTGGCGTACTCCCTGCCCTCCCAACCTAAGTAGCCTCTTGAAGAGATGTTGATAACATAAATTTTATTACCTTGTACAAAAAGAATTGATTGTCTAATGATGCAAGGATGAGTGTTATAGTGAAAATGGTGAAAATGATAGACCATATAATCCCTATTTATAAAAATTCTCGAGGACACGTTACATTTTCATAACTGTCAGATCTGGCACTAGGGATTGCAACGTGTCGGGTCAGGTACGAATAGTGCCTACCCACAACCCGACCCAACAAAAAAAATCCACTCGTCATCCCACCCGTTACCCGCACGGATACCCGCTAAAAAAATATCTGCGGGTATTTTAAAACCCGCGGATACCTGCAAATATTTTAAAAAAATATATTTTTATAAATTATTTAATTAAAATTTAAATAGAATTACAAAAAATATATAAAATATAATATAAATTAAATATAAATTAAAATTCAATTTTAATTAATTTTAACCTTGTAAAATATAAATTAATGTTAATTTTTTAAATTTAACTTAATAAAATACAAATTAAATTTTTATTTTTATTTTTTGTGGGTAGCGGATATCCGCAGGTACAGATAGTATAATACCCGCACCCGACCCGTTTATAAGCGAGTATTAAAATATCCGTTGTGGATAGTAAATATCTACGGGTATTGTAGATTTTATCCGCAGATATCCGTGGGCGCGAATTTTTTTGTCATCCCTATCTAGCACCATCCAATGGCGAAGGGCGATGCAATGCTTCACATTTGGCGTCAGACCTGATAACACACATAATAAGGCGATGTGACTGTCCATCAACAACGATCACATTTTTAAACATAAACAGAATGGACACAACATTAATTAGGCATCACAATTCGCGAAGCAATACAATCTTTCATCCCCAATGATCATATAAACAAATCTTCTTTGTTTGTTGACTTAAGTGCAAGCTCAAGTGTTGAGAAGTATTTGTATTATATATGTATATATCGACCAATAAATACTACCCAAATTACTCCAACCGATCATCCAAGTTGGGTTAAAATTTATCAGTACCGATTAAATCTAGTTAATCATCCGCTAAGCATATTAGTAGTTAAGTTTAACATAATTATACTGTGATTAGGTTAATCCTTATTAGATATCCATAAAAAGAAATTTATAAATACAAGTTGAGTGTATGATTGTTATGACCTTACTTTATCCACCTGAAACATTTTGGTTTATTTTTAAGTAGGAAGGATAATTAAGGAGGGAGGCTTTCCCAGATAAACTCACGTGTTCTCATCTACCCCATCGAGAGGGGAGACAAATATCGGAAGCAAAGGTTTGGTAGGAAAAACCATTTATACCATCTTCAATTTTTACTTTAATTAAGTTTCCCATATGCAAGTTTTGTTTTAACAAGTGAAGGCTTAAATTCGTAGTTTGAACACATATTATTTAAATTAAAAATAATTTATATTTTGAAGATCTATTGAGAAAAGTGTTACAGTGAGTTAGTGAGAGGGCAAGATAGTAAGTCCACACTCTCTTTCCATCGAAGGCTCTTGTTATAAACCGAAGCAACACTCTTCTCTTCTCAAAACGCCAAGGGAAAACAAACATAGCCACCGCTTCTGTCTCTCTCTCTCTCTCTTTCTCTCTGTGTGTGTTCAGATTCTCTCTTCCGCTCTGTGTTGGAATTGGGTCTCTCTCGTCGTTGTTGGTGTTCTGAGTGATGGGTATGCCCTGCCGCTGTTCCCACACCTCGCACATCACCGAAATCATCATCACCAGCTTCTTCCGCCACAAGTCTTAGATCCTCACCTCAATTATTTATAACTCCCTTAGTCACCTTCTTTCATGGCACCTTGAGATCCAACTTGGAGTAACCAAAGCTTCCTCACATGGCGGCTGGAAGGGCTTTTTCCGACATCACTGCCTTCCTTCGCAACCAAACAGCTCTTCCCACCTCCCAACCTCTCGATTCTCTCTTCCTCTCTTCTTCCACTGCTCCTTTTCTTGGTCAGTCATAATTATTTATTACCCTCTCTCCTTAATTTTCACCACTCATCACGGTTTAACTAATGGACGCTGTGTTTGACCTTTTGCTATTTGATTCAGGTTCGAGATCCATGATGAGCTTCGAAGTAGAAGGAGGGAAGGGGTGTAACGGTTCCTTCTTCCGCGCGTTTGATATAGACGAGAATGGAGATGAGTGCATGGACGAGTACTTTCATCAACCTGAGAAGAAGCGCCGTCTCTCTGCCAATCAGGTTCAGTTTCTCGAGAAGAGCTTCGAGGAAGAGAACAAGCTTGAACCCGAGAGAAAAACCAAGTTAGCCAAAGACCTTGGTCTGCAGCCACGACAAGTCGCTATTTGGTTCCAGAACCGTCGTGCTCGCTGGAAGACCAAACAGCTCGAGAAGGACTACGAGCTTCTGCATGAGAGCTATGAGAGTCTCAAGGCCAACTACGAAATCCTCCTCAAGGAGAAAGACAAGTTGAAATCTGAGGTAATCAAATCGAGAATTCAATTTAGATCCAAAATGATTATTTTTCTATCAAAATTGAAGTTTGATCTTCATAAAAAATGTTTAACAGAGCTAACAACACTCAAAGAAAAAGCATATATAAGTTCTGTCCATGAATTATAATGTTCGTTTATTCATGTATTGATACAATCCGGTGACTTTATTTTCTGGGCCGACGAGTTAATCTGTGTAACGTTTTGGTTAAATCAGGTGGCGCACCTGAGTGAGAAGGTGCTTGCAAGAGAGAAAGAAGAGGGGCAGTTGAAGAAGGCCGAAAGTGGAACAAAGAGGTTGCAGGAGCAGGATCAGGAACCACCCCAAAGGCCTGTACTTGATTCAGTTTCGGAAGGTGAAGGATCCAAAGTGTCTTGTGTTGTTGGGGGTTGCAAACAGGAAGATATCAGCTCAGCCAGGAGTGACATTTTGGACTCCGATAGCCCGCATTACACGGATGGAGTTCAGTCGGCGGTGCTAGAGCATGGTGATTCTTCTTATGTGTTTGAGCCTGACCAATCGGACATGTCACAAGATGAAGAAGACAACCTCAGCAAGAATCTGTACCCTTCATACCTCTTCCCGAAACTTGAAGATGCGGATTACTCCGGGCCAACGGAAAGTTCTTGTAATTTTGGATTCTCGGAGGAAGATCATGGTCTTTGGAACTGGGAGTACTAAGTTTTCTACGATGGTTGTGTGTCTGTGCCGTGTGTAGTGTTTATTTATTTAGTATTTGCAGTTTTAGTGGAGAATTTATAAATGGGCAATAAGTCAGATGAATGACTATAGGTTTAATAGCATAGAGATGGTGGTTTTTGGCGCATTTTTCTACTTGTAATGAAAGTGTTGGTTCCAATGTAATTAAATAATGCGTTCGAGTTGAGAATGTAATTCTGGATTTAGTTTAATGAAGAAATAAAAATTGGAAAGATGAAGAAATGGAAAGATAGGTGAATTAGTTGGTAAGAGAAATATCAAGGGAAGGAGCATTTAAGAGTATGAGTATGATTGTTGTGGAGTTCTGGGTCCCTTTTGCTTGGATCGGTAAGGAACTCTGCATTCGAAGTTGACTTACCTGCACTTGCCATTGTTTCTAAGTTCAGAACATTTAAGCTTTGTGAAAGAAGGAGTGTCACTTTCGTTTAAGACTTGGCCAAAAATCTCTGCCTATCCATTCAACGGGGATCACCGACTTCTCTTCTTCTTTATGTTCTCCACTTTGAAAATTTACTCAACAATACCTCTCTCACTCAACCTTCGAATCTTCCAACATTTCTTCAACCCAACATTTTTATAATTTATTCCTTTTCTCCACAATTTTCTACCTACTCGGATAAATTAATAATTTATATGTTTTTTCACCAGGTAAAGAGGATGAGAAATAATTATTGAAGAGCATGGAATAAAATATAGATATTTTTTCACCAATAAAGTATTTTTTTCTTCTAAACTTATATCTTTTCTACTTCCCTCTATTTATTTAGACATTAATTTTTTTTATGAATTAATCTCGTCTAAATTAATAGGTAGACGATTATTTATGCAATATGTTTACCATAAAGATTATACTCGTTCAAAGCAAAAGTGAAATGATAAAATAAATAAAGGTTAATAATTTTATCATATATCTATAATATTGTCATGTTCTTGTAATATAAAATATCAAGTAATCAAAATGAGTTATCACATTGGTTAAGTTAATTGAGAATTATTTTTATTTAACTAATTTAGTAAAAACAAATATTTAACCAATCCAATATTTTGTTATTATTCTGAATCTAAGTCCATCGAGACAGTATCTCAAAGTCTATATTAAAATTGAGATATGTTTTGCTATATAACTTAATTTATTTTTTTTAAAGAAACTTTGAATTATTAAAGGTGGAAGAAGTACTTAAATATTTTGTTATAATTTTATTTTTGAAAAACACTTTCAATTATTAAAGGTGAGAGAGGTATTTAAATACTTAGTAAAAACAAATTTTTGTCACGTTATAAGAATAATAGGCATGTCTATTCCAAAAGTAAAAACAGATTATTAAAGAATAAAAAACCGTCATTAATTCACATAATACATGTACTTCTAAGTAAGATTTTAATTTCGAATCCAGTGAATATTCGTACATACACACGCGCGACATCATTTATGTTTTGATTAGTTAATTATAATATAAATATTTATAAATTTAAATGTAATTATCATCCTTTGTGGAACATATAAAAAGAAGTAAAATTGAAGATAGGTATTGAATATAAAAGAATAAAAAATGAAATAAAACAAAAAATACCATAATCCCGATGCAAACATTAAACATCAGTCACATGTATGAGCTGAATTTTTAAAAGAATAACAAGGTATGGATGATTAGAAACCAAAGGAAAATTTAGGGAAAGAAAAAATGGTGTTCTTAATAAGGCAAAATAAGGCAAGAACATGTCAGACAACGAAAGAGTAAAACTGTCTTAATCTTTTGTCTCTTTTACTGTTCCTCGTTTTTTATTGGGAGTATTTGTAATACTTGAGCAGTAAATATCGATGAAAAAGAATGAAACGCTAGAACAAAACCCTAAAGAAACCAGGTTCTATGATGAAGATGATGATGATAATGATGTTACATATGATTATTTTGAATACTAAGTCACAGAGGAGAGAAGAGGACGTTAATGGTAGAATAATTGAAATTGGTGGCTGAGAATGGCTGTGATTAGGGTCAACATGTCGTTCACATTCATCTCTGGTGTTAATTATGAATTTAATTTAGTTTAGTTTAATTTAATTGATTAGGATTTGGAAGTAAATTGCGTGAGGAAAGGTACATGCTTTACGGCGTGTCATGAAAGATCCAATCAGAAGGTGACACACGCCCCTGCCTCCTAAAAACGCTTTCCTACCAACCGAGTCAACCCCACCACACACCACAAGGGCTTCACCCAGATTCTGCCACGTGTAGGGCCACCATGGCACCACCTGCCACGTTTTTTTGTCCTCTTCGGTCAAACAAAAAAAAATTGGGAAAATCAAGAGGCGCGAGCCCGATTGAAGAGCAACCACACCAAATGCCTTGTGCAAACACCGCACTGGAATCTACACATCATGCTGGGCCCCACCCGACGTTGACCTCCCCGCCACGTGCCTTTTAATATGCGATTCTCTGTGAACGCTCCACAAAAAAAATCTCCCATATTTTATTACATAAAATACTATAAACACAAAAGATAAGCTCATTAATACTCTAAAAGGTACAATGTACATAGGCTTCAATCTAAAAACCTTGCTTAATACAAAGATAAAGTGTCCCAATTTAATACATTTTTCTAAGCACTCAAATTCCTCTGTCTGTAACTTTTTTTTTGTCTGTGATTCTTATAGTGATTATATGTTTTTATCTGATGTTAAAAGTTTAAAAATGAAGGAAAATGTTATGGAAATAGAGAAATTTAGTAAAATTATTGTGGTGAATTATAATGATTAGGAGTGAGGTGATGAAGAGAGGAAAATGATGAATTTAATTGGCACGTTTTAAAAGGGGTAGATAGATAATGTATAGAAAACTTTGTTTTAGCGAAAAATACGAAGGAATCAAAAGAAATGACAAGACGGAGACAGCAGTGTGGCATCGATTTATGGCGCATTTTTTGTTTTATTTTATGGAATAAAGGGATTGATTATTGAAGTTGAAATGCGATGAATGCAGAGTTAAAATCTGAATCCAATCATTAAAAAAAAATTTAAAGTAGAATTTTGAGGAAGATTAAGGTGACATTGTACATAGAGAAAGAAATTAGTCATATTCCAAGGGAAGTCATAGTGGTACCAAACCAATATGCTTCTTCTCTTTAATTTCAAATTTAACTATTTTAATTTAAATCACATGATTTTATTTTCTATTGTGGATGTATTTTCTCATTTTCATACAACTATTTTAAATTCATGAAAATAATCAGTTTTAAATCCGTCACTTTTGACGAATTTTATTCACAATTTATTATTGTATTATTTTTATGTTGGATTTATCGAAGAGTTGATCCATAAAAAAATTAATTTTTATTTTTATGTAATGTGAGAATTATACTTATGTTTAAATTATAACACTCTTATCGTTTAAAAAAAATGCAATTTTTGTGAGTTTTGAAAAGAAAGTTTAAAAATATTGGCCACGTTTCAACCTTAGAGATGGCAGGAGATTACACGTATAGGTTGGGTTGCTTTCGTTGGACCCATCGTAAGGTTGTTTGCCAGTACTTCATGACAATGTCCTCTTCCACTCTTAGCACACCAAGCTCTTACTCCTTTCGCTCCTTTCTTACTGCTTCAAATTTCTCTACATAACACAACAGAGGAAGTTATATATATAAAAACAAAATCAATATCAAAACAAAAACCATAACTTTTTTTATGGTTTAAATATACATTTTTCTTAAATTCTTTTAAAATTTCTATTTCGTTATTAATATAAATTATATATTTATTTTATTTATAGTATAAACTACATACATATTTTATTTATATATTTTATGAAAATTAGGTAAATTGTTTTTTTCAATAAACATATTTTTTCGTATCATGAACAGAATTTTCATAATAAATTATAACATATCATTTACATGTCCTTTATTAAATAAGATATTTTAAGTAATTTTTATAAAATATAAAGATGAAATAAATATATAATTTATATTGAGAATGAAACAAAATATTTTAAAATAATTTAAGAACGTAAACCATGTATTTAATCTTTCTTTTCATTGTGAGTTATAGTGTTGTTAAAATATTATGAATGATTTGAAAAATATAAATAAAATCGCTACAGAAAATACTGTATATCAAATTAATATATCTTCTTTAATATATATAGGTATAAATAGTTTAACATGGTTAAAAAAGAAGAAGTAAATGTAGTGATTTAGTGATAAATTAAAAAGAATTTTAAATTTATGAAGCTGAATTAAACATAATTATGATTTTAGTCTTTCAAATTTTTAAGAGATGATTTTAAAATAGTAATAATAATAATAATAATAATAATAATAATATATGGTGTTCCATGATTCTCTTCTCTTATTTAGTATCCTTAATTTCGAGATTTGCTGTCTTGTTTTTAACATTATTTGTATCTAGTTATACCATGCTATCTGTTTCCCCATCTTGTCCCGTCAAAGAAACCTAGGAATGATTTTATAAGGTAGTTTAAAAGAGAGATGAAAAAAAGATAAGAATGGAAGAAAGCATCCAATTTAAGAGAGTTAAAAGAGAAGTGTTTGCTTTTCCGAAAAAATATAATCTTCGAAGCATCTTGTCAAAAAATGCAGAAAATCTTGTTGGATTCACATCATGTGAGTGAGAAAGAAACACACTCTACAAATAAAAAGAAAACAAAGAAAGCAATGGCCATCAATAAGGTCTTGTCTATTTTAGCACCCACCCATTTCGTTTTCTAACTCTATGGCTTATACTATTTCACACCAACAAATACCATAATTATATGATTTTTTATGCTACTACGGACTTAGATCTGATCGAGGAAGAACGGTGGCATACTGAAAGCATCTCACGGCCGCTTAGTCTTGAGAAACAATTATGCAGAATTAAGATACAATTAATATTACAATGATTACTATTAAGCGATTAAAGTTTATATTAATAATTATTAAGAGATAAATTAATTGGTTAGATTTTTATAAATCCTATACCGATCATTTATTCTGGAATTAGAAAATATATTCAATACTAAAAGAAGTATCCTCAAAATAGTGCAAAATTTCAAGTTTATGCACTTGGAAATCACATATATCAATGAAAGAATATAATCGATACAATTATAGAAAGCAATGCTAATCTATTTATATCGTAAAGGTAGAAATTTAATAATTATGTTTTCCCGACAAAACGATCAGTTTTATTCTAGGTAGATCTTGGGAAGAAAATATTGATATAATTTCTTTAATATTGTGGGAATATGATCATGGACCTTAGACGAATAATTTTGAAAATATTATAGTCGATATTCTACTCGTATCTTTAAAAGTGCACTGTTCATTAATCTAAATTTATTTAATAAAATATCAACCAGTTTTGAAAATGTATAAATTTTGAAGACTTTTTTGTCAGCATAAATTTTGAAGACTTGATCTAGTTTATAATAAATTTTTAATTTAATAGTTGCATTGATAAAATTTAATATGAAGAGATAGCAATCGAGTAACATTAGTTAAATGTTGTCATGAAATAACTTGGTTGCTCTTTGTAATTTTTAAAAGTATTAGTAACTCGTTATTATAAGAATACACAGTTATGTTATCTATTTTTTCTATGCATAGTTTTGAGGAAATATCAAAATATATATATATATATAAAAAAAGTTAGCAGAGAGTAACTGTATCAAGAGTTAGTCCTAACTTCAATTCCTACCATTAACTTTAAGTATCATGTTGATTTGAAGGGTTTAGAAAAAATGATAAGAACAGTTGTGAGTTTAACTTTTTCATTAACAAAATACTAACAACAAATATTTGTTGATAAAACAAAAATAAAACATTCTATTTTTTCATTTTTCAAAAAAATATGTTATTAATATCATTTGTGTATATTTCATAATAAGAGTTATTAATATCTTTGTGTATGTATCAAACATATCAAATTAGAATCTTTCTTATTTGAAAATGCAGTAAAAGAAATTAAAAAAAAAAACAAAAACAATAAATAGGATAAACTAAAAGATAATTGAATTCATATACTGAAAAGTTTATTTACAAGAAATTAATTTTTTTTTATATAGAAAATGACTAATTTAGTAAAATAGCAAAGTGACAATTTTATATAGTAGTGTCCCTTCTTCTCCACAAACTCGATAAGATTGAAAATTAGAAATAGATTCAATAAGATTGAGTTAGAAATGAAAAAAACAAAAATTGATTTGGAGAAAGATGTTTAGTAAGCGTATCATCCTATTGATCTATAGTAGGAATATGATATAAACTTGAACCTTTTTTAACAAAAAATTCTCTTTGACAAAAAAGACATCAATTTTCATGCTTAGTTCTACTTGATTACGAGTAATTACTATAACACTTTGATTACTACAATACAAAACTGGAATTAGAGAGAAATTTGATAATTCAATTATGAGCGTAAGTTTGGTTCAAGCATTGTAGTTCATAACATGTGTTTATTACTGAAAATACTCATGAAGCTCTTCACACATCTTATATAAATTAACGCAACTTATAATCAAGATAATTCTATTAATGAGAGTTGATTAAAGTCACAATAGAAGAATCTGATCTTAATTTTCAAACTAACAACGTTGAATTTTTAATTTTTGTTGCATGAAATTCTTTAGTAAAAAAACCTCGTGGAGATCACAAGATTTGTAACAAAATATTTATGTGTTTTAAAAATATATTCAAAAGTTAAATATGTTTTTAATTTCTTAGTTATTAAAAACTTTAAATTTAGAATTTTTTTAAATTTTATTTTATTTTTATTTTTCCTCAACATATAAGATTTAGTCTTCTAAAATTAACGATGTTAATTTTTAAATGATATGACCAACGGTATACCATGTTTAGGGTTTTCCTATAGTAGGGTTTCTTATTCACCTTATTTCCAAACCAAACACAAGATAAAAAAAAGGAGAAATAATGTAACACTCAACCCAAACTCTATCCATTGACATAACCGCTCATGTTCATGGATCATCTGTGGGGTCCTCCTTGTCGTGCATCATCTCATGCATCCCATTAACTCAGCTTTGTGATTTGCCCCTGTTTTTCCCTTTCATTTCTGGTTTATTGAAACTGAATGATGCGTACAAACGAAGTAGTGTGGCCAAGAAGTCGGTGTAGAGACAAAATTCACTTGAGAAATTAGACCCTAATTAATGATTGGATTTATGACCTAATTAACAAGGGCTGCCATGTTGCTATTTGAGATAGTAGCATGGTACAATTATGACCCACTCACTAATCCAGTATTTTTGTTATTAAAAAGAAGTGAATTAGTGATGTTTAAGATCCCACTCTAAGAGGGTTGCATCGCAATGGCACATTACAATTCAGAATGTGATAGCTTGTTCACGAACCTTAACACCAACCACCCATTTTTGCGCAACAGAACAGAATCAACAACCATTTTCTCTGAGTCAATATGTTCCACTGCGTTGCCTCAAATAAAATTAAAGGGAATTTATGTTCATGTGTCGTGTTTTTCAACTTTTAGGAGACCATGCCACCGGGTGCTGTAGTTGGCTTAGTGGGTTCTTGTTTGTGGACCCTTTATCTCTATCATTCGATTCTTCTTCCTCTTCTTCTTCTTCTTCTTCTTCTTCTGCTTTGCTTCTGTTCAAATTGCACGGCTATCTGATAAAGATTGCCACAGGAAGCTTCCCATTAGCCAATCCAATCATTTGTTTATATTCACATTAACATTTAATCAAATTTCACTATTTACCCTTTAATTTTAATATGGATTCATTGTATTTGGTTCTTGGATTTCAATTCTACAAAGTTACTCTTCCGTGAATTCAAATACTTAATTTAAGTCTTTAAATTCACGTAGTTAGATATTGAGGAGTAAACTGCACAATCGCAATATAGAGATAAAAAAAGGTAATTAAGTCTTTTAATATGTTATTCGTAAAAATATTACTTTCTTGATTCATTAGAAAATATTATTCTACACATAACTTTTTTAAGTGATTATTAAAAAACAAATAATCGTATCCCAATTATAAAGTAAGATTGGATTATACCCTGTCATTCAATTTTAATTCTAATTTAATTTTTATGCACAGCTTTTCCTTTACAAGTACAGGTTTAGAATACCTTATTTTGTACATTAGTTTAATTTAAAAATAACTTCCTTTGAAGAAATTGGAATAGGAACTATTTCCCTGACTACAAGCCCAAAAAAGCATATGAAGTGTTCATAATTGGTACGAATAGTCTTTTATAATGTTTTTTGTTCCAGTGAAAGTTGAGCTGTTCCTTGCATGTGGGTTCATGTTAAGCCCACAAGGAAGTCAATAATTACGAAGATGTTAGATGAGGATGGATTACATGGCATTAACATTATTGGAACAACTTTTGTATTTGGCGTTCCCTTGGCAAGATATCAAAGAAATTTGCAGGCATTGACTGATGCAACAGACGAGCTTTTGGATAATGTACTGTGTTATTCACTTATTTGTCACGAATTTATTGCACTTTGTTACGGCTTTTGATGATTTAGATCCCTTTTAGATATGTATATATATGTTGGGCTTTTGACTTTCTAACAGAGGAGGCACAGTTTGATATGCAATGCTTACACGTCATTATTGTCAAATAATTTTCTGATCAAGTACACTCAATGAACACATTGCAAGACCAATAGCTGCAAATGAGAAGATGCATTTAATCTCCAATTTTGACCTTGCCTCGTGAAGGAAAATACAGGACAAATTTACTTTGGGTTGTGGATGCTCTCTACTTACAATTATGATTCTGATCAAAGAATGTTCTTCTTGGCCCTTCGGAAAATCAAATTAGAAGAGACACCAGAAGAGATGTACAATGTGCAGAGAGGCGATCAAAATTTGAAATTTCTCTTCAAGTATATAACCACCTCTTGCTGAAAAACATTGGGGGTCTTCCAATTAGCAAACTTTTGCAATGAATAACTCATTTAGCAGTAATGTATGTTTCAAGTAACAACAGATTTCTCACCACCAAACTAAGCAGAATGCATGCCGCAGCCCCTGGATACAAAGCATACCAGAAATTCAAGTGATGGAACTTTGGACCATCAATGAAAAGCAATGGCATGCTAGCAGCTGCATGTATCATTGGAATAAAGTTAACCAGAAAATTTGGAAGCTTTAATGAGTTTATTCAAACTACAACAAAATAACATTGTGGAAAAAATACCTGGGGGGTGAACGGAGTTGGTGCAAATCATGTAAGCAACGGATGCTGCAATACTAGCACTCCTGGCAAGCCATCCGGGCCCAAATATTGTCAATGCCAAAACACCAATTGCTGCACAACCTATTTGAGCCATGAACATGCTGTACTTCTGTATAATCACATGTGGGTTATTTACTTCTGAAGCAAACAATGAGTTTTGTGGGGTGATTTTATTTTTGGTCTATGTATGTTCTAAGCCGAAAACATGCAAGTCTTATTTTTTTTTTTTTAAAATGACCACTATCAGGTTTAAACATATGACTCTGACAACCAGACGAACCCTAATGACTAAGCAGATTCTGATAAATTGTTTTTCACTGTAATTAGTAAAAAATGAACATTTGTAATAGTTGACAATGTGGAAGAGCATATGAAAATTTAGACACAGTGCATTCAATTGGTCAAAAGCAATTATACCCTGGCAGAAGGGGCAGTGGGAGTGGCAAAGAGGACAGTGGAAACAGCCCCAAATGGTGCAAATGCGATTGAGAGTCCTTTTGGTGCCAATAACTGATCCAGCTTTCCCAATACTGCCATGGCCGCAAATGCCCCTGTTCAATTAATTTCTTTGATTAAAAGAAAAAACATTTAAAGCTGCTACATCTTAGTAAGTTACTAGATGAATTGGTGTAGTTAGGAAGATCCTAAAGTGGGTGGTTCCAGTGAAATTATGACTTCAAATTTCCCGAAAACAAACGAGAGAGAGGGGAAAATACTAACCAGCAGAGGGCCAAAGAATGTCACTGAGGGAAGGAGTGGAAGGGGCTTTGAGAGGCTTCCAATCATCCCATATAGATGGAGAAGCAACGTTGCTTGATGCCACAATCCCATATCCTCTTTTCCTTCCCTTTTGAATATATTTATGATTACAGTTAGTAGCTGCCCAATAATCCAACACTACTCCTACCTTGCGTTTGATGGTGGTGTTAGAACAGAAGGAAGCAAATGAAGATGATGAAGGTAACGATAATGGGAGCATATAATTGGTGGCAACATTGCCAACACCCACCATTCCAGATGACGTTTGACTCATCTCTCTAGTTTTCAGTTTTGGACCGATCGCTTAGAGTCTCAAATTCTCAGGGTCCCTCTATCAAATAACAGAGAAGGTGAGGTCAGGATCGTGGAAAAGCAAAGGCCGTCTAGACTTCAAAAAGGAATAAGCCTTTGAAGAGAGCCAAAGGACGCCCGTTAACAAAATCTAACCTTTTCTTTTTGTTTCCTATTACTTTAATTTCAATACAAAATCTAACCTTTTCTTTTTGTTTCCTATTACTTTAATTTCAATGGACCGAACCTTTACTTGGGTTTTTTTCATGTCATCACTGTAAGCCCAAGTTTCACGTTATTACTGTTTTTAATCCTCTTATATTTGTAAGCATTTCATTCAAAAAGTAAAACTTTATTGCTAAATAAATGCGTATAAATTAATTTCACAGATTAATTTTAAAGGATTTTTATACTATCATCTCAAAATAAAACGTTTATAATATAATAATGCCAATTTTTCCAATAATTACTTTCCCAATCATACATGATGATTTTAAGTCACTAATTAGTTGACCAGGTAAAATATTATAATAACAGTTGAAGGAAACTACACTAACACAACAAGCTCCGAATTGGATTCATTCATATGATTGATTAAAAATTTGTGACCTACTTAAGAACGGACTTTGTATGAATCTGCACAAAATTCTTAAGATTCCAATCAGACTTTCAAGGCAAGTTTGTAAATTTCAGGATAATTTTATTCCATTTAACTGTAAATTGACAAACAGTTTTGGATAAATTGTGCGATAAACAGTTTTCATAGTTGTGTTTGGAGAAAAATTATCAGGCATTTTATAAGCATAAAGACTATAATGTCGCATATGAAACTATTATGGCCTCTTTTTTTGCGCAGAGGTAAATTAATTAACGTTGTCGGTTAATGGTCTTCGGAAATTGTTGACCAAAAAGCTCACATTTAAGAAAGTCTAATTGACCAAAATTGTACGAGAAAGTGATAACATTGCTAGAATGGAGGCCATTCCAAATATAAAAACCCACTGCAACATTGAAGGGGATAAGTGTTTAGCTTATTCATAAGAGGACATTTGCAACAAAGTAAAACTAGAATGTCACACAAAGGAAAAGGGAACACAGGAACGGTGCGTCGGAAACAGCATGATTGGATAGGATTTACTTCTGTCATCAGTAATCTGAATCAGACTCATAAAACTCGATTGGAAGAGGCATAACCTCTTGTTTCAGCAACTGTAACACCTGGTTCATTGATGGACGATCATCTGCATTTCCATCTGTGCATCTTACTGCTAGCTCAAGAATAACTTCAAGGGTTCCTGCATCTACACCTTTGCATCTTTTGTCCACCACGTCGTTCAATTTGTTATCTCTCAGTAATGTGTTCACCTGCAAAGAATTACCTAAAGCTCATTACATTATGTTCGAAAAACTTTCCTGTGTTACCAGAGATTTGCATTGAGGGTTAAAAAGCTTAGCTTACCCAACCAACAACATTTAAACCTCTTTTCACAAATGAAGGATCTGTTGGCCTCTTCCCAGTTACAAGTTCGAGTAAAAGAACTCCAAAGCTATACACATCCGACTTCTCAGTTGCTCTTCCACTTTGTAGATACTCTGGTTGACACGAAAATAATAAACCACCACTTAATCAGTATTAAATTCAGAAAATCACTTGATACAGTATTGAATAATTAATAGGGCCTTGTTAACGGACAACTTGAGTAATGCTTTGAATAGTATTCTTAGCATTTATCAGCATTTGGCCAATTAATACATATTGTATACATTAGAAATAATTATCTACCATATCATTCAGCACTCTTTTAGCACATTTGGTATAGGTCAATTGAAAATTTGATTAGTGAATGGAATATGATCATCTTGCATCCAAAAGCCCAAAATAAAGGATAATCAGGCTACCTATAAGTATCCAAAAGTACTAAATACATACCTGGTGCCAAATAACCAAATGTGCCAGCTACCACTGTGGTAACATGTGCCTCCTCATCGACCAAAAGCTTTGCAAGGCCAAGATCGGATATATGTGGGTCCATGCATTCATCAAGGAGTATGTTTCTAGATTTTATATTACTGTGAACAATTTCTGGGCTGCATTCATGGTGCAAGTAAGCCAAACCCCGGGCAGAACCAAGAGCTATCCTTAGGCGATCACTCCAGTTCGGTAGTAGGATTTCTTGAGTATTCTCTGAACAAAGGATTGCGTAACAATTAGAAAATTGCACAGCTACAGGACGAGTCATCACAAATATACAATACATTTTATAAAATTTACTGGCTTGAATCGTGTACCATTCAAGGCATCATCTAAGCTGCCTAAGACCAAATAGTCATAGATAAGGAATCTTGAAGAAGCAAGCTTGCAGTAACCACGCATATTTACAAGATTTATGTGTTTGATGCTCCCCAAGATCTCGAGTTCCCTTTCAAACACTTCATCGGACCCTTCAAAAGTTCGATCAATCCGTTTAACAGCAAATAGACCACCATCATTCATCTCCATTAGGTAAACAGTACCATATCCTCCGGATCCTAATATATTCTCTTCATTTAGAGACTCCAGCTTCTCTATGATCTGAGACGATGTGTATCGCAGATCACCATGGAATGTAATAAGTTTTGCGCCTGTTAAAGATTATGTTAGCATCTATGAATAAATAGAAGATTTTTAGAAGATTTTCTTTTCTTTTTTCCTTGGTAGTTAATAGGAGATTGTCAAATTTGAAACATCACTCTTCTTACTTGCTCTTGGATGAACTTGTTTCTTGACTTCCGTGTATCTCTTTGCAACTCGTTCTTTCTTTGATATCAAACGAGTCCACAGAAATGAAAGCACCATGACAAGTGCGACACCCATAAGTGCAATTGCATAAATTAACATTACCTTCATGTAACGTGAAGACCTTTTGGCAGGGACTGCATATATTGAAGTGATAAGGATTATCATACAAAACAGTGACCATAATTCTTTAACATGTATGCAGTTCTAAATCAAGGAAATTAGATAGTATTTAGGAAAATCAAATTCAAAGGGGAGACTTGCCTGCAGCTTGATCACTTTCAGCATGGGGGAGCACCACAGGAAAACCAAGTGATGTCCGACATGGCTTTTCGATTTGCCGCCCACAAAGATCTGAATTTCCCTCAAACCTATTTCCATGCAATGAATTTTTTATTACAAAAGCAAAGAAATAATAGAAACCAACTTGCTGCTCATAGTGCAAATACATTAACATGATAACAGATATAGAAAAAACAAGAAAATCCAAAATTCTCAGTGTCAATGAAAATCCAAAATCTAACAGCCAAGAAAACTTAAAAACACAAAATGATTTTTTTTACCTTACATATTAAAAAGATAGAAGGCAGAAGTTCAGAAATCAAAAGTGAAATGTTGACTTCAGTCTTTGATCCATAATTTTCACCATTCAAATTCAAATAGTTTACAAATAATCAAACACTATGTTTGACTCCAATAATTTAAAATACAACAGTTACCAAGTAAACTTATCACCCTAGTGTAATGCATGAGTGCAAATAATTAGTCTGCATGTTACAAGGTATAATATAAACTGCAATAAGGAAGGAGTACATACGAGTATTTGCTAAAGGTGCTCAGTACTCCAATGTCAGGAATTTCACCAGAAAAGAAATTGGTAGTCAAGTTCCTAAGACAGGGAGGGTGAGCATAAATGAATCGTAGAGTTATTATTATCACTATGCCAGAGAGGTTTAGGTTATACTGACTTACAGAATTTGCAACTGTGAGAGACGGCCAATAGAGGAAGGTATGGCACCTTTCAATGAGTTACTCGATAAATCCCTGTATTTAAACTATGTATTAAATTCCAGATAAATTAAAATGCAGTTGAGAAACAAAGTGTACAAACAAGCTCAAAGAATCATAAAGGAATAGTGAGAAAAGCAAGGAACAAGGAATTACAATATATTCAAATATGAAAGATTTCCAATGTTTGACGGTATGCCTCCTTGGAAAAAGTTACCCCTCAAGTACCTTTGAATACAATCAGATGAGACACATCACGACATAGCATAAAAGCAATTTATAGGAAATTGATAAATACTTCTTTAGGAGTGAACCATTACACTTACAGTGCTCTTAGATCAGAACAGTTGGCAAGTTCATTAGGAATGGTTCCATGCAAGCTGTTCTGATGAAGTGCCCTGATTCATTGCAAGCGATCATATGGAATGAGAATGATAAAAGTTTCATGTGCAAGTTCACCAATGGTAAGAGAAAGGTGTTTTCTACTTACAGTCTTTGTAGTCCACTGAGTTTACCAATGCTGGGAGATAAAATTCCTTCAAGTTGCATGTATGGCAGATTTCTGAAGAACAAATCACAAAGTGTTATACTGAGATGAGAAAGTGAGAGAAAAAAGGAAACAGAATGAAGTGCATGTGTTGTTTGCATACATTAAGCGAACTCTTTGGTCATCGCCAGGGTGGCAAGAGATACCAGTCCATCTACAAGGAGTTTCATCAAACTCTTGCCAGTTGCTCAGAGCATTCTTGGGATCATTCAAAGCACTTTTTATTTCCAACAAGGTCAGACCTAACAGATGAAAAAACATGATTAAGAGAGTTAAAGTTCATAACTTTAAACTCCAGTTTTCACAAGGAGAAACATTTTACAAAGATTTGGAGAGAGAATGATAAAGATAAACTCCCAAAATAGCTAAGGTGAAATGGAAAAAGTACCCAGAATGCATTTATTCTCCCCCACAAAAAGAAAAAAAAAATCATAGGAAAAACTAAACAAAACATGGAAGAGGATTTGAAACAGAGATTCATAGTTCTAACCATCCAGGGTGAGAGCAAGAGAAGAAGGGTAGAAAACTGTGACCATAATCACCAGAGAAATGCATGTTTCAATCCCCATTTCCAATTTCCAATCTCTCAGAAAATTTGAACTTTCTATGTGAGAAACTGAAACTAGTCACCAGAAGAGTATGACTTTAAAGTGATGATCAGTAGGAAAAAAGTGTGAGTAGGGTTGGGAGTATGATAATAATGTAGACCCAGATGTTACCATATGATTTAACTTTCATGTTTGAACTAATATATAGAGAAAACAGTGAGAATAATTTCATGCAAAGGTAAGAGAGTGGTCTCATCCTACTCTGATATTTATTTTATTTTATTGGTTCTAAGACTTAATTACTCAAATATTTTTATAAAGAGAGGGAAAAAGGACAAGTATTTTGAGAATCGGTATGAAAAGTGGTGCAGGTCGAAGCAGAACCAAATTCAAAAAACAATTCTTCAACCACTCGAGTATGTGAGTGTAAAGGATACTCGCCATTATGTACAACAAAAACAAATTTTGCCATCGATGAAAGCAAATAGAAGAGAAGTGAAAAGCCACGGCAGCAGGTAGCGCGTGGTAATTTTTTCACTTGAGTATGTGGGTGTAAAGGATACTCGCCATTATGTATAACAAAAACAAAATTTGCCATCCATAAGAGCTAATAGAAGAGAAGTGAACAGCTACAGCAGCAGCTAGCGCGTGGTAATTTTTTCACTCGAATATATGGATGTAAACGGTACTTGCCATTATGTACAACAGAAACAAAATTTGCCATCCATAAGAGCTAATAGAAGAGAAGTTTAAAGCCACAGCAGCAGATAGCACGTGGTAATTTTTTCACGGTGTCAGACAAATTTAATCTAATTTAATATCTAAATTTAAACAATAATAAGAAAAAGGAAGAATTGCACAATTAGGATGAAATTATTGATGGATCCTATGTTCTTGTTTTTTCCCTTTCAAGATAAATTTGAAGTGAGTATATACAATAACAATTTGATTTTTATATTTATAGCCTATCTTATACTATTCCTTTTTAGTTCATGTCTTTCTTACATCCTATCTAACTTGTATCATTTTTTAATAATAAAAATGAAAAAAAGAATTAACCAGCCTTTTACTTAAATAAAGGACAAAATATGTGAACATAATTTCTAATACAGCTTAATTGTATTGCTAGAAAAGAATGTTCATTATATTGTCTTAGCTTTTAAAAACATGCATCCATACAAGTTGTTTATCTTAGTTAGTTGATGGTTTGTGTATATTTAGAAAATATCATCTGTTAAAAATAATATATTATTTATAAATTCAATAAAATAAATTCAACCAAACAATATACTTTTTTTTTTGAAGAATTCAATGAAGTTAACTCTATGGTCTTCTTTGTTGATAGGTAATATCTAAATTCTCATTATAAATTTATATATATATATATATATATATATATATATATATATATGCAATTTAGTATTGAAGTTGAGATGTATATAATCCTCCCTTTATCCATCTTATTCACTAATTGAAACAACTTTCTTCATGAGTATCTACAGATAAAACAATTGATACTATTCTTTTTATAGATTAGAACTAGTTTATGCATTAGGTAATCTGAAAAGGTGTACAGTATAATTTATTTAAACTTTCATTAGTTGTTTATTCATTAGCTTAAGAATGAGAAAATTTGATTTTAATTTTTTTCTAAAGATCTTAAAATAAGTTTTCCTGACATGTTTGTTTATTTAGAGGTGAAGTTCAAACTAAATTTTGTTATAGTACTTTTATTTTATAATAATTTTTTTTCTCAGTACAATTCAAATTTTATAAATTTGTAATATTTTTCTCTAATGAGATTTTATAAGACTGAATATTGTAAGCATTACATTTTTTTTCATAAGAAATACTAATTAAGGTTAATTATAATTAATTTTTTCCAAAATAATATATTGCAATATGATATTGTGGCTAACAAATAATTTAAAAAGATTTGGTAAAATTTTGTACTTTTAAATAAAATTTTAATAATGGAACTATACATTGAATAATAAGCTCTAATTGAACAAATCCAAATACAATTTTTTTTTACAAAAAAAACATATTATCAACAATAAATGTTTCTATTTGTAAAGCATATTAAAGTAAGTAAAAATGAAAAATTAAAACAATTAGAAATTTTATGTATTTTAATAAAGATAAATTATATATATAGTTATAATTTTAAAAAAAAGTAGAAAGAATGATGGAAAAATTGTGACATAAGATGATGAGTTGGAGGTTTTATTTAATCTATTCTAACTTATTATGTACAAAGATTTAAACATGTCAAACTTTAGATTAAAGTTGTCTAAAATGGATGAGTAGCTAAAGATCAAACAATTAAGATGACGGATCATGATTGAATTTTACAACAATGTAAGGGTATATTCTTATATTCAATAGAAAACTCATGCAAAAAATAGGAAGGTCACTGTTTTTTACAAGTACCTTGAGTCATTATTCTATTTTTTTAACTTCATAGAAAGATTTGAGATATTTGATTTTTTTTTCTCTCACTTTTCCATTAAGTGATCACAAATCCTGTGAACATACAATAATTAATGACACATATTCTACCATCAACACCCTTAACTCAATTAAATTCTGTGAACCCTTTTAATTTACTTTCATTTTTTTGTTTGGAAAGTTAACATTGATATTGTGTTTGTTTGATTTATGTAAGAACTCTTCTAAATTCCGTTTCACAAAGATATGTAACACGCATGGTCTCAAACAATTAACTACAAAAACAACATTAAATATGATATATAGAACATGCAGTGTTTCAGTATGTCCTTTATATGAAGAAGGAATAAATGGTCTATTCTTTATATAGCTTAATCATATAATCAATTGGTGTGGGATATAACTTTACAACTCAAATGACATTATGAAGATCGCATACTTCATGTAAAGTAGACTAGTCCTTTAATTTGACATGACACTCTCATTTTCTAAAAAAACATTTTAATTTTCTATACTAAAACTAATGTTTAAATTGTATTTAAAAGTATTTATCTCGTCCAAATTATAAGAACCTTAAAAATAGAGTATTAGAGTAAATAGGTGTATTAAAATAATGAAATCAAGTATTTTATTTTAAAATAATCGTATAATATAAATATAATTTTTTAAAGTTTGTCTCATTATTTAAATATCTTCTATTTCTCTAAAACAATGTTCTCTTTCCTTTCTCTCACTTCTCTCTACAATTTCTTACTCCTCATTTATCTGTTCGACGATCAGGAAGTTTCTAGGCGATCCTGGTTTCAAGGGTTACCAAACTGACCTATCAATTTGTTGAATCGAGCAAGTAAGTGGTAAACCCCTTTTTCTTCGTCTTTTGGGGTTTTGATTATGTAAAATAGTTTGTTTTGCATGAATCAAGTGTTCCTCTTTCTATATTCTTAGTTTGTTTGTGATTCTATTGTTCTTCAATTCTCAATCGGTGAATTGTAGATTTTCTAGAAATTTCTTGTATCGCAAGTAATCGGCAGAACGTTTTGAGGATCTTGAGTTGCTGAGTTAAGGTAAGGGAAGTTAGATTTACTTTAATTTGTAATTAAGTTTGTACGTATGATGAATGTATGAGTATTATGTTACTTGAATGAAATTAAGGTTTTTGGGTAGACGTTTCATGGTTAAATTGTATGTTTTTGAGTATGGATTGATGAATGGTGTTTATGAATTTAATTGAATGATGTTTGGACTGTGATGGAATGTGTTATATGTGGAAATCTGTTATATGAAGGTTTGGTGAAGAGTAGGAATAATTTACATTGGATTTTGGGTTAGTTTTGAGGAAGTGGAGTAGTGAAATTTTGATTTGGGGGTTGGGTACTCAAATGGTCAGTTGTAATGGTTTAGGTAAGTCTTTTTGGACTTGCTTGAGTCCTTAAGCTGCTCAAAATTGTGCCAAAAGTGGTTGATAGGGATTTGGGTCTATAAGTCGATGTTTTGTAGATTTTAAAGTGTAAATTGTTTAGGAAACACTTTAGAAGGATGTTTATAAGGTTTAGAAACAATTGTCCAAGTTAAATTAAGTATATAACACAATCTATGGGGGTCAGAAGTTGGAAAAAATAGTTGGAATTGGTAAAATTGGTATAGGTTGTGTAATTCTGTAGATTTGGTGTTGTAGATTATGCAGACTCGCTGAGCGAGTGGATTCGCTCAGCGAGTGGTTGTAGATGTTGGCTCACTATATGAGGATTCGCATAGCGAGAATGTGTGCTAAGCGACTGGTTAAGGCTTGGGAACACTGTCATTTTATTCGAATAGCGAATGGGTGCGCTCAACGAGTGTTTGGGGGGTCTGGACCACTGTCTGGATTTTCGCATAGCGAGTTGGGGGCATTAAGCGAGGAGTTAGGGTTTGGTACCACTAAGAGTTTATTCGCTTAATGAGTAGGGTCGTTCAACGAGAGAAAGCGTTGAACGACTGATACTATGGTGATGTATTCTTTTCTTTTTGTTTTTGTTGATGCAATTAATGTTTTGATTAGGGTGTAGAATGATGCATGATGAAGTCTTGTGAATTGATATGTTTTTACTTATGAAATATAAGTATTGAACATAAACCATGACTTAGGGTGAGATTCATGGAAGTAACTTGGTTGAATTTGTAGTTGTTAATTAGGGTATGAATGTATGCAGCTTTGAAATGATAGTCTATTCCGACAATCTAATGATCATTTAATTCTCATATAGAGAAGAATAATGCATGTGGTGAGAGTAGTGGGAGGTTCTTGTTATAGGCTTTGAATTTAGTCTAGACACTGGAATGGACTAACCTTGTATGGTGTTAGAGAGTCCCAACTGTACCATACAAGTGCACAGACTACCAATAGTTCAACATTCATATCCAATCCGGATGAGTCTTGTAGAGTATGAGATGTTTGTAGTGATCGGAGTGTATTATATCCTCTTGAATTGAGGGTTTTGATTTGTTTAATTAATTGATTGAATATGATTTCTTGTTTATCTAGTTTACCCTTCCGTTTGTTATGTCAATTGAATGTTTTTGCATTATTTTTCCCGGTGATGATCATCCTGTAAATGTGAGCAGAGAGCAAGAAGATGGGACAGACTCTTGATGACGGAGATGCTGCTGAGTAGATTAGTTTGGCTTGTAATTAGTTTTGAGTTATTCAGCTTGTATATAAAGTTTTAAATTTATAGTTGTTTTTGGATAGTTATAAGTTAAACTCTATATTATAACTAAAACTATTTTATCATATTAGAATTGTGATGACTCTTTTATATAGTTTTATTTTTGAATGTTTTTCGCTTTCATTGTATTTACTCATTGAAGAGATTTTTAAAGTTTGCAAACTAAATTTTCAATAAAAATAAAAAGTCTTAATGCAACTGTGAGGAAATGTTGTGTTGTAACAAAATTAATATAAACAACATTCTAATAGTGGTCATCTTGACAACAAGACTAAGTTATCAAGAAGTTCATGTAAAACTTTATTTTAAATATATATATATATATATATATATATATATATAAGAACTTTTTATTTAAGGAAAAACGCTAAAAAAATCAAGTTTTATTTTATTCAAAGCAAATGATTTGGTAGGATTTTTTTGTTAATTATTTTTAATATTTTGGATATATGATAATTAAAAAAAGAGAAGATAAAATAAATATTTATGTACAAAAACAATTTCCCATAAAAGAAATACAAATAGATGAGATACTTAAATTGAGGATGAAGTAAGTTTTCTTAATTATTAGACTCTTTAAGAACAATGGAAAATCATTACTGTAAATATCATGTTTATAAAATAAAATTTGTACATATTCTATAACATAATATCAATATTAAAATTGTAAAACTAAAATAAATGTGAAAGAGAAGATCTAGGAAAACTTTTCTATTATCATTTAAATGTTCATTAAAAGTAAAAGAAATATTACGAATAATACAATCAAATAAAAAAAAAAAGTCATAAATCGAATATAGAAAAAATACAACTTACATTACAGTAAAAAAATCTATTTACTTACTGTAACATCCGAAATATAATATAAACTATATTATAGAATAATCACATATAATAATATAATAGATTAGTTATTTATAAGGTGTTAAAATATTTAACACTACAGTTATTAAAAATAACTATAAAATTAAATCTTTAAACAAAAACCTAATTTAATACAAAACTATGTACAAGACTAACGGACAAAAACCTAATCTAATACAAAACTATGTACAAGACCAACGGTATGTACTAAATTGGTGGATTTTCTCTTTCCAGATTTTGCTTCACCGAGACTTCTTCTTCTCCTGTTCACACCCACAGAATGATCATTGCAAAGGATAAACCGAATGGTTGAACATGACAAAACAGAAAAGAAGGATAAGCTAGTTTAATTTAATAAACATGTTAACATACAATTCAATAAACAGATAAAACACTCATACATGTGCATAAAACATATATACACATATTGACCGACCACTTTACTTTGACTGTTCGGACTGGTATGAATATGTAGCTTTGACCATTCTTGCACTCATGGGCGTAGTAACTGGAAAACTCATCAGCTACCACACGAGGTTAGCCCGTTATTCCTCACCTAAGGTCTCCCTCCTTAGACTAGGGCCTCCTGCTATTCTCACGACATGTATTATCCATCTCTACTTGAGACTTGGTAATCATTACAATGTCAGGATAAACGCCGTGGATTTCGTTGTCCATATTCATACCTTACTACCACATTGAAAACCAAACACCGAGACATTCCTCCTTGGAATTCTCTTTCATATCTACCTTTAGAAATCTCATACCACACTACAATATCAATATTATTTCTCATGCATAGTATATTTAAACCACTGAAGTAAACACTCAAAGTATAATATAACCATAAACCTTTTACAAACTGAAAGCTTCCTAGTAAGGTCAAACCGAACAGTTACAACAACTACGCATGAACATGACCGAATGGTCAAATTGAAGAGTAAGGCTCAAACATGAGCCGAATACAGTTTGAGGGTCAACCACTAGAACAACCGAACCCTTAAAGCTTATACTGAATACTAAGAACTTAGACCGAATTCTTATAACTTAAATCGAACACTTAGTGTAAGATCGAATGGTCTTTCACTATCCACAACAGAAGTGAACGGTCCATACCGGGTAAAACTGAGGAAGTGGCCGAACACTAGTAAGGACCAACCACAAAGGTAAGACCGAACACTAATACAGGTCTTAGCACTACTAAGACAAAACATTCACCTAAGGTCGAACACTTTGGACTTAAACAGAATACTCTGTTAGGACTGAACACTAAAGAATGACCGAAAACTAATAGAATGACCGAACACTAAAGAGTGACCGAACGATCTTTAACAGGTAAGGTTTACAAGAGACCAAACACAGTTAAGACCGAAACTAATACAAACTGAGTACAAGGTTAATACCGAATGCTAATACTATACTGAACACTATATTAGAATCAAATACTAGTACAAGACCGATCGGTCATTAACTGAAGTTCCACCTAAGCAGAACTCAGTTAAGACTGGACACAAGAGGAAGGTCGAACGGTTAACGAAGGGCCATCAGCGAACTGCATAATTCTAAATGACTGCAGAATTATGATCAACACCAAATCTTTACCAATTTCCTTCCTTCTTCCCAATTTTTAATCCTCCATACTTGTATTATATAGACCTATACAATTCTCTAAGAAAATCTAATCATTCCTTACATTATTTAAAGAGTTTCATTTGAGATTTAAGAGTCAATTATGCAGAATCATGAACTCAATGACCGAGAATCAGATTCCTTACTTTTGGTACATTTTTCAGTGGCTTAAGGATTCTATCAAGTCTTAAAAAACTTACCCAAATTCCCCATACAGACCAAACTCACACCGAACACAAAATCTCCATTTTCACTACCACACTTCCTCCCAATTTCACTCGGCCACGAAGCAAGAATTATGCAGAACCACAAACAACATGAATACAACACTTAATAGTCTTCCATAACAATATCGAACACACAATCATTTAGTTTCACACACATGCAGAATCATCATTCAACATTTTCATACATCATAAACCAAGTAATTAAATTAACTAGCTTCCCTTACCTCTCAACTGGACCGAACAAGTCAATAATTGCATAATTTTTCTCACTACACCAGAAACTCCTAGAAATACCTATAGCTCACCGATTAAGGAAAAGAGACCACCCAAAAGACGAAAATGAGATCAAAATTGGGAAGAGGAAGCTAATGAACACATGCAACCAGAAACTTGGCTTGCATGTATCAAAAAGTTTTGAAATTCACAAGGATTTAAGAGGATGAAACTTATCGATTCTAAACTCAAATTTGATCGGTGAGAATCGGAGCTCTTGAAGCCAGAATGTCTTAGCACTGCCTGAATGTTGAAAAGATGAAGTGAGAAGGAAGAATTCTAGAGAGAAGAAGAAGAAAAGACAGAAACTTATGTCTTAGAGAGATACAGATTCTAGATTTTGAAGAAAAATGAGATGAATTGCGTTTTCTATAAAATGTTCAATCTCTTTATTTTGAGACATTTGTCCCTCTTTCTAACGTATCATTTTCTGGTTTTGACACTTACCACAAAAATTTTGTAAATAAATCTTAAAATTTACACATTTTTATACAGATGACTTACAAATAAAAATTTATAGGTAAAATAATCATAAGTAAAATTATTTATAGTTTTTTTTTCAAATAATTACCTCTCAAAATCTATAGGTAATACAATATTAATTACGAATTACTTATGAATCAAAATTTATAAATAAAATAATTGTAAGTAATTTTTTTATGAATTTTTTTTGCAAATAATTATCTAGAAACAAATCGTAGTTACATAAATTTGTAAATAATTACATGTTGAAAAATATGTGAGTAATTATCTACAAAAAAAATTCTATAAATAAATACTTACGAAAACAGTTGTAGGTAAATTATCTATGACAAAATCTGTATGTAATTTATGAACTAATCTATATATAATTATTTATATATAAATTCATATGTAGTTATTTAAAGAGTCCGTATATATTACCTATATTTGTTTCATTAGTGCAAGCATCCTAGCAAAATCAAATAAGTTTTAAAATGACTCTAAAACTCAACATCCAACAATAACTCTTTATATACAATAGAACATAATAAAGCTTGAAAAAAAATTATGTTAGATGTCGAGAACTAATAAAATTAAACTATCATGAGAAAAAGCATATTTTAGACTTCAATAAAACCATAGTTTCAACAACAATACTAAGTTTCAATAAGCTTTAATACTTATTTTGGTCCTTTTTTTCGGGGATTTGTTCAAAATGGTTTTTTTTTTTTTAAAAATTCACTAAAGTCCTACTTTTTGCAAAAACTGTAAAAATTAGTCATTTTTGCTAACGGCGTTAATTTTACTAATGGCAGAACTGCCCAACTAACAAATATTTGATGAGTTGTAACGTTTTGGTTGTGCTGGCACTGTTTTGTATTTAAAAAAATTAATTAATTGTGACGTGAAATTTAATAAAATTAGGGTTAAAATAAAAATTGAAATTAGGGTTAATTTCAATCCAGCTCTTACCTGGGTTCTTCATTCTCCTCCTATTGTTCTTTCTAACACCCTTCTTGCAACTCTAGTGTTCCCACATTTCGAGTACATATGAACAAGGACACTCACTGCAAATGAACACGAATCATACCCAACACGCATCATGTACCATGAACCTCCTTTCACAGGTGTTCAGCAGCATGGTCGACACATTTATTTAAAACTCCAGCAAAGGTATACTCGATTCTTATTAAGAAACCATGAATTTCCTTCCCAAGACGCAAGCAAGGAAATTCTCTGTTTCTTGCATTAATCCATCACAAAAACTGCTATGTTTCTCTATCAAATGGATTGTATTAATAAATCATTTTCTCCAATATAAAAAATCACAACACAGCCACACAAAAGGAAACTGCAGTTTATGTGCAGAATCGGAAAAAATATAAATATAAAAAAAAAATTGAACTTGAATGTAATTTGCAGGTAACGAGGCTGGGTTGCGGGGGAATGATCTTGTGCACGGCGATCAACCACTGCGTATGCGACGGCATAGGGACGTCTCAGTTCCTACACGCCTAGGCACAGCTGACGAAAAAGCCAGAAGCGAAATTGACGATCATGCCCTTCCACTGGCGCCACTTGCTGAAACCCAGACACCCTGCGCAGGTAAAGTTCTGTCACGCGGGCTACACCGCACCAAACCCAACCCCTCAAGTGGACCTCCTAAAGTTCATACAGTCACAGCCCTTGGTAGCCACATCCTTCACCCTCACCCCCTCCCACGTCCTTCGCCTCAAGAAAGAGTGCGTCCCCTCCCTCAAGTGCACCTCCTTCGAAACCGTTGTGGCCCACACCTGGCGCTCTTGGATTTTCGTTCAGTGGGCCAATCCCTACCGTCCAAACTCACTGTGAAGCTCCTTTTCTCGGAGAAACAGTTTCCTAGCCTGTTCATTGTTGAAGGTGGTTGTTGAACCCTAAATTTGTGGATTGTTGAAGGTGCTTGATGAACCCTAAATCGCCAAATTCGCAATCGCAAATTTTACCCCAATTCGCTTCTGACTAAAATTACTTTACTTAATTACCCCAAATTCAATTTTTATTTTAATCCTAACTTTATTAAATTCCACATCACAATTAATTATTTTTTTTAAAACACAAAACAATGTCAACACAACCAAAACGTTACAACTCATTAAATATTTGTCAGCTAGATAGTTCTGTCGTTAACAAAATTAACGCCATTAGCAAAAAGACTAACTTTCACAGTTTTCTCAAAAAATAGAACTTTAATGAATTTTAACCATTTTGAACTAACTCTCCGAAAAGAAGATAAATATTAAGTCCGAAAAGAAGATAAATATTAAATCTTTCGATAACAAGTGCCTAACCATGTAAAAAAAGGTGGAAAAAGAATTAAACCTACAAAGTTGGAAAAGTGCTCTAAGGATGTCCACGAGAAATAAGCAACCAAGAAGCTCTCACATAAAACATAAAAGCAGTTTGTCCAACCTTCTGATATGTCTATCATAAGCGGTATCAAATTTGTTTACGAGATCATTCATTCCACTATATGAAGATAAAAATGAAAAATTGTTAATATTATGTTCATTCAAGGTCACACTAAAAGTTTTCACATTTCTTTCTTCCGAAGAAGGAAGAAGCAAGGCTGTAGATGGGGAGACACAAAAACTGTCGTATCAAACATGGATTGAATTAAGGTTTGAGGGAATACAAAAACTTGGCAGCAAATGATCTTCTGGAACCCTAATCGAGTTTCAACAGTGCATGAAGGGTCGACGTTGGTGATTTAGGACAATAGATGATTCAACTCTTTCTCCTTAATCACAACCATGTGAGGATTAGAAGAAGAAAGAAGGAAGAAGGAAGAAAGAAATGAGGGAAAATAAATTTTACTTTTTTTTAATAATTGATTTTTTAGATCTGTATATAAAATATTAGATAAAATTTGTTTTTATTTATACATACAAATGGTATATTCTAATTTTGTCCTTTCCAAATTTTCTCAACGTAATACATCTAAATTACATATAGATTTTTATTAAAAAAAATCGATAAATAAAAATTTGTATATAAATTATTTTTTAAAATCTGTATATAAAATTCATATGTAATATTCATTACTTACTTATCAAAATTTGCAAATAAATATCAATAAATAAATCGAATTTTTCTTGTAATGTTATTAAAATATCAGCATCTCATCAAACAGAGTTTTAATATTGTGTTAAAACACACACAAAAAAATCAAGGAAATATTTTATGCATTTTAAGAATATATATATATATATATATAAAATTACAAAGTTAAAAAACAAGAAGAGTGGACACAACGGATAGATTGTCACGAAATAAAAGTTAGCTGACATTTTATTTAAAATATCAATTTATGGATGGCAGATCCTATCTATTCCTTAAAATAAAAATACAAAAATACATATATATAAAATGAAAAATTATATTTCAAAATGAAAGCTAAAACAGTGATAAACCTGATTTTAAAAACGGTGGATTGACGGGGAAAAGTCATAGGATAAACTAAAATAAACGAGTACTAAAAAAAACTGAAGAAAGTAGTTATAATAATTGCAATAAATTATAGAAAAACAGTCAAAGATTGTTTTGTTTTAACCTTGAGAAAATTTAAACATTTTAGGAGTTTGTAAGATATAAGATTATAATAAAACTATAATAAAAATCCAGTTGAGATGGAGATGGAGACCGAAGATATTTCACAACATAATAGGAAAGCAGTTATTAAAATCCTAACTGATGCAAACATATAATGCTTTTAACTGTAAAAATAAAAATAAAAGAAATAAAAAAAATTCTCAAGATTATGCAGATGAGATGGAGACTGATGAAGATATTTCACAACATAATAGGAAAACAGTTATTAAAATCGTAGCTGATGGAAACACATAATCCTAGATTTTTAAGGAAAGAACCTAAAAATTCTCAAATTTAGACCACGTTGAAAGGTTCAGACAGAAGAAAAAAATAAAATAAAACTCTTCTCTACTTCTACATTGCATTATATACTATTATATATTATACATAACATACGAGAATGAGTAGAACCAAACACAGAAAATGGAGAACGGGAGCAGTGATTATTCTGGTGCACTAGAGTTAGAACAGGAGCCAACATCAACACGCACACCACCCTCTTCTTCATCTTCTGCTTCAGCAAAACAGCCAGGAGGGTGGAGATCCATCAAATACATCATTGGTAATTCCATCCATCTTCTATATTTTACGTCACAATTAATCTTCATTCTTCTAATGCATCATTCTTGATTTCCAAAGGAAATGAGTCCTTCGAGAAAGTGGCATCCATGAGTTTGGTATCAAATCTCACAATCTATCTGCTCTCAAATTACAACCTCAGTAATATATATGTGGTGAATGTGGTGCAAATTTGGAATGGATCCTCCAACATATTCTCATTAATTGGAGCTTTCATTTCTGATACCTATCTGGGTAGATTCAAGACCCTCTTCTTCGGCAGCATTGCCTCATTTCTGGTAAGGAAAATCACATGCATCTTCATCTCTTCTTTTCCCTGCACATACCTATTTTCGCTTCTGACTCCTGTTTTAATCATCAATTTCTACATTCCAGCTATTTTTTCACCCTTCCAATGCCTAATGTACCTTCCAATAAGTATTCACAAATTGAGAAAACAAATGCTCAACTATTCTTGATTAACGTTGAAATATTTATTCTAGTCTGATAAATAAATCACATAAACTTTCAATTAATTAGAGAGCTATATATATTGTTTGGTTTTAGACTTTATTAGAAATAATAAGATGTAAGACTTTGATTGAACATTACACACTGAAGTTTCAAAATTGTAATTGCTACTCTCATTACAGAAGGAAAGATAATGTATATACATAACAAGCTTGGGTTGTACTTGACAGGGTATTTTGACCATAACCCTAACAGCAGGCATACGACAACTGAGACCCCATCCCTGCGACAACAACAGACACCATTGCCAATCTCCAGATGCCTTGCAGCTAGCAGTTCTCTTTTTTGGTCTTGCACTGTTGTCCATAGGAGCCGGTGGCATCAGGCCATGCAACATTGCTTTTGGTGCGGATCAGTTTGACTCCAAGACAGAGAAGGGTAGGGCACAACTGGAAAGCTTCTTCAATTGGTGGTACTTCAGTTTCACCATTGCACTTGTTATAGCACTCACAGCTGTTGTCTACATTCAAACCAATGTAAGTTGGACTCTAGGCTTTGCTATTCCCACTTGCTGTCTTGCTTTGTCCATTTCCATCTTCCTACTTGGCCGCCACACTTACATTTGCCAGAAGCCTCAAGGGAGCATCTTCTCAGACATGGCCAGAGTAATTTCAGCAGCCTTTAGAAAACGCAACGTACAGGCTTCTGGTAGAACCGTTTATAATCCTGCTCCAACATCGGAGGAAGCAAAGACTGTTCAGACAGATAGGTTCAAGTTCCTTGACAAGGCTGCTATAATAGTTGATCCTAGTGAATTGAATGACCAAGGCATGGCTAGGAATTCTTGGAGACTTTGTAGCTTGCAACAAGTGGAACACTTGAAATGTCTGTTGGGAGTTCTACCAGTGTGGGTGACAGGAATTTGCGGCTTCATTGTGATGGATCAGCAAAACACTTTTGGGGTGCTTCAAGCTGTTCAAAGCAGCAGGTCCATTGGGCCCCACTTCAAGGTCCCACCTGGTTGGATGAACCTGACATCGATGATAGCTCTCTCATTTTGGATATTCATTTACGAGTGTGTCTACATTCCCCTAGCAAGAAAACTTAGTATAAAGGCTCCAAGATTGGCCATGAGGAAAAGAATCAATATTGGGATTTTGTTGTCCATCTTATGCATGCTGGTAGCAGCAATTGTTGAAAAGAAGCGGCGTGACTCAGCTTTGAAACATGGTTTGTTTGTTTCACCATTAAGCTTTGCATTGCTGCTGCCTCAGTTTGCACTATCAGGCCTCAATGAGGCCTTTGCTGCTGTTTCCATAATGGAATACTTCACCTTGGAAATGCCAGAGAGCATGAGGACTGTTGCTGGGGCAATCTTCTTTCTGAGCCTGTCCATTGCAAACTACATGGGCTCCTTGATTGTCAATATTGTCCATAAAATAACTTCTAGCAATGGAAAAACATCATGGATAGGGGGCAATGATTTAAACCACAATAGGCTTGACTGCTACTATTATGTTATTGCTGCACTGGGAGCTTTGAATTTCATCTACTTCAATTGCTTTGGATGTCGTTATTGTGACAAGGACAAGGACAACCTCAAAACAGAGGCACAGCAAGAGCATTCAAATGTTGTGGGAGAATCATCTGAACCAAATGATGAGGAGAAGGCATTGGATATAACAGGCACCACAAAAAGGGAAACATGACCTCATTCTCCTCTTGTTGGAGTTCAAACTAAAAAAATTCAAGTTCTTTAGCGCTGCTGTATATTCATTTGGTAGATTTTCTTTCTTTTGAGGAAACTAAATGTAACTAAGTTCTGGTGTAGTTTTTGTCTTTTACTTCCTTGTGTCTCGGACACTTTGTCATTAAATAATAGTTTAGGTTTTTTAGATCAAAATTTGCTTCCTTAAGTTTAGACTTTCACATATATAAATAGATACAATCTCTTTCTTTCACAAATTTAAGTTGCTTTTGATTTCAGTTTACCTCTGATAAAAAAAAAAGTATATTTAGTTGTCTCTCATTTAGAGACAAACATCTCTTTTTTGTTTATTCACATTTCCCATCATGTACTCTCAATCGATTTTCATTTATTGTTGTATCTAAATTTAAGACACATTATGTAAAAACAAACTTAGTACCTTAAACTAAAACATGTATAAGCGAATCTATATAATGAAAACTAATTGTCGATTCATGTTTGATTTGATTTGGTTTACAGTTTACACAAACACAATTCTAATATTTTCATTTGGTGGCCCAAATCCGGAATGTTATTTGAAACATTTAACGTTAGCATTTAAACCTTTCCTATTTCAGAGCATTTTAATGATGTAATAGCGTCATGAAGCGGAGCAAGAAGTACGTCTTCATCACTCTAATATGCACATTGTTTTATAATATTGATAAAAACTTATTTATATTTTAGATTTTAAAACTTATATAAACACTGAATATTCTTTTAGCAGAATGATTGGTTGAAAGCATAATCTTTAAATTTCTTGAAAATATTAATTCCTTATTCATATATTGGAAACGTGAACAGTGGTGTAGGATATTCTTTCAAAAAGATTGCTTTCTGAAAGAAAAGATGTTGAGTTGTAGGCATGAGCTTGCGTTTAGAAATTGATTTCTTAGTACCAAAACAAAAGATGAATTATTGTGAGCCACCACGGCAACAGTTGAATGCACACTTGCACAAACGTCCAACACATCCGACTCTCAATTGGAAAAACTGTGTGGAGAAGGAGCCTACACGCTCCAACCGATACAAAATTCAATGAATTATAGCCGTCTTCTTCATCGGAAAGTTAGACTCATTTCAACGCGAGAGATCATAATAACTATAAAATATAATTTGGAACACTTTTCAGATACTGTGCAATAATGTTGTCTATCCGATAAAGCTAAAGGTTTTAATAAACTATTAAGTTTGGTAAAAGCGTGAAATTAAGGATATAGTTTAAGAAATTAAACTAAGTGGTGGTGGATATGATCACGGGGAATGAATAGGACAAACTCTCTAAACAGTGAAGTGATATTTTATTGAACTTCCTTATTCAACTTTCTAAATGCGTCCAAAATTATGTGTCAGATCAGAGCCAGTAGAGTAGAGTATTTAAACAAAATTAAACTTATTTTTTTGGTTGTCAAATCCTTTTTTTCTTCTTTCATCACACGTGTTTGACTCACTTTTTTTGAGAAGCAATTTTTTTAATCACCAAACTATTATCTTGTTTTCAAATATTTGTGTGAGAAACAATTTTTGTTTTCTTTTTCCTATACGAATCTTGAAAACATGAGACGAATTGAGAATAAAGTTGCGACTTTGGTAAATTAAAAGTGAAAAATAAAAAGTTTTTTCCCAAAAGCAACTCATCAATTGAACAATGTAAGACTTTTGTATACATTGTTCTTCCATTTTCCTTCACGTGGAACCGTGGAGAACGACCTCAGTAAGAGTCAACTGATGATTGTTTCTATTATGCAGGAGGACTGAAGTTTTGAGGACATTGAATTTGTAAAATTAAATCCTAATTTTATTTGGGTGAAGAAAATTTGATGCCTTTTAAGTGGTTCCCATGTGAAGTCTGTAATTTGTCTGGCCAGAAAACAAGGTGAGTGTGACTGTGATTGAGGACTTTTCTGTTCCTTAATTACACTTTATTGATTTGTACTTTTGGACTATAAAATCTCTGTTTGAAATGGGAACTTTAGACTAAAAAGCAAAGATACAGCAATGATAAATGCGATAAGATTTATAGTCAAACGGGATTCGATATTTAGATGGGACACTGTTGCACAATCAAATGAGTGGTATGAAGAATTTTACGTCGTCCACACAAGTTTAATTGAATCATTACCCAGTTACCAACAATCATGATCCACTGGGAATAACTCCACGTACGAATGCCATTCAAGCTTCAGTTATGGATTATCTTCTGTCTTCCATATTTCATACAGTAATCAAATTTTAATAGTTAAGGAGAAATTTCATTTATATCATGGTTTAATGGTCTCTTTTTCATCTACAATTTCAAATAGATTTTTAGTTATTCGGAGTTTTAATTGGATAATTATTTTTTAAAAATTGAAATAAATAGACTTGATCAAAACCGTTTGAAAGATCGGTATATGCCTTGGAAAATGACAGCTTTCTTCCATCATACACCTTCAAACATGTGGTTCTTCTCTCTCTCTGTTATTGCTTTTGTGATATACCAAAACAAATGGGTTCCTGCAGATTATTGGGCATCGTGGCCATGTTTCTTTTTCTGCTGTTTCCCTTGGCAGTCAAAGGGGTCAATACTTGGTGCATTACTCATCTCTCTCTTCCATACAATGAAAAACTTATCTTATTTTGTTTTATCTATTCATCCAATGCATGAAAACTGTAAGTCTACAAAGTGTATTATGACTTTAACTGTGACATACGGATATGAAATATTGCAGATAAGGTTTGTGAAGAAGTGGAATGTGGGAAAGGAAGTTGCGTTGTGAACACAAGTTGCCCATTAAACTTCATTTGTGAATGCGAATCTGGCTGGACGAGAACTCAAGATGAAGATGATGATAAATTTCCCACTAGCTTTCTTCCGTGTGTCATTCCTCAATGTGATGTTTTTCTCTGATACTTTGAGTTATTTAAAATGAATCCATTTGTCAACCTGTTAGAAAAAATTACAAATTTTTATTATTATATAAATAACGCTTAAAAACTAGTTTAATGAAAATCGGTTGAATTTTCTCCAGGAAGCTTGAGCTACGGTTGTCAACCAGCACCACCACCAGGAAGAGTTTTCCACACAACTTATCAGCTTTCACTAGTAAGAGATACTGCTCGTTCATTAATAATGACTTATAAACGTTACATTTTAATTACCAGTTCAGAATAATTCATGTCAATGAAATATAATACGATTAATTATGTTTTTGTTTTATAGTTATTTTGTTCTTTTTCTTGCATATCTGATTTAGAAGAGAAGGTTTAGTTTAGACGAAAATACTTTCACCAAACTACATAAAACTTCTTAAACTTCTTAAACGTTTGTCCAATTTTACGTTAAACTTTTATTTGTTTTAATTTTTTAAAAAATAAGAATTTAATTCAGAGACCGAAAACTTATTTGAGATTCTGATAAAAAAACCTAAATGATTAAGCTTTTGTATTATTTATGAAATACTTCTGTGAACACTTTTATACTCAACACTTTGCTTCAATTGAGGGAGAAAATAAAAGGAATGTAAAAAAGTTCTTTTCATTTGTTTTAAGGAATTTAAGGTGATTTTTGTGTAGGAGAAAGAGATGAAAGGGAAGGAGGGATTTAACCAAAAGTGCAATGTGTACAAAAAGAGTGGTTGGTTTTACTATTTTTCCTTTTCATCTCTAATTCAAACACCTTCCTTTCTACTATAATATTTTTTTCTTCCTTTTTTATTTATATTCTATTCTTTGTATGAGATTGAGTAAAAGTTAAAAATATTTAACATTATATAAAAATGAAAATTCATATTTTAAGATTTTGTATTGAAAATAGTCTCAATCGTATTATTTTTTCATGAAAATTTTATTATTGTCAAACAAATCATTAAAGAATTACTCAGTTTAATTTATATAATTTTATTTTAAAAACTTTTCAAGGGAAAAGTTAATACTTCAGTAATAAATTGTTTATGTGGTAAGGAGGAGTGCTAATAATATATTCTCTAAATATAATTTTAATGATAAAATTAGTTGAAATTATAAAAAAATTATAAGTGAAATTTATATAGTTCTATAATTTTTTGCTAAAAAAGAGAAAATGTTGAAAGAAGTGTTTTATAGTCGGCATTTTTGTACTTGAGTTATCCATTACCAAAAATGTAATGTTTTATCTCATCCACTTGTTTTTTTTAGGGTCATACTATAAATTCATAACACCCCGAGGGAAAAGAACAGAACAAGGTTGATGAATATCAGATAGGTGTTCACAAAATCTTAACAATTATTCCTTCTTCTCTCTGCTTCAGTCATGAACGTTGCTAGGAAAAGTAAGTCAGACCCAGAGACTATGGAGAAAAATGAGGAGGCAGAGATTAACTATAGAGGGTGGAAAGTGATGCCCTTTATCATTGGTAAGCATCACAAAAAGTTGCAAATGCTTTTACATATATAATTCCTTGTTACTGTTTTGGGATTCACTCATCTTATTCACATCATGCAGGGAATGAAACTTTTGAGAAGCTGGGAACCATTGGTACCTTAGCCAATCTCTTAGTCTATCTCACAACTGTTTTCAACTTGGACAGTATCACTGCAACAAATATTATCAACATCTTCAATGGCAGTGCCAGTTTATCCACCTTGATTGGGGCTTTTCTCTGTGACACCTATTTTGGCCGCTACAAGACACTCGGATTCTGCACTATTGCTTCCTTTCTGGTCTCAATCTCTATTTTCAAACTACATAAGCCTCTACGCATACTTTAATTATTGTTCAACCCACTTCAGAGAAATGATAAAAATCACCACTTTTTCTACTAACTTGTAAAAGAAAGTTAAGTGATATGAAACATGAAAGAACATCAACCTATACCTGTTAGAATCCCTCTAGTGGGAGAGTTTTAACTAATTATTGTGATTGTATCTGGTTGGTTATTGGACAGGGACTACTTATTATTCAACTAACAGCATGGATTAAGGAAATGCATCCACCTCAGTGTGGAAGAGATAGCAGCATATGCAAAGGTCCAAACACAGGCCAAATGGCATTTCTGCTGTCTGCATTTGCATTTCTGATTGTGGGAGCTGCAGGGATCAGACCTTGTAACTTGGCATTTGGAGTTGATCAGTTCAACCCCAAGACTGAGTCAGGAAAAAAGGGAATAAACAGCTTCTTCAATTGGTACTTCTTTACCTTCACATTTGCTCAGATGATATCTCTATCACTCATTGTGTACGTACAAGCAAACGTGAGTTGGGCTCTGGGTCTGGGAATTCCTGCAGCTTTGATGCTCATCTCTTGCACACTCTTCTATATGGGAAGCAGCTATTATGTCAAAGTTAAAACCAGTGGTCCAGCTCCACTAACAACCATAGTTCAAGCTATGGTTGTGGCTGCAAAGAAAAGAAGACTCAATCTATCACAGTATCCATTGGTTTCCCTCTTTGACTATGTTTCTCCTCACTCTATTAACTCCAAGCTTCCTCACACTTCACAGTTCAGGTAACCATCGTCATCTTTTATACTGTGTTTCCAATGGCTTACACAAAATTAATACTTTTAACCTTATTGAAGTAGAGTCTATGACCTCATCATAAGCTCTTTCACTTAGCTTTTTGGTGAAACTTTTTGAAAGTAAGCTTTTTTAGAATTTATGCTATAAAGTTGCAAGACTTTTAAAAGTATGTTTACTCCAAAACCAACAAATCTTTCTCCTCCGCTCATGTACTAAAACTGCATAATTTTGTCCTGAAATTTAAAGTAAAAAAACAAGTACATGACTTTGAACCAAATATACATTTAAGGAGACTTTCAGAGTACATACGTTTTTTTTTATAGCAAATAGTGTAATATAACATAAACAAACGAAATCATAGGATACTTTACTAATTTATTTATATATACGTGTGAAGTAGAAATAATAAAAAAAACAAAACAAAACTTTATAACCATTTCTTCAGCATAAAAATACAGTTTTTACTAAAATTCTTAAAACAATTACAAATGAGTTGTTTATATTAGAAATATGGCATGGATTTAAAAATTTAACACAAAAATGATTTCAATATACCAACATTAAACATTAATAAAATAAATATTTAACTTAATCTTTTTGTATCACTATGGACTTCAATATATACTTTTTATTAAAAAAATAAATAAAAACAAAGATGTTTGTACATATAAAGAAAAAGTTAATCACTCCGATGGCAAACTTTGTTTTGTTTTTAAACATCTCAAATATGTAAATACTATTCTAAGAGCTGAGTGATTGATTAAATTTTGTGCTGTATTAGTGAATTCCGAAAAAAGAATTAAGAGGTTGAATGTTGATATGAACAGGTTCCTTGACAAAGCTGCTATCATAACCCCAGAAGATGGTATAAACCCTGACGGGTCAGCTTCTGATCCTTGGAATCTCTGCAGCATGCAGCAAGTGGAAGAGTTGAAATGTTTGATGAGAGTGATCCCCATTTGGGTTGCAGGAGTTTTCTTCTACGTTGCCATTGTCCAACAGAACACAATGTTGGTGTTCCAGGCCCTTCAAGCTGATAGACGCGTTCTCAACAGCAACTTCAAGATCCCAGCAGCTTCCTACACTATCTTCCAGATGCTGACCCTCACCCTCTGGTTACCAATCTATGACCGAATTATCGTGCCTTCACTCCAAAGGTTGACCAAAAAAGAGGGTGGCATCACTGTTCTTCAAAGGATGGGCATTGGAATGTTTCTCTCTGCACTATGTGTATTTGTGTCTGGTGTGGTGGAAGAGAGGAGAAGGACTATGGCTTTGACCAATCCTATTGGAAGAGAACCAAGAAAAGGTGACATTTCTTCAATGCCAGCTCTGTGGTTTATTCCTCAGTTAGCACTGGCAGGACTGTCTGATGCATTTACCCTTGTGGGGCAAGTTGAGTTTTTCTACAAACAGTTCCCTGAGAACATGAAAAGCATTGCAGCCTCTCTTTTCTTCTGTGGTCTTGCAGGATCAAGTTATTTGAGTAGTTTTCTGATTTCTATCATCCATAAGGTGACAGCTAAATCTGCAACTGGGAATTGGTTACCTCAGGATCTGAACAAGGGGAGATTGGATTATTTTTATTACGTTATAACAGCTCTTCAAGTCTTCAATTTTGGTTACTTTATACTGTGTGCCAAGTGGTATAAATACAAAGGGACTGCTACTAGCAGCAGTACTCATGACCTTCAGCTAGATCAACTATCCAAACCATCTCAAAAGACTCTTAACACTGTCTAATGCTTTTCTCTTCATTCTGTACTTTCTGAATAATATCAGAAAAACTTCATCGATTCAGAATCATAGTCTCTCGTGCAAAGTTCATGTGATCTGTAATTGGAAAAATCGTTCAGCCCTTTGTTCATAATGTTTCTTTGCCAAGAGAATAAAGCAGGCTTTCGTTTAGGTTTGGATTTGGAAATAGTTTTACTGTAAACCTGCTTAAGGTAGCTATGAAATTTGAAAGGCTTAAATGTTTTTAATATTTAAATAATAGTTTTATATTTGATCTTAACAGAATGTTTTTATTTCAATTTTTTACTATATAGAATTTCTAACGTCCCAAAATATTATATATAATTATCGATGTAATTAATATATAATTAATCATAATTCAACTATATATATAATCATCGACAACTTATATGAGTAATGAAATTTAGACATTACTTTACAATAGTGGTTTAGTAAGATAAAATATATCTCCAATTATGTATAATAAATTGTATAAACTCATTTCTTAAAATAAATAATAGTTATAATTTTATAATAAATAATTTTTTAATATAAGTTTTTAGAAATTTCATAATAAATATAAATAACTAAAATAATAACAGAAGCTAAATTCCAAGTAAATAAATTGTAAAAGAGAACTGAGAACAGATGAAAGACTTTCCCAAGAATAAACGTTATTGATGGAAAATTCACAGCCTTATAAGTGAATATATCATAAGTCATAAACACAGTTTGAGACAAATCCATATAATGCGGATGAACGTTAACTCACCCCACTTTGGTGTTGGCTCGTGTGGACTATAAATTATACAAAGTGGGCCTAAACAAACTAGCAGGCCCAAATATCCAGTCTATTTTTGCACTTTTTTTTTTATAAACCCACGGTCGGACTCGCATGACTAATCGCTGCATTGTCATCATGTACTATTCATAATTTACTTCATTCTAATATTTTTATAATAAAGCAACTGAGGTACCGACATAATTATCATTTAATGAGAATTTAATATAGTTTATGACTTTAAACAATGATTAAAATGATGTTTCTTAAAATATAGTTGTGAAAAAGAAATTTTTAATTTAATAATGAGTGTTAAATATAAGTGATCAAATTAAAATTATTAAATGATATAATTATTAACAATGTATAATTAGTAACACGTAATTAAATTCTAATTTATTATTGTATAGTAATCTTAAGGCAAGGATTCCTTCAACTAAGAGTCTAGTATAAAAATCACGGTCTTTGATTCTAGAATATAAAAATGAATCTAAAATTACTTTGTAGTACTTTTAGGATATTGAAGGAATTGTATCTAAATATACACAATACTAATGGAGTAGAAGAAGAGATAAAATCTAATTCATGAAGGAAATTTTTATGAGATAGATTTAGTAATTAGTTTCTCAATAAAAGGAAAAAGTAAAGTAATTTTTATTTTATTATTTTTATTAGTTTATTGTTTAACTCGGTAAAAAAATTCATATCAAAATTCAAGTTGATTTTAAAATTATAATTTATTTTTTCAACTCGAATCAAAATTAAACCATCTTAATCTTTTACTTGTATTCCAAACACATATTTTAAATGTTTCAATAAATTGTGATAATAAATTGATTTTTTTTATTCTTTTAAGATTCCCGAGAGCTTATCTATGTTTTGACGACCAAGCTTTCCTTCATTGTTTTCATAGAAATAATAGAAGTGTTTCAAGATGAAGCTAATTTTTTACTTAAAATAAAAGAGTATATTTAAGGTCAACTTAAAAAATTCATACTATATTTGAGAGAATAAAAATATTACTTAAACAAAAACCCAAAATCTAAAATTAAACTCTCAAGCAAAGAACAGTGAGAACCATGTCTGATAGTAAGTCTTTCTCTGATAGCAAGTCTTTAAGTTGAATTTGAAGGCTCCGTCCAAGATTTTCGTTTCGCAGGGGACCAATTGACATCTCTCGCTTCAGGTACTGTTATCAACCCCTTTTCATTGCTTTTCGCTTCCTCTCTCAATTTTCATGTTGCTTCATTCCTCATCATTCGTTTGCTTACGCTTTTATTTCGAGATATCATCTTATGATGTACTGAGTTGACTTCTTGTTATACTAAATTTATATCTTTCTTTCTGGGTTTTATTAGATTGCAATAAATTTTCTTCTTTTGTTGAAAATTTCCCTCCGACTTAAAATTAGGACAGAATTACAAAGGTAGCATTTAGGATGAATTTGGTAGCATTTTGTACAATGTATGTGTGACTGGGCAATGTTTAACTTGCAACAAAGTTCTGAGATTTTGTATTGTACTCTTCTTTCTTGGGTTTTGCCTTTTGGGTACAGCAAATTATTTTGTATTGGTCACCAACGAAGATCTACTCGCTTCAACTAAAGCCCAATAAATGGGTAATTTAAATATCCAATCAGAATAAAAAAGAAATTGGGGGAAATGTAAATAAAAATTAAATTCAGGACAAGAACCAGGGAGTGAAGATTGGATCTGTAATTCAGCTTGAGTAAATTTGTTAGTAGGTAGGTGCGATGATAATAGTTGGTGTGGTTTTGAAATTCCCCCTATTTCATGATCTCTCTCACTGGTCGTTCTTGCCCTCCTTTCCTTCTTCAAGGTAGCGCTTAAAGCTTATAAACATGAACACAATTGGAGAAAGAATGACAAAGCGAGAGAGCTTTGATGATGACCAGGAAAGTTTATTGAAGAGCGATAATAGTGGAACAGATGATGACCCTAAGATTAACTACAGAGGGTGGAAGGTCATGCCCTTCATTATAGGTGAGGAGGGTTTTGTGATTTTATATGCATTGCTTTTTCTTGTTGGTTTTTCTCCTTATACCTTGACTGATTCTTTTGTGTAATTGGCAGGAAATGAGATTTTTGAGAAGCTAGGAGCCATTGGCACTTTATCCAATCTCTTGGTGTATCTCACTACTGTCTTCAACTTGGAAAACATCACGGCTACAAATATTATCAACATCTTCAATGGCAGCACCAACTTTGCTACATTAATAGGAGCTTTTCTGTCTGATGCCTTTTTTGGTCGCTACAAGATATTGGCATTCTGCACAATGGCTTCCTTTGTGGTAAATTGCTGCTGCCTGGTGCTTTTTGTTTATGGATAAACACAACACTGTTAGGGATATCTGAATTTGTAAGAGCCGACGGCACTGAGAAGTAGAAAATGTGATTTAAGACCATCCCAAATAGAAGTAATTCCATTTTAAAATCTATATAGAAAGAAAGGTGCTTGGTTTATCTGATTGGCTTGTTTAATTTTTGTATCGGATACCTTGGTTTCCCTGCTTCATACAGGGTTTATTTGCAATCCAACTGACAGCGGCGGTAGAGAAGCTGCATCCACCTCAGTGTGAAGAGTCCCCCACATGCCAAGGACCAACAGAGGGGCAAATGACATTTCTAAAGACTGGTTTAGGTTTATTGATGATAGGAGCTGCAGGGATTCGACCATGTAACTTAGCATTTGGTGCTGATCAGTTTAATCCTAACACGGATTCTGGGAAAAAGGGGATCACTAGCTTCTTCAATTGGTACTTTTTCACTTTCACTGTTGCTCAGATGATATCCTTAACAATTATTGTCTATATACAGTCAAATGTAAGTTGGGCAGTGGGTCTTGGAATTCCTGCTGCTTTGATGTTTGTATCTTCTATAATCTTCTTCATGGGGTCCAAAATGTATGTGAAAGTTAAACCAAGTGGTAGCCCTATAACTAGTATAGTGCAAGTTATAGTGGTTGCAGCAAAGAAAAGGAGGCTGAAGCTCCCGGAATATCTATATCCTTCCCTCTTCAATTATGTGGCTCCCAAGTCTATGAATTCTAAACTTCCCTATACATATCAATTCAGGTAAACAACATCAAGCAGTTAGCATTTGTTGTTAGTTATGATAGATTATTAAGAAGTGTTTACCAGATGGCTTATGTTAACAGGTTCCTTGACAAAGCGGCAATCGTGACTCCCCAAGATCAAATAAACCCCAATGGATCTGCTACTGATCCCTGGAATCTTTGCAGTATGCAGCAAGTGGAAGAGGTTAAATGCTTATTGAGAGTGTTACCCATATGGGTTTCAGGCATTATATACTTTGTTGTAATCGTCCAACAGCACACCATTTTAGTGTTCCAAGCCCTTCTATCTGACAGGCGTATTGGGCAAAGCGAGTTCTTGATCCCAGGAGCATCCTACTACGTCTTTTTGATGATTACTGTGGCCATTTGGTTACCCGTCTATGACCGAAAAGCTGTGCCCTTACTCCAAAGGTTCACTGGAAAAGAGGGCGGCATCACACTCCTTCAGAGAATGGGTTTTGGAATATTTTTCGCAATACTCAGCATGGTAGTATCTGCTAGGGTTGAGCAGCACCGTAGAACCCTGGCTTTGACTAATCCTCTAGGAGTAACAATGAGAAAAGGTGCAATCTCATCAATGTCAGGTCTGTGGCTGATTCCTCAGCTGATATTAGCTGGATTGGCGGAATCATTCATGACTGTTGCACAGGTTGAGTTTTACTACAAACAATTTCCTGAGAACATGAGAAGCATTGCAGGTTCTCTTTACTACTGTGGACATGCAGGGTCAAGTTATTTGAGTAGTGTGCTTATTTCAATTATCCACCAAGTCACTGCCAAATCTGAAACTGGGAATTGGTTACCGGAGGATCTTAACAAGGGTAGATTGGATAAGTTCTATTTCCTCATTGCTGCTTTAGAAATTATTAATTTAGGTTACTTTGTGTTATGTGCAAGGTGGTTTAGGTACAAGGGCACGAGCAGCAGTTCTGTCGAACTCGAAAAAGTGACAAGACAATCGGAAAAAAGTGCTAATGGTCTTAATGATTCGAGTCTATAGCTACTGTGTAGAAATATGCTACTACAACTTTTCATCGAGTGGAACCACAACTAGCAATGGTTAAAATCAAGATTGAGTATAGTAACAAATATGCAGTCTGTGCTTTTCCAATTAGATAGATACTTTATGTGTAGATGCATTTGACAGATGAGGTGCATTGTTCTTATAATAGGTGCCTACATCCGAAACTTTTGCCTTTAAGCACCTAATGACAGTGAAAGAAAGTATACACTGACATCACGATTATATTTTCCTTAATCTGATTCTTACATATGAAGATAATGATTGTAACCACCTAAAGTCGGTCAGAGTTGGTGGTCTTTCAGCTCATCTTAATTGTACTTTGATTTCTGTAATTGTCATACTATTGTTAGGTGAAACTAGTAGGGTCGTCCAGTTAATCAACCATTGTATTCTACATGCATGGTACGGTTCAATTTCCCTTTGTTAATAATAGAAGAATATTACAACCCATTTGAAATTTTGAATTACGTGCTCTTGAACTGCTTGGCATTTAGATAGATTGATACAAATGATGAAACTCTATGATTTATTATAAGCTTTTGGTCACTTTTTTGGTGTAGATTATGCAACAACTCTTATCTGATGACTAACAATTGTGAACATAATTCGGTTTGTCATGCTCAATGAGGCATTTTCTTTTTAGTTTGCGCAATGTTTTTATTTTCGGGGCTGCTACTTCCTGCACGTCTCCTTTTGTTTTCTGCACCCCCATAAGTTACAATATTCCCGTTTTACTCCTTTATTAAAAAATATTAAAAACCCTAAAATCCAAATATTTACAATCCCCTTATTTTCCTTGCGCTGCGAAATGTGCTACACCTTCTTCCCTCTTTGTTTCATTTTCTTCTTTTCACAAAGTTGTGCAAGATTGTTGAAGGCAAAATCCCCTCTCGACTTGTTATGGGATGTGAAAGATTAAAAGAGAAAGGAAGTTTCGAAAAGAAGTTGTTTGAGTTATTTAAAAAAAAAAAAACTTCAAGAATAGCTGTTTCAAAAGTATTTCTGATTCGAAAATATCTTCTGTAATATTTATTTTGTAATATAACTTTTTTATATTCTAAAATTATTATTTCGGAAGGTATTTTCAGATTTGGAATATAAATTTTTTTTCTGAAATTAGTTTTCCATAAGGTATTTTTAAATTTGGAAATAACTTTTAAAACATTTATTCTGGAAGATTTTTTTCATTTTTTAAATAACCCAAACAACTTTTCTATGGGCTATTCTTCTCTAAATTTCTTTTCTCCTTCAATCTTTCATCTCCCATCACATCTCGAGTGGAGATTTGCCTTCAATCCTCTACGACTATGTAAAAGAGGAAAAAAGGTGCAGGACATTTCATGGTGCAAGAAACGTCAAATTAGGGTTTTTAATAAAGGATAAAATGGAAATATTATAACTTATGGGGGTGTAGGAAGAAAAAAGGAGATGCAAGAAGTGGCAGCCTTTTTCCGGAAAAAGAACTCGAAGGTGGACTTGCAGTCCAATAGCAAAGGACCTTGATCCAGAAGAAAAGTATCGACTTCCTTAGTCAGTAAAATCCCAACAAATTATATTTACTGATTAAGGTAAATATAGCAAAGGAAGAGCTTCTTTGATCATGTTTCTCAAAACCATTTTTAGACAAGGCCAAAATAGGTGAAGTATTATACTTTATTTTTTCCTCCTTTGAGACAAAAGGTTCAATCTACATTAGAAATGGGAGACGAAAATAAAAGCTAAGATCTCCAGTACTCTGCTAGTTAGTTATACACGGTGCACATTCAAAGCTATAATACAAGCTTACTTGTGAGACAAAAATTAACTTACTCGAATTTATGGCCTATGATTATGATTAGCATTTAGATTAATCCAGCTAACCAATTAGCTTCAAATAAGAGAGAAAATTACAGTCTGTAGTACACTAACGATTGCGCAAATTACTAGTTAAAGAAATCAAATTACAGAATTTTCATACAAAAATTAAAATAATTACCATTGTATTATTATTTACAAAATTCACTTTCTATTCATTTTTTAAGTTATTACATAACTAGAGAGACACAAACACCAACAAGATATGAACTTAATCATATAAGAGATTGATATTATTCTTTATCAAAAATTTTAAATTTTAAGATAATAAATTAATGAGTTTTTCATTTTTATATAATTTTTTATTTTCTCATTTCTATCCAATATAGAATCTAAATTCATTCTTTGATTCTCATCAATAATTTTCTTGTGGATTAAAGTGTTACCTTGTGCAGTTTTGATCCATTTAATGGTATGAGCAACTTGTGTGAGAAAGGTTTTGTGGCGTACTTGACTTTTTGTGCATTTGAAAGTGTGTATGAGTAGCCTCTCAACTCTGCTGCCACATGGTTTGGTGGCTATATTTAATTTATATGGTAAGCTTTTCCTTAGAAAGAGTTGAAAATGTTTAAGCAACAGGTGAAGGTGAAGAGAGTGAGAGAGTGAAGTTTGTGGTGTTGTGATTTGATGCAGTGCAGTGCAGTGCAGAGAAGACATAGCCTTAATGAGTGGATCTAATAATTGAATGTGTGGTGTAAACGACAGTTAAATATAACAATCAAAGAAGGAAAGTGGACGTGCCTTGTAAAGTCTAACGAAATGCATTTATGTAGGGTAACGTGTTCTAAGGTTGCCAATCAGAATTTTTTATGTCCCTGTCAATTATTTAACCACTTCCAATATTTAGATCTTCACACTCACACACACCCAAGACAGTACGACAAAAATTCATTTAGATATTCATTTCGATTTCCAATCAAACCTCCGTGCTAAACTTAAAAACCAGAAAACTGCACTAATCATCCAATCATAACTTACCACAATTTTTAAGCTAAGGCAATCGTGCTACGAATCTAAGGGTAAGCACATATATATAACAATTCATACATTCATAACACTTTTATTTTAAAAAATTCTTTATATATAACACAATCATCTTATACATAATTCAATGACTAATATATTGGGTTTCATTCTTCCCTCAACAAAAGATTAAATAATTATAATGTCTTTCAAAAATATATGTTTAGGTGACGTAGGTCTAAGGATGAATTTCTTTACTCTGAGCTTTTATCTTTCTCTCCTGATCCATGTCTCCAATTGTCGCTCTGTTTACTGTCTTCTTGGTCGGTGGTAATCCTACAAGAAACAAACACTCTGACACTCAAGTCAACAATATCGCATTTTGTATATTCTGACAATGATTAAGAATCAGATCCCATACCTAGAAATCCTGTATTTATAGTTTTCACAATTGTTTAACCCATTAATTATTCATTAACACGATATCTCTTTATGCAACATAATTTGTCAATCACCAATAAATATGATATATTTGTCACTAATACAATCATTAAATATATTAATTAGTCATTAATGACATCCATCTGCCTAACCTACATGTTGATGATACTTTTCTTGGATCCTAAATATTTTCAGTCAGTTGTAAAAATGTAATAGAGGTGGCTCATTGAATTTGCTCAACATATATAAGAATATCCTTTAACTAGTTTACTTGGTACATTACTTTATGTAATTTAAATTATTAGTCGAATTAATTTTTTTTTATTAATGAATTTCAATATTCAATGACGCAAAATACAAATAAAGAAATACCATCTTAATTATTTGTCAAACATGAAGTAACTTAATTCATTTTCATTCATTATATTTAAATCATTATATCCAAATTTTTATGAACAAAATGGATACACAATATTCATTATTATATCAAATATAATATATTGTCTGTATGTTATGCTAACACTTGATCGATCTATCTTTATAGAAGACATAATTGAAGATCATAAGATGAAAATGAAAAAGAATCCTTATTACCACCAATTCCAAGATATCAATGACATCCTTTTTTTGGTCATTCGTCAACGTGTCTCCACTGGCAGCATCTTACTCTTTGTAACCACCAACGCATCCTGACAGTCTGGTTCCTCGTTGTAGTTACTCGAAGACATTCATTCATTCTAAGAAGGAATACATTATATCAAGAAAGGAGAAATTGTGAGAAGAAGAAAAAAAATGTGACTGATAAAATAAAAACTAACATTTTTATTTAGAGAAAATTTTCTATGTCGATCAAAATTACAATTTATATAATAAGTTTGATTAATATTTACAAATATATCATCATCTGACTTATTATGATAAATAAACAAATAATCATTATAATTATAATATATTATGTTAATTAAATTTACAAGTGACACAATGAGTCTTCTCCTATTTAAAATTTTTCAATCACAAAGTAGATTAGAATAATCGTAATAAGTTGTCATTAAATTTCATTTTTTCATTGGTGTTTCTTACTTAACTGTCCCAATAAACATTTAAACATTTAAACTCTCCTAGGAAAGAAAAAATTAGTGCATGACTTCTAGAATGAAATTATAAAATATGATTTAAGGTGAGGAAAAATAAACTTGTTCTCTTTAACAATTAAAATGAAAAAGGTTTTATCTTATTTTTCAAATATTTATTCTTCAATTCAATTCAATATATTTGTCTTATATTAAGAGTTATAGAAATCGCATTTACCTTTCAACATAATCATCAATATAACATTTCAAAATCCACTTTCTTATAAAACTCAGAATTAACTATGCTCTTTCATAATCTAACTTAGGATTTTTTTAGTTAACTACTTAACTTTTCTTATCTTTTAATACTTAGTTCTTCGAAGTCAAATATATAATTAAAAACATTCATTAACCCAAATTTATTTTTCAAAATCATATTTCACATGCATATCCAAGTCCAACTCTGAGCATGTAAAGCAATGCCAATAACTCCAAATATTTTGTACAAAATTAAATGTTTATCAATTGAAAAATTAATTAGTTGGTAACCTACTCTTTATATTCATTAATATTGTAAACTCGAATTAAAAAATATTATTTAAATCAAAATCTTTTAAAAATTAAAGAGAACGAAATTTAAAGAGATGGTTTTTTACGTAAATAAATAAACAAATAAATAATTATATATGTACACTTAAATAATAAAATATATTTTTCATCTATTTTTAAACTCTTTAATTAATATTTATATTTTAAAAAAGTGTTCCTATATTTACTATAAAATTTGTTCGGAGATTTTACCTTAAATGCCTTTAGAAAAATAATAATAATATGAACTTATATGCTTATTCTTCATCTGAAAATGAGCTTAAATAAAATAAATTACTAAAAATACTATAGACAAGACTTCTCACTTAAAATTGACTAATTAACAAATATGAAAAAGTATTATTTAATTTAATTTCTTTATATCATGATTTTTTTATGAAATATAATTTTAAGATATCTTTAATTTATTATTAAATTTAAATATGACAAATAATATAAAAGTACATTATTATAAAATTATATAAATTTAATATGTTTGTAGTTTCTTTAAAATGAGTGGTTTCTTACTTTGGTCCTCTTTCCTTCCTTTTTTTATTTTTCTAAAATTAAGAATTATCACTTTTTGAGTATTATTATATTGATATTAATTAACTATATAACAAAACTACAAATAATACAAACTATGCCATCCACAAAAATTCTACAAGATTTTAAAATAAATATTATAATAAAATTACTACCAGAACTAGGGATGAACGGGCCGGGTCAGACACAGATAATGCCTTCTCACAACCCGATCCGACAAAAAAAATCTTTATGTTATCCTACTAGCTACCTGCACGGATACTCACTTAAAAAATATTGGTAAACATTTTAAAACTCGCGGATACCCGTGAATACCCACAAATATTTAAAAAAATATATTTTTATAAATTATTTAAATAAAATTTAAATAAAATTACAAAAAATATATAAAATATAATAAAAATTAATTAAATATAAATTAAAATTTAATTTTAATCAAATTTAACCTTATAAAATATAAATTAATGTTAATTTTAATTAAATTTAACTTAATAAAATATAAATTATTATTTTTATGCGAATAAATAGAGATAATATAATACATGCACCCGACTCGTTTACAAACGGGTATTAAAATATCCGTTACCCGTAACGCGAATAGTAAATATCCATAAATTTTATCCATAGACACAAATTTTTTTGTCATTCCTAACCATGATTTAAAGACATGTGTTTAAAATTTTGGAGAGATAAAAAACGTAAATAATAGAAACTAAAACCGAAATTTACACATTTTTATATAAAAAAAATGATTTCAAAATTTATAAAGACTACCCTAAACCGTGAAACAAAGCAACTCTTCATAATAGTACAATGATGGTAAACATATTTAAACAAATTATATATTATTAGGAATTTATTAATTTTTAGGCTTAAATAAAATTCAGGTTTCTATTATATTATTGATTTTCACAATAGCTACCTTATAATTTTTTTCTTCGACTTAGGTAGCTAATAAATTAAACATTTTTATTAAAATAGGTACTATTACCTATGTCAGTTTTATTGTTCACATGTCACTTAAATTAAAATATGTATCAAACAATATAAAAAATTAAAGAATGATTAGGATGAAAATACGATAGAACTGGTTGTTATACATACCCATGACCCGTCTTACAATTTAAAAATTTGTGTCGTATTTATTTTATACTTGCATGAGCATCTTATAGAGAGATACTTTATGAAATTTTTAAAATCAACAATATTTGTGAATGTGTACGGATGTTTTGAAAAAAAAAATTATTACAAAATGCAGTTAATTTGTTCCTTTTTTTTATATGTTCTAAGTTTTCAACTTAAGAAAATAATTTAAAAACTTGCCCCAAAATAAAATATTATACTGTAAATTTTAAATTTTGCAAGTTTTATTTTTATTTCTAATTAAATGTTTAAATCTTTTCGTGGATGAAAATAAGTTCTAACTATTGATAGGATTGATTGAATTCGAATTCAATCCAAGTAATTTAGTATGAATTTAAAATTTAATCTTTATATAAACTAATTTAATTTATTAGATTTGTCTTATATTATTTATTTATTTAATATTATCCTATTAAATCCAATCGTACGTCTAAATTTACTTGGGATTTGTTAAAATAGGTTCGATTTTATTTGGTGATACCTGGTCATATGATAGCTGTACCTACTCTATTGACAAACTCAGTTTAAATACCCAAAACATCCTTCGTTCATTTGATATTTTATCTCAAATTTCATTTCTGAATATCTTTAAATACAGGCTTTTTGTCATCATTCTAATATCTATTAAATAAGAAGAAAAATTTAAAAATATTTCGACGGAAAGTTAAGACATATATCATGAAATTGGATCAAAATATAAATAATAGTTTTTTCAACAATTTATTTAAAATTTTATAATAACATATAAGTTAATCAAAACAAAAATTTAATAATATATTAATGATGTGAAATTTGTATTTGGTAATTCTATTATAATTATTTTATTAACAATGATAGTTAACCTTTATTTTCATTATATATATTCATATAAGTTATAATCAGTTTTTTTAAAAAAACTCATCAAGTATGAATCTGACTCATTTATGTAATTAAATATAACATCAAATTTAAACTCTTTAATTTATTACAAAAAAAGAAGTTACTTGATTAGACTTTGACAAAAAAAATCGTTTCAAAACTATCCTTAATTTTCATGTTTTTTCATAGATTATTGAATTATTAGATGTGACCCATTCATTTAGATTATATTAATATTAATTTTAGGATAATGATAAAATGCTATACATGTATATTTATTTAATATGATTAAATAGTTATAAAAAAAGAATATTTGTATTTTTAGGAAAAAAAATAATATCAAATGAGCATTAAAAATTTGTGTGTGAGATATATCATTTCTTTTTACTTCAAATCATTTAATTTCAAAGTGAAATCTCACTTTTGAGCGTCAACCACAGAAAAAAAGTCTTAGTCATTCATTCATATAAGAACTTCACTGCTCTATACTTCTCATGTCTTGTTCAACTTTCATCCCCCAACACCAAAATCACGTTTCTTTCTCCCTGCTGTGAAGGAGCAACAGAGTTCATATACAGAACCCTAAACAAATGGGAGCTGAAGAGGCAGGGAGAACAACTATAGAGACAATGGAGAAAGAAAGTACAGAGAACAATGAGAAATGTGAAACAGACAGTGATCCTAAGATTAACTACAGAGGATGGAAAGCTATGCCCTTTATCATAGGTAAGGAATGACAATCTTGTACATCCTAAATGCTTTTTGGGTGTGTGTGTGTGTGTGTGGTGTTTTTACATTTAGTCTTACCTTTTGAATGACTTGTTTGTGTAATTTGCAGGAAATGAAACTTTTGAGAAATTGGGAGCCATTGGCACCTTAGCCAACCTCTTGGTCTATCTCACCACTGTATTCAACCTGAAGAACATCACAGCCACAAATATAATCAACATCTTCAGTGGCAGCACCAACTTTGCTACCATGATAGGTGCCTTCTTATCAGACACCTACTTTGGTCGCTACAAGACAATAGGATTCTGCACATTCACTTCATTTTTGGTACAATTTCAAAAAAATCTTCACCAAATATGTAATATTATTTACAGAAAAACTAACACATCTGCATCAATTACATGTATACTAGTAATTTAATAGATACATATTTGAGCCTTTGTAATTGTTTCACCTGCATCTGAACAGGGATTGCTTGTGATACAACTTACTGCAGTATTTAAGAATCTGCATCCACCTCACTGTGCAAAGGAGAGCAAAACATGCAGAGGACCAACTGCAGGGCAAATGACTTTTCTATTGGCTGGATTTGGTTTGCTGCTGGTAGGTGCTGCTGGGGTGAGACCATGTAACTTGGCATTTGGAGCTGATCAGTTCAATCCCAAAACAGATTCAGGGAAGAAAGGGATTAACAGCTTCTTCAATTGGTACTTTTTTACCTTCACTTTTGCCCAGATGGTCTCTTTAACACTAATTGTGTACGTACAGTCAAACGTTAGCTGGGCAATAGGGTTGGGAATTCCTGCAGCCTTGATGCTCATATCTTGTATAGTGTACTTCATGGGGGCCAAAATATATGTCAAGGTTAGACCAAGTGGTAGCCCCATCACTAGTATTGTGCAAGTTTTGGTTGTTGCAATCAAGAAAAGGAGTTTAAAACTACCTGCAGAACATCAAACCATTTTTCTTTTCAACTACGTGCCTCCCAAGAGCATTAACTCTAGGCTCCCTTACACCTTTCAATTCAGGTAACTACATCAAGCTTAACTTTTAACTTCAGCAATTTCTGGGTGGATAATTTGCTTCTCAATAAGTAGTAAGGATTAATTATTTGTTTTGGGAACAATTGATAAGTTCTGTAATTATTGGTGAAAATGATATATATATATATATTAAACAAGTCCTTGTGACCCCACAAGATAAATGAGTTTCTAACTGAAATGAGTGTATTACATGAATAGGTTATTGGATAAAGCAGCCATTGTGACCCCACAAGATAAAATAAACCCAGATGGATCTGCAGGAAATCCATGGAACCTTTGCAGCATACAGCAAGTGGAGGAGACAAAATGTGTGGTGAGAGTATTACCCATATGGTTATCAGCCATTTTGTACCACTTAGTTATTGTCCAAAATCACACCCTTCTTGTGTTTCAAGCCCTTCAATCGGATAGGCGTGTCGGACACAGTAACTTTAAAATCCCGGGTGCATCCTACTATGTGTTCTTGATGTTGAGCATGACTTTATGGCTACCAATCTATGATAGAATATTGGTCCCTTTCCTCCGTAGACTCACTGGAAAAGAGGGTGGTATCACACTCCTCCAGAGGATGGGAACTGGTATTTTTCTCTCTGCACTGTGCATGCTAGTAGCAGCAGTTGTTGAAGAGCATAGAAGAAACTTGGCTCTGAGCAACCCCATAGGAGTGCAACCAAGAAAAGGTGCTATTTCATCTATGTCAGGTCTATGGTTAATTCCTCAGTTAGCACTTGCTGGTCTGTCTGAGTCATTTACTGCAGTTGGACAAGTTGAATTATACTATAAACAATTCCCTGAGAACATGAGAAGCATTGCAGGGTCACTTTTCTACTGTGGCATGGCAGGGTCCAGTTATTTGAGCACTCTTCTTATCACAATTGTTCACAATAGCAGTTCTAAATCTGCCTCGGGGAATTGGTTACCAGAAGATCTTAACAAGGGGAGATTGGATTTGTTTTATTACATGCTTGCTGCTATAGAAATCATGAATTTGGGTTACTTTATATTGTGTTCAAAATGGTTCAAGTACAAGGAAAATGATACCAGTAGCCTTGAACTCAAACAAGTACCCAAACAATCTGAAACATCCACTGTTGGTGTTTAAGGTATAATTATAATCATATTAATATTAAGTAGTGGTTCTTTTTAGACAAATACCTACCAGTCATTCTATACATGCTTCTTTTACAACTACTTTTATTTTGCTATTATTTTTATTATGATTAACGTGCCATAATAGTTTTTGGTTTGCATGAGTATTTTCTTTCTAAATAATTCTGATTGAGATACTGTGGAACTTTGTATGGATAAATTTTCCAACAAGAACTTCAATTTATGACTGAATATGTTTTGAATATAAAATTAGAATTCGTTTTTGTTCTAAATGTTGATACCATTTGATTTTAAACTTTAAAAGTTAATAAATATAGTTATTTTAATTTAATTATGTAATTATTTTTTTGTGTTAAATGATATTTTAAGCTAGTATTTAAATTATTTATATATTTAACATGTTAAACGAAAGAGGATTTACTAATATTTTTATTAAATGTACTCAATAAATAGTGAGAGATTTGGGATTCTTTTTGTAAAAACAGATTAATGAATTGAGGAAAGTGAAGGAGGCAAGGGAGTTGTTGAAACACATATATTTAAATAAAATAATGGAATAATTATTGTATATGTTCAAGTTTGAATAAAAATTCTCAATTTCTCTTGATAAATTTTACTAAAAAAATTTAATACTTTTTTCATCTTTATACTTAACTCTAAGGGAGAATCTACTTTAGTTTTATCTCATTTTATATCATTTTTTTTTATTGAGACGAGTTTCAAAGCAGTTTAAACTTGTTGATTTGATGTTCATAACCACCTAGACTAAATTACAAAATTGTTAAAGAGTTAATCTTAGTTCTAAACCCCATGTTTGAGTTGTAAGTAAGTTTTCATTTATTGATCGTTGTTAATTTTGAGATAAATGATTTAGTCTTTGTTTATATATATATATATATATATATATATATATATATATATATATATATATATATATATATATATATATATATATATATATATATAATGTTTTAACCAAGTAAAACATTGATGAACTTGATTGATTTGTCGGTTTAATTAAATTTTCATTTTAATCCTTGGATTATAATGTAATTTTAATAGACAATTACTAAAACACCACCTTTAACTGATTTTGCCTCGTTGAAATATTATTTTAGCGAGTTAAAAGTTTGTGCAACCTCACATATATCTCTCTTTTAGCATGTTAAAAGTGAATATAATTGGATTAACCCTCTAAAATTATGTCTCTCTTTTTAAATATGAAATTACTTAAAGATTAAGTGTATGAAATCTTTAAAACACTTTAATTAATAGTGTTTCATTCTCAAAACACATTCTTGGATTTATGTTAAAGAACCATCATAAATCAATCATGTTACGTTGAAGATCATCATTATATATTTTCTACATGATCTGAGTTGAAATATGTTAAAATGATCTAATTTCATAAATATTTTTTATTTAATTCGTATTAATTTTGATTAGAATTGACAAGAGAGCAGGTAGAGTGTTATACGTGGAGACCTACCTAGATTTTATAGCATTCAAGATCTTGTATTATGTTGTATATTTTCTTAAGATATTCTTGTAAAATTTGATAATTCATAGGTTTACTTGATCTAGCTAATTAAGCAATTAGATGTAAATTTTTCTCTAACCGTTATCTCATAATTGTTCTTTTAATCGAACTTATATTGTATTTGAAAACTTAAAAAACAATACCATTGAAAATAACATTACTTAAATTTGAAACCAGTTTTCTTTAAAGATATCATTAATTCAGATTTTATTTTTCATTTATACGTCATTGTTTTGTTTTGTTTTTCGAAAACCCAAAACCCTAATTTTTATTTGGCTGAAACTTGAGAATGATAGTGCGCAGAAGCAACAACATTCTAACCATGAATTATGTAATAGGCGATACGTATTTGTTGAAATTGCAATTAGACACAACAATCAATCATTTAAACACAATAGTTTTAGATATTTTCGTGATGATCTTCACTATCAATCCAATCAATATAATATAATAAGTACATTATTTATGTTAATGATTCACTTTATGTAAGTAGTACAAACTTTTCATATTGCTTTAATTTATGTCAAATTTTTTGATTGCAATAAAAGTCTAAAATAATTATCATAAAAAATATTATCTACGTCAATTACATAAACAGTATCTCAACTGGGAGAACAACTTTTTTAAAGAATAAGTGATTTTAAATATTTTTTTATTTCACTTGTTTTAAAATCATATTAAAGTAATGCTATAAATACTCAATTATGAGAGTTTAGGATGAAGTTATGTTTATCACATCATTTTTGTGCTTTTTAATTTACACTACAATGGTTCTTAATTACGGATATAATTTTAATTTTTCTTTTAGTTAAATTTAAAATTATTTTTCATCAATTTATTTAGGTGTAATTGAAGTTTTTTTTTATATAAATTAAAGTGTAAAAAGAATTAGTTGCTGATAAAAATGAAATGAAATATTATCAATCTTGACAGAACTTATTTTTTTCAACTAGCTTGTTCATTTTTATTATAATAGTTGAAGTTTTACTTTTAAGCAAGTTTAAACTAAAGTACTCTAAAAAATTAACTTTGCCCTATCTTTTAAGAAAAGAAAACTAAAATATTGTTTCTACTCAAATAAATTTTAAAAAACATATTAAACTCATGTTATAAAGACGACTTCAACATAAAAATTAAAAAAAAAAAAACTTAAAAGAGAGTACTTTTTTTGTTTTTTATGAAGTTATCTTTTGAAATACAACTTACTAACTTAATTTTGAAATAAAAAAAGTGGTCTGAACATAGACGAAGAAGGCAGGTCCCGTAGATCATAGCTTTAAAGAGTAAAGTAGGAATGCTTCAACCTCATAATAATTGACATAAAGTAGAGCCTTCATGGTAGCTTCAAAGAGGAGAAAAGTAGGTATGGCTCTTTACCAACCGTTGAATTATTTTTCTACCCCACAATACAATTGCACATTTTTTTTCAAAAGTATGAAATATAATGATACAAAGATGGAAAATAATAGGTTTAAACTCTCCGATTATTCTCGTATTTGTTGGGATTTTCAGGTGGATCCATAGTTTTGAAAGGTTTCAATTGGATCTAAATTTTTAAAAAATTAAACTAATTTTATCATTTTTGTTAACTGATGACAGCTTTAGATTGTGATGATTTGGTGCACACTTAAAATGCTCATGTAGTGTTATATTAGGTGAATTTTTTTTTAGGTGAACAGACATGACACAAAATTTAATTGAAAATGTTAGGGATTCAGAATCTTCATCATCATCCATCATCTTCATCTTTCCTTGAGTCTTAGGTATTCTCCATCATTTTTTCTTCTTGTTCTGGGCGACGGAGGCATAATTTCGATGTGTCCTCAGGTTGATCCTCAAGGTTCTTTGTGGAGAGTCTTCTCTCCTTCTCCATTCCAGAGGGGTCGTAGGGGACAGAAGAGGAGACACCCTTCTCCTTTCTCTTTGTCGTTTTGGTCTACTTGCAGGGGAACCTTTCTTCTCTTCTCGGGTAAGGGCGCGATTCAATGTAGAACCATTTTTCTTCCTTTCTCGTGAACAAGATTATTGAGGGACAACGCAAGCGCGACAAAGGCGCAACGAAGACACAACGATGGTGCAAGGACACATTGACCGTTTTGATTTGCGGCGCAAACTTAAAATTAAAAATTGAAATGTCAAAATTCAAAATTATTATTTTATTATTTATGGTTATTTTTATTCCAATATTATTATTAACAAAACCAAAACTGAATTCCAGTACATACTGATTATAATGTTTCATGTGTGATAGTTGAAATTATTAAAATTGTAAAAGGGAAAAAAATGAGATTTAATTTAAATCAGTTAAATCTTTGCATACCATCCGTGATTCAAAGAAATATATATATCTCCCAAATCACTAAAAATCGTGGCCTTCTTTTACTTACAAATGCTTCGAAACAAACAGAATTTAAATTGTCAACCATCCTCACTAATTCTTTTCAACAAACAGAGCCTTAGATCTTTAGAATATTGATGGTTCTTCTCTTTTGGGTGATTTCTTGAACTCCAGTATTTTAAAGGTAATAAGACAAATTATCTTTGATAATATTTTAGTTAACCTTTAGAGTTAGAGAAAATTTTGAAAATAAATTGTTAACTGTGTAGTTATGAAAGTTTAAAAATTGTTGGTATTTTGCTTATGAAACTGAGTACGGAACAATTAATTATTTCTAAAGGAGAAAGTTTAACATATTGAATTTGAAGATCAACTTTGTATTGGGATCGAGGAGAAAAGCATTAGCCAACACAGTATTACCTTGAGAAATATGACTTATGAATTAAGGTAATCAATCATTACTAAATAAATTTTAAAACGAGGTATGACTATAAATCCTCATTATCAATGAGGTATGTCATTATATCCTAACGTATTATTAATTTGAGCATCAAAGTAGATTTACAGAGTCATCGACCAAAGACTCCTACGATTAAGAAAAAGAGAGAAAAGAAACTTAAATGAAAGTTTGAAGTTTGATAAGAATGTGAAACCTAATTTATTGAATGAAATTATTATTGAGTTGGGTTGACATTTGTATTTATTGAATGACATTCTTTAGTTTTGCATGATCAAATTGTGTTTAAAATGAATTATAATATCTTACTTTTTAAGTGAAGAGACTCCGTAAACATACATTTTCTTAATTTATTATATAATTTGCTCAATGAAGATATATTACTCAAACAACAATTTTAATTAAAACATTAGTTTTTATTTTACTTAGTTGTTCAATATAAGAATTATAATTTATTTCTACATTGTATATTAATATATTATTATTAATGATAGATGTTGATAAATTATATATATAATATTTACTTGAAGTTGAGATAATATATGACCTTTTTAATATTTTAATATCAGTATATTATGGAGCCTACTATATATAAAGATAGTATGGTTTTATTAAGTATTATGATATGATGATATTAAGTAACTATATTATAATGTATGGTAGGTTCAACGAAGAGAAACAAAAAGTATTTCAGTTTTGATTTAAGCCAATGAAAAAATATAAATTTTAAAATAACATATAAAAGAATAACAAAATTAGTATATATAATTAAGTCACTATTTTAGTTTTAAAAAATATATAGTTATATTATTTCTTAAAAAGTTTTAAATTTAAAATAATTTTCCAAGTTAATCGCATTAATAGTTAAATATAGGTAAAAACACTATTATGATACAATTTTTTTTTTAAATTATTAAGATTTAGAAAAAATTACAAATGAATAGGTTGTTTTATTTAATATGATGAGAAAATCACGTCAATTTTTTTAAATTAATCAGATTTTAATAAAGAATATTTCTAATTAAAGTCGCACTAACATAAAAATAGCTATTAAAGTATATTATTTTAAGTTTTTTGACGTTTGTTAAATATGTAATCTGATAGCTTTGATTTTTGTTGTTTTTAAACAGAGGTCAATTAACGTCGTAATTTAACAGGAGCAAAAATGATTTTAAACTGTGTAAATGGACGAAAACCTTATTTGAACTTCAATGGTGAATGAGAGAAGTACGAAGGAAGAAGATGAACAATGCTCACATAAATACTGCTCGTCCTTGTGGGTGGGTGACAATGCAGGACATATGACGTCGGTCCCTTCTTAGTCGACGTCTAAGTCATTAAAAAAATTAATTTTGGCCTTTAATTTTAGACATTTTTGGACCTTTATGACTTCTCGTGTCTAGAGTGTCGACATCATATTTGAATTTGAATTAGGCGTTGGGATCCTAGTAGTCGATGTCTAATTCGAATGAAATAGTTACCTTTTCTATTTTTGTGCAGACCATAAAACATCTGATTTCCATGTAGCCGACGTCTCACACTAATGTAATGTCGAGGGACACTCTAACCGACATCTATAGCAATGTTTTATTTACAATTTTGTTACTAATCATTTTTTATGTTTGATTTTCTTACATTAAACATTAAATAGGTGACGTTAAACACTATTTTTATAATAATAATGATGATATGATTTTAATTCGATATATATAAAATTATTTAGTTTTAATAAATATTATATTAGAATAATACAATTTTAGTTTAAAAAGTAGTATTATATACGATCTTAATACGATTTCAACTTTAAAAATATTTTAAATCTATCACTTTAATACAATTTCCTTCTAATAAAATCATATAACCTTACCACAACCTATCCATTTTCAAAATATTTTTAAATTTGTCCATTTAACTTTAAAAAAAAAAAACTAAGCAGAAGCTTGTCCTCAAATATATGTATTTAACCAGTAGTCTTTTAAAATTTAAATTAAACTAATAAATAATTACACTGACAAAAGCTTCTTTTTTTTTTCTCTGTACAACTGTTTTACATGAACTCCAATGTGACACTCCGTCTGCTTGCATGAAAAGTCTTCATTAATGAAGAAAAAAACTTCAGAAATAGTGAAACTACACAAATTTGGTTGACTCAAAAGACAAAAAGAAAGTTTTACAGGAAGATGTGGGAAATGTTTTAAACACAATGGAAGAGAAAAAAAATATCAATTATGTTTTAATAATACATCACAGATATTTTAAAATAACTTGTTTGGAAATTAAGAACATATTTAAACATAAATGGCTGACATAATAAAAGGTCCTGTACCATTAATTATAAATATTTTTTATTTTTATAATAAATAAAATTGTTAATGACAATTAAAATTATTTTTCATTTTTTTCTAATAAAATAATAATCTCTCTACGATGTGGGACCCTAAGCATTTTGGTTGTACCCACTATCAGAAATTTGAATAGACAAAGGATGCACTAAATTCCGCTTGCAGTTGAAAAAGGGAATCCAATTTTAAATGTGTTCAATGATGAAAGATGAAACAGTCAAAAGATTTCTAGAAGAAACAGCAACATAAATTGACTTGTTGACTTGTCTGAATCATCCTTGTCGCCATCTTATCCAACCACATTTCCTCAACATAGTTATGATAAGATGCATATGTATATATCTTTATGATCATTTACAAAAAGTTATCAAACAAGTTTTCTTAATTTTGACATAAAAATTAAAACTAATTAAATATGTTTTTAGTTGTTAAATTTTAACATAAAAATTAAATAATTTTAATATAATTTAATTCTTAAATTTAAAAAATATTTGTGATCCAATTTGTTAGATTGTTTTGATGTGTTAAACCCGTGTTTGAATTATTTATATAGTTTTGATATGATTTAAAATATTATTCAAAAAGTGAGATTAAAAGAATAGGTTAAAAGATTATATTTATTTTCTTTTAAATTTTATAAATCAAAGTATATTAAAAATTAAAATAAAAAAGAAATTTTAATTTTACATAAGTAAAAACATTTAAAAAAAATAAAAACAATATAATTTGAACTGATAAAGTTGATATGTTAATGGAGTTGAAAGGTCCATGAGGACAAAAACGTTATGTGTTTGTGTTGAGACTCATTTATTGGTTTTCACAAACATTGGTTTTTATTGTTTCTCATAATGCTAGGATGCTGACACCACACACACTGCATTCACACTTTCATTTTCTGACAAAAATGGTGCAAACAAAGTCAACTGTTAGGTCTTATCACTCAAAAGTATTTTCACTATTCTTTTGTCTGCTTACCTAATATTTTCTGTAACATAAATAAAAAGGAAAACTAGTTTAATTGATTTGCAAGTGATGTAACAATTTGAAGGTATTGAAGCAAAAATATCTTTTGTCCAAGTACAAGTTTGATTTGTCATCAAATTGTATCTCATTTTAGATTAATCCATTTCTGATTCATACTGTATTTGATTTCATGGTGAGTTCGTGAACTGTAATCGATTCCAGTAATCAGTAAGTCAATATGCGTAAACAAAATGAACAGATGTATTTTCATTAATAATATTAAATTTAGTAAGGACAAATTCTTTTCTAGTAATAGTAAAGCAAGTAAGGGCAATTCCTTTTTGTTAATATTAGGCTAATTATAATTTTATTCTGTTATTAGTTTATTTGATGCAATTTGGAGTCACTAATAAAATGTTTATTAAAGTCCTTCAAGTTAAAAATGTTATATTTTCATCCATTTAAAAAATCATCAATAATAGATAGTAACAATTTATAAAACTAAAAGTATGCCTTTTAACGGGGAAGAGTCACATTGTTAAAAGCATTTAATTGAACATGTTGCATTGTTGATTTTTTAATATTGAGATACTTTGAGATATTTTATTCAACCACGAATTAAATTGAATAAGAAAAATTAATGAGACAAAATCGGAATTAATAATAATAATAATAATAAATTATTATTATTATTATTATTATCTATAACTATATATAGAGATATTCTCTTTTGTATGCATAATTATTATTTTTATTATATCCTTTATAATATATTTATTCATTAATTTTTCAAAGACTATATATAAAAATTGATATCTCTTTTTTGTCCACAATTATTATTATTTTTATTATATTTTTACAATATATTTTAAAGACTATATATAAATAAGATCCCAAAGTTAGTAAACCAATTCATTTGAATAGAGAAAAAGAGGTTAACCTTCTTTTACCAACCCAAGAAATTAGTGACCAAATTATCTCAACTCATATGACATCACACCTCTATCTTCATAAAAAGTTACAATAATGCACACCTTATTGTTAAAATACTCTCCTCACCTAAAAATATCAAAGTGAACAAGATGTTTATCTCCTTGACATTTATGCTTATAAATAAACCAAACTATGGTCCAAAAATGAAAGAAACTGAGAAGGTATATTGATAGAAGCATAGAATACAAGGGTGAATTTCTCACCGTTCCTGCCATCATGAAATTGTGAAGAAAACCTGACAGTTGGAGTGATAACTAAAAGGAAACAAGATCACATAAATTGACCTCAGAAAAGCACTCATTTAAGTGCTCAAAACAAACTGCAGAGTAAAAAGGACTTTAAAGTTGAACATGAGTAATCATTACATTATATTCTTCTCAGCAACATTAGAATGTAAATCTTTACAGTATAACTATGCAAATATATAATAAGCATATTCAAACTGTGTATGCTTGCTGAATTGTGTCTATGTCAAGTCCCTTCAATCTCACAACTGATTCTACATGACCTTTTAGTGTATGAAGTTCTCTCAACCTGCATACAATTATTCAAAATAAATAACCAAGACTCAAAACATATGAAATTCTTATATATATTTTCATGTTTATCCCCACCTTAATCTCTTACCAAATAAAAACAATTACCTGGCAATTTCAGCTCTCCTTTTAGCTTCTTCGGCCATTTGATTGAGTTCATTGACGTGTGTGCGCTCAGTGAACTTGCTGTCAGGTGGTTGTAGACCATGCAATGTTCTTTGAGCATGTGCCCATTGAAGTTCACGCTGTTCCTTCCCAAAGTCCTTTTGCCTTGTGAATGCAATCTACAATACAATGAAATCCATAAGCATACACCAAGAGCTAAAACCAGCCTTGATTAATCAACACAACAAAACAAGCTCTGCTCACCCTTTGCTCAATCACAAGATCCCATGCCCTACCGCTTAGAGCATAGCGAATTAAAAATTTAATGATATCAAGTGGGAAGTAGAATATTATGTTATATAACCATATAACACCAGCCCATCCCCAACCTATTCCTTCAATTGCAGCAAAGCTCCAGCTGGCATATACTGCAATCAAAGTGGCAATCTGCACAACACAGCAAATCCATCACCAAAATTGTTGCAGTAAAACAAAGTACAGCACAATAAAATGGTTTTGTTGCTTACCAGCTGAGCAATTATAAAAGCAACCACCAGCAATAAACCAGGACGCTCAACATATGACCAACCTCGTGATCGAGTTACAAATATAAGAGCCTGACTAATAGTGCTCACTTGAAGATAGATTGCAGACGCAAGTTTTCTAAAATCATCATGAGCAGTTTTTTCAAGAGTTGCGACTCCAAAAACTCGCTGAAAATATAGCAGCCAAGATAAACAAATCAACGAGGCATCCAAACGAAGAATCTATGCAGGTAATGAGTGAACATTGATTCAAATAAATAGGAAACATTGGATCATAGCAGTAATGAGTCCTAGCTTTGCTTCCATAAAGGGTGAAGCAACGTGCACAGATGTCATGATAAATTCACAGATATGAAACTAAAATCATAAAACACATACTGGGAAAAAATCTGTTTTGTATGCTGCCCAAAAGAATATGACTGTCATCATCGCCAAGTAACTTCCAAGCACAACACCAGTAGTAAATATCTCAGCTAGCTTCCAGCTATCTGGCAGAGGAGATGGTTTTACACGATCTTTTGAAATTGTCATAATAGTTCCTGAAATGTTAAATAACTATAAGCCACCAATAAAACTCAAGGTCACATATAAAGAAGCATGCTGCACGAAACAGGCAACATGAAACAATGAAAAAGAAAAGAAACAACGAACCATCGTTTAGGATGGCGATAATAAGCACCATAAAGGGTGGAAAGTCAAACTTCCATATAAGAGCCAGCAACATGAAACCAAGCTGTAAGCATGCCAAACATGTAGACATTAGCAAAAATATTAGACCCGTCTGATATTTACATCATCCAAAATGGCATGCCGGGTAGAAAATAAACGCTGGAGTTGCAAAATCACTCACCACAATACGAATTGTAATTGAGACTGCATAAATCTGCATGATAGAAGAAACATATTGGTCACATGTAAGTAAAGTAAACACTCATATCACAAGCGAGAGATGACCAGGACAAAAATATTTCCCAAACACTAATGAATGATATAGAGGATCATAACAGTAGAAGTAACAAGGATATAGATGATTTAACAGGGGGAAGTTGTTGAGAAGATATTAACAATAATTAAATAGCTCACCGTATAATTTTTCATTCTCTGAAAGATAGCTCGGCTGGTCAAAACAGCACTAATAATAACACTAAGGCCCGGTTCTGTTAGAACTATATCAGATGCACTACGAGCTGCATCAGTAGCATCAGCAACAGCTATACCAATGTCTGCCTTCTTGAGAGCAGGTGCATCATTCACTCCATCACCAGTCATTCCACAAATGTGTTTCCTAGCTTGCAAGCGTTTCACAATCTCATACTTGTGCTCTGAGCAAATATACAAACCAACTAATATGAGCAAAAAATCATATAATAATAAACTACTACTACCAATTAACCTTCCATCCACCACATGTCAATAATAAGCAAACCAATAAATTGCAATGACAACACAAAAGCCTACCAGGAAATACACCAGCAAATCCATCAGCCTTTTCTATTAGCTCATCAATTGGTAAGGCAGCAATGGATTCATCCTTGTCCTGCCCAAGCAAAGCTGATGAAGGATACATATTGGTACCCATTCCCAAGCGACGACCTGTTTCCTTTCCTATAGCTAGCTGATCCCCTGATAGAAAAAGGAAGATACATAATTGAACATTGGGAGGAGAATATAAAGGGTTCATAATGTTGTACAAGCATTATATTGTTGGCCATTTTCAAAAACAAAAACTTTACTTTAAATGTACAAGTTAATTTCCAAAGATACCATAGATGGATCACAAATTCTTTCGGTACATAAAAATGATAATCAGATTGCGGATTTGTCAACCCATCTAAAGCAAAATCCTTCTTCTACTGGTATGAATATGTAAATGTAAATTTAAGTCCCATAATAACTCGGACCAATAACATCCACAAAAAGAAAAACAAAAAATAATTCTGATCAATAAGAAACAAGTTTGATGAATAACGTGCAACATAAAGCAGATGTCATGGGACTTAAGATCACATCAGTTGCTTATATGATATAACACTTATTTCGAATCCTTATTAACCTCATAAGCTATAAAGAATTATGATTTCATTATCATAGCACAAGCAAAGCAAAGGTGTGCACTATCTTATGTTTATGTTACAGACCTGTAATCATTTTCACATTTACTCCAAGGTTTAGTGCCCTCCGTATTGTTTCCGCACTATCATGCCTTGGTGGGTCAAAGAGAGACAAAAGGCCAACAAACTGCCATGGACCTCCAGCACTCTCTTTCCTTCCATCTGGAACTTCCTGTATGAAAAAATAGAAGACTAAATTAACGTTTCCAACTTAAAATTTAAGTATAAAAAGGCACCAATTGATTAAGCAATAAATTAATTACTTGGTATGCTACAGCAAGAGATCGTAAACCACGCTCTGCAAACTTGTCTATCACTGAATGAACTCTACGTTCAATCTCTGCCTTATTGTGTGCAAGATTCAGGATCTAGAAATCATGTACAGATCACATCACAATGAGAATACACATGACCAACTGTTAATATAAAACTACACAAGCAATGTTGCCAAATTACCTGTTCTGGTGCACCTTTGCTTACTCTATGCATTTTACCATCTTGATCAAGATAAGTCAATGCCGTCCGCTTGTCAGTAGGATTGAAAGGAAGAAAATGTATTTCTTGTATACCAGCGCGTGCCTTCAGTGGCCATAAGTTAAAAAAGAAAAGGCTAGATCAACTTGAATTTAGAAAGATGTGTGTGAATGTGCACATTATAGCTGCAGGCTTGAAGCTAAAAAGTGCCTCTAGAAGAATGCAAGGGAATAATAAATGTATGAATATGACTAACCTCCTTTGGATCAGCTAACATCCCAACTATGGCTGTATCAATTGCATCTTGATTCTCAAGCCTCGAAGCTCGGGCAGCCATCAAAATAACAGTATCTGGATCCACTCCTTTTGCAAAAACCTTGATTAAAATTAAAAATTATTAGAAGAAATGGATACCAAACACAAAAATAACCAGCAAATAACACCATTTAGCCATTAATCATCCAACCTCAACTAGATTTTTGTCAACAGTAAGCTTATTCAATGTCAGAGTCCCAGTCTTATCACTGCAAAGCACATCCATGCCTGCCATTTCTTCAATGGCTGTCATCCTCTTTGTGATAGCCCCCTGCAGAAATTATCTCCATTAGTTCTTCCCTGCATATATCCACCCAAATCCAAGGTGCTCAACCAAAAGACCTGACTGACCTGCTGAGATAGCCTGTGAGAACCAATGGCCATGGTCACAGACAAAACTGTGGGCATGGCAATTGGAATTCCTCCAATCAGAAGTACAAGGAGGTTATCAATCCCAGGACGATAGGGTCTATCTTGGATGGGATACATAACAACGATCTCAATAACCATCCCCACAGCAATTGAACATATGCAGAAGTTCCCAATTGCAGTTAAAACCTGAAAAAAGCAGCAAAAGACAATAACAATGAAATCTGAAATTCTGAACAATGAATATCAGTAAGACGGCGAGGGAGGAGTGAAAAGTTACATTCTCTCATAAGTTACCTTTTGAAAGTGACCCACTTGATTTGTGGTATCAACAAGATGAGCAGCTTTCCCAAAGAATGTATGAACACCAGTAGCAATGACCACAGCTTCAATCTCTCCCTGTTTGCAGGTTGAACCAGAGTATACTCCGTCACCAGGACCCTTTGTCACTGGAAGTGATTCACCTGTAAGTGCGGACTGAAAAGCACAAAGGAAAAAGAGGATAATTGACCAATTACGCATGTGGAGGATTCAAAGAACAAATACTATAACGTAGACATATAAAAATAATAAAAAAACAACCCACTTGATCAATTTTCAAAGGATCCCCTTCAAGAAGCCGAGCATCTGCTGGAATAATATCTCCAAGCTTGATGCTGATTATGTCACCAGGAACTAGGACCGCAGCATCTTGCTCATTCCACCTACCATCTCTAAGAACCTTTACAAACACACTTATGAGAAATGAAACTACAAATGGGAAAATAAAGAATATATTCCTTTCGGTTGCTAACTGCACCAATAAGAATATAGAATTCACACACCCGGGCAGTATTGAGATAAAAAAAAAAAAAAAAAAAGACAGAGTTTGATACCTTTGCTTTTGGAGCTAGCCGAGCCATGAGAGCTGCTGCAGCATTACCAGCATTGTTCTCCTCGATGAAACTGATGGTTGAATTAATGAGAAGCAAGGTAATAATACCCACAAAGTCTTGCCAATCAGGAGCTTTCCCCTGCACAAGTTTTCAAGGAACAAGTCCGAAAAATCAACCTACAAACACACACCTTCATTACCAATACAAAGTCCCAAAAGCTAAGACCACTCACCCCTCCATTTGCAAGCGCAATTGCCATTATAGCAGCAGCCTCCATAACCCATGATAGAGGATTCCACATAAATCCCAAAAACTTCAAAAATTTGCTCTCCTGAAAAGTACCCCAGAAGACAATTCACCATAAAAATTCAATTTTTTTAAATGGGATTTAATGAACGAGAGGAGAGAGAGAAAGAGAAATAGTACTTTCTTCTCTTCAAGCTTGTTGTGACCAAAAATGGTAAGCCTCTCCTCAGCAGCTTCACTGCTGAGACCTTCCCTGCCACATCTCAGATTCTCCAAAACCTCCTCAATGGGTATGTTCTCCTGCATTCACAGAGTTAATAAAAAGAAAGCCCCATCAATGAAAAAAAGAGGAAGACCAAGAAAGACACAACAACCAACAACACAGAGATAGAGTGATTCAGATCTATGTTAATGTTACCAAATCCACAGTTTCCTTCAACACAGCCTCCAGCACTTGGGACTTGTCCCCCATCCTGTGCTTCTTCTTGTTCTTCTCCTTCTTCTCTGTGTATCTCTAGAGCTACCAACTTTGCTCTCACTACCAAAACCGTTCAGAAATCAAGAGTTAGCGTGCCTGTCTGAAGAAATGCACCAACCGAAAGAGTTGGCACTAAGTACAAGTAAATAAAATAAGTGTGCAAACTGCAAAGGACGTATGGTATGGTATGGTTATGGGTAGGAGTAGACAACCTAACTGTGACCCCGAAGTTTGGGATTGAAGATTGAAACGGTGTACAACAACAACCACTCTTCACAGCACAGAAAATCACAAACACAGACTCTTATGGATTGCATATGCAAGTGAAAGAAACCATGTTAGAGTTACAATAGCAGTAGAAGTATACACATACATTACGTACTTAGGGCCACTTGCTCAGTAACATACTAACAGTCACATATTTATTTATCTATGCTTATCCTACTACCCTTCACATTTTTTTCTTCAGATTTTTCTTTTTTAGATGTGATAATGTTTTTAGAAAATATAAACATTCTCATAATATGACGTTCTATTGTGGACATATAAAGCTCATTCCCAAGCTATATGAATGATTAAGATAAAATCTAAAATAAAATGACAAATCTTAGATCAAGAATTTTTTATAATAAAAATCGAGCAGAAGAGATAGTCTATCAGTCTGAAAGTCCAACATGTGACTTAATAAATGCAAATTTTTGTCTTGCTTCACATTATTTCACATTGTATTTTTATATTTGTGCTGTGGTGAAAGTGCTTATCTACAATTTTATAATTTTTATTCCGTTTTATTGATAAGGAATAAGATATTATCTTTTTCACATTTACAAAATTTTATACAAAATTTATATTTATTTTGCTTTCAATCTTTGTTTTTTTTTTAAATTTAAAAATTATTTTTTTAATGGCTAAAATACTTTTAAAAATGGGTTGTCAACCATGCAAGTGGTGTCAAAAAAAATATTATAAATTTGGAGTTATCTTTTTGTATTTAGATTATATTCTAAAACATTTTCCATTTTCCATTTCTAAAAGACATAAAAGCGACTAATATTTCTTGTTCTAAAACAATTCCAAACTAGCTTTTCATTATGTTATTATTATGTCTCATTCTGTTTAGAATTTAATCAAATTTAGTAATATATGGAGAAATAGCATTTATAATAATTGCTTACAAGATTATACTTAGAAATATTTGTTATCGATGATGACTAATATATGTTTATAATAATTGGTAAAATCAATTTAAAACTTTTTTTTTTCTAAATAATTGCAAGTGGATAAAAGTTTCAGAGTTGCATTATAAGAGATGGGAGAATATATCTTCTCTCTTGTAAAACTACATTACAAGATTAAGATTGGCAAGGAAAAATGGTAGTTAATTAAATTGCATTTATAAATGAAACCATTTACTATTACTAGAAAAGGGGATTCGTAAGAAAGAAGGCATCATTCTAAGTGAATGGTTGTGAAAAAAAAAAGGGCTTGTATTTAGGAATAATTGTTGTCCATTTTGTCAATAAAATATGTAATTTATTCTAAGATATGAATACTTAATGAAAAGTTAATATAAACGTAGGTAAAAGGTATTGAATCACTTAAAAATATTATCTTTCACCATTTGTATCTTAGGTTTTTTGTTTGGATTTTTGTCCTGTAATCATCATTGCATGTCGTAGGAATTTTTCATATTAGTGTTGGAAGCTTATGATATGGTCAAGTATAAGAACTAACATCATTTAATACTAAGAAAATATTTCGAACACATCAAAGCAAAACCATGATAAGTTTAATAAGTTTGATACTCATTATTGAACTCTAAGTTTAATAAGTAAGAGTGTTAAAAATCTTACATTAACTAAAACTAAAATAATTTATAAATTAATTTTGTATGATTAAATTAAGTTTAAAATACTTTTTTAAAATGATATCATAATCATTTAAAATTTATTCTAATAAAATTTGTTATTTAATAAATTTATTGAATTAATTGTTATCTTATTATATTGAATTATTATTAATGTTTAATTTTATACTTAAAATTATGTTTCAACAACATTTATGTTAGAGATTTTTTATTAATTAAAAATAAGATAAATGTAGATCTTATTTTATAAATAAATTTTGTAAGATTTGTAATAAATTTAAAGATATTTTTAAGAATGTTAAAGTTATTTGTAAGAATGTGTGTGATGAAAAAGAGATATCCACCATGTTATAGCAAAAAGATTTGTCTAGTTTTTTCCTTATAAAGGAGAAGAAGTGATTAAATGAGTATAATTTATTTAGTATTATTACTTGGTAGAGTTTTAAAGTAGGATAATGAAAATGAAGGTGTGTTGTGTTCTTTTGGTGCGGTGCGGCGGAGAAGAGGAGGGAAGGCTGGACCAGTGCCCATTAAATCTATGCCAGCAAAAGCACATGCATGCACTTACTATCAAAACTCATCTCTATCTTCTTTTATTTTACTTTTTTTTTCTTTTTTTTTTACGTTCTTCAATATAAACTTAAGTGGTTTCAAATTTTCTTTTAATTAAGTTTTATTAAAGAAATTTAAATAAGATATTTAATTTTCATTTTAATTTTATTTATGTATTTTACTACTTTGCTTTTGTTGCCAACTAAATAATATTATCACCACTTTTAGTAGTTAGCGGACTAAAAATATCATATTCTTTATTAATATGGTTAAACAAAGTAAATGAATGTTAGTAAATATTTTTTAGTTAAATTATATTAATATAAAAATAAATATTTTTTAGTTAAATTATATTAATATAAAAAGAAGAAAAAAAAAATGCGACAGCTTGGGATACCTTGTCGATTCAACTTGCCGTGTCAAATAGCAAATAAAAAGATTGAGAGCGAGTGATACTGTGACAGTGCCCATATCCCTTTCGCTTTCCTCTTCCATATGACACTTTATCTTTTCTTTCTTTCTCCATATCCCTTGCCTTTTCAACTATTCATTCTTTAAGCTTTTTTTATAAAGTCACTTTTTATTTATATTGAAGAAGTTTTGCTTAAAAAACTACACTTATATTATAATAATTCACATCACTTTTTTTCATATGTTTGGATAGATATATTAAAGAACATAGTTCAATAAAATATTTTAATTCCTTTATTTTATTATGAAACTGTCTAAACTTATGTTTATTTAAATTATACATATGTTATAATTAAATCTTAATAATTTAATACATTAACTATTATTTATTAATAAATTGTTATTATATTCATGTAAGTATTATTTTAATAAAAATATAAATTTATTGTTCATGTTAATATTATATTTTCCGAATAATATTCACTGTTTGAAAACACTTATATATTATTTATATAAACATCATAACTTTTTTATTAACTTAACCATAAGATAATATTTTATAAATAGTACATTACTTTTTATAAAAAAAAACATTTTCTAAATAAAATAGCAATCAAATTACTGTTAATATCTTATACTTTGTCGAATAGTCTATCCAAATAATAATAAATTTTAAACAAGTGACATTTGTTGCTTTAAAAGAATATATCAATCAAATTAAAGATAAAAAGGTGTTTTGTTTTATTTTACATTATAATAATGAGCATTTGGTGAATAAAAATTGAGAAATATTCAATGTGATGCTGACATCTACCCAATATCAGTTCTTGTATTTAATCAATGGGATTGAGTTAACATGGAAATTTTAATAAATTTTACTATCAACTGAAAATGACTTTATTCACTGTATAGACTTTTTTATGTATTTACCATCTTTTAGCATGTTATATCTATAAATTATTTATTAATATTAACGTCTTAACAAATCCATTGCTGGTCTTATACAGTGTTAAATTGAAATTTCTTTTTATAATTATTGAATATGAAATCTTGTGTTTTTATAAGTTAGATTTATAAAGTATAATATGGTGGGCCAGGGAGAATAGAAGAAGGGTTAAGAAGAAGGGTAGTGTTTGATTCTTTTTAAAAAACAAAACTACTTTTTAAGGGAATCCAAACAAACATCCAAAACATGATTCCGACCATTTTGTTTTTCTCTTCGGATGAGAGTTCTGAAAGCGATTTATAATATATTTCCAAAATGGCATACTTCATATGAATAATAATTCACCTTGAAACACAAATTTATGTTAAGTTTATTATAACATTTTATTATCAAAATTTCCTCTTGAATATTAACATCTAAGTCTTCTTCTCTGATCACATTCTGTCAAAATTTCACTTGATGTTTATTTCTATTTTTTACTTTGCAAAACATCTAGTAATTTAATTTATAGTCATTTACAAATTATTTTGACTACAGTGTCATTTAATTTATCGAAAATCAGAAATTGTCACACCCCATTAAATTTTCTGCTTAGTGGAGAACACGTGTCATACCTTATGGATTCCCTAGGTTAGTGGGAGACAATGAGAAATGAGTGTTTCCAGAAAGTGGAAGACAGGTGGCAGGCAGAGAGTGAACCGAGGGGTTTTTAGTGAAGGCTGTATTTAAAGTTGAAATTTGAAATGGTGTCACTTTCTGCATGCAAACTCTTCGTCTTCAACCTCCCGAAACACCATTTTCTCCTTTTCTCTCTAGAAACCTCTACCTTCTCTCTAGTTTTCTGACCACCTCCTCTCCTCCGACCACCTAACTCCTTCCAGATAAATTATTCCCGGTGACAAGGTATTTCCTTTGCACCGATCAGATTTCAGTTTAGACAACTTTGGATTTTTGGAAAGCCATAGAAGTAGTGTTTGGAAGCTAGCTGGAATTAGAGGTAAGGGAAGCTTATAAAATTTAATTATGATTTCTTTGTATAGTTTGGATGCATGTTTTAATGTATGTTCGATAATTTAATTGGTATGTTGGAATATTGTATGCTGCTTTATGAATTGTTTGATGTTGGTTAGAAACTTAGTGTAAATGTATTAAACTTAGTGAAATTCTGATGTTGTAACCAAGGGTCACCGTTCGGTTTCCCCCTAAAACGATCGGTCTTAATTGTGTTCCCTTTAGGAATCAGTTAAAGATCGATCAGTTTTGTATAAACTATGTTAAAACCTAAATATCTTGTTAGTTATTCATTCAAAACGAATCCCCTATTTAAGAATGTTCGGTCTCATATTGAATGTTCAATAACTCAATGTACTCGGTCTTATGATCCCTATTGAAGAACGTTCGGTCATACACTGAACGTTCAGTTTTATATTGATAATGTTGTTGAAAGTACTCGGTCATAGATCGAGTGCTCGGCTTGAGAAGGTACTCGGTCATAGACTAAGTATTCGGTTTTATATTAATTCTTTTCTTTTGAATAAAGTTCGGTCTTACACATCATATTCATTGTTGAAGTGCTCGGTCTTGAGAGCACTCAGTTTTTAGAGCGCTCGGTCTTGAAGAGTGTTCGGTCTCGTTAGTGCTCGGTCATAGACTAACACTTGATTTCTGAAGTTGTCGGTCTTATATTAACCTTGTCTCCTTGGAAGAGTGTTCAGTCTTATACTGGCACTCGCTTTATTGAAGAGAACTCTGGTATATATATATATATATATATTCTTCTTTGTTTGACAGTTCGGTCACTTGTTAGCGTTCCTTTTATATTCGGTCTTCTTATCAGTATCTAACCGTTCGGTCATTTTTTTCTTAAAGTACCTTTTACAAGCATAGGAAAGAATGATTCTGGATGAGAATATGTGTAAGTTTATGTTGGATGTTATGGAATGAAAAGAATGAGGTTATTATTATATAAGAGTATTCCGAGGAGGAATATCTCATGAATTGGAAATTGATTGGTAAAGTATGACTATGGTCAGACTCAGGTTCTGTTCTATCCTGATATTCTGTGATTACGCTTTCTCATGTAGAAAAGGGTAACTCATGCGTGAGAATGGCAGGAGGTCCTTTAGCCTCAGGGTATTTCTATACCTAGGTGGTTTCACTGGACTAACCTCGGGTGGCGGTCTGTTGAGTGTATCCCAGCCAAGTCCACTCGGGTGCAAAGAACGGCGAGCTACATAGTTCATACTGTCCGGACAGTGTCAGTAGTGGTCGGCCAGAATGTTAATATTTACCGTTCGGATTTGATTAATATACTTAGTAATTGGTTAATCAATTAGACTAGGAAATTTTGATTTGAACCATTGTGCAAATTATTTTTTCCGTGTACTTTTTTTGTTATTATTTAAAAGAAATCAATTTTAATTATAAAGTAAATTTATAAAATGGAATAAAAAAAACGATTATTCTGATATGCAATCATATCTAACTTGTCTATACACGTAACTTTAATTCCTTATTAGTTTAAAATATCTTTTTTTAGTTCAAAATAATCATCAGATACATGAAATTAGATAATCCTAATCATATTATTTATATGGACAACAATACCAAAAACAACCCAAAAAAAAATTCCAAACCATAAAATCATAATTCAGTTTCATTCTTATACTCAAACACTTTAATGACATATTTCAACATTTGACACATTTGTTCATACTATATTATTTGAAAGCACTTCACATTACTCATCACAATTTAATTTCCAGTCAAACAAAACCAAAATTAAAAAATCATATAATCTCAATTGTAATCAATACAGGTTAAAACATGTGTAAATTACTACTAACTTTTCTTATATTGATTAAAATGTCATTTTTTTTTCAATTACTTCTTAAAGTTTTGTTTCTTACAAGATTATCTAACTAGATAAAAAAAAAACTTCGATTATAAATCTAAATATACCACCATAATCATAAAGCAATAAAAATTCACTTTGAATATATTTAAGTCACATGTATTACTATAAGCATGCATGCAAGCTCAAAGAGCAAGGTCATTTAAAAAAGGATAAAAACCAAATTCATTCTATAATTTAATCTTATGAAATAAATATGTAGATATATGTTCTAAGATGAATATTTTCAAAACGGTGAAAATTGAAATTAGAAATCTAGGCAAAAATAAAAATCTAAAAATAAGTCTAAAAAAATTGTCGTTTTATAAAATGAACTTCATTTTATATATAAAGAAAAACTATTAATAACTCAACCTTTGATTATTAAAATACTTTGGTTTCATTTTTTTTAAATTACCACGATTCTTACATAATTTTCTAGTTTCTCACCCAATTGATCATTTTCATTCAAATTTTTTATTTGATTGTTCTACTTCTTTGTATTATATATAATTTTTCAATATTTTACTTTAGGTAGCTCATTGCTTTATTTTACTTTGCTGAATACTATTTATAACAGCAATTCGTTTTTTTTTAATATTTTACTTTACCCATTTTATCCACTCATTCTATTATATTTTTTAATTCGTTTTCACAATCTAAAATAAATTATATTTCAAAAAATATTTTCATTTTAAAATATGTTTGTAAGCATTTAATTAAACAACATATGCACTTTATGTTTTGCTTAATGATTTATTATATAATTCTAATTAATATGGAATAAAATAAATTTGTTGTCATTGGACTATGAAATTTCAATGCATGTATTCTTAAAAGTAAAGGAAGTTATTAGAAGGTGGGTTTTAATGTCTAACTCAACCCCATAAAACCGGCTTGTAAGATGAGGTTTGCACCTCATTTTTATATTATAAATTGGCCTTATCTTTAGTCGATATGGGACTTTCAACACACCCCCTCCATGCCGAGGTATAAACATCTCGTGCATGATAGTAGAAATTGAGTGGTCCAATAGCGGTCTGACAATGGGTGGAAACAGAAATGCCCACTTAGAACTCGCTAGGATAAACTCTAATCATGGTTCTGATACCATATTAGAGAGTGAGTTTTTAAGGCCTAACTCATCCCCCACAAAATCGGCTTCTAAAGTAAGATTTGCATCTCACTTTTATATATATATATATATATATATATATATATTATAAATTGGCTTTATCTCTAGTGTGAGGTAGAACTTTCAACAGAAATTGAAACCTTATAGCTTCCAATAATTTGAAAATAGATCAATGATAAGCAATTATTTAAAACAAATCATTGTGATCGACCATATATGACTTCATTATAGAAAAAAAAATGTGATGAAAACTAAAAATCAATTGAAATTAAAATTTATGTGCTACTTTTCATTATGACTTTAAGTATTTAAAAATTGTGAAATATTTTCAATTGAAAGGAGTAATTGTTCAAAAAACAAAATCATTTTGCTGAAAGTTTATGAATATTCGGTTTTTTATTATGAATTTGAAAATTTTAATTAAATAAAAATATAATACTGAATTTTGATTAATTTAAGTAAAAAAAACATTCTAATGTTTATTTTGTCATTATAATCATATTAAAGAACCTTTATTGACAAATAAATTATTTCAAATACAATAAATGTTAGTTTATTTATAAACAAAAATAAAAAGTAATATTTATTAATTTGTAACAATATATTAAAGGATTATTGAGTGCATTTTATACTTCTATTTTATTCTTAAGTATATTTTTTAAATGAAAAAAAAAAATACCAGTATAAAAAGGAGATATATATTTAATATCGCTAATTTACTTCGAATTATATTTTAAAATTCAAAAAATAAAAGTAAACTCTTCATGTATCTCAATGTAGTGTCTTACCTGTAAAAGGGTTTTAAATAATAAAAGCTTATACTTATACTTAGTTTGCACAACCAGTTAGGTGAAAAGTTGTTAAGAAAGACCAAAAGGTGTGTGGTAACGAGTACTTTTTAATCATAATTTAAACTTTTAAAATGATTATTTTTTTTTCATAAGCTACATGTGTATTTTATTATAGTTTTTTTAGTCAAATCATTATTGTGAGCAATAAAGTTTTTTTTTTCTAAATACTCAACATATTTGCATTAATATAACTATTTAATATTTTTTTTTGTCATTAATTAACTCATGTAAATAATATTAATGCTCTCTTTGAGGGAAAATAAATGAAAGTTGGAGGTGTTTAACTGTAGAAAAAATTAAAAAATGTATATATAGAAAGAAAACAGAAAAAAGGAATAAAAATATATTAGGCTGAATCCCATTATTAAAAAAAAAAATTAATTCAAGTCCATAAAATATTTTCTAGAATTTTATTTTTATTTATTAATATTTTTTAATGACAACAAAAATTATATTGTTAGTGATGTCAAAACGGTTCATCCAATCCAATCTAACTCGGTTCACTATGGGTTGATTATTTAGTAAGTCAATCTAATCCAGCTCACTTATTAGTTAGTCGAAAAAATTTGAACACAGTTTGAATCACCACGGATTAGTGGGTTAAACGGATTGTTTTAAATTTGTTTTAAATTAAAAAATAATAACAATTTTTTTCTAATTCAAATATAAATAAATTTCAATCCAAAATGATGTTAAATTTAAAAAACAATTCAAAATAATATATATATATATATATATATATATAATACAATTCAAATATAATCTAAAACAATCTTAAACTCCAAATATAATCCAAAAATAAGTATAAAAAACAAAATTAGGTAGAACAATAAATTTAATTTGCGTGAGTCAGATTCTTAATGTGTCGGACTTAAAATTGATCCATATCAAAATTTAGTTTTTTTTAACCTAATTCGATATGATAAGTAAAATTAACTCACAGGTTCTAACCCATATTGACAACACAATACTATTTTACTTTTTTTAATATATATTCTTATATCTTTAGTTTATCTATAAGTGTCTCAAACAATTATATCAATTGAGAAATGTATTGTATTTTGGTTGATTTAGTGATATTTCCTTATATTTTTAGGAGTTTGGTGAGATTTTAGTTTTCTTTCTTTTTTTTCTATTGCCAATAAAACAAACCATTATAAGGTAAAACAACTGTACTAAATCATAAATTATATTTTATTTTAATTATGGAATGACTATTAAATTTATTGATTGTGTGCCTTAGTAAGTTTGACGATGTAATATTTAAAATCATTAAACTTGCACATTTGAGTAATTATATGTCATTCAATTAAGTATGTTTGTGTTGGATTCTTCTCCTATAGTTTGAGTTTGCATTTAACCAAATATCATATGATAAGAAAAAATATAATGACATTAAATAAAGTTTTAACTTTTTATATATTATCAAATATCATATAATTGATTATATTGTTATTCTCATTTAAATTCAATTAAATAAAACAAGTAGAAACAAAGATTTTATAAATAAAGATGTTTCTTAATTATGTAGGTATTTCTATTTAACCATCATCCTTTCAAACAAATTATCTCAATTAAAAATTTAATTATTATTTGAATGTCAGATGTTGTCTTTTTATATCATTAAAACACTTGGTTGAATTAAAATTTTCAAAAAAAAAATTATGACATATTTTTTTTTTCAAAGTTTACCGGATTCTTGATGACTAAAATTTCGAATAAGAGAGATTTATTTAATCTCTCACACTTACTTAAGTAAGTATTTATAATTTGAGAGATAAAACTTCTCATTTGAATGAGACATAATGAAAAGAACAAACTTTGTAAATTAAGTTTTTAATATTAATCAAAATAACATCTTTCAATTCAATTTAAAATAAATAGTAACATACAATTGTATATAAATTTAGTATTACATTAATAAAATTATTGTCAATGATACAATTCTTATATTATTATCAAAATTTAATAATTGAAATTTCAAATCAACAACACTATAATTAAATTCACAAGTTTCTGTCATAGAGTTTCACACTAAGCGTTTTCAATATTCTATAAAACTAGTTTTACTTACTTCTCCAAACCTTTCAAGAAAATTCTCTCAAATCTTAAAAAAGTTAGTGAAGTCCTTAATTATTAACATGAAACCTAATTCTTAAACCAAAACATATTAGTATAAATCTATATTATTAGGTATTCGTATATTTAATTTGTCTATCATATGTTGTAAGAAAAATCCATGCATACAAATCTAAAACCATGAAATGTGTTAGTTTTAGTTTCTATAAGTAGGGACAAACACAAGATTCAATTCATATTTATTCAAATTCATATTACTTTAAGTTCATTTCAATATTATTTTAAATTCAAATTCATATTTTTTTAATTTTAGTCAAAACCAACTAATTGGATTTAGATTAGATATATAATAAATAATTTTTTGGTTTTTGAAAATCTAAAATCGAAGTAAAGTTAGGTCAATTCAAGTTACGCAAGGTTAGGTTAGGTTAAACATAAGTAAGACAAGATCATGTTGGTCTAGTCCTAACTTGTATAAGGTTAAGTCATATCAAACTCAAGTTATAAAAAGTTCAGTCAATCTGGGCTTTGGAACATGCTGTATTGGATCACAACAAAGTCAGGCTAAATTAGGTCATACCTAAACCTGGTTGGAAAAAGTTAAACATAAGTCAGACTAGGTCAAGCAAGCTTAGAACAAGTTGGTTCCAGTTGGCCAAACTTAAGTCAAGTTGGGTTAGACTAAACTAAGTATGCTTGAGGTGGAGAGGTAATGTCATGTAAAGATCATATAAAGTTGGTCAAGTTAAGCATGTATAAGGTTAGTAAGAGTTGAACTAGGTTGATGTCTAGTTGAGTTGGGTCACACATGTTAGGTCAAGATTATTGATAAGGTCTGACTAAAATGGGTACAACTTATGTCAAGTCAAACCCAAATCGAGTTGGGTTAGGTCAAGCCAACGTTGGGACAACATCAAGTTGAATTTTATTTTTAATAAGTTGGGTCAATTAGACCTTAAGTCATGCAAGGTTGAGTTTGGTATGGTGTAACTTAAATCAATCTGGGTTTAGCTAAGCTTGGGTTAGGTAGGGTCGTCTTGGACCTATTTTAAGGTTGGATCCATATAGACTGGGTTAAGTCTACTTTAGGTCGAGTTAGGTTAGGTTCTGCTTAAATAAGGTCAGTTCAAGCCTAACGAAACTCAAACCAAATTATGTCAAAACTTGGTCATGTTTAGTCTTGTTGGACCCATGTCATTGCCAATTTAGGTCGTATCATGTCAAGTTAAGTTCAAGTCAAAACAAGTTAGATTAATTGAGCCCAACTCATAAAAGATCAAATCTAGGTTGAATTGATCTAAACATATTAGATGTGGTTAAGCCTAAGTTAGGTTGGATTAAGTGAAATTTAGTTTAAATTAATTAAATTAAGTTTGATCCATCTCATGTTAAGCATGTCAAATTTATACTAACTTGAATTAAAATTAACTAATGTTAAAGTAAGTTAGATAAAATTAAACACAAACTTTACTTAATTGAATTATATTGAATTCTAATTTAGTATAATCGAGTCAAGTAGAAATTCATTATAAATTAAAAAAAAACAATGTAAATATAATATAATTTAAAAGCTATATAAAATTTAATTAAAAAATCCATTTTAACTTGACTTAATTAAAAATAAACTTACAGTTATTCTCTTAAATATAAAATAGATTTATATAAATTTTCGAAGATGAACATTAAATCTATAACCATTCCTGACCTTTTGCATCCATGTGATGCATTATTCTAATTTTTCTTTTCTCATATTAATGATTTTGTTATATTTGTTTTACAGTTTGGTTTGGTGATTTACATAGAGACATAAATTGTTTTAGGTTTTTATTGTTATTTCGGTATTTGTTCATAATCTAATTTACCAGAGTAATCACACGTTATTTTTTTTATATAATTTAAGTTATGTGTGATTTGGTTAATTGAGACGTTTTGTCTCACTTAAATTTATTTGTCTAAAAAATTAATCATTGAATTGCTGAAATATTTAAGAGGATCATGTACTGAATAGTTTGGTCAATAG